>JASWHV010000010.1:53788615-54988615 GCA_030760725.1 Neostapfia colusana | reverse complement strand
CACACGTTGCCACGAGCATAGTTCTGCTGCCCATGGTTACCTTGATTAGCTCCTCCGTTCGGCCATGGGTTCTGCTTGAGCGTGTTGGTCGGCTGTCCAAGACCTTTCCTCGGGCACTGATTTGTAAAGTGTCATGCCTCTCCGCATGCAAAGCATGCCTTGTTGCCCAAGACAGCAGGAGCGTTGGGGCGGTGGTGGCTTTGAGCATAAGCACACATGTTGGGGCGGGGTGCAGGAGGCAAAGGCATACGAGGTGTTTGCATAACAGGATGTTGCTATGGTGGTCTATTAGGGTGGAAAGTAGGAGCGGACGAGCCATACTGCAGTGCAGCTGGGGGCATGAAACAGGGACGTACATTGCTCCCTTGTGGCTGGTATGGCATCTTCCTCTTGCCCTCTTGCTCGATCTCCCGGATCTTGCTCTCAACCACTATAGAGCGGAAACTCTCTTTGAACTCCGCCCAAGTGATAGTCTCCTGGTCGACATGAGCGTTGCAAAGAGCGTCCCACCAGTCAGCGGCTGCTCCCATAAGTTGGTGCGATGCAAAGAGAATTTTCTCCCGATCATTGCACTGAACAATAGCAAGCTTCTTCTCCATGGATTTCGACCAATCATCAGCCTCCATGGGATCATTAGCTTGTGAAAAAGTGGGTGGTTGAGTCCCCGTGAACTCTCCCAGTCTGTTGTGAGCCGGTGGTGGTGGTGGTGGTGGTGCAGGAACAGGGTTAGAGTTGTGGTTTTTGTTGGCTTGCAGCTGACCCAAAGTTTGGATCATAGTTTGCATGAGCTGATTCTGCATAGCCATCAACCGTTCAAGGTTGTTTGCACCAGCCCCTGGGTAAACATTTTCAGGAACTTCAACGTGGCCATCCTCTTGTGGTTCCTGGTTTCCACGAACATTCCTTCTTTGACGGCTGGCGTTTTCTCTCACCATCTATGGGAGAGAGTTGAGTGGAATAGAAGTTAGAAGTTTAGGTTGATCCCCACAACTATATGCATCAAGGGGTATGAACTAAATAACTTCCTTTACTAGTGAGGATGTGAACAAGTGCCGAAACACCTCACATCCCTCTACTGTGTGGATGTGGACCTTCGCCGAAGCGTGCCACAACTCACACTAAGCACACAAACACAAGCAATCATCACAAAAGTTCAACACACCACTCCTATTACAGCGTTTTCAATGGGAGTCCTAACTTAATCATGTGAACTGGTGTTGTTCCCGCCGTGTGGCGGGGGTGGTCCATGCATGGGCGCATGCCATACTTAGTTGGCAGTCCATGTATGGTTTAAATGGCGTTGATCGGGAACACCAGTGCCATCTATAAATGGGACATGAGAAAACTTTGAGAAGGAAGAATTAACTCCAAAACTTCAGAAGTTATGGAGCAAGAAAGCAAAGGTGTGGCTGTCCAAAAGAAGAGAAAAGAGGGGCTGAAAATGGCACTTTGCGGTGGCTGAATTGACAAGGGAGTGCAGCAGCAGGCAATTTTTGAAAATAGAAGTTTAGAAGAGTGTTCCTATTTTTTTAGAGTGTCCATTCTAGCTAGGCTTGCATCCTACGGTCAATGTGGTTCTGATGCCAATCTATGCATTCTACCTAAGCTTGCATCCTACGGTCAACGTGGCTCTGATGCAAATCGGTGACTTCTACCTAGGCTTGCGTCCTACAGTCAATGTGGCTCTGATACCAATCTGTGACACCCGGTCCCATAAAACATGGATCCCAGATAATGCATATGTGTGCCCAGGATATTCATCACACATATACATGTAATCCACAAACTGAATTCAGAATATAACCACGAATAAATAGTGTTTAAGTACGTCATTACATGAATCTCTAGCTTATTCTTGCAGCGGAAGTCTCTAACTTATTCTAGAAGTGGAAGTCTCTAACGATAGCGGAAGCAACTAAACACAGCAGCGGCTCCATCTCCAACTCCACAAGCAAGTTGACGGTAGTCTGCACGCCTAGTACTTCATGTGATATTCGAAGTACTCCTCTCCTGTTGCTGATGTTTGTATGATAATGCAAGGGTGAGTACATGTCGTACTCAGCAAGTGCGGGAAAAGTATGACATGTAGCTTACAGCAAGGTAGGAATAAAAAGGCTCATTGCAGAAAGCAAAGCTTATTTCACAAACATGATAAAAACAGCAACTATCTTTAAGTGAATTTAATCCCAACATATATTTAAGAAAAACAGCAACATACCTCCTTCATAATTCACCACTTTTCATATCTCAACCAACCATTAATCTTTCTCAACTTTGTCTCATGCTCATAATAACCATCTCGTGTTCATATCCATCTCATAATCATATAACCGAACCAAAACTCATTGTCATGTCTTTACAGTCCCAAAACCAATCTCATTACCAAGACTCAACAGTCCCGAAACCAATCCCAAGACCATACCATAACCATACCAATAACCATCCTATCTAATCATGTGAGTTGGTCAGGCGCTTGTGACCGTAAGCACAGTATCATGATAGTTTTACACTCTTAAGAGGTGGCACCACTTTACCCACAAGTTTGTGATTTCATCACCCGTCGGTGACTGCAGAACCTCCATTATACCAGTACACAACCGTCGGTGTATGGCCAATAGATCACAAAATAGCCTTTACAAAGGGCTACTAGATGTATGGACTCACTAAGGTTTCACCAGTAGGCTCGAATCATCATTCTCTCACCTACGGGCTCCCTCTTGTGCCATGCAGTTCCCAGGGCAGTCTTCTCTCGACTCCCGTTCCCAGCGCCTTCCACGGTCCATAATAATCTAGCAACTTACCTAATTAGTCAGCTAAGCCGCACCCATATTTGGCCTTGTGGTGGCACTGTTTTCCTGGCATGTGCCGGCATGAACCAGTCCTTAGATCTACGGCAAGTAAACCACCATCTCCTTCTACCACATCCACAAACAAAGCTTGCCTAGATCTCCCCGATTCTATGCTCATTATCAACTTCTCATTTATCATTATTCATATGAGTACAGTAGATAGACACGTTCTATCTCGCTTCCCACATCCCGTAGATTAGCGAAGCAAAAAGGAAAAATGACCATACCTGACTCATTAACTTTCCCGGTGACGAGGATGGTTAACAAAACTAGTAAATTCCTATAAAAGGGTTTCCCATCAAGTTGACTCAAGCATACACGTTTTTGCAACAAAACAGTTTCCAAAACATGGGATCAATATGGTCAAGGGGCACTTGCCTTGTTCCTGTGGCTTTTGTTGCTCAGGCGTCTCGATGTCTTGGTGCTGTAGTCCTTCGTAGGTAGCTCCCTGAGCTTGTCCTTCTACTCACTACCACGCACATACAAAATTCTAGCAATCAAACATCATGCACAAACTTTACTCAAGATGCAATGGTGCAAATCCTATGACGTTGTCTTATTTAGATCAGTTTGTACGTATTCTTGCGTGTTTTAATGGCTTGCATGGGGTTTTATGATGAACAAAGGTGTAAGGATCAAGTGTGGACGTGGTGATGATCTTGACTCAAGATCTAGATCAATACCACCGTCAAAAACCGATCAAGACGTGATCTGTCCACACGAAAAAGCTTCTGTTCGAAGAAAAACAGATGCGAAGAAAACCGCAATGATGTCGTATGGTGGTAACGAAGACCTACCTCGGCCTTCCTCCTAGCAATGGAAGCAAGACAGTTCGTCGGCCCTCTTCCGGCGATGGCGAGCGTGATGGGGCTGTCGGTGGTCTCACCGGTGGCTGAACTCTGGCAAGGGTGGAACTCGGCGAGTTGGAAGCTAGGGCCTCCAAGTCGTCGGATAGGGAGGTGGAAAATAGTACGTGGAGCGGCCAGGGGTTTTGGGTTCTATTTATAAGGGATGAAAGAAGAGTCCTACTCCGATTGGATTTTCAAATAAGAGTCCTATTCAATTTGTTTTGGATCTTAACAACTTATCTCCAATTGATTTGGTGCGGTAGCAACGTGAAAATCATGTTGGTCTCCTCAGTACTGGGTATTCCTGTGCGCACAGGAGAAAAACCTCTTAAGGATCTCGTCACCTCCACAATGGTGAGCTCCGGAGGCGCCACGTGTCCAGCGGGGGCCGGGCCTCCCTTTTCCGCAGAAGCGAGCTCTGGTTGCACCGCGTGTCTGGCGGACGGGACCTCCCTCTCCCTCAGAGGCAAGCTCCGCGTGCGCCACATGTCTGCCGGCGGGACCTCCCCTCTCCTCAGAGGCGAGCTCCGTGTGCGCCACATGTCTGGTGGGTCGGACCTCCCCTTTCTATAGAGGCGAGCTATCGGGGCGCCCCGTGTAAGTGCCGGACCGCCCCTCTCCTCGGAGGTGGGCTCCGATAATGTCACATGTCCAGTAGCGCCGGACTTCCTTTCTCCTCAGAGACGAGCTCCGAGGTCGACACGTGTCCAGCGGGGCGGACCTCTCGGAGGCGAGCTCCGAGAGCGACACGTGTCCAACAGCGTCGTACCTCCCTTCTCCTTGGAAGTGAGCTCCTGAGGACGACACATGTCCAGCAGTATCGGACCTCCCAAAGGTGAGCTCCGAGGGTGACACATGTCCCATGGGGTGGACCTCATCCCTTCCGCAGGGGTGAGTTCTGAAGTCGACACGTGTCTGGCGGGCTAGGCCTCGCTTCTCGGCAGAGACTAGCTCCGAAGGTGACACGTGTCCAGCGGGATCGGACCTCGCCCCTTCTCTAGAGGCGAGCTCCGAGCCTGTGACGTGGCCAGCAGTACTGGATCTCACCCCCTCCACAGGGATGAGCTCCGAAGGCGCCACGTGGCCAGCGGGCCGCGGGAAGTGTCGACAGCGCTCCTCGGCGAATTGAAATTTGCTCTTTCCAGCTATCTTTCTCCCATTTTTATGATTCTTCCCGTTTCTATTTCGTTCATAATGTTTTTCTATATGCAATGCATGAATATGAAATTGAGGGTGTTACACCACGGTAAAAACTGGGACGATTATTTTCCGTTGGTGGAGTTTTCTTGTAACAATGGGTATCAAGCTAGCATCAAGATGGCGCCGTATAAAGCTCTCTACGGCCGGAAATGTCACACACCCCTCACCTGGTGTGAGTCTAGCGAACGAGTTATCTACGGCATCGAACTTGTGAATGAGGTTGAAGAACGAGTGCGAGTAATACAAGCCAACCTCAAGGCTTCTCAATCTCGTCAGAAGAGCTATGCGTATAAAAGACATCGTCCTGTCCACTTCGACATCGGGGAACATGTTTATGTCTGTGTGTCTCCGATGAAGGGAGTTCATCATTTCGGAGTGAAGGGCAAACTTACACCGTGATTCATTGGTCCGTTCGCCGTCATTGAAAATGCGGACCCGTGGCCTATCGCGTTGGAGTTATTGGCGTCACTCGCAGGAATTTACAATGTCTTCCACGTCTCTCATCTGAGGAAATGTCTCAAACCCTCGGCTGAAATCTGCGCCAAAGATATAGAAGTTCTTCAACCGGACCTCACATACTTGGAGTATCCGATCCGGATTATCCATGAAAAGACTCGCGCCACAAGAAACCAGACCTTATGGTTTTACAAGGTCTTGTGGAGTAACCATACTGCTGATGAGGCGACATGGGAAAGCGAGGACTATCTACAAGCAAATTATCCGGACTTGCTATCATCGTATACCCGGTAAAGTTTCCCCACTTTGCTTTTCCTTTGGAATCTCGGGACGAGATCCTTTTTAAGGGGGAGGGATGTAAAACCCCCAAAAGTGCTAACAAGAAATTCAGCACATTTACACTTAGAAAAACTGAGGAGAATTAAAACTTTGAATTATAACGGTGTGAGTTCAAAGTGAGGATTCAAACTTCCCAAATACTTCCAAACATGGAGAACTAAATTCATAACTTGGGTCTTCATATTTCAAATATTCTACCTCCCAAATTTCAGCGCATTTGGAGGGGTTCTACTATTTGTTTGGGATTAAAAGAGGAAGCCCTCGAATCTGAATTTAAATTTCAGTTTCAAGTTCCAACTTCCTCAATTTGCAAATTTGGTTCGACAAATGTGTTCTCCACATTTGAATTAGCATCCAGTCAAATTCAGAATTATTTGAGTTGGTTTGCTATGCTTTTGGAACAATGCAAAAGGGAATATTCAAATTCAAATTCAAATAACCAAACTCAGATCAAATTCCACCCTAGAATTCAAATGAATTCAGTTGAATTCAACATTTCAAACCATGACTTTGGGAGGAAGCAAAGGAGTTAATTTGGAGACAAAAGGGCAAATATCAATGGAAAATTAGGTGGGAGGGGCCCACTAGTCAGCCACCCACAGAAACAAACTCTTTGTTTTCCCTCGGTTGATCACCAGCGAGCACCAGCTCCCGGCAGAACCCCCGTCCGATGCCTCCACCGAGCTGCTTGCGATTTTCTCCCGACGGCAGAACTTGTGTGCGGTTGATCACTCGCTAAAGCAGCAGCACAACTCAACTTTCTCTCTCTGCCTACACATTCCAACCGAAGCTCCCTCAGCCTCCTTGCTCGAGCGCGTGACCGAAAAAAGCGAGCCACGCCGCTTCTCTCGGTTCCCCGTCGCCGATCACACACCAGCAACTTGCGCGCCTAGCTGAGCTGCCCAAAAGCTCCACCGGTGACTCCTCGACGATTTTCACCGTTCCTCAGCTCGTCTCCGACCTTCCCTCGCCATGCCAGGGCCGTTCTTCGCCAGAAGAAAACAGAGCTGTGCTACCTTCTTGGTTCCATGTCGCCAGGCCGCTCCAGTGCCTCTCTGGCGCCCTAAACTTTGCCCTAAGGTGCGCCACAAGGTGTAGATGCTTCTCCCGAACCCTTATTGCTCTTTCCAGTCATCGGCTCGCCGGACTTTGTGTTTTGGCACCGGTGCACGTGAAGAACTGATCAAAACTAAATCGGGAAATTCTTTCAACACACATGATCATTCGTTCTTCGGTTCAAGCCATAGCAACTAAAGCCCCTAACGACCTCCCATACCAAAAACCAAATCATCCCGGCCACCCTACAAGCGGGGCAACGAGGAATCGCCGCCGCCGTCCCAAAACGGGTTGGTCCACCGGTGACAACCCCTTTTCCGCCAGTTCCCCGCTAGAATGGAGGATAGGGTCACCTTCCCCGAACCCTAGGGATGCTTTTCCACAGCTTTGTTCATGGATTCCGGCTCGGGACACGCCGGAACGCGTCGAAGCCACGCCGTCGAGCGCCGCCATCGGTGCCAACCTATTTCCCATTGTTGTCATGCGTAGGAACCTTGCCCTGCTGCTAGAGGATGGCGTGAGGATCACGTAGCACGAAACCGGAGGGAAAATGGTCAAGAAACGGCGGAGTACGTGGTGCTCCACGATCGGGTTTGGTGTGTGTGGTGCCCTGGCGCGAGGTGGAAGAAGAATCTGATGGGAGGGCCCTACTGTCAGCCGCCGTTGGGAATTATTTGAAGTTTTCTGTTAGTAAATAATTCCAGAAATTGGCTAATCTTTGCAAGCCTATAGCTTTGTGTAGAAAACTCCAAAAATGGTGACACCAATTTTGTTGGAATGCTCATAAGGAGTACTTCACAGAGGAACAAAGTGCTTGCCATGAAAATGCTCAGTATTCTCTGTGGAATTTATTTTATTAAATCCTTTAGGGATTAATTCCAGAAAGGATTCTCTATGAAAAAATCCCAAATTTGGGCAGCAAATCCTTTTCCTTGTTCCTGAGCTCCAGTAAAAATCATAGGATTTTTGGAGCTGATTAAGAGGGCTTAATCATTAGGTTATCTCAGGGTTAAATAATCTAGCTAAAAAATCATAGAATTAAATTCCAGAAAAATGGTTCAAACTTCAAACCTTCATAACTTTCTGTAGGGATGTCCAAAATTTGTGAAACAAATTTTTTTGAATTCCTCTCAGTCAGTACTTTGCAGAAACGGAAAGAATTTGGTCTGAAGATCTCTGGAATGTTCTCCGAAATTCATCAAAATTAAATCTTTGGGAATTAATTCCAGAAAATCCCTGTTATGATATTTCCTCAAATTTGGCCAGAAGATTCCTCATGATATTAGTGATCTACAGTTCAAATGTGAGCTTCATTGGAGTTCATTTACAAGGCTAAATTGTCTTCCAAAGTTCAGCCTTTATTTGGAAATTCAAATTCTAAACAGAAACTTTTCAGCACTCCTGTCCAACTTCAAAAATTCATTTCTATCTATAGGTAGATCCAAAAATGGTGAAACAAATTTTGTTAGAACCATGGAGACCTACTCCAATTAGATATTCCACTGTTAGCCATGTCAAAACTTCAGATCTTGGCTCAAAATTCAGAGAAGGCTGGTATTTGTGGGAATTTTGGAGACCACCAGCCTCAATGAAATTTCTCCAAATTTTGCTCAGATCATCCTTAGAGAGTCTAGTATCCACTGGGAAAATCCCAAACCAAATTAAGGAATCTAAATAGCAGTAGCTATGAATAGAAGTTTACTTCTTATAAATCACTAGTACTTATACATATATTTTGCTACATTTCATATAGTAACCGAAGTTGAGGACACACCGGAGCCGTTGGACGTCCTCCCACCAGACGCTAACTTTCCTTTTGACTCACAACCAGGCAAGCCCCGGTTTGCATTTAATTACCTTTTGCAAAGTTTTCATTTGTATCACCTATGTCTAGGTTGAATGGTTGCATTAGAGTTAAGGTGTTTGAAACCCCACTTGCATGACTTTAAATCCTATGAGGGGTTGGGTAGTTTTCAAATTCGACTGAGTAGAGAATGCCATGCTAATGTTCTTAGGACCTCGGTAGAAGTCGAGTAGTTGGAATCTACTCGCGAGGTCAGATTTTATCACACGGAATGGAAAAGAGTACATAATATTGCTTAAAAATGTGAAACTGAGACCCATCATGGGGGATAGGATGCAGTGAGCGGAGGTCTTACGTGCGTAGCCCTGTTGGTGTCGATTGAGGACCGAGTCGTGTGTGGGCCTGATGGACAAGTTTTGAACAGTACCGGATGGCATATTGACATAAGCAGGAAACCGATGTAATTGGTTAACCTGGGTGCCGAGGCTTAACCAACCGTTTTATAGGAGTGGGTTGAGGGTAGCAAGGTGTAAATCTGCCGGTGGGCACAGTCACGCTCCATGCGGGGACCTCCTGCCCGTTACGGATGGACCGGTTCGGCATTTGGGTTTCCTTTGAAAGGTTGTTGCATTCACCATAGTAGGAAGGTGTGAAGCACCACATTTCTGAAAGTGGGTGTATGTGACGGGTTGTCCGGGTGTCTCCTGATTGCAATCACCGTCCCTCACGGTTATTTGAGTACCACTTGTTCACTGTTCTGTGACGTAGTCAGAAGTGAAATAAGCTAGATGAATGTGCTGTATTGAATTAATATTGTCTTGTTACCATGTATGCTGTAGATGTAGAGCTCATTAAGTTTATTTTGAACTTTGGACATCACCACATCGGAGGAAAGCGTTTCTTGTTTGATTGTGGACTTCCGATGTGAGGGCTGCCTAAGGCACATTAAACTGCTGCTATAAAACTGAAAGTAAGGATTAACATGTATGTGTGTTTTTATTGCAATGTCTATTTCCTATATGACACATACCTGCATGCAGAGTTCCATGATTAGAGTTGTCGGTTAAGCCTTGTTGAGCCATCATGCTCACGGTTGCAGCATTTGAGCTGTGTGCAGGTGAGACTTATGAGGAAGGGTCCGAGGACGAGGCGATGACCCCGTCGGGGTACACGGCCGAGCTGGAGCCCTGCACGCCGCCGTGACCTTCATTTGAGTGCTACTAGTGTGTAGCATCCCTGGGCTGGACGGCTACACTTTTTGCTTAATTAGTAGGAGAGTGTAGTATGTATAATACTTCCGCTGTACAGTAAGTTTGTAAAAGACTTCCGCTGTTTTATGTAAAATAAAAGTTTGTATGTTGTTCATATTCTTTTCTTTTGTGCTGTTGGGTGCCTCGTCGCATGGCACCACCCCTTGCGATCCCAGAGTAGGTGAAGCACAGGGTGGTCCCCACAGTCATGGTATTAGAGCCGCATTGGGAATAGCACACTCGAAAAGAGTCTATTTTGAAAACTTAGAAGTAGTCGAGTGAGGATTAGTCACTATACCCACATGCATAAGGTCTATTATAGCAATAGCTACAAAGGTGGAGATGCTAACTTATGTGTTATACATTCTGTAATGACGCTCCGACATCAGGTAAGAGGTAAGGTACGCCACCACAGGCGGATCAATTGCGGTAAGCTCGCCATATGAGCAATGGTATGGAATGGTTTTCCGTGGCTTGGCACGATAGTTAATATAAGTCTCTGAACCTCTCCATGGTTCTGAGAGAATATAAAAACGCTGATCAACAGCGTGCTTTAGGCAAAAGTGAGAATATACCATCGTGTGGTAAGCAACATGATAGTATGCAACTATTGAACATTCAATGTTCATAGGTCCATACGCAGCGCTCGCCATTGGTGTGCCTCAACGGTCATGATGCAGTAGGTGGTATCCATTGGGTTGATGAAATTCCCAACCGTGATGACCCGTTCGTGCTCTACTCGGGTTCCCTGTCGTGTGGTGTGAAAACATGACCATGTACCTTGAGACATGGCTTGACTCAAGGACGATCCATATGGCAATGATACAGAACGTATGTTTTTACTATGATATGGACCTGCCTGAAATGTCAAAACCCTTGTGTGCACCATTATTGTGTGGTCTTTTGTAGGTACATTAACCACGTTAGCGCATGACGTATAGATATCGTTTGTGAGTGACGTTCTTAGTTCCACCATTTGACACGTATATGCCGGAATACCGGTTTAGGATTTTTTTGGTGAGAAAACGTAGTACCGAGAAGTGTATTAGTTGCATAAAAAAGATATTTTCAAAGAAAAGAGTCAAAATGAAGTTTAGGATTCCATATAGGGGTTATTGAACTCCCATATTGAACTGAGAGTCAATGGGGAGTGTAGATTCATTTCCAAAAACTTAGGAGCAACCTCCCTTGTTTTCAGCAGAAATTTTGCTGAAATTAAACATGGCATAACATATGATTGGTTGAACCAATGGAGGTGTATGATACCATTCTGGAAAGTTTGTGAAGTCCTATACAGCTTTTATGTAGTGCTCCAAAACAAAATCTCCCTATAAATGGATGAAAATCTCATATGAGTATGCACTGTCCAGAAACAGGGCAGACCAAAAATGCTCTCTGGAATTTTCTGTATTTCGACCATAACTTCTTGTAGAAAAATTTCTAATGGTCAAGTAAGATACCGTTGGAATGTGTAGGAAATGTGCTGGAACTTTGTAGTTCAGTGTGTTCCTAGATTGGGGGCAGAAATAGTTGGAATTTTGTGAACAAAACAGCCACTTGCAAAGGAGGTGATGTCAAAATTCCTGAGAAAATTCTGTCAATTTGTAAAAAATCAGAACTCATAAACTAGGAAGATTATGGAGGCAAATAAATACAATCTGGATTCCTTTTTGAGTCTACTACAACCTTTTTGTTGAACTCCAGTCCAGGTTTTGCCTCCAAGGTGGCCAAAACAGTTAAATTCTTCAAACTGGTCTGCTGGACCAGAAGCTGGACAGAGATAACCATGTTGAAGTTTTTCAACCAAAACACTTAGTTTCACATTTCGATATCCAGTGGCTGTTGTAAAACAGTGAGTTGGAGTCAGAAAAATTTGAGCATCTAACATATCACTTCGAGCGAGGACACGTTTGGGTCAAGTACAATAGCGAGGATTTACGCATGCTAACACGCTTAACATCCCGTGGCGACCCATGATGGTCGAAATGAACTTTTAATCCATAAAGTTCATTACATTGGAACTCGATCATGTGACATGGTCCAGGGATGTATATGTTGTATAAAGTTTATACTTTATCCATATGTGTGAATGTTATGCGTATTATTTATTCCATTCTTGCACTACTATTGTATAGACTGGATGAAGTAAACAAACATGTGCTGATCGTTCAATGGTATGAATGCAGAATGGTGCGTACATGGTCTACGCAAGAGGAAGGGGGTCCAAGTCAGGTTCGTGGTGATGAGTCTCCACCTACGGAGCAAACCACGACGCAGCAGCAACCACCTCCTCCACCGCTAGAACTTCCAAGAAATCTTGCGGAGGTTCTGGCTGCAGTACTCGGCTCATGCGACGAGCAAACCGAGTTGCTGCGGATGCTGGTGCAGCAGAATGCGTCCCGACCAGAAGGACGCCAAGACAATGGGCAACGCCATCCCCAACAGAGTTCATATTCGGACTTCCTAGCGACCCATCCACCGGTCTTTACAGAGGCCAAAGAGCCTTTGGAGGCAGACAGCTTCATCCGCACTCTTGAGGCAAAATTCGGTTTACTTCGGTGCACCGAACACCAGAAGGCGCTGTACGCAGCGCAACAGCTTCAAGGGGAAGCCGGTACATGGTGGGCGAACTACATCGCCTCATTACCGGCTGGCCATGCCGTCACATGGATGGAGTTCCGGAAGGCGTTCCGCGCCTATCATATACCTCCCGGGGTTATGGAGAGGAAGCTCCAGGAGTTTCTTGAGCTGAAACAAGGCGAGAGGAGTGCTCATGAGTACTCCAGATCATTCAACCGGCTGGCATAGTATGCGCCAGAATTTGCGGGAACGGAGGAGCAGAAGCGAAAAACGTTCTTCCGGGGCCTGAATTCCAAAATGAAGGTCCATCTCGCCCAATGTAACCACGGCACATTCAACAACCTTGTTAATGCCACGATTTTACAAGAAAATGCTCAGCACGAGCGCGGTTCTAATTAGAGGAAACGCAGCGCGCCGGTAAGCAGCAGAGGTGGGCCACCAAAAAAATACCGCCTGGTGTATCGCTCACCATCCAGTCAGAGATGGCAGCCACCGGCGCGACCGCCTCAGTTTTGCGGTCAACAATTTAATGCGCCAAGTTTCCGACCGTCGTATCCACCACAGCAACAGCATCACAAGAGCAGAACCGAGAGGGGTATGAGCTGGGAGAGCAGAACCGAGTCGGAATTTGAAACTGGAGTTTAAATTCAAATTAAAATTGTCACCCATTTTAATTCCAACAAATAGGAAATCCTTTCCAAATGCTCTGAAAATTTTCCGGGCTATTCTTGGATGTATGGTGAACCGAGTTGCGGATTTAGATCTCCCGGTTTGGAAATTTTTGCAAGTTCACTTTATACTTGGAGCTCACACCTTTATAATCAAAAGTTTAAATTCCCTCTCATTTTCTCATTGTGATTTGCAGCTCCACTTGCTAAAATTCTGGGATTTCACATCCCCCCCCTTAAAAAGAATCTCGTCCCGAGATTCCAAAAGAAGAGGCAAGGCGCTAAAGAAAGAATTGCCGGATATAAGTGGGCAGCAAGTCCGGATAGTTCCAATGGAGGTATTCTTCACTATCCCATGTCGCTTCCTCCGTGGTGTGATTGCTCCATAATACCTTATAAAATAGGAGCGTCCGATTCCTTGTTGACCGAGACTTTACATCAATAATCCGGATTGGATGCTCGGTATAGGAGAGATCCGGTTGCAATGTCTCGAGATCTTTATTGCAGACAGCAATGGTGTTCTTGATACATGTCCGAAGTTGGGACACGTGAAATATGTCGTGCACCCCAGCGAGTTTTGTCGGTAGCTCAAGCCAGTAGGCTACGGGTTCATATTTCTCTGTGATAGCAAATGGACAGATAAACCGGAGAGCGAGCTTTCCTTTTACACCGAATCGATGAACTCCATTCATTGGAGATACACGGAGATATACGTACTCTCCGACGTTGAAGTTCAGTGGTTGATGTGAAGTCAGAATTTGAAACTGAAGTTTAAATTTAAATTCAAATTGTCACCTGTTTTAATTCCAACAAATAGGAAATCCATTCCAAAGGCTCTGAAAATTTGCCGGGCTATTATTGGATGTATGGTGAACCGAGTTGTGGATTTAGATCTCCCGGTTCGGAAATTTTTGCAAGTTCACTTTAGACTTGGAGCTCACACCTTTATATTCAAAAGTTTAAATTCCCTCTCATTTTCATGGTGTGATTTGCAGCTCCACTTGCTAGAATTTTGGGATTTCACATCCCTCCCCCCTTAAAAAGAATCTCGTCCCGAGATTCCAAAAGAAGAGACAAGGCGGTAAAGAAAGAATTACCGGAAATAAGTGGACAGCAAGTCCGGATAGTTCGAACGGAGGTATTCTTCACTCTCCCATGTCACTTCCTCCATGGTGTGATTGCTCCATAATACCTTATAAAATAGGAGCGTCCGATTCCTTGTCGACCGAGACTTTTCATCAATAATCCGGATTGGATGCTCGACATAGAAGAGATCCGGTTGCAATGTCTCGAGATCTTCATTGCGGACAGCAATGGTGCTCTTGAGACATGTCCGGAGTTGGGACACGTGAAATATGTCATGCACCCCAGAGAGATTTGTCGGTAGCTCAAGCCAGTAGGCTACGGGTCCACATTTCTCTATGTTAGCAAATGGACCGATAAACCGGGGAGTGAGCTTTCCTTTTACACCGAATCGATGAACTCCCTTCATTGGAGGTACGTGGAGATATACGTACTCTCCGATGTTGAAGTTCAGTGGCCGACGTCACTGGTCTGCATAGCTTTTCTGTCGAGATTGAGCAGCCTTTAAATTCTCTTGTATGACCCGAACTCATTTTTCGGTGTCATTGACAAGGTCAATCCCAAATGTCACCCTTTCACCGGATTCACACCAGTTCAGCGGTGTGCGACATCTCCGTCAATAGAGAGCCTCATATGGTGCCATCTTGATACTTGTCTAATAACTGTTATTGTATGAGAATTCCTCCAACGGTAAATAAGCATCCCAATTCTTACTGTGGTGGATGGAACACGCTCTCAACATGTCCTCCAAGACTTGATTCACCCTCTCGGTTTGTCCATCGGTTTGAGGGTGATATGCGGAGCTTCTAAGCAATTTTGTTCAAAAAGATGAGTGCAGCTGTTCCCAGAAACGAGAAACAAACAGTGCACCACGATCTGAAACTATTGTTCTTGGAACTCCATGCTGGCATAAGATCCGTGCAATGTATAACTCCGCATATTTCTTGGTGTTGAATCCCAAATATACCGATATGAAGTGTGATGACTTGGTTAATCGGTCAACAATTCCCCAAACCGAATCATGCTTCTGAGATGTGAGCGGTAATCCAACAATGAAATCCATACATCTTCCCACTTCCATGCCGGTATATTGAGGGGCTGCAGTAATCCAGGTTTATTCTTATGATTGGCTTTCACTCTTCGACACGTATCGCACTCAGATATGTATTTAGCTATTTCCCGCTTCATCCGTGTCCACCAAAACTTGTTTCTCAAATCTTGGTACATCTTATTGCTGCCCGGATGAATGGAAACTTTTGATAAATGTGCTTCGTCTAATATTTTCTTACGAAGCTTCATGTCCCGCGGTACGACTATACAATTCTTGAACCATAATGTACCATTCTCATATTTCCGGAAGCACTTAATCTCTCCTTTGTCTATTCTCTTCTGGATATGTGCCATGCCCTTATCTTTGTTTTGAGCCTCTACAATTTCATCTCAAATTGTAGCAATGAGGTCCAGATTAAATAGCGACCCATAAGGAACCAAGAGCAGGCTCGGTTCTTCTTCTTCCATTGCAGCCATGGTTAGGTTGTGAACTGTGATTTCTGACTAAGTGTGTCGGCAACCACATTCGCTTTTTCAGGATGGTAATGAATCTCTATCTCATAATCTTTGATTAACTCTAACCATCTTCGCTGCCTTATATTTAATTCCTTTTGTGTGAAGATATACTTTAAACTCTTGTGATCGGTGAAGAGGTGGACTAAGTTAACAAGTAAATAGTGTCTCCACAATTTTAGAGCAAGGACCACAGCAGCTAGCTCGAGATCATGTGTCGGATAATTCTGCTCATGATTCTAAAGCTGTCTAGATCCATATGCGACCACTCGCCCTTCTTGCATAAGCACGCAGCCAAGGCCGATGCTGGATGCATCGCAATAAACATCAAAAGCCTTAGTCGTATCATGCTGCGCCAACACGGGGGCTGTTGTGTTGTTCTTTACCAATGCTTTGAACGCCTCCTCACATGCTTCACTCCATACATATTTCTTTCCTTTCTTCAGAAGTTCAGTCATCGGTTTAGAAACTTTGGAGAAATTTGGAATGAATCTCCGGTAGTAACCCACTAAACCGAGAAAACTACAGACTTCATGGACTGACTTTGGTGAACTCCAATTCAGCACTTGGACAATCTTGCTCGGATCAACCGCAATGCCTTCCGCAGAAATAATGTGCCCAAGAAATGGCACTTGGTTGATCCAAAACTCGCACTTTCTGAATTTTGCATATAGTTTGTGATCCCGTAGACGTTGGAGCACAATATGCAGATGTTCGGCGTGTTCTTCCTCCGACTTAGAATATACCAAGATATCATCGAAGAAGACCACGATGAACTTGTCCAGCTCTGGCATGAAGACTGAATTCATCAAGTACATAAAATGAGCTGGAGCATTAGTGAGTCCGAATGACATGATGAGATACTCATATAACCCGTATCTCATCGAGAATGCCGTCTTGGGTATGTCTTCCGCCCGGATTTTTATCTGGTAATATCCGGACTGAAGATCCATCTTCAAGAAAACCTTAGCACCCACTAGTTTATCGAAAAGCATATTGATACGTGGTAGTGGATACATGTTCTTGATCGTTACAGCATTTAGCGGACGATAGTCCACACATAGCCTCAAAGTCTCATCCTTTTTCTTGACGAACAGCGTGGAGCATCCCCATGGTGATGAACTGGGTCGAATGAAGCCTTTGCTTAACGAATCATTCAGCTGCTCCTTCAGCTCCGCGAGTTCCTTCGGTGCCATTTTATACGGCCTCCGAGAGATGGGTGTGGTTCCCGGTGCTAGTTCAATTTTGAACTCCACTTCACGTTCTGGCGGCAAGGCTGGTAGATCATCGGGAGACACGTCTGTAAAAGTGCCAAAAATGTGAATGCAAAGAAACGGGTGTTTGAACGTCATTGCGTTTTTTGTTCATGAAAAATGGGACTTACAAAAAACTTTCTTACATGGAATGGTATACATGAGGTCCAACCACATGGGTTCAAGCATTCCTTTGAATGTGTTGGACCAAGGTGAAGTTAAACCCATGTGTAAATCATACATGTGCTTGAGAAAGAATTAAAAGAAGATCTTTTACTCAAATGCTCACCTCAAATTGATGCCAAAGTGTTGAATACACATGGAACCTCATACATTTGAAAGTGAGGAGATTTATGGAGGCAAACTTTCTGCTTTTAGGGTGAGCCAAAAAGGAGTGAATTATGACCATGTTTGAATTGTGATGAACTCACATTTGAAAGGCAAATTTTAAACTGAACTGGTGAGTTTTAGACTAGGACCAAAAAGTGACCAAGTATGTGTTATGAGCAAACCAAACTTGTTCACTAAATTCAAAAGTGGCCAGTTCAAAAATGGAATACAAACTGTGGTTGCAAACATTCTAAGTGCAGCAACCAAATTTATAAGTTGATTCCATAATTGAAATCCTCAGCCCAAATTTATGGTAATATAAATTTTCACCACATTGGGAAGTATGTTGGCTAAGCATTTGCAAGAGGACTTAAAATTCAGTTTGAACTAAATGATTCACTTCAAGGAGAAGGAGCCCATGTCCAAAAAGGAAATTCAAACTGTTGGTTAAAAATTTGTATTTGTAATGGCCAACTCAAAGATCAGAGGGCATATTCAATGTGACACCCCTGTTCCGAGAAACCCCGGAACCGAGCTGATGCATATGTGTGCCAAGGATGTTCATCACACATACACATGTATTCCACAAACTGAATTTGGAATATATATATATATATATATATATATATATATATAACCACGAATGAATAGGGTTTTATTACATTGCCTCATGAATTTCTAACTCATTATAACAGCGGAAGTCTTTAATCTAGCAGCGGAAGTCTTCTAAACTATTGCGGAAGCAAACTAAACACGGCAGTTGCTCCATCTCCTACTCCACAGGCAAGTTGACGGTAGATCACACACCTAATACTCCACATGATCTTCGTAGTACTCTTCTCCTGTTGCTGATGATGAAGTAATAATGCAAGTTTGAGTACATGATGTACTCAGCAAGTGCGGGAAAATATGATATGTAGCTTACAGCAAGGTAGGATTGAAAAGGCTCATTGCAGAAAGCAAAATTTATTTCACAATCATGATAAAACAGCAACTAGCTTTAAGTAAATGTAATCTCAACATTTATCCAATTAAAACATCAACATATCTCCATCATATTCCACAACCTTTCATGTCTCATCAAACCATTTATCTTTTTCAGCTTTTCTCATGCTCATGAATACCATCCCGTATTCATTACCATCTCAACTCATATTCAATTCCGTCTCATAACCGAGACCAAAACTCATTATCACGACTCAACAGTCCAATTCTCATTACCAAGACTCAACAGTCTTGAAACCAAAACCAAATACCATCCATGACCAAACCCATAACCAAACAAAATACTATCCCAATCACCATCCCAATAACAATCCCATCAAATCAAGGAAGTTGGCCAGGCGCTTGTGACCGGAAGCACGGCTATCATGATAGTTTTATACTCTGTAGAGTTTGCACCACTTTACCCACAAGTTTGTGATTTTGTCTCCCGTTGGCGACTACAGAACCTCCATTATACCAGTACACAACCGTCGGTGTATGGCCAAGAGATCACAAAATAGCCTTTACAAAGGGGCTACCAGATGTATGGACTCACTAAGGTTTCACCAGCAGGCTTGAATCACCATTCTCCCACCTACGGGCCCCCTCTTGTGCCATGCAGTTCCCAGGGCAGTCCTCACTTGACGCCCCTTCCCCGTGCCTTCCACGGTCCATAACAATCTAGTAACTTACCTAATTAGCCAGCTAAGCCACACCCATACTTGGCCTTGTGGTGGCATTGTATTCCTGGCATGTGCTCGCATGAACCGGACCTTAGATCTAACCACTGACACGACCCCAATGGTCCTGTCGAGCCAGGATCACGCTGAGGGGTGCTGCGTTGCACAGCACCGTATAACACACGTCAAAGGTGCAAAGCGGAAGCGGAAGCTTTATTACATAAACAAGTTTATGCACATGTTTACATCAAAATAAGTTTAGTCCACACTCGCGGGCGTAGACTAAGCATCAAGTGCACGTTCAGCCCTCGAACGTGTCCTTGCTAGCACACACGCACACTAACTCTGCGGCGTGTACGACTCCCACTCGACGGGGTTCCCCTCCTGGGGTTCCGTCTCCTCTTCGGGAGTCCCTTCCTCATAGAACCCTGCAAAAAGCTTCAAACACAAGCAGTGAGCACGAAGGCTCAGCAAGTCTGACCCGTCTCACCTAAACATGGAACTTCTACATGAGGGTAATGGGTTGCATGAGGTAAAAATCATTTGCAAGGACTCGCCTAATTAGTAGAACCTTACTTTCAAGTTTTAGCAGCAGGTTGTGGAGAACTTTACGCTAAGGCACATGAGAGAGCCGCAATCAAACAAGAAACGCATTTCTCTCATGTACTTTGCCCAAAGTTGAAAAGAACTTTAGTTAGCACTAAACTACAGCATATCATTAACAATCAATGTCCAGCTTTCAATCAGCAACATTTTAACATGTAACTAGCCTGTTCTTTCTACGTCACTACAGTGAACAAGTGGTACTCACTGACCGCGAGGGACGGCGATTATAATCGATTTACACCTGCAGGGTTACCCGAACAACCCGTCACGTACGCCCGTACTCGATGTTGCCTACAACAACCATCACGGACGCCGTACGCGACTACCTTTCACCCGATAGCCAAATATTGAACCGGTCCCATCGTCCCGAGCAAGAGGTCCCTGCACGCGCATCTCTGTGCCGCCAGCTGATTTACACCTCGAGCTCTCAACCTACCCTCTGAACGACGGGCAATGCCTCAATACCCAGCTACCCGAGTTACATCAGTTTCCCGGTTCCCATATAGCCGGTAGGTCTTCGGTACTGTTCTAGCTTGTTCAACAGGCCCGCACACGGCTCGGTCCTCAATCGACACAAGCGGAGCTACAGCACACAGGCCCCAAAGTCCTGCTGCCCTTACTCTCCGCTCGGTCTCATTTTCTTGCCATGTGTATCATGTGCTATCTCTACCCGAGCAATGTGCCTCTAGCCTATTCTCGCGAGTAGTTCCAACTACTCGACTTGTACCGAATCCTACTCTATCCTAGCAATGCAGTGACTAACGAGGTTTTCAATCCTAAACCCACCCATAGTTTTCTTGGCTGTGCAGTTGGGTTTCCAATCAAGACTCTAATGCAAAGAACAATATTCAAAGATGTGCTCAAAACAATAAACATTTGTAAAAAGGTTAATGCAAACCGGGGCTTGCCTTGCTGCTCTTGGTCGTAGGCTAGCTGTTCCTCCGGAGTAACGAAGTCTAGGACTTCGGGTTCCTCCTCGACCTTAGCGACTACATGATGAGAGCAATATGTATCCATTTAAATGCATTTGTATTAGCTTTGAAGTTGTGAAGTCTATAACCTTTGCTAGACAGACCTAGTGACTGTGAAACTTTTACTGTGGCTTGGTTACAACCTAAACAGAAACCTGGTCAAGTTTTAGTTGCAGCAAAGCTCATTTGAGCCCTCCACAAATAATTATGTCCTTGACCTTAATTAAGGGCTTTTAGGGTGTTCTAAGTATTTTCATGAAACAAACTATGACTTTCTGAAAACTAGATTTTCAGAGGGTTCTAATGGAATTGGTCTCACTTAATTTGGAAGTCTCTAACTAAAGATATGAGCTAAACAATTTCAGAGAAATTTCTGAAAATGTTTCTGAATATTTTCTATTTTCTCTGGAACAGTTTCACTAATCACACCATTAGGTGGATTAAATGAGCTCAAATGGATCCGAAATTTTTATGGTAGTCCAAGGATATTTTGGTGAACATCTCAGCAAAATTTCAGGATTTTCCTCCAAAGGATTCTCCAGTTAAAATTCCTAACAGTTTAAACTTTGAGGAATTAATTATGGAGAAATAATGAATTTCATGGAGTGAAACTTGATTTTATGGAAAGTACTCAGAGAGCTGAATCCAGCAAAATTTGGTTCACTCAATTTGGAGCTTTCTAGCCAAAGTTATAAGGATTTGAAGTTTGAAGGAAATCTGAAAATCGGGGAAAAGTTTAAACTCGCGCGTGGGCCCAGGGGACACGCGTCGCACGCCTAGGCGACAGCACACCGCGGCCCACAAGGATTTTGCGCGCCAGCACACCCGATCCCGGCCGCAGCCGGATCCCGATTCAAAATATCGGCCGCTGACAGCTGGGGTCCACCCCCTTCTTCAACCTCGCGACACCCGCGCCCCGCCGCCGAGGGACCTCGCCGGAGAGCTCGCCGCCGGCTGCTGTACAGCTCCAAACTTCTTGATTCTGGCCGCCCCTGCCTACCTTTACTTGGGGAACAGGATCCGAGGGTCAGCTGCTCATGACAACGGCCGGAGCATGGTCGGCGACGAGCCGCCATATCGGAATGACTTCGGCCATGTCGGCTGACTCTCCTAGTACCTCAGCTACTTGGGAAATCGGTCGGGGAGCATCAGTGGACCTCAGAGAAGGTCGACATGAACTCGGGGCAGCTCGGGGAAGGCCCGAAATAGGTCCTCACTGTGCGCCCGATACCCCCCGTTCGTTCCGCCATTAGTAGACCTTGAATTATGCCGGGCACAGAGGTTCTCCGGCCCAGAGTTGTGAAGGCAACTTGTGCGTCACCGTGTCTAGCTCGTGTGGGAGTGGCCTGAGGCCCTCTAATCCTTTCTAGAGCACGAATTAAACAGAATCGTACCCGAAGGTCGTTCTGCACACAGAAAGGGGAAAAGTGGAAATTCGCCGCCGGTGAGCAACCACTCGAGCTGTGGCTCGGGGATGAGCAGCACCGGTCACCTGCGCGTCCAAGGGTGCCTTGGCTCGGGCGTGACAACGCCCAGGTTGGGCTGTCCACGAGAGCCCGAGGTGCGGCGGTTTCCAGTTCCGATTTTTATCTTTCGGCACAGCCGATAGCACTCGGTTTCAATCGACTTCTAGCATTGGGGAGGATGGAGGAAGGTTTCTAGTACCTTGCTGGGACCCGGGAGTGGAAGGAGGGAGCTGCGATCGGCTTGATCGAGCGGGAGCTCGAGCGGCGGTGATGACAGTGGAAAAACAGGTCGTGCACGTCGGCAGCTCGGGGAATGGCGACTGAAGCACGCCGGGGAGGGAATAAATAGCCCGGCGGCTGGCCTCCGGCTTGGGGCGCGCAGCAGGAGCTGGCGCCGGCTGCCCCCCTTCGGTGGCGCGCGCGCACAGCAGCCGGGAACCGACTGAACTGTGTTTCAGTCGGTTTGTTTTGAGGCAGAGGCTGACATGTGGGTCCCACCCCTCTTTTAACCTCTGAAATTTACTCCTAACAGCTGTGGTAAACAGTGAACCCTATTCTACCCTTGGCAATTCAAATTATTCACCCAAGAGCCATTTGAATTGATCAAGGTTCAAATGAGGTTTGGTTTGAATGAATTTCAGCACAAGTTCAGTTTGAAATTCAAATAAAGTTTGAATTTCTCCCCCTTAGCTCATGTCAAGATCAACTCCAAATGGAGTGAAAATTGGTGTGTGAGCTCACAAAAATGTGCTGAGTAATAATATGCCTTCCACTTTCAAATTCATGGCATAAAAACAGTTTGAATTTGAATATGGTTTCAAACTGCCCTCTTCCTCACTATACCCAAACTGACCTCAAAAAGGTTTTGAATTTGGGTGAAACTTGGCATGGACATCCTTAGCAAAGTGTAGGAGTTTTCATATGTCCAGCCCATCTATATCACATGTGGGAAATACCACTTTTGCAATGTGTAAGTTTGTTCTCTAATGAGCATGTTGATAATTGTTACTTGCTCTTCATTTGTGTTCATCATTCTTCCTCAAATGAGGTGTGTGGTGTGGTGATGAACACTGCAAATGGGTGTCAAAAACTGAGGCCCTTACATTCCTCCCCCCTTAAAAGAATCTCGTCCCGAGATTATAAGGTGAAAATGAGAGAGAGGACGGTGGAAAATTACCGGATATGCGACGTGAAAAAGTCGGGGTAGTTAGTGCGAAGGAATTCTTCGCTCTCCCATGTCGCTTCGTCCATGGAGTGATTACTCCATAGTACCTTGTAGAACCACAACGTACGGTTGCGTGTGGTTCGGGCCTTCTCATCAATAATCTGCACCGGTTCCTCCCGATAGGTGAGATCCGGTTGCAGTTCTTCAATGTCTTCCAGCTGAACGGTAGTTGATAGCTTAAGACACTTCCTCAGCTGGGCAATGTGAAAGACGTCGTGCACACCGGAAAGTGCTTCTGGTAATTTCAGCCGGTATGCCACTGATCCACATCTTTCGGTAATCTGGAATGGACCGATGAATCGGGGTGCCAACTTTCCTCTCACTCCAAATCTGTTTACGCCTTTCATTGGAGATACTCGTAGGTATACGTAATCTCCAACTTCGAATTGTAATGGGCGCCTTCTCCGGTACGCATACTGTTTTTGACGGGATTGAGCGGCTTTTAGGTTCGCTTGAATCAGTCGAACCTTTTCTTCCGCGTTGTTGACAAGGTCAATCCCGAAGGTAACCCTTTCGCCAGACTCACACCAGTTCAGTGGTGTGCGGCATTTCCTGCCGTATAGCGCCTCGTAGGGCGCCATCTTGATGCTGGCTTGGTACCCGTTGTTGTACGAGAACTCGGCTAACGGCAAGTGATCATCCCAATTCTTGCCGTGGTCGATAGCGCAAGCTCGTAGCATGTCTTCTAGGATTTGATTTACCCGCTCGGTTTGTCCATCCGTCTGCGGGTGGTAGGCTGAACTACGGATCAGCTTCGTCCTCAAGGCAGCGTGTAGCTGCTCCCAAAAACAGGACACAAATAAAGTGCCCCGGTCCGATATAATGGTACGGGGTACGCCGTCTAAGCATAGGATCCGTGAGATGTACAGTTCAGCGTACTTCTTGGCGTTGTAGTTGGTGTTGACCGGGATGAAATGGGCAACTTTGGTGAGCCGATCGACGATCACCCACACAGAATCATGTTTCTGTAAGGTGGTGGGTAAACCGACGACGAAATCCATGCTCACGTCCTCCCACTTCCAGGCAGGAATGCCCAGTGGTTGCAGCAGTCCCGGTTTCCGCATATGGTCTGCCTTCACCCTTCGACATGTATCACACTCGGACACGTATTTTGCCGTCTCTCGCTTCATCCGTGTCCACCAAAACTTTCTTCTGAGTTCTTGATACATTTTGTTGCTGCCGGGGTGAATAGAAAACTTTGATAAGTGAGCCTCATCAAAGATTTTCTTCCGTAACTCCGGGTTTCGGGGTACGACGATCCGGTCCTTGAACCATAGGATGCCGTCTCCGTCCTTCCGGAAACATTTCAACTCCCCACTGTCTACACATCTCCGTAAATGTGACATGCCCTTGTCATTCTTCTGGGCTGCCGCTATCTCTTCACGGATGGTGGGGATCAAAGCTAGGTTGTAGAGAGCTCCGTGTGGAATCACATGTAGTGGTGGTTCGCTCTCTTCCAACGGTGTGATGGTCAGATTATTGACGTGTGACTTGCGGCTCAGCGCATCTGCCACAACGTTTGCCTTGCCCGGATGATAATGGATCTCTATCTCATAATCCTTTATCAGTTCTAACCATCTTCGTTGCCTCATGTTCAGCTCCTTCTGAGTGAATATGTACTTGAGGCTTTTGTGGTCGGTATATAAATGTACGAGGTTACCGAGTAGGTAGTGCCTCCACATCTTCAGTGCAAGTACCACGGCAGCGAGCTCCAAATCGTGAGTTGGATAATTTTGCTCATGGTTTCTAAGCTGCCGTGATCCATACGCGACCACTCTTCGGTCTTGCATCAGCACACATCCGAGCCCAATGCCGGATGCATCGCAGTACACATCGAACGGTTTTGTTGTGTCTGGCTGCGCCAAAACCGGTGCTGATGTCAGGTGCTTGACTAAAGCCTTGAATGCTGCTTCACATGCTGGGCTCCAAACATATTTGGTAGCCTTCTTCAGCAGCTCTGTCATTGGCTTGGCAATCTTCGAGAAGTTCGGAATGAACCTCCGATAATATCCCGCGAGTCCGAGGAAACTCCGTACCTCGTGAACAGTTCTCGGGGATTTCCAATTCAGCACTTGCGTGATCTTGCTCGGGTCCACAGCGATACCCTCTGCTGAGATGATATGCCCGAGGAAGGGCACTTGCGATATCCGAAACTCGCATTTGCTGAATTTTGCGTATAACTTGTGATCCCGCAGCCGTTGCAAGACTATACGCAGATGTTTCTTGTGATCTTCCTCCGACTTGGAATATACCAGGATGTCATCGATGAAGACCACGACAAACTTGTCCAGCTCCGGCATGAACACCGAGTTCATTAAATACATGAAGTGAGCTGGAGCATTGGTGAGGCCGAAGGACATGACCAGGTACTCATAAAGTCCGTACCTTGTCGAGAAAGCTGTCTTTGGAATGTCCTCCGCCCTTATCTTAATCTGATGGTACCCGGATCTTAAATCCATCTTGGAAAAGATCTTTGCTTCGACCAACTGATCAAACAACATGTCGATCCGTGGCAACGGGTACTTGTTCTTGATGGTTACGGCATTTAATGGACGGTAGTCCACGCAAAGCCGCAGCGTTTCATCCTTCTTTTTGACAAATAATGCCGAACAGCCCCATGGCGAGGAGCTCGGCCTAATAAAACCCTTCTCCAGAAGGTCCGTGAGCTGAGTCTTCAGTTCAGCCAACTCCTTGGGCGCCATCTTGTACGGCCTTCGGGATATTGGCATGGTTCCCGGTGCAAGTTCAATCTTGAACTCCACCTCTCTATCGGGTGGCATCCCCGGCAAATCGTCCGGGAATACATCCGGGAACTCTCGGACCACTGGAATGTCTTCCAATCTGATGGTTGTGGCTTGATAGACACTTGGAAGTTTTATTTCTGGACTGTCCAGAAATAATGAATGAGAACCGTGCACCTCTGAGTTTAAGTGCACGACTCGAAGGACGGTGTCTAAAACAGCGCCGTGGCGGGTTAACCACGACATCCCTAGGATGACATCGACCTTCTGTCCCTCTAAGATAATGAGAGACGTGGGGTACACTCTACCCGCTAAGCATAATGGTGCTTTGGAGACCATTATGCTTGCTGAAATCTTCCCACCCGGTGAGCAAATTAAATATGGACTATTGGTGGGTAGTATTGGCAAGCTGTGTTTAGCAATGAAAGCTTGGCTAATAAAATTATGCGTGGCGCCTGAATCAAATAGTACTATAGCGGGATGCTGGTGGAGTTGGAACATACCCGCAAGGATTGGCTCGCCCTCCGGCACGTCCTCAATGGCAAGCTGGTGGACAGTGCCGGGCCTAGGGTTTGCCCGCCGCGCATTAGTAGGGTTCCGGGGTTGATTCCTCCCCGGAAACGGTGGTGCCACTCCGCCGCCTTGCCTCTCCGGGCAACTGCTCGCGAAGTGTCCTGGACGACCACACTTGTAGCATGTGGCCGCTGCTGGTGGGGTACTCGGGAGACGAAAGCCCGGCATGCGTTGCGGAGGTGCAAACGCACGCGGCATGGCCCGCTGCTGCTGTTGTTGTTGCGGTGGTGCTGGCAGTGCCGGCCGGAATGCTGGTGAAGAATACGGCCGACCGCGGAACGGCGTCGACCGCTGTGGTGGTTGCCAGCGTGGACCTGATGGTGGGCGATTCACCATCCGAAACTTCTGAGAAGGACCGCCTCCTTCTCCGCTGCTCTGCGGCGCGCTTCGCTTTCGCTCTGCCGCCGCCAACTCCTTGCCGGAGTCCTCCTGAACAATTGCAGCATCAATGATGTCGTTGAGGCTGCCGCGATTGAACATCGCCAGCTTGTCCTTCAGGAGCGGGTTAAGCCCCTGGTAAAAGTGGTCCCGCCGCTTCTCGTCCGTATCTGCGTGATACGACGCGTAGAGCACGAGATCGTTGAACGCCCTGGAATATTCCAGCGCGTTTCGGCTCCCTTGTTGCAGGTGTAGGAATTCCTGCGTCTTCCTCTTCATCAAACCGGGCGGTATATGATAGGCCCTGAAGGCCGTCCGGAACTCCGCCCAGGTCATCGCTCGGTCGGTGGGCTGTGAAGCACAGAAGTTGGCCCACCACGCGCTCGCGGATCCTTGGAGCTGCTGGACCGCGAACTGAGTCTTGCGCTGCTCGCTGATTTGGAGCAGCCCGAATTTCATCTCTATGGCGCGGAGCCAGTTGTCCGCGTCAAGTGGTTCATCCGCCCTTGAGAATACAGGGGGATGAGTCGCCAGAAAGTCAGAGTAGGAGCTCTGTTGGCGCTCCTCACGATCTTGACGTCTCTCTGGGCGAGACGTATTCACAATTAACGTTTGCAGCAGCTCTGTGTGCTGCTGATGTGAACCCGCCATTGCCGCGACAATGTCGGCCAATGTAACTGTCGGCAGTGGCGGTGGCGGTGTTTGCTGTTGCTGTTGCTGCTGCTGTCCCGAGGAGTCCTCGGGAGGCGGTTGGGAGGTCTCTCCCCCTTGGCTAGTACCTCCAACATCAGGGTTGGCACGAGTACGCGTCATTCTGAAATTCAGCACAGCAGCAATTAACACATGTCTTACTCAAAATTCCATAAACAGCAGTAGGTATTGAAGCGACGCATGATTAACTTGCACAACATTCACGTATATTGATAAAGCATAAACTTTATACAAGATACATTATTCTCGGATCTCCAAGAAGTCGTGCTCATGTCGTCACTACCTATACATACGCTACTGTCTACACGACATGTCACCGATTACAAAAGTTGGGTTACGCTACCCTAGCTGCCCTACTTGGCAACCGTAACCCCCTACTCGGAGTAGAACTCGACCTCCTGTGGGTCGTCCTCCTCCGGTACCTCGGCTGGTGGTTCGGGGTCTACCACCTCTTCTCCCATTCCGGGTTCTCCCAAGGCTGGAAGACCCAAGACTACCGGTACGCCCAATACCGGGGGCACGAGGTCCTGCAATGCATGCACCTCGTCCATAGCCTGGTTGTAGTCCTCTTCCCAGCCTTGTCCTTCCTCAATAGCGTCGTCCCGCTCTTGAGCAAGGTCCTCGTTCTGCTGGGTTAGGGTCTGCACCAGCTCTTGCAACGCCGCGATGTCAACACGGCTCTTCTTCTTTGCCTTCTTCAGACGACGCAACTGATTGTGTTGTTCATTCAATCGCTTGATCGTCGGAAGGAGCACATTACGGAGTGCGCTGTGAGCACCCTCGAAATGATCTCCACGGCTTGTGCTCTCCTTGAGCTTGGTGGCGAGATGCTCCGTATGAACAGCTTGGCTGTTCATCACAGCGTTTCCCGCCCTCATTTGGAGACTGAGATTTGCCTCCGCGGGGTTGTACCTTGGGCAACTCGGGTCTGTTGCCTCCAGGTACCTCTCTTCCCACACATGCTGAGCTCGTCCCTCCACCGGAACGAGTGCGTATGGTGTGCCCTCCATAGCCTGCACGTGTAGTTGGCAGAAACGTGACATAGTGTCACGGGCTGCCACTTGCCACATCCCTTCCGGTTGTCTTCCTCTCACCGTGACGGTGAATGGCACCCAACCGGGTGGCGTAGGTCCTGCAGGGACTTCGACATGGATCGTCCACGTCTTGTTCCCCTCTTCGCCTTCTTCCATGGCGAAGTATTGCGGCATCTGGTTGTACCCGAAATATTGGAGCATTTGCCACAATGCTTCCGGGTAGCCGCTACGGTCAGAACAGTGGGAAACTACCCACCCGTTCTCCAACCGTTTATCTGCTGCCATCTGTAAAAATATATTTGAGAAATGTCAAATATTTATTTAAACAGTAAACCATTGAGTTATAACATAAGATATGTCATTGAACCCATAACACTTGGAAACATAGTTCAAATTTTTAAACAAATTTGACTGCTGATCTGCTGTTACCATGACAGCCCTGACCAGTTTCCATATCAATCTGATTTAGGCCAGGTTAAAAGCAAAACCAGTCCTGGAGCTCAACATCAAAGTTAAAGTTAACTTCAATAGCTTTCCAGAAAGTATTTGGTTGGCCTAAGATCTGTCCTGGTTCACAAGTTATGAGATGTCAAAGTTAACAGAACTTCTGGGAACAATTGGACAGCACCTCCCGGCCTTAGGTACTGATTTGATCCAAGAATCCCAGTTACTTCTGTTCCTAATCTGACAAAACTTTCTGTTAAAAAATTGTAACCCATCTCATAAGCTTTCCAGAACTACCTCATTTTCTATTTTTGGATTTTTATGCAGGAAGTTATGCTTAATTTACAGAGAGTCTACAGAGAGTCTTTGCTCCGTCCTGTTTTCTGGACAGTTTCAACTCTACTGCATTTTTCGAGTGGTTAAGGGATGAAACACCTCTGGAACTCAACAGAAAAGTTGTAAAGCTCCTCCAATGCTTTCCAGAAATGTATCATACGACCCCAACCTCGAAAGAACTCAACCTCTAACCTCTGATTAACATCAGCCTTGATTTAGCTGAAAACAGAGTGCTCTGTCCTTAACATCCTATAAGTTGAAAACTTATTAGCTTTGAATATCCTGTTCAAGGGAAGGAGTTACATCAAGTTTTACTACTTTGGATCAAAACCTTCAAATTTTTAAATGAAGTTGTTCATTTAGTTGGGTGTGACGTCGATGCGTCACCAGATCATGTCGGTACTACGTCCTCACAAAGAAAAACCTATACCGGACTTAGCCGGCTTCGTTAGTTCAGTGGCACTACTCGTCACTCGCACACGGATGCTACACGTCTACCGTTTCGTGGTAAGGCTACCTGCAGAAATTCAACCAATCATCAGACTCGGCTGCACACCGAGCCCGGAATCTATACAGTTTGTACACCCGGCCGTCATCACTCGCCCGGGTGTTCTCAAGCCAAACACGCCTTGAGTTACGTGTTCACGTTTCAGACCACGTGACGGGTTCTCCCATGTTGCACCACGCACGCCAGGGACAGACGTTGCTCGAATACCCCAAACGACATGAAGAGTCGTAGAGGATATTAAAGCGGGTCGGGTTACCTGCCACCCGTGGGGCTCCACCCTTCAGCTTGTGCGCACTGGTGGACAGCGCTTACGTGCACCCCCCAAGACATGAACGTCCCGAGATGCACGATTTTCCGACATAACAATTAGGTTACTAAGCCACTTTCTATATACTAATAACATCCTTATACGGGCTACTAACTCGTTCCTCACTGGATTTTTGAAAAAGAAGACCTTTGTACTGTGTTAAACCTCAAGCGAGCTCTGATACCACGCTGACACGACCCCAATGGTCCTGTCGAGCCAGGATCACGCTGAGGGGTGCTGCGTTGCACAGCACCGTATAACACACGTCAAAGGTGCAAAGCGGAAGCGGAAGCTTTATTACATAAACAAGTTTATGCACATGTTTACATCAAAATAAGTTTAGTCCACACTCGCGGGCGTAGACTAAGCATCAAGTGCACGTTCAGCCCTCGAACGTGTCCTTGCTAGCACACACGCACACTAACTCTGCGGCGTGTACGACTCCCACTCGACGGGGTTCCCCTCCTGGGGTTCCGTCTCCTCTTCGGGAGTCCCTTCCTCATAGAACCCTGCAAAAAGCTTCAAACACAAGCAGTGAGCACGAAGGCTCAGCAAGTCTGACCCGTCTCACCTAAACATGGAACTTCTACATGAGGGTAATGGGTTGCATGAGGTAAAAATCATTTGCAAGGACTCGCCTAATTAGTAGAACCTTACTTTCAAGTTTTAGCAGCAGGTTGTGGAGAACTTTACGCTAAGGCACATGAGAGAGCCGCAATCAAACAAGAAACGCATTTCTCTCATGTACTTTGCCCAAAGTTGAAAAGAACTTTAGTTAGCACTAAACTACAGCATATCATTAACAATCAATGTCCAGCTTTCGATCAGCAACATTTTAACATGTAACTAGCCTGTTCTTTCTACGTCACGGTACAGTGAACAAGTGGTACTCACTGACCGCGAGGGACGGCGATTATAATCGATTTACACCTGCAGGGTTACCCGAACAACCCGTCACGTACGCCCGTACTCGATGTTGCCTACAACAACCATCACGGACGCCGTACGCGACTACCTTTCACCCGTTAGCCAAATATTGAACCGGTCCCATCGTCCCGAGCAAGAGGTCCCTGCACGCGCATCTCTGTGCCGCCAGCTGATTTACACCTCGAGCTCTCAACCTACCCTCTGAACGACGGGCAATGCCTCAATACCCAGCTACCCGAGTTACATCAGTTTTCCGGTTCCCATATAGCCGGTAGGTCTTCGGTACTGTTCTAGCTTGTTCAACAGGCCCGCACACGGCTCGGTCCTCAATCGACACAAGCGGAGCTACAGCACACAGGCCCCAAAGTCCTGCTGCCCTTACTCTCCGTCGGTCTCATTTTCTTGCCATGTGTATCATGTGCTATCTCTACCCGAGCAATGTGCCTCTAGCCTATTCTCGCGAGTAGTTCCAACTACTCGACTTGTACCGAATCCTACTCTATCCTAGCAATGCAGTGACTAACGATGTTTTCAATCCTAAACCCACCCATGGTTTTCTTGGCTGTGCAGTTGGGTTTCCAATCAAGACTCTAATGCAAAGAACAATATTCAAAGATGTGCTCAAAACAATAAACATTTGTAAAAAGGTTAATGCAAACCGGGACTTGCCTTGCTGCTCTTGGTCGTAGGCTAGCTGTTCCTCCGGAGTAACGAAGTCTAGGACTTCGGGTTCCTCCTCGACCTTAGCGACTACATGATGAGAGCAATATGTATCCATTTAAATGCATTTGTATTAACTTTGAAGTTGTGAAGTCTATAACCTTTGCTAGACAGACCTAGTGACTGTGAAACTTTTACTGTGGCTTGGTTACAACCTAAACAGAAACCTGGTCAAGTTTTAGTTGCAGCAAAGCTCATTTGAGCCCTCCACAAATAATTATGTCCTTGACCTTAATTAAGGGCTTTTAGGGTGTTCTAAGTATTTTCATGAAACAAACTATGACTTTCTGAAAACTAGATTTTCAGAGGGTTCTAATGGAATTGGTCTCACTTAATTTGGAAGTCTCTAACTAAAGATATGAGCTAAACAATTTCAGAGAAATTTCTGAAAATGTTTCTGAATATTTTCTATTTTCTCTGGAACAGTTTCACTAATCACACCATTAGGTGGATTAAATGAGATCAAATGGATCCGAAATTTTTATGGTAGTCCAAGGATATTTTGGTGAACATCTCAGAAAAATTTCAGGATTTTCCTCCAAAGGATTCTCCAGTTAAAATTCCTAACAGTTTAAATTTTGAGGAATTAATTATGGAGAAATAATGAATTTCATGGAGTGAAACTTGATTTTCTGGAAAGTACTCAGAGAGCTGAATCCAGCAAAATTTGGTTCACTCAATTTGGAGCTTTCTAGCCAAAGTTATAAGGATTTGAAGTTTGAAGGAAATCTGAAAATCGGGGAAAAGTTTAAACTCGCGCGTGGGCCCAGGGGACACGCGTCGCACGCCTAGGCGACAGCACACCGCGGCCCACAAGGATTTTGCGCGCCAGCACACCCGATCCCGGCCGCAGCCGGATCCCGATTCAAAATATCGGCCGCTGACAGCTGGGGTCCACCCCCTTCTTCAACCTCGCGACACCCGCGCCCCGCCGCCGAGGGACCTCGCCGGAGAGCTCGCCGCCGGCTGCTGTACAGCTCCAAACTTCTTGATTCTGGCCGCCCCTGCCTACCTTTACTTGGGGAACAGGATCCGAGGGTCAGCTGCTCATGACAACGGCCGGAGCATGGTCGGCGACGAGCCGCCATATCGGAATGACTTCGGCCATGTCGGCTGACTCTCCTAGTACCTCAGCTACTTGGGAAATCGGTCGGGGAGCATCAGTGGACCTCAGAGAAGGTCGACATGAACTCGGGGCAGCTCGGGGAAGGCCCGAAATAGGTCCTCACCGTGCGCCCGATACCCCCCGTTCGTTCCGCCATTAGTAGACCTTGAATTATGCCGGGCACAGAGGTTCTCCGGCCCAGAGTTGTGAAGGCAACTTGTGCGTCACCGTGTCTAGCTCGTGTGGGAGTGGCCTGAGGCCCTCTAATCCTTTCTAGAGCACGAATTAAACAGAATCGTACCCGAAGGTCGTTCTGCACACAGAAAGGGGAAAAGTGGAAATTCGCCGCCGGTGAGCAACCACTCGAGCTGTGGCTCGGGGATGAGCAGCACCGGTCACCTGCGCGTCCAAGGGTGCCTTGGCTCGGGCGTGACAACGCCCAGGTTGGGCTGTCCACGAGAGCCCGAGGTGCGGCGGTTTCCAGTTCCGATTTTTATCTTTCGGCACAGCCGATAGCACTCGGTTTCAATCGACTTCTAGCAATGGGGAGGATGGAGGAAGGTTTCTAGTACCTTGCTGGGACCCGGGAGTGGAAGGAGGGAGCTGCGATCGGCTTGATCGAGCGGGAGCTCGAGCGGCGGTGATGGCAGTGGAAAAACAGGTCGTGCACGTCGGCAGCTCGGGGAATGGCGACTGAAGCACGCCGGGGAGGGAATAAATAGCCCGGCGGCTGGCCTCCGGCTTGGGGCGCGCAGCAGGAGCTGGCGCCGGCTGCCCCCCTTCGGTGGCGCGCGCGCACAGCAGCCGGGAACCGACTGAACTGTGTTTCAGTCGGTTTGTTTTGAGGCAGAGGCTGACATGTGGGTCCCACCCCTCTTTTAACCTCTGAAATTTACTCCTAACAGCTGTGGTAAACAGTGAACCCTATTCTACCCTTGGCAATTCAAATTATTCACCCAAGAGCCATTTGAATTGATCAAGGTTCAAATGAGGTTTGGTTTGAATGAATTTCAGCACAAGTTCAGTTTGAAATTCAAATAAAGTTTGAATTTCTCCCCCTTAGCTCATGTCAAGATCAACTCCAAATGGAGTGAAAATTGGTGTGTGAGCTCACAAAAATGTGCTGAGTAATAATATGCCTTCCACTTTCAAATTCATGGCATAAAAACAGTTTGAATTTGAATATGGTTTCAAACTGCCCTCTTCCTCACTATACCCAAACTGACCTCAAAAAGGTTTTGAATTTGGGTGAAACTTGGCATGGACATCCTTAGCAAAGTGTAGGAGTTTTCATATGTCCAGCCCATCTATATCACATGTGGGAAATACCACTTTTGCAATGTGTAAGTTTGTTCTCTAATGAGCATGTTGATAATTGTTACTTGCTCTTCATTTGTGTTCATCATTCTTCCTCAAATGAGGTGTGTGGTGTGGTGATGAACACTGCAAATGGGTGTCAAAAACTGAGGCCCTTACAACCACCATCTCATTCTACCACATCCACGAACCAAGCTTGCCTAGATCTCCCTCCAATTCATGTTCATTATCAAGTTCTCATTATCATCGTTCATATGAGTGCAGTAACTAGACACAATCCATCGGTTCCCATATCCCGTAGATTAGCGAAGCAAAAAGCAAAACGACCATACCCGACTCATAAACTTCCCTGGCGACAAGGGTGGTTAACAAAACTAGTAAACTCCTATAAAAGGGTTTCCCATCATGTTGATTCAGCATACACAGTTTTCGCAAACAAAACAGTTTCCAAAAGCATGTGATCAATATGGTCAAGGAGCACTTGCCTTGTTCCTGTGGCTTCTGTTGCTCACGGATCTCGAAGTCTTGTTGTTGTAGCTCATCATAGATAGCTCCCTGAGCTTGTCCTTCTACTCACGATCACGCATATACAAGATTCACAGAAATCAATCATCATGCACAAACTTTATTCAGAATGCAATGGTGCATATGCATGCTAATCCTATGGTGCCTTTTTTATTAGATCAGATTGTACGTGTTCTTGCATGGCTTGCATGGGTTTGCATGGGTTTTTACGATGAACAGAGGTGTAAAGATCAAGTGCGGACGTGGTGATGATCTGGACTCAAGATCTAGATCAAACCGATCAACACGTGATTTGTCCATAAAAAGCTTCTGTTCGAAAGGATCGAAGAAACAGATGCGAAGAAAACACGATGACATCGTAAGGTGGTAATGGAGACCTACCTTACTTCCTTCGGGTCCTTCCTCCTAGCAAGACAGATCGTCGGGGCTCTCTTCCAGCGATGGCGAGCTCGTCGGCTGTCTCCGGCGACTGAACTCCGGCGAAGGGAATTAACTCGACGAGTTGGGGGCTAGGGCCTCTAAGTCATCGACTTGGGAATAGATGGTACGACCAAGGGGTGTTTCGGGTTCTATTTATAACCGGAAAAAGAAGAGTCCTAATTTGATTGGGTTTCAAATAAGAGTCCTATTCAAATTATTTTTGAATCTTAACAACTTATATCCAATCAATTTGGTGCGGTAACATCATGGAAATCGTGTTGGATTCCTCCCATATCGGGTATGCCCACGCGTATAGAAGAAAAAACCACGTAAGATCTCGTCACCTCCGCGGTGATGAGCTCCGGAGGCTCCACGAGTCCAGTAGAGGCTGGGCCTCCCATTTCCGCAGAGGCGGGCTCTGGTTGTGCCGCGTGTCAGGCGGGTGGGACCTCCCCTCTCCTCGAAGGTGAGCTCCGCGTGCGCCACGTGTCCTGGCGGGTGGGACCTCCCTCTCCCTCAGAGGCGAGCTCCATGTGCGCCACGTGTCTGGTGGGTCAGGACCTCTCCCCACTACGCAGGGATGAGCTCCAAACATGCCACGTGGCCAGCGGCCCGTGGGAAGTGTCTACAACGCTCCTCGGCGAACTAGAACTGGCTCTTTTTAGCTGTCTTTTTAATTCCTTCTCTGTTTCTACTTATTTTAAAATGTTTCTCTACATGAAATATGAATGCATGCATGAGTAAGAAATTGAGGGTGTTACAAACCTACCCCCCTTAAATTGAATCTCGCCCTCGAGATTCGATAGAGTGGAGAATAGATGAGGGAACTCTGCCTTGAGGTCTTCTTCACGTTCCCATGAGCTTCGGCTTCTGTGTGATGGCTCCATTGTACCTTGCACCAATGGATCACTTTGTTCCTCATGACCCTTTGCTTCACATCCAAAATTCTGTCAGGGTGCTCTACATAGGTTAGATCCTCTTGAAGCTCAAGTTCATCCATTGGTACTTGCTCTTCTGGTACTCCCAAGCACTTCTTGAGCTGGGATATGTGAAACACGTCATGCACGTCGTAGAGGTGCATTGGGAGCTCTAGTTAATAGGCTACCTCTCCTCGCTTGCCCGAAATCTTAAATGGCTCGATATAGCGAGGTGCTATCTTGCCTTTGAGGTTGAAACCTTAAGGTAGGCGATACCTTAAGGTATACGAAGTCTCCTACTTCGAAAGTTAACTTCCTTCGCCTATTGTCCGCATAGCCTTTCTGACGTGACTGAGCCGCCTTCAAGTTCTCCCGTATCGTTTGGACTTTCTTTTCAGCCTCTTTCAGCACTTCTGGTACAAACACTTGGTTCTCTCCGGTCACGTTTCAAAACAACGGCATTCTACACCGTCTACCATATAATGCTTCGAAAGGTGACATCTTCAAACTGGCTTGGTAGCTGTTATTGTATGAGAACTCTGCATACGGCAAGCTCCTATCCCAACTACGTCCATGTTTCAATGCACAGGCTCTCAACATGTCTTCCAAAGTTTTGTTGGTCCTCTCGGTTTGCCCATCGGTTTGTGGGTGATAAGCGGAGCTAAAATCCAGTCGTGTACCCATAGCCTTATGCAGCTTCCTCAGAACCTAGAGGTAAACTGAGAACCCTGATCTGAGACTATCATCTTCGGGACTCCACGGCGGCACACAATTTGCTCCATGTACAGCTCGGCTAGTTGTGCAACATTGTACTTGGTCTTAACAGGAAGGAAATGGGCGGTTTTCGTCAATTGGTCCACAATAACCCAGATGGAGTCGTAACCCGACTGAGTACGTGGCAATCCGACGATGAAATCAATACTGATGTCCTCCCACTTCCACTCGGGCACTTTCAATGGTTGCAACAGTCCAGCGGGTCTTTGATGTTTGTCCTTCACCCGTTGGCATGTGTCGCATAGGGCAACATACTCAGCTATGTCCCTTTTCATACCATCCCACCAGTAACAAGTTTTCAAGTCCTTGTACATCTTTGTACTGCCGGGATGTATGGAATAAGGTGAATCATGTGCCTCCTTTAATATCGTGTCGTGGATGTGCTTCACGTTAGGCACACAAATCCTTTTTCCTGACCAAAGTGTACCCTTCTCATCTTCCTTGAAGTCTTTTTCTACGCCTTGTCAGATTGTTTCCTTGATCTCCTTGATTTCCTCATCCTTAGCTTGGCCATCTCTTATCTCTTGTTCCAACGAAGAATGGAGTTCCATCACTTCCATCTCGTTCAAGAACCCAATATGTAACCTTTCGAACTCCTTGCGCAGCTCGGGTGATAGCTCCCGAACCGTGAGTTGGTGACATGCTCCCTTTCAGCTCAATGCATCAGCTACTACATTGGCCTTTCCGGGGTGGTAGTTGATTCCAACATCATAATCCTTGATGAGTTCCAACCATCGACGTTGCCTCAAATTCAAATCCGTTTGATTGAATATGTACTTGAGGCTTTTATGATCTGTATAGATCTCACATCGGTGGCCAAGGATATAATGTCTCCAAATCTTTAATGCATGCACCACGCTGCGAGTTCCAAATCATGTGTGGGGTAATTCAGCTCGTGTTTCTTTAGTTGTCTCGAGGCATAGGCTACCACTTGTCCTTCTTGCATGAGCACACATCCAAGCCCTTGTATGGATGCGTCACAATATATGTCAAAGCTCTTGCTTACATCCGGCAATACCAAAACCGGTGCTGTGGTTGGCCTTTTCTTGAGCTCCTGAAAGCTTTCTTGGCACGCTGGGGTCCATTGGAACGCCTTTCCCTTCATTAGTAGCTCTGTCATAGGCTTCACTATCTTGGAGAAGTCCTTGATGAAACGTCGGTAGTATCCAGCCATCCCAAGAAAACTCCATGTGAGACCTATGTGTGCTGAATACATTGGCAATTAGGATAAAAGTTAGCATTAACATTCAAAGTTTTGAATATTGCCAAAACATTCTTCGGTGGCAAGGTCCGACAAGTTCTATGTTAGATCCGCCAAGTGTTGGCAAGGTCCGACGCAAGGTCCGGAGAGCTCCTGCAAGGTCCGGAGAGCTTCTGTGAGGTCCGGAGCTTGTTTTTAGGGAGCTCCCGTGAAGTTCAACTCGTAGAACTGCAGCATCTTGTTTTTGCTTTTAACTCGCAATGTTTCAAACTTGCTTTATGGGAAGGTTTGCTTAGTATTAATTTGCTAAGTTTTTGGTGTGTTTTGGTGGTTATGGCTGTTATCATTTGATATGGTTTGCAACATGCTTATGTGACGTGCTCATGTAAGGTGTTGTGGTTTCCGAACTAACGTGAGTCAAGTCGAGGACTTGTGCTCGGAAGAATTGGTTGTTTATTCATGTGCAGGTGTTGCTTGAGTTCAAGACATGGCTGGTGATGGGATCCTTGGACTAGTCTCAGGGAGGAGATGAGGTTCCAACAACCAAGTTCGGGAGGAGCTGTGGTTGAGTTGATCGGGAGGTCACGCAGCATGTTTGGATCAAGGGCAGAGCATATGAAGGTTGCGTGTACGTCATTGGAAGGTGTTTGCACGTGTGCAAGGAGTGCATGGACGTGGCAACATTGTTCCAAGGCATGATGAAGAGAAGTGGACGAAAAGAATTGGTCGGAAAGGTCCAACCGGCTGGATTGCGTACTTAGGCTGAGGCTGAGTCGGATATGGCTCAAATATGGAAGATTTGAGTTGGTTATGATAGGATTTCGTGCTAGGCACGAAGTTGAGTTGTTTTAGGAATGTTTAGTACGTTCCTAAGGTGTTTGGAAGTCTCACGATTGCATCTATCTGCGAATAGGAGAGTCCTGAGCAGTTACGGTAAGTTAGGATACGAGTCCAATTAGGAGTAGGAGTCCTATATTGGATTGATTAACCTGAGGGCTGGCTATAAAAGCAAGGGAGGCCAGAGCTCTCGTGGGTAGAGAACTTTGGGCTGTTCCTCTTGTGTTTCTATTGAATAAAGTTCATAGTTTCGAGGAGCTTTTGTGCCTTGTTCGTCCGACTTGTTTTTCGTCAAGTCTTTCTCGCCGAGTTTCTGGACAGACCGACGTTGCTTCGGTGTTTCGTTCATAACTCGAGTTTTACAGATCCGATTGACGTGATTCTTTTTGGGTTGTCTTCAAAACTCAATTATCTATCATCTGTGAAATTTTCACGAGCTTCGGATCTGTATTTCTTGATATACAAGAGTTTCTTTGCAGCGTTGCAGATCTGTTTTATATCGGGTAGAACAGATTGATCTTCGTTTAATGTTTTGATAGTATCTCAAGTTTTACTTCATGTTTTCAAGTGATTCTTGTTGCATTAGATCAGTGACTTGATTCTCTACCTCTATACTTGATTTGTCACGGTTGAACACATTTGAAAACACTTGCACACACGGTTTCTTTAACCGATTGATTTTTTGCTGAGGGGTTTTTGTTGTTTCCGCTGCGAAAAGTTTTAATCTACCATTCACCCCCCTCTGGTAGCTTTTCACGTGCTCTTCGATCCTACAATTGGTATCAGAGCCAAGGTGCTCTAATCTTTGTGATTTGCACTTGTTTTGACTAACCATCATGGAGAAGTACTCCGCAAAATATTGTGTGTTAAATGGCATCGATTTTCAGGTTTGGAAGGCGCGGATGGAGGCCTACATACAGGCGCAAGGCTTCGCCATATGGGAAAAGGTCTACCGGAACTTCGATGTACCACCCAACGATTAAGTTATGCCTGCGAACATGAGAGATGTTGACAACAACAACAAGGCTCTCAACTTGATCATCCAAGGATTGACTCAAAGCGACTTCGACCGTGTTGCACACCTCCGATCTGCATATGATGTTTGGAAAGCCCTTTGTGACTACCATGAAGGATCCAATACGATCAAGGAGGTAAGGCAAGATATGTTCAAGAAAGAATACATGCGTTTTGAGATGCAACCCGGTGAGTCAATTGACGACCTTTTTGCTCGCTTTAATAAAACTCTCAGCAACTTGCGTAGTGTCAATGTTAACTTTTCAGATGCTGAAAATGATAGACAATTGTTAGGAGCATTAGATATGTCAATTTGGGAGATGAAAGTTACATCTATTCATGAATCTACTGTCATGAGTTCTCTTACTTTAGACGTGCTTTATTCTAAATTGAAAACTCATGAAATCGACATCATCTCACGTAAAAACTCCAACAAGTCTATTGCATTTGTTTCGCAACGTGACATGTCTAGTTCTAGTCAATCATCATCTAGTGGTGCACTCTCTTTGCTGTCCTCTCTAACCCTTGAACAGATTGAAGAGTTTCCAGAGGAGGAGCTTGCACTCATCTCTACTCGGTTCTCAAAAGCATTGCAAAATGTGAGAACTAGAAGAAGAGGAAGCTCCGGACCTCAACGATGTTTTGAATGTGGTAAGACAGGACATTTTTTCGTACGGAATGCCCTAACCTTTCAGGTCCGCCTTCACGTGAAGAAAAGCAAACAAGGCCGAAGAAATCGTTTGCAAAGAATAAGAAGAAGAAAGATTTATCAATGCGCAACATAGTACATAATATGATCTCTGCACTTCAAGATTTCGGCTCAAGTGATGTGGACACCGGTAGTGATGAAGATGAAGAAGCTATGGCAAATATGTGCTGCATGGAGAGCAAGTCAAGTTCAAGCTCCGAGGAGGCAGAACACAACAACAACGATGAAGAGGTATGTCCCACTTGCGAAGAAATGTGTGATGCTATTTCTCGTGCCACTGTTATATTAAAGAAAAAGGATAAAAAACTTAGGAACAATGCTGTTAAAATTGAATCACTAGAATCTGAAATTAATCGTTTAAAAACTTTGATTCCTAGTGATGATTCTTGTTCCTCATGTGATTTGATTTATGAACAATTATCCTCTTTAAGAAGTGCACACGCATCTACACGTGATAAACTTGAACTTGAAATTGAAAAGAACAAAGAGCTTGCTGCACTTAATGATAAAATTTTGAAATATGCTTGTTGTTCTACAATTGATTTGCATTGTTCTTCATGTGATGATCTGAATAAGAAACTAAATGATGCTATGAATGAGATTTCTATTTTGAATAATGCTTTACGTGTGCATGAAGTTAAATATTGTTCAAATTGCAATCTAAAAGGAAAAACTTCATGTGAAAACTGCTTTGATCTGTCCAATAAACTTAATGACATGCATAGGACACTAGATCGGTTTTCTAATGCAAATAAGAACCTAAACTTGCTGCTGAATTCTTCCAAGTCTTGTAATGATAAAACTGGTTTAGGTTTTAATTCTCATGCTCATGCTAAGGCACACCCACCTAAAGTTGTAAAGTCATTAGGAAGCTGTTTGATTCAAACAGCTCCTAGACAAAGAGGTGATTTTCAAATCTGCAGGAGTACTGTCCCATTCGGGTTCTAATAAACGTGTTGCTTGCTCATCTAGACATGATAATAAGGTTATTTTTCATTGTACCTACTGTGGTAGAGATGGTCATGTCATGGATTTTTGTTATAGACTAGCTAAACACGATAAGAAACAAAGAATACTTGCTAGATCACATAACAACCAAGCAAAATCTGCTAGACCGAATGTTCGGAGCTTGCAACCTGCTGTAATGAGTCAAAAACTTGCTCCCGGACCTACTGTTTTTTGTGCTACATATAACACATCTTCTAAGTCAGTAGTTGGGAACAAAAATTTTCGATGTTTGGCTCATAAACCTGCTGTACCTTCTCAGCTTTCGCGTGTTATTCCTGCTGGACGTCGTGTGACTCAGTACTGGATTCCTTGTCACACCCGGTTTTTCCGAAGAAACAACCAAGTGAATATCACATGTATGCCAGGATCATTTTCTCATACATGTGATGATAAATAGTGAAGCATCATTTATTACAAGCCAGGTGTCGAATATAAATAAGTCTTACATCGCAAATGTCTCAATGGACACTAATTGCTTCATCACAAGTAAATAAACTAGCAGCGGAATATTATTCTTTAGGGCTCCATCACAGGCGTTGCCCGGGGGTCTTCATGAACCTAAAATCCTTCCTCGGGTCCAAAATCTTGGTCATTATACACCACCTCATTATCTTGACCTGAGCAGCAATATAAACCAACAAATATGCAAGGTTGAGTACCAATGGTACTCAGCAAGTGTGGGAAAATTATATCATGCATGGCTAGAACAAGGAGAGGTTGAACTCATGGTTAAAGCACTACGCATTTAATACCTATCACCTTAGCTTATTAAGCACCTACATTACTACACAGGTGAAATGGTCAAATTCTCCCATCCCATCATCATAATCCAATAACCATAACATCATTTCCAATGTTAAGCTCCCCGCTTAACTTCCAAAACCATCAATCCTCTAATCATGAATAAGTCCAGGCCGCTCTTAACCGTGAGCACGGCTGTCAAGACAGTTTTAACTCTGCAGAGTTTGTACCACTGTACCCACAAGTAGTGATTTCATCCCCCGTTGCCGGGTGGACTAAAAGAACCTCCATTATGCCAGTGGCTACGATCCACATTCACACTTCCCAGGTGTGCGGCCAGGAGATCACTACGAAGCCTTTACAAAGGGATTCCCGACGAGCATGGGCCCACTGAGGTTTCACCCCTAACAGCATACAAGAGGCTCCAACCCCGCTGCAGTGGCCCCCTCTTGAGCCTTGCGGTTCATATGGTAGTCCAGCTGACACCTACTCCCCGCACCATCCAACACACCCATACTACGCCGGGGATACACCTAATTAATTGGCCAAGCTGCCCCATCTCAGCATGTGGTTGGCACTGTAAAGCCGGGTTACATGCTCCATGAACCGGTCCTTAGGATCCAGGCAAGTACTAAACACAAACCCAAGTCTCGTGCACCCAGCACACAACCAAAACATCCAACTTGCCTTGATCCCTACCTCTACATAACTCACAATAGCTCATTCAAGAGTATGGTAAAATAAACTGATGATCTCATATCCCAAATATCCCATTCTAAGCATGGCTAAGCATATGCATGTGTATAAATGACATGACAAAATAAATCCCAACCCAAGCTTCAAGGAAACAAGGTAATGCAATTCTAGGGAAACTTCCTAGCATGGGTTTCATATTTAACTTGACAATGCAAATAATTCTATCTACACATCCTAGCATAGGATCAAAGTGGTCAAGGACACTTGCCTCCTTCTTGCTGCTCTTGAAATGGGTAGTCCTGATCTTGGAAAGGAATAACTTGCTCTTGAACAGGTTCTACTTCATACCATCACACATAGCAAAAGAAAAACAACAATCATAAGACATAGTTCACACTTCTACTTCATACAAACCACACATTTCATATTTATGAAATTCATTCACCATTATATGTGTTGTGGTTACTTTGTGTGTTGATCTGTGGCTTGCACACACTTTTATTTATATGTGTATGATTCCTACTTTGGTGTTCATATTTATACTTACATACTATATATATATATATATATATATATATATATGTATGTATATATGTGTGTGTTTCAGTTTTAAATAAATTCCTTATATTAAACTACCAAGTATGTAAGAAAAGTATTTTTCTTCTCCATATGTGCCTTCATAATTTCTACCAACCCTAAACTGAATTCTTTTGGATTTTAGAAACTCCATTTATCATTTGCTAGTTGCTATATTTTCAGATTTATTCTCCTATGCATAAATGTGTATTTTATTATGAAATTAGTAATACACATCATCTAAACAGAATAAGTTCTGGTCCTAAATAATTTAATAACATATTTTGACCTTTGCCTCTGATGTAAACTATTTTATAATTATTTTACCTATTTTCTATAACTATTCTCTACTTAAAAATGTGTCCCTAAATGTGAATAATAAATTAAACAGATTCAATTATGTCCAAAATATGTTTTTATCTCACTCCAAAATTTTCTAAACACTGAGAAAGTCTTTAACTTAATTTTGACAATATGTTTGTCCCACTTTTTAATTTTTAAACACTAGTTACATATCCAATTTTCTAAATTAAATACTAAACAGGGTTAAAAAGTAAACTCACCCCATTACAGGGTCTATAATATTATTTTCAGAATTTCCAGGGGTCTAGCTACACTTATCAGAGGTGTTTTTCCTAATTTTTATTAAGTCCAGGGGCTAAAACTGATTTTTAAATGAATTTACATGATTTTCTGGAGTTCCAGGGGCTAGATCTGAAGTTTCCGGGGCTAGCTCTTAATTCCAGAGAACCCCAGGGGGTAGCACGTAAGAATTCCAGTCTTTATAATGCGGGGCTGACGTGGACCGTCCGATTTTAAACCGACAGCCGAGATTATAACATCGAACCGGTACGCGGGGATTTAAACCCTACCGTGCGATTTAAAATAAACGGCGCACAAGCGGCCACGTCGCTCTGATCGAGCGCCGGCGGCGCTGCCGGCGGCGCACGGCGGCGGGAAGCGGCGATCTCGCCGGAAAGTTTCGGATCCTCAAGAATTCTGCCTAGAACTGTGATCTTATGGCCTAGATCGGTAGAGGGGAGGTCAGGGATCTCACCTCGAGGGTTTTCTCGAGCTCGGGGGTCCTGGAAAGTGATCGGCGGCGAGGTCCGAGGCAAAACCACGGCGAAGCTCGTCGGCGCTGGGTTTACACCGTAAGTCTTCGGGTTTTCTGCACCTGCAAAGTTCCCCGGAGGCGGTGGATCAAGACTAGCGAGTTAGATCAGAGTTTCCGAGCTTAGATCGGCCAGAATTCACCGGCGAAGTCTCGGTGCTCACCGGAGTGAAAATCGGCGATCGCGTGAGAAAAACCGATCGGGGCTGGGGTTTTTATAGCCGGGGGAGGGCGGTGGGTCAGTTGTGATCGAGTTGGATTCTTCTGGGACCGGAATTCGAGCTGCGGGACAGGTTTTCCGATCGGTTAAGATCGCGCGCGCTCGGGGAAAAGTCCGGGGTCGCGGGGTTAGGGATGACAGGCGGGTCCCACCCGTCTGTGAGAGGCAGCGCGGCGCGCGCGGGGGCGGGCTGGCGCGGGGAAGCTGGGCCGGCTGGCGGGTTTCGGCCCACTGGCCGGTTTTTTTTCCCGTTTTTCTTTTTCTTTTTCCATTTCTTTTCTGTTTTGAGTATAATTTGAATTCCAGTTTGAATTTGAATTTTTGCAAAACATGCAATACGTCCAAAAATTTTTAAATTCTCCTCTGAACATGGTTTAGGGTTTTGAATCAAAATTTGGGGTGTCACATTCCTAAAAGTCTTTTAACTAACCCCAGTATTGAGTCATCGACGTATTGTGCTGCTGTGTTGGTTTCATGTTTGAGGAAGGAGAACATTTGGATTGTGGATTCAGGTTGCTCACGCCACATGACCGGTAACAAAGAATGGTTCTCCTCTCTCTCTTTTGTGTCACGTGTAGAAAATGTTACTTTCGCCGATAACTCTTCTACTCCCATAATTGCTAAAGGTTCGGTTAGAGTAAACAATCTCTACACTTTGAAAGATGTGGCACTTGTTAAAAATTTGAAATACAACTTACTTTCGGTTTCACAATTGCTAGATGAAAATCTAGAGGTTAGCTTTGCTAAAAATTGCTGCAAGGTTGTAGATTCAAAAGGTGAGCTTTTGTTTAACATGTCTAGGTTTGGAAGAGTTTTTAAAGCTGATTTTGATTTGTCAACTTCTAAGCATCGGTGTCTAGTTGCTAATGATACAAAGGATCTATATTTTTGGCATTGTAGACTTGGTCACATAGGCTTTGATCATCTCACTCGTGTTAGTGCTCTCGATCGCATACGTGGGCTGCCGAAGCTTAAAAAGGACAATGATATTGTGTGCTCTTCTTGTAGACATGCTAAGTTTGTTGCAGGTTCACATGCTCCTCTCACAATGACCATGACAGCTGAACCGGGACAACTTTTACATCTTGACACAGTAGGTCCGGCACGTGTTCAATCCTTCAGAGGTAAATGGTATGTGCTTGTGATTGTTGATGATTATTCCAGATATTCTTGTGTTTATTTAATGGCATCTAAGAATGAAGCTTTTAGTCATTTTAGAACTTTATTTCTTAGATTATCTATTGATCACCCAGGATGATTAAAAGCAATTAGAAGTGATAACGGAACTGAATTTAAAAACCAATCCTTTGATCACTTTTGTGCTGAAAATGGAGTAGATCATCAATACTATTCACCCTAGGTACCACAACAAAATGGTGTCGTAGAAAGAAAGAACATGACCTTAGTTGAGATGGCTAGGACTATGCTTGATGAATATCAAACTCCTTGGAAATTTTGGGCTGATGCAATTGCAACCGCTTGTTATATCTCAAATCGTGTTTTCTTGCGTGCTAAGCTTGGAAAAACCCCATATGAGCTCCGTTTTGGACATAGGCCTAGTGTTACACACTTTAGGGTTTTTGGTTGCAAATGCTTTGTTAAGAAACATGGTAATCTTGATAAATTTGAAGCTAGATCTGTTCATGGCATGTTTCTTGGTTATCCATCTCATACTAGAGGCTACTGTGTGCTTTTACATGACACTAACAAAATTGTGCAGACTTGCGAGGTTTCTTTTGATGAAGCTAGCCCAAGTACTAGCTCCGATATTGCAGGTCCGGATCCATATCCGCAGGGGGAGTGTATTTTTATTGAAGAAGATGAAGAAGTGGTGCTGCTGCCCGAAACTCGGAAGTAAATAACGATCAAGCTGCTGATTTTGGACCACAACCAGCACCAACAGTCACTACTGCTGGTTCGGACCTTCCTCAATCAACAAGCTCTCCTAATCAAAGGTCCGAACATGAAGAAGAAGGTGCTTGTGAAGTGTCTACTCCCCTCCGAGTACTCAAAAGTCATCCTCCACAACAAATCATTGGAAGCTTGCATGAACGAGTCACTCGGTCCAGGTTTTGCGATCCAAACTCTCATGCTCATTCTGCCTTTGTTGCTTCTTTTGATCCCAAGGATATATCACACGCACTCACTAATGAATCTTGGATTAATGCCATGCAAGAAGAGTTAGAAAATTTTGAAAGAAATAATGTTTGGAAACTTGTACCTCCACCTCAAGGTCACACATTAATTGGAACTAAATGGGTATTTAAAAATAAGCAAAGTGAGGACGGGGTTGTGGTTAGGAATAAAGCTAGGTTGGTTGCTCAAGGTTTCACTCAAATTGAAGGTCTAGATTTTGATGAAACATTTGCTCCCGTTGCTATATTAGAAGCTATAAGAATTTTATTAGCATTTGCTGCATCTAAAGGTTTCAAGTTATATCAAATGGATGTTAAAAGTGCTTTTCTTAATGGCTACATAGAGGAGGAGGTTTATGTTAAGCAACCACCGGGTTTTGAAAATCCAAATTTTCCTAATCATGTTTACAAACTGTCCAAAGTCTTGTACGGTCTAAAACAAGCCCCTAGAGCATGGTATGATAGGTTAAAAACATTCTTACTTGAAAGGGGGTTTACCATGGGCAAGGTTGATAAAACTTTTTTTGTACTTAAGCATGGCAATGACTCATTATTCGTTCAAGTGTATGTGGATGATATTATCTTTTGTTGTGCTTCTCATGATCTTGTGTCCAAGTTTTCAGCTATGATGAGTTCAGAATTTGAGATGAGTATGATGGGAGAACTCACATACTTTTTGGGGCTGCAAATCAAGCAAACAAAAGAAGAAACTTTTGTGCATCAAACTAAGTATACAAAGGACCTTCTTAAGCACTTCAACATGGACAAATGCAAGCCTCTTCGGACACCAATGGGAACAGCAACAACACTTGAACTTGACGAAGATGGTGACCCAGTCGATAAAAAAGAATACAGAGGTATGATTGGATCACTTTTGTATCTCACGGCGTCAAGACCGGACATACAATTCAGTGTATGTCTTTGTGCATGTTTTCAAGCTTCTCCACGTGCTTCACATCGCCAAGCCATCAAAAGGATTCTCAGGTACTTACATGGAACTCAAGAATTTGGCATTTTTCTTCCTTCTTCCTCAACCGTTTCTTTGAAAGCTTTTTCGGATGCTGATTTTGGGGGTTGTAGGATTGATAGGAAAAGTACTTTGGGTGCTTGTCATTTTCTTGGTAATTCACTTGTTGCTTGGTCCTCTAGAAAACAAAGTTCAGTTGCAAAATCCACGGCCGAATCTGAATATATAGCTGTGGCTAGCACTTCTTCTTTTGACATTACTTATCATTGCACTAAGATATGAACTTGGAAGGAATTGTGTATGACTAAAACCATGTCCTTAAGCTTCTGATTGTCAAATGACATAGGCTTGGCTTGGTTGGTTAGAATAAGGCTCATGCGGCATATAATCTCTTGCAAATATCATATGATCAACTTTGGGCCTTAAATGATTATGAATAGTAAAAATGCAGCAACAAGTGTCATGTTTTCAGGTTTTGAAATAGTTGAGTAAGGGAGATCATGACTTGCTTAAACTGAAAAATACATTTGATCTCTAGCATGGCTTACACTACTTTATGTATCTCATTGATGTGATAGTATAAGTAACCTGATAGTATGACTTGGATGAGCTTTGTTTTGTATGTATATGTTATAATATGCTCATAACATTTAAAAATTTCTCTTTTGAACCTTGCTGAATACATTGTCAAAGGGGGAGAAATATGTATAAGGAGAGATTTTTATTACACTTTGCATATGTTATACACTTTCTTCCTTCTCTGATTTTTAAAAATGGGGAGAAATTAATAAAGGGGGAGAAATGAGTTTTCAAAGCTTTTCAAAACTTTTCATAAGCCAAAGTTCGGATTTTAATTGGTGTTGCCAATGCATTCATCAAGGGGGAGATTGTGAGACCTATGTGTGCTGAATACATTGGCAATTAGGATAAAAGTTAGCATTAACATTCAAAGTTTTGAATATTGCCAAAACATTCTTCTGTGGTAAGGTCCGACAAGTTCTTTGTTAGGTCAGCCAAGTGTTGGCAAGGTCTGACGCAAGGTCCGGAGAGCTACTGCAAGGTCCGGAGAGCTTCTGTGAGGTCCGGAGCTTGTTTTTAGGGAGCTCCCGTGAAGTTCAACTCGTAGAACTGCAGCATCTTGTTTTTGTTTTTAACTCGCAATGTTTCAAACTTGCTTTATGGGAAGGTTTGCTTAGTATTAATTTGCTAAGTTTTTGGTGTGTTTTGGTAGTTATGGCTGTTATCATTTGATATGGTTTGCAACATGCTTATGTGACGTACTCATGTAAGGTGTTGTGGTTTTTGAACTAACTTGAGTCAAGTCGAGGACTTGTGCTCGGAAGAATTGGTTGTTTATTCATGTGCAGGTGTTGCTTGAGATCAAAACATGGCTGATGACGGGATCCTTGGACTAGTCTCAGGGAGGAGATGAGGTTCCAACAACCAAGTTCGGGAGGAGCTGTGGTTGAGTTGATCAGGAGGTCGCGCAGCATGTTTGGATCAAGGGCAGTGCATATGAAGGTTGCGTGTACGTCGTTGGAAGGTGTTTGCACGTGTGCAAGGAGTGCATGGACGTGGCAACATTGTTCCAAGGCGTGATGAAGAGAAGTGGACGTAAAGAATTTGTCGGAAAGGTCCAACCGGCTGGATTGCGTACTTAGGCTGAGGCTGAGTCGGATATGGCTCAAATATGGAAGATTTGAGTTAGTTATGATAGAATTTCGTGCTAGGCACGAAGTTGAGTTGTTTTAGGAATGTTTAGGACGTTCCTAAGGTGTTTGGAAGTCTCACGATTGCTTCTATCTGCGAATAGGAGAGTCCTGAGCAGTTACGGTAAGTTAGGATACAAGTCCAATTAGGAGTAGGAGTCCTATATTGGATTGATTAGCCTGAGGGCTGGCTATAAAAGCAAGGGAGGCCAGAGCTCTCATGGGTAGAGAACTTTGGGCTGTTCCTCTTGTGTTTCTATTGAATAAAGTTCATAGTTTCGAGGAGCTTTTGTGTCTTGTTCGTCCGACTTGTTTTTCGTCAAGTCTTTCTCGCCGAGTTCCTGGACAGACCGACGTTGCTTTGGTGTTTTGTTCATAACTCGAGATTTACAGATCCGATTGACGTGATTCTTTTTGGGTTGTCTTCACAACTCAATTATCTATCATCTGTGAAATTTTCACGAGCCTCGGATCTGTAGTTTTTGAGATACAAGAGTTTCTTTGCAGCGTTGCAAATCTGTTTTATATCGGGTAGAACAGATTGATCTTCGTTTAATGTTTTGATCGTATCTCAAGTTTTACTTCGTGTTTTCAAGTGATTCTTGTTGCATTAGATCCGTGACTTGATTCTCTACCTCTCTACTTGATTTGTCACGGTTGAACACGTTTGAAAACACTTGCACACACGGTTTCTTTAACCGATTGATTTTTTGCTGAGGGGTTTTTGTTGTTTCCGCTGCGAAAAGTTTTATCCATTCACCCCACCTCTGGTAGCTTTTCACGTGCTCTTCGATCCTACACTCCGAATGTCTCTCACGTTTTCCGGTTGGTTCCACTTCAGGACATCTCCCACTTTTTCGGGATCAACCGATACTCCTTCCTCGGAGATGATGTGGCCTAGGAACGATATCTCCTTTAGCTGCATACAACTGATGCTCTCGCAGCTTCTGCAATGTCAATCTCAAATGTTCTTCATATTCTTCCTCGCTTTTGGAATACACCATGATGTCGTCGATGAAAACCACGACGAACTTGTCCAAGTACTCCATGAAGACCTTGTTCATGAGGTACATGAAGTATGCGGGTGCATTTGTTAACCCAAAAGACATAACAGTATATTCATACGAACCATACCGTGTCTGAAAGGCAGTCTTGGGTATGTCGGAGGGTTTTATCTTCAGCTGGAAGTATCCCGACCGAAGATCAATCTTGGAGAAGACTCGGGCTCCCTTCATCTGGTCGAACAGATTCTCTATATGGGGCAGAGGGTACATGTTCTTGATCGTCACCTCATTGAGAAACCTATAGTCCACGCACATCCTTTGGGTCCCATCCTTCTTGTCTACGAAGAGCAGGGGGCTCCCCATGGTGACGAGCTTGGACGTATAAAACCCTTCTCTAGCTGCTCCTGAATTTGCTTCTTGAGTTCCACTAGTTCATTAACGGGCATCCTATATGGTCTCTTTGCTATAGGTGCAGTTCCGGGTACTAGGTCAATGGAAAACTCGATGTCCCGGTCAGGTGGCATACCTGGAAGTTCTTCCGGAAACACGTCTGAAAATTCTTGAACCACCGGAATGCTTTCCAATGTTGTTCCTTCGACGTGGTTCAATGTTGCCTTCTCGGTTGCCGGTTGGGCTGACACTAACTCAATACGAGTACCGTGCTCATTTGTCAACTGCACGCTCCTCTCAGCACATTGGATTACTCCATTGTGCTTGCTTAACCAATCCATTCTGAGTATTATGTCAAGCCCTTGGGAATCCAAGATGTCACACCCGGTTTCTCTGAAGAACAACCGAGTGAATACCACATGTATGCCAGGATCATTTTCTCATACATGTGATGACAAATAGTGAAGCATCATTTATTACAAGCCAGGTGTCGAATATAAATAAGTCTTACATAACATATGTCTCGATGGACGATAATAAGTTTATAAAAAGTAAATAAAATAGCAGCAGAATATTATTCTGGTGGGCTCCGTCACAGGCGTTGCCCGGGGGACTCCATGAACCTAGAAACCTTCTTCGGGTCCATAGTCTTGATCATTATACACCACCTCATTATCTTGAACTGAGCAGCAATATAAACCAACAAATATGCAAGGTTGAGTACCGATGGTACTCAGCAAGTGTGGGAAAGTTATGTCATGCATGGCTAGAACAAGGGAAGGTTGAACTCATGGTTAAAGCACTACGCAATTAATACCTATTACCTTATCTTATTAAGCACCTACATTACTACACAGGTGAAATGGTCCCAAACTCCCAACCCATCATCAAAATCAAGTAACCATAATCATCATATCCAATGTCAAGCTCCCCGCTTAACATCCTCAACTTCCAAATCCATCATCCTCTAATCATGAATAAGTCCAAGCCGCTCTTGACCGTGAGCACGGCTGTCATGACAGTTTTGACTCTGCAGAGTTTGCACCACTGTACCCACATGTAGTGATTTCATCCCCCGTTGCCGGGTGGACTAAAAGAACCTCCATTATGCTAGTGGCCGTGAACCACATTCACACTTCCCAGGTGTGTAGCCATGAGATCACTACGAAGCCTTTACAAAGGGATTCCCGACGAGCGTGGGCCCACTGAGGTTTCACCCCTAACAGCATACAAGAGGCTCCAACCCCGCTGCAGTGGCCCCCTCTTGAGCCTTGCGGTTCATATTGTAGTCCAGCTGACACCTACTCCCCGCACCATCCAACACACCCATACTACGCCGGGGATACACCTAATTAATTGGCCAAGCTGCCCCATCTCAGCATGTGGTTGGCACGGTAAAGCCAGGTTACATGCTCCATGAACCGGTCCTTAGGATCCAGGCAAGTACTAAACACAAACCCGAGTCTCGTGCACTCAGCACCAACCAAATCACCCAACTTGCCTTGATCCCTACCTCTACATAACTCATAACATCTCATTCAAGAGTAAGGTAAACAAGTTGATGATATCATATCCCACTTATCCCATTCTAAGCATGGCTAAGCATAAGTAATATGAATGAATGATATGATAAAATAAATCCCAACCCAAGCTACAAGGAAAACAAGGTAATGCAATTTTAGGGAAACTTCCTAGCATGGGTTTCATATTTCAATTGACAATGCAATAAATTCTATCTACACATCCTAGTATAGGATCAAAGTGGTCAAGGACACTTGCCTCCTTCCTGCTGCTCTTGGAATGGGTAGTCCTGACCTTGGAAAGGAAGAACTTGCTCTGGAGCAGGTTCTACTCATACCATAACACATAGCAAAAGAAAACAACAAGTCATAAGACATAGTTCACACTTCCACTTCATACAAACCACACATTCACATTTATGAAAGCCATTCACAATTCTATGTGTTGTGGTTACCCTATGTGTGTTGATTTTTGGCTTACATGCACTTTTAAACATGTGTATATGATTTCTGCTTTTGTATTCACATTTATGTTTGCATACTATATATATGAGTTTCCAATTTAAATAAATTCCTTATATTCAATTACAACACCTTTTAGCTACCAAGTATGCATGAAAGGTATTTTCCTACTCCATATGTGTCTTCAGTCCTTCTACCAACCCTAAACTGAATTCTTTGGATTTTTGGAAACTTCACTTATCATTTTCTAGTTATTCATACCTAGTTTGCTATATTTTCAGATTTATTTCCTATGCCTAAATGTGAACTTTATTATAAAAATAGTAAGACACCTCATCTAAACAGAATAGGTTTTGGGTTTAAAATATATAATAATATATTTTTGAACTTCTCCTCTGATGTGAACTATTTTATATTTATTTTACTAATTTTCAGAATTATTCTCTACTTAAAAATATGTCCCTATAACTAATAAATGTGAATAATCAATTAAACAGATTCATTTCAGCCAAAAATCTATTTTTATCTCACTCCAAAGTTTTCCAAGTACTAGGAAAGTTTTTAATTTGAATTTGCAATGTGTTTGTCCCATCTTTTAAATTTTAAATACTAAACACATAGTCAAATTCCTAAATTTAATTTCACATAGGGTTAAAAGGGTAAATTCACCCCACTACAGGGTCTATTATATTATTTTAGGAATTTCCAGGGGTCTAACTACACATAACAGAGGGATTTTCCTAATTTTTATTTAGTTCAGGGGCTAAAACTGATTTTTAATTGAATTTACATGAATTTCTGAAGTTCCAGGGGCTAGATCAGAAGTTTCCGGGGCTAGCTCATATTTTCCGAGAACCCCAGGGGGTAGCGCGTAAGAATTCCAGCCATTATAACGCGGGGCTGACGTGGACCGTCCTATTTAAAACAGACGGCTGAGATTATAACGTCGAACCGGTACGCGGGAATTTAAATTCTACCGTGCGATTTAAAATAGACGGCGCACATGCGGCCACGTTGCTCTGATCGGGGCGGCGGCGCACGGCGGCGGGAGGCGGCGATCTCGCCGAAGAGTTTCGGATCTTCGTCAATTCTTCCTAAAACTGTGATTTTATGGCATAGATCGGTGGAGGGAAGGTCGGAGATCTCACCTCGGGGGTTTTCTTGAGCTCGGAGGTCCTGGAAAGCGATCGGCGACGAGGTCCGAGGTGAATTCACGGCGAGGCTTGTCGGTGCTGTGTTTGAACCGCAAACCACCGAGTTTTCTGCACCTGCGAGGTTCCTCGGAGGCGGTGGATCAAGACCAGCGAGTTAGATCAGAACTCCCATGCGTAGATCGAGCAGAATTCGCCGGAGAAGCTCGGGTTCTCACCGGAGAGAAAAACGGCGGGTCATGGGGAAAAACGGGATGATGCCCGGGTTTTTATAGACAGGGGAGGGCGGCGTGTTAGTTTAGATCGAGTTGGAGTCCTCCAGAACCAGAATTCGGCGGAAATCCGGTCGGTTAAGATCGCGCGCGCGGGGAGACAGTCCCGGGTTCGGACGAGAGGGGGTTAGGGATGACAGGTGGGTCCCGCCTGTCTGCGAGAGGGGGCGCGGGCGCGCGGCTGCGGGCTTGCGCGGGAGTTGGGTGGGCCGGCTGGTGGGTTTCGGCCCACTGGCCCGGAAGATTTGTTTTTTTCTTTTTCTTTTTCTTTTTCATTTCTGTTTTGAGTTTAATTTGAATTCCAGTTTGAATTTGAATTTTTGCAACACATGCAACACGTCCAAAAATTTTTAAATTCCCCTCTTGACAGGATTTTGGGGTGCTACAGCTCTACCCCCCTTAAAAGAAATCTCGTCCTCGAGATTGCTGGTTCTAAGAAAACAATTCCGGAAATTGTGCCTTAAGCTCATCTTCTCGCTCCCACGTGGCTTCCTCTTCTGAGTGATGCTTCCACTGCACCTTGCACATCCGGATTCTTTTATTTCTTGTGAGGCGTTCCATTGTCTCCAAAATCTTGAATGGTTGCTCGGCATAAGACAGATCCTATGCTACGTCAACCTCATTCATGGGTAACACCTCTTCAGGCGTTCTCAGACATTTCTTGAGCTGTGACACATGGAATACATCGTGCACATGCGATAGGCGAGCCGGTAATTCTAGTTGATACGCCACTTCGCCTTTCCTCTCCAGAACTTGAAAGGGTCCGATGTATCGAGGTGACAACTTCCCTTTCACCTTTAATCAACGAAGTCCTCGGATAGGTGACACCTTGAGATAGACATAGTCTCCCACGTTGAAAACGAGCTCTCTTCTCCGCACATCGGCGTAGCTCTTTTGTCGTGTCTGTGCTATCCTCAAGTTGTTGCGAATTTTCCTCACTTTTGCCTCGGCTTCTTGTAGTACTTCGGGACCAAACACTTTACTTTCCCCTGTTTGGTTCCGAAACAGGGGAGTTTTGCACTTCCTCCCGTACAAAGCTTCAAACGGTGACATCTTCATACTAGCCTGATAGCTGTTGTTATAGGAGAACTCCGCATACGGTAAGTTCTTGTCCCAACTATGGTTGTTTTTGAGTGCACACGCCCTCAGCATATCCTCAAGAATCTGATTGGTCCTTTCCGTCTACCCGTCAGTTTGGGGATGATAGGCAGAGCTAAAATTTTCAGATGGGTTCCCATGGTTTCATGCAACTTCTGCCAGAACCTTGAGGTGAACCGTGTCCCTCGATCCGACACTATCTTCTTTGGCACTCCATGGTAACACACGATCCTTGTCATGTACAACTCCACCAATTTGGATCCGCTGTAGCTTTCTTTCACGGGGATGAAATGAGCTACCTTGGTTAGCCTGTCGATGATGACCCATATTGAATCATATCCTGATTGGGTCCTAGGCAATCCCACTATGAAATCCATACCGATTTCTTCCCATTTCCATTCAGGCACTTTGAGTGGTTGCAATAATCCCGCGGGTCGTTGATGTTCTGCTTTCACCAACTGACATGTGTCACATAGGGCAACATGTTCCGCGACATCTCCCTTCATGCCATACCACCAATACCTGCTCTTGAGGTCCTGGTACATCTTCGTACTCTCAGGATGAATGGAATAGTCAGAATCGTGAGCCTCCTTCAAAATCAATTCGCGGATCATCTTTACTTCTGGCACACAGATTCTTTTCCCATGCCACACCGTTCCTTGTTCATCCTCTCTGAAACCAGTGGCTTTATTTTCCTTGATGAGGTGCCTGATTTCTTGTATCTTCTCATCATACTTTTGACCCTCGCGTATGTCTCGCTCTAGTGTGGAGTCCACTTCCATGGCGATGGCTTCACCACTATTTACCAGACATAAATCGAGTCTTATAATCTCGTCCTTCAACTCTGCAGGTATGTCCTTCAAGCTCAACTTATTGAACTGCACTTTCTGACTTAAAGCATCTGCCACGACGTTTGCTTTCCCAGGATGATAGTTGATGCCCACATCAAAGTCATTGATTAGCTCTAACCATCTCCTTTGTCTGAGGTTGAGATCTGGCTGTGTGAAAATGTACTTTAAACTCTTATGATCCGTATATATCTCTGTCCTCTTCCCCATCAAATAGTGCCGCCAAATTTTCAACGCGTGTACCACTGCGGCTAGTTCTAGGTCATGTGTAGGATACTTCTTCTCGTGCTTCCGGAGCTGCCGGGATGCATAAGCCACGACATGCCCTTCTTGCATGAGAACACATCCCAACCCGTTTCCAGAGGCATCGTAGTACACCATAAAGTTCTTCTGCATATCTGGCATAACTAGCACTGGGGCTGTTGTCAATCTTTTCTTTAACTCCTGAAAACTCGTCTCGCACCGCGGAGTCCATGTGAATGTGATTCCCTTCTCCAAAAGTTTGGTGAGGGGTCTCGAGATCTTAGAGAATCCCTCAATAAACCGTCGATAGTATCCAGCCAATCCCAAGAAGCTTTGAACTTCCCCGACATTTTCAGGGGTCTTCCACATCTGTATATCCTCGATTTTGGCGGGATCTACGGAGATTCCCCCCTCCGAGATTATATGTCCTAAGAAGGGAACTCTCTTCAGCCAAAACTCACACTTGCTCAACTTGGCATATAGTTGGTGTTCTCTCAGCTTCTGCAACCCCAACCTTAGATGTTTCTCATGTTTTTCTTCATCTTTGGAGAAAACGAGAATGTCATCTATGAAAACCACCACAAATTTGTCCAGATATTCCATGAATACCTTGTTCATGAGATACATGAAGTATGCCGGGGCATTCGTTAGCCCGAAAGGCATGATGGTGTATTCATATAATCCGTACCGAGATACGAAAGTTGTCTTTGGAATATCGGCTTGCCTTATCTTAAGTTGGTGGTAACCCGACCTGAGATCAATTTTCGAGAACACACAAGCTCCCCTCAACTGATCAAACAAGTCTTCAATGCGGGGTAATGGGTACTTGTTCTTGATGGTTACCTCATTCAAGGCACGGTAGTCCATGCATAACCTTTGGGTTCCGTCCTTCTTGGGCACAAATATCACTGGAGCTCCCCAAGGTGAGGAACTAGGACGAATATACCCCTTCTCCGTCAGTTCTCTCAAATGATCCTTGAGTTCTCCCAGCTGCTTGGAGTCCCTCCGATAAGGTCTCTTGTATATCGGGGCTGTTCCACGCACTAGCTCAATTGCGAATTCCACTTCACGATCAGGAGGCATACCTGGCAACTCCTCCGGAAAAACATTTGGATATTCCCTGATGGTCCTGATCTCCTCCACTTTCACCTCAACTTGATTTAATTTAATTTCCCTCGTAGGCTCTTGTATTGTTATGAACTTTACTCTTGTGCCACAAGGGTGAGTTAGTTCCACCGTTCTGGTCGAACAATGGATGATTCCCTTATGTTTGGTCAACCAATCCATACCCAAAATAATATCTATCCCTTGTGAATCTATCACTATGAGGTTAGCAGTAAATACTACCCCATTAATGTCTAGGTTCACCTTGGGACACACTTGTCTTGTCCTTATTTCTCCACCTGGAGAGTTTACTGCTAGCATATGGTTCATTTGTGTTGTTGCTAGGTCATGCTTCTTAACAAACCCTTGGGCAATGAACGAGTGGGTAGCACCAGAATCAAACAACAGGGTTGCAATGTGTAAATTGGCAGGAAACTTACCAACTACCACGTCGGGTGCCTCTTGCGCCTCTTCCATGGTGACGTGGTTCACCCGTCCTCTCATTACATTCTGCTGTTGCGGCTGCGCGGGCTTCTTCTTTGGGCACTTATGGGTGTAGTGCCCCACTTCACCATAGTTAAAACATTGCACCCCAACCTTGGGTGCCTTGCCTTTGTTGTCTTGGGGTTGGTTTGGGGGTCCCTGTACTGCTGGTCGAGGTTGATATGCAGGGCGAGGCTGCTGTACGAACTGACGTTGTGGCTGTATTGATGCTGCCGGAGGCCTGTAGTTTGGGTTGTACCCTCTTGGTGCTGAGTAGGGTACCGCAGCACGGTTCGTCTGCCCTGCGGGTTGCTGTATCAGACGTGGGCGGGTGTTGCTCCCTGAGGCTTGGTGTGACCACCCGGCCTTCCTCTTGTTTTCATTTTCCATGGCCTTTAGCTTCCTTTCTACCACAAATGCTCTGTCCACCATCTTTTGGAAGCTTTCATACTCGTTGGATGTAAAGGTCCCAAAATGTGAATACAAAGAAACATGAGTTTGCACAAATGTTAGAGTCATGTGTATGAAAAAGGGGGCTTAGTTGAAACTTTTTCCCTCATATGATAACATAGGTGAGACTCTTCTAAACAAACTTAGGGCTATTGCATGGATGGACCTAATGTGTATTAAAACCACAGAATTGAAGAGCTCAAGTGAAATGGAAGGGTTTAAAAATCAGAGATGGACTAAAGGTAAATTCAAACTCCAAGTGAGGGAAGGACACAATGAGAAATTCAAAACTGTTGTGTCCAAACTATTATTTGCAGCAGCTAACACAAGGATCAAGTGGCATATTTGGATTCCTTAGGTCCAAATTAGTTGGGAGGCAAAGTTTCATTAATTTTTGAAAATATTTGCTGCCCATTTTTCCAAAGGGAGTCAAATGTGCAAAGAATTCAAATGAACATTTGAATTTGCATGGAATTTGTCCAAACTTGTCAAATGAGCTCAGTTTCCAATTTTCAAACAATTGGGTTGGATAATTGTCAAACTTTGGAGATATTTTGAGGAAAGAGGTACTGAATTGTGGGGCCCACATGTCATTGGGGGAAATGAGTGTGCAAAAGATCTTCAGCTCAGGCGGTGCACGGTCTCTGTTTTTCTCCTCCTCGCGAAGTCATCGCGCCACCGAGACCGCATCGGTCCTTCTCACCATGCGACACCGGGGCAAGGCCGACGCCACCTCTCCCTCGCGACCTCTGTGCTGGCGAGCTGGTTTCCCCCCTCCTTATCACGCAGCTCGCGCGTTGTCCTCGGTTCCCACTCTCGCGCGCACAACAGGAACCTCCCGGCGCCGTTTCTCGTTCTTCCTGTTGCAAACCGCGTCACCCCCTCCACTGCCCGAGTGATCCACGGAAGAAGTGAGCACCAGCGTGTGCTCTAGCGACCCATCGCTCTACTCCGTGGCGTTGCTGCATCGTTTGATCACAATTTGACGAATTTCACCGGGCATCGAGGCTCACCATCGGGAAACCGAGCGGGCCTCACGTGGACAGCCCCACCGAGAGCTTCTCAGGCCCGAGCTAGAGCACCTCGGATGCGCTGGGAGCCCCTGATGCTCATCCCCGAAGCTCAAGCCATGAGATGATCTACCGGGCTCGAATTTGGGAAAAGATCGCCGTCGGGCACCATCCGACCTTCTGATACGGTAATACCAAATTCGATTGTCCCTCTCATTCTTAGGCCATCAAATCTTGCACACACGAGCTGGGCTAGCCGGCGATCTTTTACCCTTTTGCAACCAATGCCTGAAAACCATTGGGCACGATGTATTTCACACTTTTTCCACGGCGGTTATGGTGGGGCGGTTCGGGCTCCCGATGAGAGCTAGGTTAGGACCATTTGCAGGCTGCTTCACCACCCGGACGATCCTCCCTGGCATCCACTAGTGCTGTAGTGCCGTTCCACCGAGGTCTGGGCAGGCTAGGATGACCAGGCGACGTTGCCGAACCGGTCCAGAGCCGCCGCGCCGTGGCCAGCTAGGTTAGAGCCATCGCCGGCCGGGGAAGAGGGTTCCATCGTGTTCAGCACGTGAAATAAGGCCCTAGCGGTGAGGGAGAGCTCGGGGGATGGCCGGGAGGCTGAGATCCGTCGAACTCCGGCGAGCACTGCGGCGCGCGGGCGCGGGGGCCGGAGGTAGAAGACGACCGGTGGGTCCCGCCCGTCAGCGACGGTTTTTCAAATATTTGATCGGCTGTGGTGCAGGGATCTGGTGTGGTGGCGCGGGAAATACCCTGTAGCCTCGTGTGGCTTGCCCCGACACGTGACACCTGTCCCCGGACCCACAGCCAGTATTTGAACATTTTAGGGAATTTCAGTTTTTAGTTCAAACTTTGAATAGCTACAAATTTGGGTAAGAGAATCCAAAAATTGTGAAACAAATTTCATTGGATTCCTCTGATAGAGTACTATCCAAATGTAGAACCCAATTTGTATGAAACCCTTTATTTAATTCTGTAAAATTCTCTAAAGCTTTCTAGCAAAAGAATTTTAGAGGGAGTTTGGTTAATCCAAAGATCCTTAAATTTTGTCAGAATAGTCTTTAGGGTATTAGTGAACACCTGTAAAATTCTCAACTCATTTAGAGTTGATTTAGTTAGGTTAATTCTGATTTTAAGCTTCTGTATTCAAATGAATACAGAAAACAATTTCAGGGAATTTCCAAAACATGGAAATTCAGTTCTAGCTATTCCTTAGCTCCAAAACTGCTAGGAAAATTCATGCAAACTCTATGAGCTATAATTGAAATTATGGTTCACTAATTTTTGCATGAACATGGGTGGGATCACAGAATTAATTCTTCCTTTGCTTAATTGCTTAGAAAATTATTCTGGACAAACCACTCAATGAAAAGTGCTAATTTTTGGTCCAGAGGACTTTCTTGTGACAAGGAACTGACATGAAAATTCTCAGCTCCAGTGGAGCTCTGGATCACCCCTGTGCTTTTAACCTCTTAAGGTGATCAATATAGAAGAGGGGGGGGGGAAACCATTTAGCATTTAATCATCTGTTTAGATCCAAACCTAAACCACTAGCACCAGTGTTATTTTAAATTCTTAAACAGAGTTCCAGTTTTTGAAAACTTGTTATTAGGACTTGTAGCAAAGTCTTTACAATTAAACAATATGCATATTCTTCACGTGTAGTATCTACGTGGAGGAGTTGAAATCATCGGAGTAGAAATCAAGGAAGGAGGAAAGAGGTTGATCAAGCACCAAGTGATCTTCACTAACTGCATATATATATAAGTCACCTGCAAAACAAAGGCAAGCCCCGGTTTGCATCAAATTTACAAGTTTTTATTTGTATTCACTTCATACGTCTAGTATTATATTTATTGCATTACGTCTAGATGGTATGAAACCCCAAATGCATGACCCAGAAAACCCTGAAGTTTAATGTAGGATAGGTTATCCATTAATTATAACTGTTGTTCTCAATAAAAGTGGATTAAAAGAGGCATAACTCGAGTAGGCAGATTCCTACTCGTGAAATGGGATTAAGGGGGATCAATCGGAAGAGTTGGGAATTGATCCTCATAATTGGGAATGGAGACCGGGCAGTGGATGGAAGGTCAAGGACATGGTCCTGTGAGCCTAGTCTATGTCTGAGTCGATTAAGGCCCGTTCTCGTGTGCGGCCCCGCTGGACAAGTTTGAGTTGTGTACCGGATGCATACTGGCTATATGGGACCCAGGAAACCGATGTAACATGTTAACCTGGGTGTCGAGGCATACCTCACCGTCTGATGCCGATGCTAAAAGGATAGAGAAGTCGGCTCTACGAGGGTTTGCCGTAGAGAGACTTAATCCCAGTCGGTGGGACCGGTTCGACATTTGGGTGTTGTGTGAAAGGTGGCCACGTACGACGTCAGTGACGGTTGCTGTGTGCAACGTCGAGTACGGGCGTACGTGTCGTGTCAGCCGGGTGTTTTTGATTGCAATCACCGTCGCTCGCGGTAGTGAGCATACTTGTACACTGAGTCGTGACGCAGTAATAAACCGGGGAAATATTTAATATGCTTCGTGGGTAATCCTCATAATGGAGATGAGGAACGATCAACACTTCACTAAATTTAATTTCCACCTTGGGCTAGAAGCGTCGAGGCAAAGCGTTTCTTGTTTGATTGTGGAGTCTCGACGTTGGTGGCGCAAGGTCTGTATGAGTCTAGGGTAGTTCACTAAAGTTACTTTCACCTCGGGCAAGTGACATCGAGCTGAAGCATTTCTTGTTTGATTGTGGGGTCTCGATGTAAGTTGCGCGAGGTCTATAAAAGTTGATTTAAACTGGAAGTAAGGACTCTCCTTTAGCTCAAGTTCATCGTTTATGAAAAATGCTATAATCAGCCTCTATTTTCCATCATATAGAGTTTCATGACTAGGGTGACGGGTCAGTCTTGCTGAGCTTCGTGCTCACAGATACTGCACAAGTTGTTTTGCAGGAAATAACTGTACGCTGAGATGTACGGGTGCCTAAGGAGATTCGGAACTCTCCGAGTGGTGAACTCAGGGCAACCCCTGCCGCTGCTACTGTGATAGTGTTGCTAGTGAGAAGGTTCCGCGGGCTGGACACCTTCTCTGTTGCTTAGCATAGATATGAGTCGTGAGTTGTAATAGTCTTCCGCTGTAGTTTATTTTGAGAAGTATTTGTAAACTCAACACTTTGTAAGTTTCAGCTTGATTTATTTAATATGATGCTTTATTATGTGTGCTGTTGGGTGCCGCATCGCACGGCACCACCCAATGCGATTCCCGGGCGAGGTATCCCGTCCCCGTGAGTGATCGGGACGGCGGGGTCCTCACAGCGTGGTATCAGAGCCGCATTGGTAATAGCACACGGAATAAGGATTGTATTACGACAAAAACATAGGATACGGTGAGGAAACGATAGTAGGCCCACATAAGGACTATAGTAGTATAGTTACTTAAGGTGGCAGTACTAACATACTTGTTATAATTCTGAATTTTAATTATGTAACGACGCACCTACGTTCTGGTAAGAATGGTAAGGAACGCCACCGAAAGCGGTTCAATTTCGGTTAGCTCCCCTGATGAGGAAAGTGGTTCAGGGATAGGTCTCACAGCTTGGTGTGAGACGTTAATATGAAACTCTTGAACTCTTCATGTTCCTGAGTTCATATGGAACGCTGATCCCTAGCGTGCATTAGGCATGTAAGTGGAGACCCCATCGCGTGGTCAGTAACGCGAGAGTGTGTTCGTCTGGAAGTAGCCCAGGAGGGCATACGCAGCGCTTGCCATCGGCGTGCCCTGCAGGGCAGTAGGTGGTATCCGTTGGGTTGATAACATTCCCAACCGTGACGACCCGTTCATGACATACTCGGGTTCCCCGTCGTGTGGTGTTGAAACACGATCACGTACCTTGAGACGTGACTTAACTCAAGGACGGCCGTATGACAATGATACGGGCGTTCGTATTTACTTCCAATTATGGAACTGCCTGAAATGAGAAAAACTTTGAGTGCACCACTATTGAGTGTTCTTCTGCAGGTACTAACCACGTATGTATCCCGTGTAGTACACGTGTGCGAGAGACCGTCTTAGTGCCACTGATCATACGTATATGCCGGTATAAGCCGGTTTAGGATTTTCCTTTGGAGAGGCAACGTAGTACCGACATTGTTCTTACGGTGCATCGACACCGTACCACACCTAATAACCTCTTCCCTATGAAGAAATGAGTCATGAGATAACTTTCTACTAAAAATGGAAGTTTGAAACAAATATTAGTTACTGAACTCTTATTTTGAAATAAGATTCAAATGAGAGAGTGTCTAGGTTTCAAAGATTTCAAAAACAGAGTGCTCTGTTTCTAGCAGAAATTCTTGCTGGATTTTTACAGAGCATAACTCTGAGTAGCTTTAACCAATTAAGGTGTATGATACAGTTCTGTAGAGATTTTCAAGTGCTCTACAACTTTCTTGTAGACCTCCAGAGCAAAATCACACGTTAAGTTGGTGAAAAGTCCAGATGGAGGCAAACTGTTCAGAACCAGGACAGTAACAAAGCCTCTCTGAACCTTTCTGTTTTTAAGCCATAACTTCCTGTAGAAACATCCCTAGGAGGCCTTTGGATACTCGTTGGAAAGATATTAAAGTTAACTTTAACTTTGATATTCAACTTGAGTTACGAAAGTGCTTTTAACTAGATCAGAATCTGATCTGTTTGAAGACCAATCAGTCGGCTTGTAAATCCTTGCTGTTGGATACATCAGTTTGCGCTTAAACCATTTTGCTTGCATGTTGAGGTTTCATTATCAGTGTTGCACTACTTTGTTTATGGAATAAATCAAGTGATAGTGTTGAACTGATAATGAACTCGTGCAATTGCAGAATGGTGCGAACTCGTTCCATGAGTGAGGTGGGTGGTTCCAGTGGTGGTGGTGGTGATAACTCTCCACAGCGGGAGCAGCGAGCTCCGCAACAGCAGCCTTCACCAGGACCTTCACCCACGGTCACAATGGCGGACATTCTGGCCACCATGACGGGTGCAAGCGATGAGCGAACCGACTTGCTCCGCACCCTAGTGATGAATACATCCCGTCAAGGGGGATGTCAAGACGAAGACTTGCGCCAACCGCAACTGAATTCCTATGTTGAGTTCTTGGCAACTCAACCACCGGTTTTCATTGAATCTGAGGATCCTCTGGTGGCGGATAGCTGGATCCATACCATTGAATCTAAGTTTGGGTTGCTTCAATGCACCGAACATCAGAAGGTTTTATACGCGGCGCAACAACTTCACGGGTCCGCCAGTGCATGGTGGGCAAATCAACTCGCCTCCTTACCAGCTGGACATGACTGTACATGGGCAGAATTCCGGAAGGCATTTCTCGCGTATCATGTTCCGTCCGGGATAATTCAGCGGAAACTCGAGGAGTTCCTGGCCTTAAAACAAGGAGGGAGGGGTGCATACGAGCATTCACGAGTGTTCAACAAGCTGGCGCAGTATGCGCCTCAACATGTGAACACCAAAGCACAAAAGTGTGACTGGTTTTTCCACAGCCTCAATCCCAAGCTAAAGGAGAGACTCGTTTTAACTGATCGAAAGAACTTCAACGAATTGATGAGTGCTGCCATCATGGTCGAAGATGCTCAGCGGGAAGTTCAGGCTGAGAAAAGAAAGAACCATGACCAACCGGAGAGTAGCAGTAGTGCTCCTCAGAAATACCGGATGGTAGACAGTACCTTGGACTGTCAGCTGATGCAGCCGGCTCGACGACTCCAGCAATATTCCAGTCGATCATCCCAATACTCTGATTTCGGACAGCTGCAACAACGGTATAGGCAGCCACGTTATTCTGCTCCTCAAGTGTTCTTGCCGCAGCAGAATACCACCAATGTCCATGCACAGAGCAACCAGGAACCGGCTGAGAAACCGTGCTTCACGTGCGGGTACTTGGGTCACATCAGCAGAAAGTGTCCAGAAAGGATACGCCACAAAGAAACTACACCAAAGCGGGGTATAAATCAACCCCGTGCTCAGCTTCAAGGAACGGCACCAAAACTCGGGTGCATTTATCATACAGCTCTAGAGGATGTGCCAGATGGGGCACCTGTACTAGCGGGAATGTTCACCCTCAATGGACTGCCCGTATTAATTCTGTTTGACTCTGGAGCTACACACAATTTCATCAGCAGGGTGTTTGTGTGCAAAGCTGAGCTCTCCACCTCTACACCGAAGGATCACTACCTTATCCGCTCACCGGGTGGAAATATAGCTGCTAATGAAGTAGTGATCAAAGCACCCTTGTGCTTAGGTGGAAACTTATACCCCACCACCCTCATTGTGTTAGAGGGGCAGAAGATCGACGTGATTCTAGGAATGGCGTGGATGAACTACCACGGGGCTGTTCTTGATATTGGTCCACGGATTGTTAGTTTGGACTCTCCAATCTACAGTATCCAAACGCTCATACTTGAAGCCGTGGATTCTAAAAATCCAGTGGTATACCACAGTGTGACCACGAAACTGGAGGATATTCCAGTGGTCCGTGAGTACCCAGATGTGTTTCCCGACGATCTTCCAGGGATGCCGCCCGAGAGGGATGTAGTATTCAAGATCGAGTTAGCACCGGGAACCACACCAATATCTCGGAGGCCGTACAAAATGTCTCCGAAGGAATTAGCTGAACTAAAAGAACAGCTAAAGGACTTAATGGACAAAGGGTTCATCCGACCAAGCTCATCGCCATGGGGCTGTTCAGCCCCCTTTTTGTGAAGAAAAAGGATGAGTCACTTCGATTATGTGTGGATTATCGGCCGCTGAATGCAGTGACGATCAAAAATAAATATCCGTTGCCGCGGATCGATATATTATTTGATCAGTTAGTGGGTGCCAAGGTATTCTCCAAGATGGACTTACGGTCTGGTTATCATCAAATAAAGATCAGAGCGGAGGATATACCGAAGACGGCCTTTTCGACTAGATACGGGCTCTATGAGTATCTAGTCATGTCTTTCGGGCTAACAAATGCACCCGCACATTTCATGTATCTCATGAATTCTGTATTCATGCCAGAGTTGGATCAGTTCGTCGTGGTTTTCATCGACGACATTCTCGTTTACTCCAAATCGGAGGAGGAGCACACCAAACATCTCCATATTGTGCTCCAACGCCTACGAGAACATAAGCTGTATGCCAAATTCAGCAAGTGTGAATTTTGGATCAGCAAAGTACCATTTTTAGGCCACATTATTTCAGCAGAGGGTGTGGCCGTGGATCAAACAAAAATTGAGCAAGTCTTGAAGTGGGAGTCTCCGACATCGGTTCATCAAATCCGCAGTTTCTTAGGACTAGCGGGTTATTACCGGAGATTTATTCCCAGCTTCTCGAAGGTGGCTAAACCAATGACGGAGTTATTAAAGAAGAGCAGCAAGTATGTGTGGACAGAGGCCTGTGAAGAGGCATTTGAAACTCTAAAGAAACATCTCACAACGGCACCGGTGTTAGCCCAACCGGATACAACAAAGCCATTTGATGTTTATTGCGATGCCTCAGGCATTGGACTTGGCTGCGTCTTAATGCAAGATAGACGCGTGATCGCGTATGGGTCTCGTCAACTCCGCAACCATGAGCAGCACTACCCCACTCATGACCTAGAGCTTGCTGCGGTGGTGCTTGCGTTGAAGATGTGGAGGCACTATTTACTGGGAAATTTAGTGCACCTCTACACCGACCACAAGAGCCTCAAATATATATTCACTCAGAAGGATATTAATATGAGGCAGAGGAGATGGCTGGAATTAATTAAAGACTATGAGCTCGAGATCCATTACCATCCGGGCAAAGCTAACGTGGTGGCTGATGCACTCAGTCGTAAATCCCACGTGAATAACGTGTCAGTTGTTCCGGATGAGAATGAAGAACCAAGCTTGCGGGTGATTCCGTATGGAGCGTTGTATAATCTTGCTCTGGTTCCTACCATTAGAGAAGAGATTGTACAAGCCCAGAAGAGGGATAAAGGAATGAGGAAAATCCGGGCAAGAATCAATGAGGATAAAATGAAGTGTTTCCGGGAAGATGAACAAGGTGTGTTATGGTTTAACAACCGTCTCGTGGTACCCCGGAATCTGAAGTTAAGGATGAAGATCTTGGACGAAGCTCATATGTCTAAGTACTCGATACATCCAGGAAGTAATAAGATGTATCAAGATCTTAAAACAAAATTTTGGTGGACTCGGATGAAGCGAGAAATTGCCAAATATGTATCCGAGTGTGATACATGTCGGCGAGTCAAAGCTGATCATATTAAGAAAGCAGGAATGCTCCAACCGTTAAGTATTCCGGCATGGAAGTGGGAGGACATCAGCATGGACTTTATTGTCGGACTGCCTCTCACGTCCAGAAAACATGACTCCATTTGGGTGATTGTCGATCGCTTAACCAAATCAGCCCACTTCATCCCAGTGAATACGGGATTCCATACTAAACAATATGCAGAGTTGTATCTCTCCAGAATTGTGTGCTTGCATGGAGTCCCCAAGACCATCATATCAGACCGAGGTTCAATATTTGTTGCTCGTTTCTGGGAGCAACTACATGAATCTCCAGGAACAAAGTTAATCAGAAGCTCAGCCTACCACCCTCAGACGGATGGTCAAACGGAGAGGGTGAACCAGATTTTGGAAGACATGCTGAGGGCATGTGCCATAGATCATGGAAAGAACTGGGATAACCATTTGCCATAGCAGAGTTCTCCTACAACAATGGTTACCAATCCAGTATTAAAATGGCACCATACGAAGCACTTTATGGCAGGAAGTGCCGCACATCACTCATTGGTGTGAATCGGGCGAAAGGGTGATTTTCGGCATTGATCTTGTAAAAGATGCCGAGGAGCGAGTCCAGCTGATTCAAGAGAACCTCAGCGCCGCTGAATCTCGCCAAAAGAGCTATGCGGACCAGCGACGCCGACCATTGAGCTTTGAAGTCGGAGATCACGTCTATCTCTGAGTATCCCCGATAAAGGGAATTCATCGATTCGGAGTCAAGGGAAAGCTAGCTCCTCGCTTTGTGGGTCCGTTCATTATTACAGAACGGTGTGGGCCGGTAGCCTACTGTTTGGAGCTGCCGCCATCCTTATCGGGCATCCACGACATCTTCCATGTCTCACACTTGAGAAAGTGTTTGAAGAAACCGACGGACATCCTTTCAGAAGACATGGAAATATTGCAACCGGACCTCACCTATGCCGAGAAGCCTATCAAGATTATCGACGAGAAGAGCCGGATCACTCGAAATCGGGCTTTGAAATTTTACAAAGTCCTGTGGAGTAATCACACACCGGAAGAAGCGACTTGGGAGAGTGAAGAGTTCCTCCACAAGAACTATCCGGAACTTTTGTCATAGTTGTTGTAATTACCTTCCGCCTCATCTTTCTTTTGTAATCTCGGGACGAGATTCTTTTAAGGGGGGAGGATTGTAAAGGTCCCAAAATGTGAATACAAAGAAACATGAGTTTGCACAAATGTTAGAGTCATGTGTATGAAAAAGGGGGCTTAGTTGAAACTTTTTCCCACATATGATAACATAGGTGAGACTCTTCTAAACAAACTTAGGGCTATTGCATGGATGGACCTAATGTGTATTAAAACCACAGAATTGAAGAGCTCAAGTGAAATGGAAGGGTTTAAAAATCAGAGATGGACTAAAGGTAAATTCAAACTCCAAGTGAGGGAAGGACACAATGAGAAATTCAAAACTGTTGTGTCCAAACTATTATTTGCAGCAGCTAACACAAGGATCAAGTGGCATATTTGGATTCCTTAGGTCCAAATTAGTTGGGAGGCAAAGTTTCATTAATTTTTGAAAAGATTTGCTGCCCATTTTTCCAAAGGGAGTCAAATGTGCAAAGAATTCAAATGAACATTTGAATTTGCATGGAATTTGTCCAAACTTGTCAAATGAGCTCAGTTTCCAATTTTCAAACAATTGGGTTGGATAATTGTCAAACTTTGGAGATATTTTGAGGAAAGAGGTACTGAATTGTGGGGCCCACATGTCATTGGGGGAAATGAGTGTGCAAAAGATCTTCAGCTCAGGCGGTGCACGGTCTCTGTTTTTCTCCTCCTCGCGAAGTCATCGCGCCACCGAGACCGCCTCGGTCCTTCTCACCATGCGACACCGGGGCAAGGCCGACGCCACCTCTCCCTCGCGACCTCTGTGCTGGCGAGCTGGTTTCCCCCCTCCTTATCACGCAGCTCGCGCGTTGTCCTCGGTTCCCACTCTTGCGCGCACAACAGGAACCTCCCGGCGCCGTTTCTCGTTCTTCCTGTTGCAAACCGCGTCGCCCCCTCCACTGCCCGAGTGATCCACGGAAGAAGTGAGCACCAGCGTGTGCTCTAGCGACCCATCGCTCTACTCCGTGGCGTTGCTGCATCGTTTGATCACAATTTGACGAATTTCACCGGGCACCGAGGCTCACCATCGGGAAACCGAGCGGGCCTCACGTAGACAGCCCCACCGAGAGCTTCTCAGGCCCGAGCTAGAGCGCCTCGGATGCGCTGGGAGCCCCTGATGCTCATCCCCGAAGCTCAAGCCATGAGATGATCTACCGGGCTCGAATTTGGGAAAAGATCGCCGTCGGGCACCATCCGACCTTCTGATACGGTAATACCAAATTCGATTGTCCCTCTCATTCTTAGGCCATCAAATCTTGCACACACGAGCTGGGCTAGCCGGCGATCTTTTGCCCTTTTGCAACCAATGCCTGAAAACCATTGGGCACGATGTATTTCACACTTTTTCCACGGCGGTTATGGTGGGGCGGTTCGGGCTCCCGATGAGAGCTAGGTTAGGGCCATTTGCAGGCTGCTTCACCACCCGGACGATCCTCCCTGGCGTCCACTGGTGCTGTAGTGCCGTTCCACCGAGGTCTGGGCAGGCTAGGATGACCAGGCGACGTTGCCGAACCGGTCCAGAGCCGCCGCGCCGTGGCCAGCTAGGTTAGAGCCATCGCCGGCCGGGGAAGAGGGTTCCATCGTGTTCAGCACGTGAAATAAGGCCCTAGCGGCGAGGGAGAGCTAGGGGGATGGCCGGGAGGCTGAGATCCGTCGAACTCCGGCGAGCACTGCGGCGCGCGGGCGCGGGGGCCGGAGGTAGAAGACGACCGGTGGGTCCCGCCCGTCAGCGACGGTTTTTCAAATATTTGATCGGCTGTGGTGCAGGGATCTGGTGTGGTGGCGCGGGAAATACCCTGTAGCCTCGTGTGGCTTGCCCTGACACGTGACACCTGTCCCCGGACCCACAGCCAGTATTTGAACATTTTGGGGAATTTCAGTTTTTAGTTCAAACTTTGAATAGCTACAACTTTGGGTAGGAGAATCCAAAAATTGTGAAACAAATTTCATTGGATTCCTCTGATAGAGTACTATCCAAATGTAGAACCCAATTTGTATGAAACCCTTTATTTAATTCTGTAAAATTCTCTAAAGCTTTCTAGCAAAAGAATTTTAGAGGGAGTTTGGTTAATCCAAAGATCCTCAAATTTTGCCAGAATAGTCTTTAGGGTATTAGTGAACACCTGTAAAATTCTCAACTCATTTAGAGTTGATTTAGTTAGGTTAATTCTGATTTTAAGTTTCTGTATTAAAATGAATACAGAAAACAATTTCAGGGAATTTCCAAAATATGGAAATTCAGTTCTAGCTATTCCTTAGCTCCAAAAATGCTAGGAAAATTTATGCAAACTCTATGAGCTATAATTGAAATTATGGTTCACTAATTTTTGCATGAACATGGGTGGGATCACAGAATTAATTCTTCCTTTGCTTAATTGCTTAGAAAATTATTCTGGACAAACCACTCAATGAAAAGTGCTAATTTTTGGTCCAGAGGACTTTCTTGTGACAAGGAACTGAGATGAAAATTCTCAGCTCCAGTGGAGCTCTGGATCACCCCTGTGCTTTTAACCTCTTAAGGTGATCAATATAGAAGGGGGGGGGAACCATTTAGCATTTAATCATCTGTTTAGATCCAAACCTAAACCACTAGCACCAGTGTTATTTTAAATTCTTAAACAGAGTTCCAGTTTTTGAAAACTTGTTATTAGGACTTGTAGCAAAGTCTTTACAATTAAACAATATGCATATTCTTCACGTGTAGTATCTACGTGGAGGAGTTGAAATCATCGGAGTAGAAATCAAGGAAGGAGGAAAGAGGTTGATCAAGCACCAAGTGATCTTCACTAACTGCATATATATATAAGTCACCTGCAAAACAAAGGCAAGCCCCGGTTTGCATCAAATTTACAAGTTTTTATTTGTATTCACTTCATACGTCTAGTATTATATTTATTGCATTACGTCTAGATGGTATGAAACCCCAAATGCATGACCCAGAAAACCCTGAAGTTTAATGTAGGATAGGTTATCCATTAATTATAACTGTTGTTCTCAATAAAAGTGGATTAAAAGAGGCATAACTCGAGTAGGCAGATTCCTACTCGTGAAATGGGATTAAGGGGGATCAATCGGAAGAGTTGGGAATTGATCCTCATAATTGGGAATGGAGACCGGGCAGTGGATGGAAGGTCAAGGACGTGGTCCTGTGAGCCTAGTCTATGTCTGAGTCGATTAAGGCCCGTTCTCGTGTGCGGCCCCGCTCGACAAGTTTGAGTTGTGTACCGGATGCATACTGGCTATATGGGACCCAGGAAACCGATGTAACATGTTAACCTGGGTGTCGAGGCATACCTCACCGTCTGATGCCGATGCTGAAAGGATAGAGAAGTCGGCTCTACGAGGGTTTGCCGTAGAGAGACTTAATCCCAGTCGGTGGGACCGGTTCGACATTTGGGTGTCGTGTGAAAGGTGGCCACGTACGACGTCAGTGATGGTTGCTGTGTGCAACGTCGAGTACGGGCGTACGTGTCGTGTCAGCCGGGTGTTTTTGATTGCAATCACCGTCGCTCGCGGTAGTGAGCATACTTGTACACTGAGTCGTGACGCAGTAATAAACCGGGGAAATATTTAATATGCTTCGTGGGTAATCCTCATAATGGAGATGAGGAACGATCAACACTTCACTAAATTTAATTTCCACTTTGGGCTAGAAGCGTCGAGGCAAAGCGTTTCTTGTTTGATTGTGGAGTCTCGACGTTGATGGCGCAAGGTCTGTATGAGTCTAGGGTAGTTCACTAAAGTTACTTTCACCTCGGGCAAGTGACATCGAGATGAAGCATTTCTTGTTTGATTGTGGGGTCTCGATGTAAGTTGCGCGAGGTCTATAAAAGTTGATTTAAACTGGAAGTAAGGACTCTCCTTTAGCTCAAGTTCATCGTTTATGAAAAATGCTATAATCAGCCTCTATTTTCCATCATATAGAGTTTCATGACTAGGGTGACGGGTCAGTCTTGCTGAGCTTCGTGCTCACAGATACTGCACAAGTTGTTTTGCAGGAAATAACTGTACGCTGAGATGTACGGGTGCCTAAGGAGATTCGGAACTCTCCGAGTGGTGAACTCAGGGCAACCCCTGCCGCTGCTACTGTGATAGTGTTGCTAGTGAGAAGGTTCCGCGGGCTGGACACCTTCTCTGTTGCTTAGCATAGATATGAGTCGTGAATTGTAATAGTCTTCCGCTGTAGTTTATTTTGAGAAGTATTTGTAAACTCAACACTTTGTAAGTTTCAGCTTGATTTATGTAATATGATGCTTTATTATGTGTGCTGTTGGGTGCCGCATCGCACGGCACCACCCAATGCGATTCCCGGGCGAGGTATCCCGTCCCCGTGAGTGATCGGGACGGCGGGGTCCTCACATTGGAGGACATTGCACACTGCATTTATGCGGTAAGTCCTTCCACGAAACAATCCTGTTTCTGCTCATCAGTCTCTATGTCTCGTGGGGCATAACGGGATAGTTGGGTGAATTTAGTGAGGTATTCCCTCACCGTCATGTTTCCTTGCTGCAGCCCCAAGAACTCCTTTCTCTTGTTTTTAAGTTCACCCCTTGGTATGTAGTGGTTGCGGAAGCTACGCTTGAACTCTTCCCAAGTGATGTTCTCAAAGTCATGATGGGTGGCCACGTAGGCGGTCCACCAATCAGCAGCAGGTCCATGCAATTAATGAGAGGCAAACAGCACCCTCTCATACCCTTGGCACTGTATGATCCTCATCTTGCTCTCAATGGTCTTTAGCCAATCATCTGTCTCCAGAGGTTCAGCAGCACTTGCAAACTTTGGAGGTTGAGTTCCTAGAAACTCACTCAACCTTGGTTGGCGTGGTGCAGCTTGTGGAGGTGGAACTTGATGCAAGTTGGCCACCACTTGAGTCAGGTTCTGGATGAGCTGATTTTGATTCTCAAGCATTTGGTGGAGGGGATCAACTCCTTCACGGCGTCCACCCCTGTCTTTGCCTCCAGAAAGATGAGGGTTGCAGGCCTCATCGTTGTTGTTGGTGGGATTGGCAGCATGACCATTTCCTCTTCCGGCCATCTAGCATGATCAACCAAATGTTAATTTAAAGCATTACGTATTATCTTACTACTTTCACTTGTTTATACTTTGAAGTGTTGAGACTTTGTTATACTTTCTGATGGTTCATGTCTCACACAAAAATAAATGCACTATTATTTCATGTGGGTTCACACACCAAAGCAAAACAATCTAAAGACGAGGCTGTGGACAATTGCTCATGGCTTCGACAACTCACGTCACACACCAAGCATTAACACACCATCAACTAAGGCAACGACTCGACTATTCGACATCTTTCTAACTAAGGGAAAGACTCTACACTACCCGTATCACTGCGCTGGCTCCTCGGGATCTTCCTCGTCATTGCGACTGCCTTCTGACTCGGCTTTGGGTGGGGAGGCTGTTGGTGGAGAAGTGCGACGACGCCTGATCGCCCGGCGATCTGGGGAGTCAGGAGTCCATGTATCATTCACGGTGACACACAGTTCATTCCCATCTCCTCTTTCTCTCGCCCTCAAGCAGGCTCGAAGCAACGCCTCGGTTTCCTTCAGGGTGTCCCGAACATCCTGAAGCTCCTGCTGACACTCCTGCAGTCGAGTGCTGAGCATAGCAGCATCCTCCAAGCACAAGTCCATGTGCTCATGGGAAGTCCCTTGCTGCACTGGCGGGTACTTATACTCCGTTGTACCACTCTCGCGCTGGAGGACATACATGTACTCAGTCCTGTCCAGGTGTCGACGATAGATGTGACTCTGGCAGGTGATGGCCTCCCAGGTGACATCCTTCTCCGCATCGACCTGTGTCGCTCGACAAGCTGGAGAGCGGTGGATTTTGAGCAGCTGATTTTCGTGGATAATCCTCATCTCTGAACTCCATTCTTCCCTATTCTCACGGATGGTCCTGGTGGAGCTATAGTGTATGATTAGCTTGCCCGTATTGCCGGCGGCTTGGAGCATACATCGAAGACGGCGCAACAAGCCTCCTACTGCCAATCCGTAGGAAAGGTACGTCACCGAACGGCTCTCCTCCCTTTGGGCAAGGGCAACTACAGGAACTCTCCCTCCTGTGGACTTGCGAGCGGTGCGAATCATGTGAACCATCTAAAACAGAAAGCATTTAAACTTAGGTTAGATAAACTTTTAAACAAAAATCCTATTTTGAATGAAAGTTGGGGTAAGATGAAGAAAGTGACTCCATTAAATAACACTGTTCAACACACACCTTGTAAAATAGTTTTTAAGAAAATAGGGCCCTTAAATACGTCCATTTCTACCTAGGTCCACGTTCCTACGGGCAACCTTGGCTCTGATACCACTTCTGTCACAGCCGGTTTCTCCGAAGAACAACCGAGTGAATACCACATGTATGCCAGGATCATTTTCTCATACATGTGATGACAAATAGTGAAGCATCATTTATTACAAGCCAGGTGTCGAATATAAATAAGTCTTACATGACATATGTCTCGATGGACGACAATAAGTTCATAAAAAGTAAATAAAATAGCAGCAGAATATTATTCTGGTGGGCTCCGTCACAGGCGTTGCCCGGTGGACTCCATGAACCTAGAAACCTTCTTCGAGTCCAAAGTCTTGATCATTATACACCACCTCATTATCTTGACCTGAGCAGCAATATAAACCAACAAATATGCAAGGTTGAGTACCGATGGTACTCAGCAAGTGTGGGAAAGTTATGTCATGCATGGCTAGAACAAGGGAAGGTTGAACTCATGGTTAAAGCACTACGCAATTAATACCTATTACCTTATCTTATTAAGCACCTACATTACTACACAGGTGAAATGGTCCCAAACTCCCAAACCATCATCAAAATCAAGTAACCATAATCATCATATCCAATGTCAAGCTCCCCGCTTAACATCCTCAACTTCCAAATCCATCATCCTCTAATCATGAATAAGTCCAAGCCGCTCTTGACCGTGAGCACGGCTGTCATGACAGTTTTGACTCTGCAGAGTTTGCACCACTGTACCCACATGTAGTGATTTCATCCCCCGTTGCCGGGTGGACTAAAAGAACCTCCATTATGCTAGTGGCCGCGAACCACATTCACACTTCCCAGGTGTGTAGCCAGGAGATCACTACAAAGCCTTTACAAATGGATTCCCGACGACCGTGGGCCCACTGAGGTTTCACCCCTAACAGCATACAAGAGGCTCCAACCCCACTGCAGTGGCCCCCTCTTGAGCCTTGCGGTTCATATGATAGTCCAGCTGACACCTACTCCCCGCACCATCCAACACACCCATACTACGCCGGGGATACACCTAATTAATTGGCCAAGCTGCCCCATCTCAGCATGTGGTTGGCACGGTAAAACCAGGTTACATGCTCCATGAACCGGTCCTTAGGATCCACGCAAGTACTAAACACAAAGCCGAGTCTCGTGCACCCAGCACCAACCAAATCATCCAACTTGCCTTGATCCCTACCTCTACATAACTCATAACATCTCATTCAAGAGTAAGGTAAACAAGTTGATGATATCATATCCCACTTATCCCATTCTAAGCATGGCTAAGCATAAGTAATATGAATGAATGATATGATAAAATAAATCCCAACCCAAGCTACAAGGAAAACAAGGTAATGTAATTCTAGGAAAACTTCCTAGCATGGGTTTCATATTTCAATTGACAATGCAATAAATTCTATCTACATATCCTAGTATAGGATCAAAGTGGTCAAGAACACTTGCCTCCTTCCTGCTGCTCTTGGAATGGGTAGTCCTGATCTTGGAAAGGAAGAACTTGCTCTGGAGCAGGTTCTACTCAGACCATCACACATAGCAAAAGAAAACAACAGTCATAAGACATAGTTCACACTTCCACTTCATACAAACCACACATTCACATCTATGAAAGCCATTCACAATTCTATGTGTTGCGGTTACTCTATGTGTGTTGATTTTTGGCTTACATGCACTTTTAAACATGTGTATATGATTTCTGATTTTGTATTCACATTTATGTTTGCATACTATATATATGAGTTTCCAATTTAAATAAATTCCTTATATTCAATTACTACACCTTTTAGCTACCAAGTATGCATGAAAGGTATTTTCCTACTCCATATGTGTCTTCAGTCCTTCTACCAACCCTAAACTGAATTCTTTGGATTTTTGGAAACTTCACTTATCATTTTCTAGTTATTCATACCTAGTTTGCTATATTTTCAGATTTATTTCCTATGCCTAAATGTGAACTTTATTATAAAAATAGTAAGACATCTCATCTAAACAGAATAGGTTTTGGGTCTAAAATATATAATAAAATATTTTTGAACTTCTCCTCTGATGTGAACTATTTTACATTTATTTTACTAATTTTCAGAATTATTCTCTACTTAAAAATATGTCCCTATAACTAATAAATGTGAATAATCAATTAAACAGATTCATTTCAGCCAAAAATCTATTTTTATCTCACTCCAAAGATTTCCAAGTACTAGGAAAGTTTTTAATTTGAATTTGCAATGTGTTTTTCCCATCTTTTAAATTTTAAATACTAAACACATAGTCAAATTCCTAAATTTAATATCACATAGGGTTAAAAGGGTAAATTCACCCCACTACAGGGTCTATTATATTATTTTAGGAATTTCCAGGGGTCTAACTACACATAACAGAGGGATTTTGCTAATTTTTATTTAGTCCAGGGGCTAAAACTGATTTTTAATTGAATTTACATGAATTTCTGAAGTTCCAGGGGCTAGGTCAGAAGTTTCCAGGGCTAGCTCGTATTTTCCAAGAACCCCAGGGGGTAGCGCGTAAGAATTCTGGCCTTTATAACGCGGGGCTGACGTGGACCGTCCTATTTAAAACAGCGGCTGAGATTATAACATCGAACCGGTACGCGGGGATTTAAATTCTACCGTGCGATTTAAAATAGACGGCGCACAAGCGGCCACGTCGCTCTGATCGAGCGCGGGCGGCGCCACCCGGCGGCGCACGGCGGCGGGAGGCGGCGTTCTCGCCGGAGAGTTTCGGATCTTCGTCGATTCTTCCTAAAACTGTGATTTTATGGCATAGATCGGTGGAGGGGAGGTCGGGGATCTCACCTCGTGGGTTTTCTTGAGCTCGGAGGTCCTGGAAAGCGATCGGCGACGAGGTCCGAGGTGAATTCACGGCGAGGCTCGTCGGCGCTGTGTTTGAACCGCAAACCACCGAGTTTTCTGCACCTGCGACGTTCCTCGGAGGCGGTGGATCAAGACCAGTGAGTTAGATCAGAATTCCCGAGCGTAGATCGAGCAGAATTCGCTGGAGAAGCTCGGGTTCTCACCGGAGAGAAAAACGGCGGATCGTGGGGAAAAACAGGACGATGCCTGGGTTTTTATAGACGGGGGAGGGCGGTGTGTTAGTTTAGATCGAGTTGGAGTCCTCCGAAACCAGAATTCGGCGGAAATCCGGTCGGTTAAGATCGCGCGCGCGCGGGGAAACAGTCCCGGGTTCGGACGAGCGGGGGTTAGGGATGACAGGTGGGTCCCGTCTGTCTGCGAGAGGGGGCGCGGGCGCGCGGCTGCGGGCTGGCGCGGGAGTTGGGTGGGCCGGCTGGTGGGTTTCGGCCCACTGGCCGGGAAGATTTGTTTTTTTCTTTTTCTTTTTCTTTTTCATTTCTGTTTTGAGTTTAATTTGAATTCTAGTTTGAATTTGAATTTTTGCAACACATGCAACACGTCCAAAAAATTTTAAATTCCCCTCTTGACAGGATTTTGGGGTGTTACACAAGACAATGAGGTTGGCAAGGAAGTCTACCCCCCTTATTTTAAGGTTTACCCTTGGACATACTATATTAGTCCTCATCTCTCCACTGGGAGAATTAACCAACATAGTATATTTCAAGTGTGATATGGGTAGATTATATGTGGCAACACACTTGGATGATATGAATGAATGTGATGCTCCGGAATCAAATAAAATGGTGGCTGGGTTGGAGTTGGTAAGGAACATACCAATCACGACGTCCTCAGCCTGTTGCGCTTCCTCAGCAGAGACATGGTTTACGTTGCCACGAGCGTAGTTCTGCTGTCCACGGTTACCTTGCGTAGCTCCTCCGTTCGGCCGTGGGTTCCGCTTGGGCACGTTGCTTGGCTGTCTAGAAACTTTCCTCGGGCACTGACTTGTAAAGTGTCCCGTTTCTCCGCATGCAAAGCATGCCTTGTTGCCCAAGAAAGCGGGGATGTTGGGGCGGGGGTTTTGTGCATATGCGCCCATGTTAGGACGAGGCGCCGGAGACAAGGGCACATGAGGTGCTTGCACAATGGGACATTGCTGTGATGGTTGATTAGGGCAGCGGTCGATCCATACTGTGGTGCAGCTAGAGGCATGTACCGGCGACGTACATTGCTCCCTTGTGGCTGGTACGTATGGCATCTTTCTCTTGCCCTCTTGCTCGATCTCTCGGGTCTTGCTATCAACCACTATGGCTTTGTCAACTAGCTTCTGGAAGATCACATAGTCATTGTTGAGGAGCTGAACTTGGATCTCATTGTTCAACCGTCTCATGAACAAGTACTGCTTCCATTGGTCTGAGTTGACATCTTCGGGGGCATACCTTGACAGCTGCGTGAACTTGTTGAGGTACTCATTCACGCTATTCTTGCCTTGGCGGAGACTTTCAAACTCTTGTCTTTTGAGCATCATGACTCCAACAGGGATATAACGAGAGCGAAAACTCTCCTTGAACTCAGTCCAAGTGATAGTCTCCTGGTTGACATGAGCATTGCAGAGAGCGTCCCACCAGTCAGCGGCTGCTCCTATAAGTTGGTGCGATGCGAAGAGAACTTTCTCTTGATCATTGCACTGAACTATGGCAAGCTTCTTCTCCATGGACTTCAGCCAATCATCAGCCTCCATGGGATCACTAGCTTGTGCAAAAGTAGGCGGTCGAGTCCTCATGAACTCTCCCAGTCGGTTGTGAGCCGGCGGTGGTGGTGGTGCTGCTGCTGCAGGAACGGGGTTGTTGTTGTTGGCTTGCAGCTGACTCAAAGTTTGGATCATTGTTTGCATGAGCTGATTCTGCATAGCCATCAACCTTTCAAGGTTGTTTCCACCAGCCTCGGGGTTGACATTCTCAGGAACTTCGACGTGGTCATCCTTTTGGTTGCCACGGACGTTCCTCCGTTGTTGGCCGGCGTTTTCTCTCACCATCTGTGAGAGAGAGTTGGATAGAATAGAGATTAGAAGTTTAGATGGATTCCCCCCAACTATATTCATAAAGGGTATGAACTATATATCAACCTATATGAGGATGTGAACTCATGCCAAAGCATCTCACATCTCTCTACTATGTGTGGATATGGACAACGCTGAAACGTCCCACAACTCACACTAAGCACACAATCATAAGCAATCATCACAAAAGTTTTACACAACTCCTATTCAAGCTTATTCAATGGGAGTCCTATGTGTTTTTAGGGTAATACCAATCTGTGACTTCGTCCTATAGTCAATGTGGTTTTGGGTGATACCTAGGATACCAATCTGTGCTCAATCTGTGACTTCTCCTAGGCTTGCATCCTACGGTCAAGGGGTCAAATGCCAATCTGTGACTAGGCCTAGGCTTGTGTCCTATGTCAGCGTGGATTCTAATACCAATCTGTGATTTCCATCTAGGCTTGTGACCTACAGTCAACCGTGGCAGCTCTGATACGGATCTGTGATGCCCCTGTTCCGAGAAACCCCAGAACCGAGTCTTCCATATGTGTGCTCAGGATGTTCATCACACATACACATGTATTCCACAAACTGAATTCAGAATATATATATAACCATGAATGAATAGGGTTTTATTACATTGCCTCATGAATTTGTAACTCATTCTAACAGCGGAAGTCTTTAATCTAGCAGCGGAAGTCTTCTAACTATTGCGGAAGCAAACTAAACACGGCAGCGGCTCCATCTCCTACTCCACAGGCAAGTTGACGATAGATCACACACCTAATACACCACATGATCTTCGTAGTACTCTTCTCCTGTTGCTGATGATGAAGTAATAATGCAAGTTTGAGTACATGATGTACTCAGCAAGTGCGGGAAAATATGATATGTAGCTTACAGCAAGGTAGGATTGAAAAGGCTCATTGCAGAAAGCAATGTTTATTTCACAATCATGATGAAACAGCAACTAGCTTTAAGTAAATGTAATCTCAACATTTATCCAATTAAAACATCAACATACCTCCATCGTATTCCACAACCTTTCATGTCTCATCCAGCCATTTATCTTTCTCAGCTTTTTTCATGCTCATGAATACTATCTCGTATTCATTACCATCTCAACACATATTCAATTCCCTCTCATAACCGAGACCAAAGCTCATTATCACGACTCAACAGTCTAATTCTCATTACCAAGACTCAACACTCTTGAAACTAAAACCAAAGACCATCCATGACCAAACCCATAACCAAACCAAATACCATCCCAATCACCATCCCAATAACCATCCCATCTAATCATGGAAGTTGGCCAGGCGCTTGTGACCGGAATCACGGCTATCATGTTAGTTTTATACTCTGCAGAGTTTGCACCACTTTACCCACAAGTTTGTGATTTCGTCACCCGTCGGAGACTGCAGAACCTCCATTCTACCAGTAAACAACCGTCGGTGTATGGCCAAGAGATAACAAAATAGCCTTTACAAAGGGGCTACTAGATATATGGACTCACTAAGGTTTCACCAGCAGGCTCGAATCACCATTCTTTCACCTATGGGCCCCCTGTTGTGCCATGCAGTTCCCAGGGCAGTCCTCACTTGACTCCCATTCCCCACGCCTTCTACGGTCCATAACAATCTAGTAACTTACCGAATTAGTCAGCTAAGCTGCACCCATACTTGGCCTTGTGGTGGCACTGTATTCCTGGCATGTGCTCGCATGAACCGGTCCTTAGATCTACGGCAAGTAACCACCATCTCATTCTACCACATCCACGAACCAAGCTTGCCTAGATCTCCCTCCGATTCATGTTCATTATCAAGTTCTCATTATCATCGTTCATATGAGTGCAGTAGCTAGACACAATCTATTGCTTCCCATATCCCGTAGATTAGCGAAGCAAAAAGCAAAACGACCATACCCGACTCATAAACTTCCCTGGCGACAAGGGTGGTTAATAAAACTAGTAAACTCCTATCAAAGGGTTTCCCATCAAGTTGACTCAGCATACACAGTTTTCGCAAACAAAACAGATTCCAAAAACATGGGATCAATATGGTCAAGGGACACTTGCCTTGTTCCTGTGGCTTCTGTTGCTCACGGATCTCGAAGTCTTGTTGTTGTAGCTCGTCGTAGATAGCTCCCTGAGCTTATCCTTCTACTCACGATCACGCATATACATGATTCACAGAGATCAATCATCATGCACAAACTTTACTCAGAATGCAATTGTGCATATGCATGCTAATCCTATGGTGCAGTTTTTATTAGATCAGATTGTACGTGTTCTTGCATGGCTTGCATGGGTTTGCATGGGTTTTTACGATGAACAGAGATGTAAAGATCAAGTGCGGACGTGGTGATGATCTGGACTCAAGATCTAGATCAAACCGATCAACACGTGATCTGTCCATGAAAAAGCTTCTGTTCGAAGGGATCGAAGAAATAGATGCGAAGAAAATGTGATGACGTCGTAAGGTGGTAATGGAGACCTACCTTACTTCCTTCGGGTCCTTCCTCCTAGCAAGACAGATCGTCGGGGCTCTCTCTCTTCCGGCAACGGCGAGCTCGTTGGCTGTCTCCGGCGACTGAAATCCAGCGAAGGGAATTAACTCGACGAGTTGGGGGCTAGGGCCTCTAAGTCGTCGACTTGGGAATAGATGGTACGGCCAAGGGGTGTTTCGGGTTCTATTTATAACCGGAAAAAGAAGAGTCCTAATTTGATTGGATTTCAAATAAGAGTCCTATTCAAATCATTTGTGAATCTTAACAACTTATCTCCAATCGATTTGGTGCGGTAACATCATGGAAATCGTGTCGGTTTCCTCCCGTATCGGGTATGCCCACGCGTATAGAAGAAAAAACCGCGTAAGATCTCGTCGCCTCCATGGTGATGAGCTCCGGAGGCTCCACGTGTCCAGCAGAGGCCGGGCCTCCCTTTTCCGTAGTGGCAGGCTCCGGTTGTGCCGCGTGTATGGCGGGCAGGACCTCCCCTCTCCTCGGCGGTGAGCTCCGCATGTGCCACGTGTCCTGGCGAGCGGGACCTCCCTCTCCCTCAGAGGCGAGCTCCGCGTGCGCCAAGTGTCTGGTGGGTCGGGACCTCCCCTCTCTCCAGAGGCGAGTTCCGCGTACGCCACGTGTCAGTGCTGGACCTCCCTTTCTTCGGAGGCGGCTCTGAATGTGCCACGTGTTAGTGCCGGACCTCCCCTCTCTTTGGAGGTGAGCTCTGAGGTTGACATGCGTCCAACTGAATCGGACCTCTCTTCTCCTCGGAGGTAAGCTCTGAGAACAACACGTGTCCATCAGTGTCGGACCTCCTGGAGGTGAGCTACAGAGGTGACATGTGTCTAGTAGGACCGGACCTCTCGGAGGTTATCTCCGAGAGCGACACGTGTCCCGCGGTGTCGGACCTCTCAGAAGTGAGTTCCGAGAGCGACACGTGTCCAGCGGGTTGAGCCTTACTTCCCCGCAGCAACTAGCTCTGGTGGCGACACGTGTCTGGCGGTGCCGGACCTCTCCCCACTATGCAGGGATGAGCTCCAAACACGCCACGTGGCCAGCGGCCCGCGGGAAGTGTCTACAGCGCTCCTCGGCGAACTAGAACTGGCTCTTTTTAGCTATCTTTTTTATTCCTTCTCTGTTTCTACTTATTTCAAAATGTCTCTCTACATGGAATATGAATGCATGCATGATTACGAAATTGAGAGTGTTACATTCAAATTCTTCAGGTTTGAATTAGTGAGAATACAAATTTTGAGAAAGTTTGGAGTTGCTTTGATATGAATATCAAAGGGGCTTATGAATTTCCTTGAAATCTGAAGTCAAATTTGAAACTGAAGTGCACCTTGTCAAATCTTCCAAATGGCTTTCAAATTTGAGCTCTTCAGGATTTAAATTTGTACTATGCCAAATTTGGAAGATCTTTTGAGAAGAGAGCAGTGGGGCCCAATTGTCATGGAGAGGGAGAAAAACTTAACACAAGTCTCTGTTTTCTCTGTTCAGACTCAACCGACTGAACACAAACCGGTTTACTGCTTCACAGTGGCTCACGGTGAGACACGGCGCTGGCCACCGAGACTTCAACGTGCAGCTTCCGAACTCCAATTTTTCCAAACGTAACGCCTCAGTGGAGCAACTCAAATACTCCACTTCGGCCTCCTCGCTGTTTCCCCGAGAAGAGCAAGCACAAGCTGAAAATTTGCTTGCCGCTCGGCCACGCTCAGAACCAATCGTCGCCTGGCACTGCTGCTCCATTTCGTGGCCACCGGCGATAGTAGAAGCTTGCGCCGAACTCCACTGAACCTCATCGAGCTGCCCACGCCGGTCCATCGTCCCTTGTGTGCGGCGCACATCAAGAAATTGCCTCAGATTCGGTTCGAGCCACCACCGTGCCTCCTCGACGTCCCAGCGATACAGAGCGTTTCACACCGAGTGTTGAACAGCAAAAAGGTGCGCCAATCCCTTCTCTTCATGCTGCCGAAAACCCTAGGACATTCCTCCACGGTAGCCACGGGAATTTATAAAATACCGACGACATGTTCATAAGCTTTGGGTGTAGAATTTCCCAAAATTCGTGATCAGTAGCGCTTCTTTGCTCATCCTGATCATGGAATAGGCTAGAGACTTCCTTGTGAGTCACTGAGATAAAAAACCAAGGAGAATCATCGAGCCTCAACGATGTTCTTCGAGTTTTAGCTTTTGCCGCCGGTTTTTGAGCTAGGGCGCATCGTGACTTGGTAGTTGGGGGCGTTTCCAAACCTTTTTGCTTGCATGACGGCCTTTTCCATGAGTCACTGATGCTCTAGAGCGAGAAAACCGTGAGTTTGGGTTGGTAGGGGAGCTGGCCGACGTCGCCGAACATGGACCGAAGCCGCCGCCCGTCGCTCGACCCCTTGCGTCCCTCTATAGCCCACGCCGACCCCAAAAATGGCTTTCCCATCCTCAAAAACCCCAGGTGGCGGACTTTGGACCGAGAGACGACCAGGGAGTGAGGGCCGAGGGGAGGAATTTTCTGCCGGCGAGGTGGCGCTCGCGCGGGAAGAGGGGGAACCGGAGGTTGAAGAAGAGGCCAACTCCACATGTTAGTGACGGTGGAACTTAAACCGGATCCGCTGTGAAGCCTGGATTTGGTGTGTCCACACATGAACAGTTTGTGGCCCTGGTGTGGCTAGTGAGTGACTGGTCCATTTAAATCCCCGTGGGCCCAATTGTCAGCCACTGGTTGCTTTTACAATTCAAAGGAAAAGTCCAATTTCATCCACAACTTTAGAAATTCATAACTTGCTATAGGAAATTCCAAATCGAGTGATTCAAATTGGGTTGGATTCAGATGGAAAAACTATATCCAAATATGCAACCCAATTTGTATGAAAATAATGATTAAATTCTGGAAAAAATTTTAAAGCTTATCAGCAAAAGAATTTTAGAGGGAGTTTGGTTCATCAAAAAATCCTCAAATTTTGCCAGAATATTCATTAGGATGTTAGGGAACTCCTGTAAAAGTTTCAGCTCATTTGGAGTAGATTTAGTTAGGATAATTCTGATTTCAAGTTTCTGTGTTCAAATGAATACAGAAACAATTTCAGAGAATTTCCAAAACTTGGAAATTCAGTTCTGGGCAGTTCTTAGATCCAAAATTCCTAGGAAAATCCATGCATTCTCCCTGAGCTATGTTTGAAATTGTGGTTCACTTTAATTTGCATGAAAGTGCAAATTTATTCAGAATTAATTCCTTTCTGCCTAAATGCTTAGGGAATTGTTCTGAGTGATCTGCTCACTGAAAAATTCTAAGTTTTGGTCCAGTTTACTTTCTTGTGATAAGGACCTCACAAGAAAAGTTTCAGCTCCATTGGAGCTCAGGATCACCACTGTCCTGTTCAACCTATTTAGATGAGTAGCACACAAGTGATGAAATGCAATTATCACTTGATCATGTTGCTTCACCCAAACCCAAACCACTAGCGCCAGTATCATTTTAAATTCTTAAACAGAGTTCCAGTTTTAAACTTGTCTTTCAAACTTGTTAGCAAAAGTTTTACAATTAAACATAACATATATGCATATTCATAACGTGTAGTGTTTAAACGTGGAAAAGTGGAGGAAAAGTTACGCTTGGATCAAGGAGCAAGAAGGGCAGTGATTAAGCTTAAAGTCATCAGCAACTACCTTCATAATTATCTGACTTTAGTCACCTGCAAAACCAAGGCAAGCTCCGGCTTGCATTTAAGTTGTTTTATAAAGTTTTACTTTGTTAACAATTATGGTTAGAGTGTGTATGTGCATTAGGTCAAGTATGTTTTATACTCCACTTGCATAACCAAAAGGAACCCTGGAGTCAAGGGTAGAAAAGTGTCATCGCTGTAGAATAATGCCGTGCTAAATAGCTCAGGACATTCGGTAGAAGTCGAGTAGTTGGAATCTACTCGCGAGTTATAGTCGGGATTACATGGGTGTACATGGGAAAGAGGCAAACTAAAGTTTATATTTCTAAAGATGAGACCGGGCAGGAGGGTTATGCAGCGACAAGATGAGGTCTTGGTCGACTAGCTCTGCCTGTGTCGGTTAAGGACCGAAGCGTGTGCGGCCCTAGGAGCAAGTATTGAGTTGTGTACCAGATGCTTACTTCTATATGAGAACCAGGAAACCGATGTACCAGGTTAACTGGATTGTAGAGGCATACCACATCATCTCGTTAGACCTATGAGCCCGAGACGGCGCGGCCGGTTCTACAGTCGAGTGTCCTGCAAAAGGTTGCCACATATGACGTAATGAAGGACGCCAGATTTGGGTCCTCAGAGGCGGGCGTATGTGTCGAGTTATCCGGGTAGTATTTGATTTGAATCACCGTCCCTCATGGTTATGAGTACCGCTTGCTCACTGCGATGTGATGTAGTAATCAAGTTGTGTGAGAACAGTTTGCCATGTTTTAATTGCTGCTATGATTATTGGAATTGCATGAAAACCTTGTTTGAAGTAGAGATAGAGCAAACTAAAGTTAATTTGCACCTTGGGACAAGTAACATTGGAATGAATCGTTTCTTGTTTGATTGTGGAGTTCCAATGTTGCTGGGCGCAAGGTCACTACTATGATGGCTGAAATCTGAAAGTTAAGGATGAACTCGTAGGCGAGTCTTTTTGCAAAATACATGTTTAAGTCTTAAATTACTGTCATGTAGAGTTGCATGCTTAGGGGAGACGGTTAAGTCTTGCTGAGCCTTGTGCTCACTCTTGCTATATGAGTGGTTTTACAGGTTAATATCGACGCATATAAAGAAGGTTGTCCGGTGAGACTCGGAGATTTCCAAGTCATGTTACACATGGAGAACCTAGCCGCTGCCATGTCTTTGTGTTGCTAGCGAGAGGAGTCCGCGGGCTGGACCTCCTCTTGAGTGCTCATTAGTTATTCGACGTGAGTGGTTTGTAGTCTTCCGCTGTAGCTAATTTATGTAAATTATTTACAAAGAACATTTGTAAGCTTCCGCATTTGATTTATGTAATACAGTTTTTCCTTATATGTGTGTTGTTGGGTGCCGCATAACACGGCACCACCCAATGCGATTCCCGGGTGAGGTGCCCCGTCCCCGTGACTGAACGAGCGGCATCGGGGCCCCCTGTCAACGTCCGGATAGTCCCGGACCATTGGAATGCCATTCGGTTTCTTAGCTTCAACGGTGTGGGCAGCAGTGACTTCCGGTGCAACATTTATCAGAATCAACGTGTGTTGCCCGTGCTTATTTGAATTCAGCTGCACCGTTCGTGAACTAATATCAAAGATAGCTTGGTGATGTGTCAACCAAGCCATTCCCAAGATGATGTCAATCTGCAAGCCTTTCATGATGATATGAGTTGTAGGATATACCCGCCCATCCAAACATATAGGCGCTCGAGCAACAATCCTGCCCGCTGTCCTACTACCTCCCGGTGAATTAATCTGATAAGATGCGGCCAAGATGGTTGATGGTATTTGGTGCTTAACCACATAACCTTTGCTGATAAAATCATGTGTAGCACAAGAGTCGAATAACACGAACGTAGGCTGATCACGTAGGCTGAATATGCCCGCAAACACGGGTTCTCCCACGGGAACATCTTCAACTGCCATATAGTTTACGTTCCCCACTTTCAGTGTTGTCCTCTTTGGCTGACCTGTAAATTTCTTTGCAGCTTTAGATGACATGTGACTGCTGCTTTGCTGGGTCACTTGACCCTCCTGAGGAATATGCTCTACATAGCTACAAGTGTCGTACGATGCGAGCTCAAGATCTTCACAATATGGAAGTGGTTGATATTATTGTGCACTTTGCTGATGTAGGGGTGCAATAATACTCATTTGTTGCTGCGACAGCAGTGGCTGAACATCCATGGATGAATATGTACAGTATTGGATCTGAGGTGATCCGTCAAAGGACTGAATTTCCACCCCGAATGGTAACCAATATATCACCGGTTGTTCTTGATGATAATCACCCGTACTTGCCAGTGATAATTTTCTCTTCCTCTTACTTTCCTTATGCTCGAGTTCAGCTATTTCTTGAATCATAGCGGCATTAACTAACTCGCTATAATTCCTTTTACTGAATTGTGCCACTTTTGTCCGAAGCTCCACATTGAGGCCTCGGAAGAAGTAATGACACTTCATCGTCTCTTTATCTACATAAGCAGATGCATATTGTACTAAACGGTTGAATTCCGTAAAGTACTCCATAACACTCATGCCTCCTTGCTTGAGTTCATAGAACTCTTCAATTCTGGTTTTGACGATGCCCCCACAGATATGACGTGCATGGAAAGCATCACAAAACTCCATCCACGTCACACGATGGACTTCAGTCATCTTAGCAAGATATTCAGACCACCAAACCCCAGCAGATCCATGAAGTTGCTGAGAGGCAAATAAAGCCTTCTTATATTCATCACACTGGAGTGTTCCCAGTTTAGATTCAATCACTCAGAGCCAATGATCTGCCTCCAAGGCTTCTTTAGCTTCCGAGAATACCGGTGGTTGTGTTGCTAGAAAATCCTGATAAGTATTCAGTGTGGGGTTTTGCTGTCAGGTCTCTTGTCGGATGCCTTGCTGCACCAACATCTCAAGAGACTCAGCCATTCTTCCCAACACCTCCGCCAGTCCGGTTGATGGTGGCGGTGATCGTCGCTGCGACGAATCATTTCCATCCCGACTGGAACCATCAACTTCATACCCAGAATGATTATGATCCATACTGCAAGAGCGAGCAATTTACGGTTAATATACAAGAGTGTACTCAGCTTTAACTCAAAATTATTAACCGCAAAAGCATCACATCAACTGTGCGGCATATTTGAAGGAAACAAGGTTTTTTGACAATTCTGAAATATAACCAATGATTGTTCAAGTTTGCCAAACACTTAAATCAACAGAAAGGAATGATGTAAGATAAATAATGAATATGTCATGGAACTTAGAGAAATATAAAAATCTTCATGTCCACAACAAGTCTTAAGTTACATGAGCAATGCTCTGTTCAGAATGACCATTTGGCCTCAATCACAGAATTTGATTATGAAAATGGCAGTTTCATATCTCTAGTTGAATATCAAAGTTATAGATAACTTCAATATCGTTCCCACGAGTATTTATTTTTCTTCAGATCAATTCTGGATCAGGAGTTATGATATTTCAAAGTTGACACAAATCTGGAACCATTTTGACAGCACCTCCTCTGAAAGTGTCTGTTTTGTCCACAAGATTTCATAAAGTTCTACCCCAAATCTGTAGAAACTTTGAACTACAAAGTCGTAGCACATATCACAAACTTTCCAACAGTGTATTACACGAACCTTAGAAATTATTCTACAGAAAGTTATGGTCGAAAAACAGAAATTTCCAGAGAGCAATTTGGCCTGCCCTGTTTTTGGGCAGTTCACACTCCTCTGAGAATTTCATCCATTTGGAGGGTGATTCTGATCTGGAGTTCTACTGAAGAGTTGTAGAAGACTTCAACAGTTTTCCAGAAATGTATCACTCACCTCCATTGGTTCAACCAACAAAAGTTATGTCCTGTTCAACTTCAGCGAAAATTCTGCCAAAAACAGGGGAGGTTATTCCTAAGTCTTTGTGAATAAATCTATACTCCCAATTGACTCTTAGTTCAATATAGGAGTTCATTACCCCCTATAGAATTATAAACTCCAAATTAACTCTTTTTCTTTTCAAACCTTCTTTTCCATGCAGTTCAAACATATCATGGTACTACGCTTCCACACCAAATTAAAATCCTAACCGGCTTTATACCGGCAAATACGTCTCAAGGGGTGGCACTAAAACGATCACTCACACACGTCTTCTAAACGCAATGTTCTGCTCGTGGTTAAGGTACCTGCAGAAAAACAATCAATAGTGATGCACACAAAGGTTTTCCATTTTAGGCAGGTCCATATCATAGTAAAAACATACGCCCCGTATCATTGTCATATGGGTTATCCTTGAGTCAAGCCATGTTTCAAGGTACATGATCAGGTTATTAACCACCCGACGGGGGCTCCACACCTTTGCAATAAAGCACACCGATGGAACAGCACTTTCGTATGCCTCATAGGACATGAAGAATCCTAGAGAACACACTTCGTGTTACAAACCACACGATGGGGTCTCCTCCTCTTACCCCTGGGTTTGCGCACTGGAGGCTAGTGCATTTGATATGTCTCTAAGGCTAGTGCATTTCATAGTTAGCTCTAAACTACAACCAATCATTAACAATCAAAGTCCATCTTTCAATCAGCAACATTTTAACATGTGACTAGCCTGTTCTTTCTACGTCACGGTACAGTGAATAAGTGATACTCACTGACCGCGAGGGACGGCAATTATAATCGATTCACACCTGCAGGGTTACCCGAATAACCCGTCGCGTACGCCCGTACTCGATGTTGCCTACAGCAACCATCATGGACGCCGTACGCAACCACCTTTCACCCGTCAGCCAAATATTGAACCGGTCCCATCGTCCCGAGCAAGAGGTCTCTGCAAGCGCATCTCAGTGCCGCCAGCCGATTTACACCTCAAGCTCTCAACCTACCCTCTGAAAGACGGGCAATGCCTCAATACCCAGCTAACCGAGTTACATCGGTTTCCCGGTTCCCATATAGCAGATAGGTCTTCGGTACTGTTCTAGCTTGTTCAACAGGCCCGCACACGGCTCGGTCCTCAATCGACACAAGCGGAGCTATAGCATCCAGGCCCCAAAGTCCTGTTGCCCTTACTCTCCGTTCGGTCTCATTTTTCTTGCCATGTGTTTCATTTGCTATCTTTATCCGAGCGATGTGCCTCTAGCCAATTCTTGCGAGTAGTTCCAAGTACTCGACTTGTACCGAATTGTCACACCCGGTTTTTCCGAAGAACAACCAAGTGAATATCACATGTATGCCAGGATCATTTTCTCATACATGTGATGACAAATAGTGAAGCATCATTTATTACAAGCCAGGTGTCGAATATAAATAAGTCTTACATAGCAAATGTCTTGCTGGACAATAATAAGTTCATCACAAGTAAATAAACTAGCAGCGGAATATTATTCTTGAGGGCTCCATCACAGGCGTTGCCCGGGGGACTCCATGAACCTAGAAACCTTCTTTGGGTCCAAAGTATTGATCATTATACACCACCTCATTTTCTTGACCTGAGCAGCAATATAAACCAACAAATATGCAAGGTTGAGTACCAATGGTACTCAGCAAGTGTGGGAAAGTTATGTCATGCATGGCTAGAGCAAGGAGAGGTTGAACTCATGGTTAAAGCACTACGCAATAAATACCTATCACCTTAGCTTATTAAGAACCTACATTACTACACAGGTGAAATGGTCCCAAACTCCCATCCCATCATCATAATCAAATAACCATAACATCATTTCCAATGTTAAGCTCCCCGCTTAACATCCACAACCTCCAAGGTCATCATACTCTAATCATGAATAAGTCCAAGCCGCTCTTGACCGTGAGCACGGCTGTCATGACAGTTTTGACTCTGCAGAGTTTGCACCACTGTACCCACATGTAGTGATTTCATCCCCCGTTGCCGGGTGGACTAAAAGAACCTCCATTATGCCAGTGGCTACGAACCACATTCACACTTCCCAGGTGTGTAGCCAGGAGATCACTACGAAGCCTTTACAAAGGGATTCCCGACGAGCGTGGGCCCACTGAGGTTTCACCCCTAACAGCATACAAGAGGCTCCAACCCCGCTGCAGTGGCCCCCTCTTGAGCCTTGCGGTTCATATGGTGGTCCAGCTGACACCTATTCCCCGCACCATCCAACACACCCATACTACGCCGGGGATACACCTAATTAATTGGCCAAGCTGCCCCATCTCAGCATGTGATTGGCACGGTAAAGCCAGGTACATGCTCCATGAACCAGTCCTTAGGATCCAGGCAAGTACTAAACACAAACCCAAGTCTCGTGCACCCAGCACCAACCAAAACATCCAACTTGCCTTGATCCCTACCTCTACATAACTCACAATATCTCATTCAAGAGTACGGTAATATAAACTGATGATCTCATATCCTAAATATCCCATTCTAAGCATGGCTAAGCATATGCATAATAATAAATGACATGATAAAATGAATCCCAACCCAAGCTACAAGGAAACAAGCTAACGCAATTCTAGGGAAACATCCTACCATGGGTTTCATATTTTTCAATTGACAATGCAAATAATTCTATCTACACATCCTAGTATAGGATCAAAGTGGTCAAGGACACTTGCCTCCTTCCTGCTGCTCTTGGAATGGGTAGTCCTGATCTTGGAAAGGAAGAACTTGCTCTGGAGCAGGTTCTACATCATACCATCACACATAGCAAAAGAAAAGCAACAATCCATAAGACATAGTTCACACTTCCACTTCATATAAACCACACATTCACATTTATGAAAGCCATTCACAAATTCTATGTGTTGTGGTTACTCTATGTGTGTTGATTTTTTGCTTACATGTACTTTTAAACATGTGTATATGATTTCTACTTTTGTATTCATATTTATGCTTGCATACTATATATATGAGTTTCCAATTTAAATAAATTCCTTATATTCAATTACTACATCTTTTAGCTACCAAGTATGCATGAAAGGTATTTTCCTACTCCATATGTGTCTTCAAACCTTTTACCAACCCTAAACTGAATTCTTTGGATTTTGGAAACTTCATTTATCATTTTCTATTTATTTATACCTAGTTTGCTATATTTTCACATTTATTTCCTATGCCTAAATGTGCACTTTATTATGAAAATAGTAAAACACCTCATCTAAACAGAATAGGTTTTGCGTCTAAAATATTAAATAATATATTTTTGAACTTCTCTTCTGATGTGAACTATTTTACATTTATTTTACTAATTTTCAGAATTATTCTATACTTAAAAATGTGTCCCTATAACCAATAAATGTGATTAATCAATTAAACAGATTCATTTCAGCCAAAAATCTATTTTTATCTCACTCCAAGGTTTTCTAAGTACTGGGAAAGTTTTTAGTTTGTCTTTGACAATATGTTTGTCCAACCTTTTAAATTTTAAATACTAGCCACATATTGAAATTCCTAACTTTAATATCAACTAGGGTTAAAAAGGTAAACTCACCCCACTACAGGTTCTATAATATTATTTTAAGAATTTTCAGGGGTCTAGCTACACATAACAGAAGGGTTTTTCCTAATTTTTATTAAGTCCAGGGGTCAAAACTGATTTTTAAATGAATTTACATGATTTTCTGAACTTCCAGGGGCTAGATCAGAAGTTTCCAGGGCTAGCTCTTATTTTCCGAGAACCCCAGGGGGTAGCGCGCAAGAATTCCGGCCTTTATAACGCGGGGCTGACGTGGACCGTCCGATTTAAAACTGACGGCTGAGATTATAACGTCGAACCGGTACGCGGGGATTTAAATTCTACCGTGCGATTTAAAATAGACGGCGCACAAGCGGCCACGTCGCTCTGATCGAGCGCGGGTGGCGCTGCCCGGCGGCGCACGGCGGCGGGAGGCGGCGATCTCGCCGGAGAGTTTCGGATCTTCGGAAATTCTTCCTAGAACTGTGATTTTATGACATAGATCGGTAGAGGGGAGGTCGGGGATCTCACCTCAGGGGTTTTCTTGAACTCGGAGGTCCCGAAAAGCGATCGGCGACGAGGTCCGAGGTGAATTCACGGCGAGGCTCGTCGGCGCTGTGTTTGAACCGCAAATCACCGAGTTTTCTGCACCTGCAAGGTTCCCCGGAGGCGGTGGATCAAGACTAGCAAGTTAGATCAGAATTTCCGAGCGTAGATCGAGCAGAATTCGCCAGAGGGGCTCGGGTTCTCACCGGAGAGAAAATCGGCGGATCGTGGGGGAAAACGGGATGATGCCAGGGTTTTTATAGACGGGGGAGGGCGGCGTTCGGTTGTGATCGAGTTTGCCGCCCACGAACGAAATTCGGCTGGGATACGCGAGGATCCGGGGCGGTTTTGATTCGGGGTGAAAAGAGTCCGGCCGAGCGCGGGCGCGAGCGCGAGGAGGAAGAAAGGTTGGCGGGCCCCGCGTGTCAGTGGGAAGAAGGGGGGGCGCGGCTGCGGGCTGCCGCGGGATGGGGTGGGCCGGCTGGTGGGTTTCGGCCCACTGGCCGGTTTTTTTCTGTTTTTCTTTTTCTTTTTCCATTTCTTTTCTGGTTTGAATTTGAATTTGAATTCCAACTAAGTTTGAATTTCTGCAGCCCATGCAATACGTCCAAAAAATTTTAAATTCCCCTCTTAACAGGATTTTGGGGTGTTACAGCTCTACCCCCCTTAAAAGAAATCTCGTCTTCGAGATTGGTGTTTCTAAGAAAACAATTCCGGAAATTGTGCCTTAAGCTCATCTTCTCGCTCCCATGTGGCCTCCTCTTCCGAGTGATGCTTCCACTGCACCTTGCACATCCGGATTCTTTTATTTCTGGTGAGGCGTTCCATTGTCTCCAAAATCTTGATTGGTTGCTCGGCATAAGACAAATCCTCAGCTACGTCCACCTCATTCATGGGTAACACCTCTTCAGGCGTTCTTAGACATTTCTTGAGTTGTGACACATGGAATACATCGTGCACATCCGATAGGCGAGTCGGTAATTCTAGTTGATACGCCACTTCGCCTTTCCTCTCCAGCACTTGAAAGGGTCCGATGTATCGAGGTGACAACTTCCCTCTCACCTTGAATCGACGAAGTCCTCGGATAGGGGACACCTTGAGATAAACATAGTCTCCCACGTTGAAAACGAGCTCTCTTCTCCGTACATCGGCATAGCTCTTTTGCCGTGTTTGTGCTATCCTCAAGTTGTTACGAATTTCCCTCACTTTCGCCTCGGCTTCTTGTAGTACTTCGGGACCAAACACTTTACTTTCCCCTGTTTGGTTCCAAAATAATGGAGTTCTGCACTTCCTCCCATACAAAGCTTCGAACGGTGACATCTTCATACTAGCCTGATAGCTGTTGTTATAGGAAAACTCCGCATACGGTAAGTTCTTATCCCAACTCCGATTGTTTTTGAGTGCACACGCTCTCAGCATATCCTCGAGAATCTGATTGGTCCTTTCCGTCTGCCCATCAGTTTGGGGATGATAGGCAGAGCTGAAATTCAGATGGGTTCCCATGGTTTCATGCAACTTCTGCCAGAACCTTGAGGTGAACTGTGTCCCTCGATCCGACACAATCTTCTTTGGCACTCCATGGTAATACACGATCCTTGACATGTACAACTCCGCCAATTTGGATCCACTGTAGCTTTCCATCACAGGGATAAAGTGAGCTACCTTGGTTAGCCTGTCGATGATGACCCATATTGAATCATATCCTGATTGGGTTCTAGGAAATCCCACTATGAAATCCATACCGATTTCTTCCCATTTCCATTCAGGCACTTTGAGTGGTTGCAATAATCCCGCGGGTCGTTGATGTTCTTCTTTCACCAACTGACATGTGTCACATAGGGCAACATGTTCCGCGACATCTCGCTTCATGCCATACCACCAATACCTGCTCTTGAGGTCCTGATACATCTTCGTACTCCCAGGATGGATGGAATAGTCGGAATCATGAGCCTCCTTCAAAATTAATTCACGAATCTCTTTTACTTCAGGCACACAGATTCTTTTCCCATGCCACACCGTACCTTGTTCATCCTCTCTGAAACCAGGAGCTTTATTTTCCTTGATGAGTTGTCTGATCTCTTGTATCTTCTCGTCATTCTTTTGACCCTCGCGTATGTCTCGCTCTAGTGTGGAGTCCACTTCCATGGCGATGGCTTTACCACTATTCACAAGGCATAGATTTAGCCTTATAATCTCATCCTTCAATTCTGCAGGCATGTCCTTCAAGCACAACTTATTGACCTGCACTTTCCGACTTAAAGCATCTGCCACGACGTTTGCTTCCCCAGGATGATAGTTGATGCCCACATCAAAGTCATTGATTAGCTCTAACCATCTCCTTTGTCTGAGGTTGAGATATGGCTGTGTGAAAATGTACTTTAAACTCTTATGATCCGTATATATCTCTGTCCTCTTCCCCATCAATTAGTGCCGCCAAATTTTCAATGCGTGTACCACTGCGGCTAGCTCTAGGTCATGTGTAGGATAGTTCTTCTCATGCTTCCAGAGCTACCGGGATGCATAAGCCACGACGTGCCCTTCTTGCATGAGAACACATCCCAACCCGTTTCCAGAGGCATCACAGTACACCGTAAAGTTCTTCTGCATATCTCCAATAACTAGCACTGGGGCTGTTGTCAATCTCTTCTTTAACTCCTGAAAACTCGTCTCGCACTGCGGCGTCCATGTGAATTTGATTCCCTTCTCCAACAGTTTGGTGAGGGGTCTCGAGATCTTAAAGAATCCCTCAATAAACCGCCGATAGTATCCAGCCAATCCCAAGAAACTTCGAACTTCCCCGACATTTTCAGGGGTTTTCCACTTCTGTATATCCTCGATTTTGGCGGGATCCATGGAGATTCCTCCCTCCGAGATTATATGTCCTAAGAAGGGAACTCTCTTCAGCCAAAACTCACACTTGCTCAACTTGGCATATAGTTGGTGTTCTCTCAGCCTCTGCAACACCAACCTTAGATGTTTCTCATGTTCTTCTTCATCTTTGGAGAAGACAAGAATGTCATCTATGAAAACCACCACAAATTTGTCCAGATATTCCAAGAATACCTTGTTCATGAGATACATGAAGTATGCCGGGGCATTAGTTAGCCCGAAAGGCATAACGGTGTATTCATACAGTCCGTACCGAGATACGAAAGCTGTCTTGGGAATATCAGATTGCCTTATCTTAAGTTGGTGGTGGGGTTAGCAGCGCGACCTTTTCCTCTTCCGGCCATCTAGCATGATCAACCAAATGTTAATTTAAAGTATTACGTATTATCTCACTACTTTCACTTGTTTGTACTTTGAAGTGTTGAAGCTTTGTTATACTTTTCTGATGGTTCATGTCTCATACAAAAATAAATGCACTATTATTTCATGTGGGTTCACACACCAAAGCAAAACAATCTGAAGACGAGGCTGTGGACAATTGCTCATGGATTCCACAACTTACGTCACACACCAAGCATTAACACACCATTAACTAACGTAACGACTCGACTATTCGACATCTTGCTAACTAAGGAAAAAACTCTACACTACTCGTATCACTGAGCTGGCTCCTCGGGATCTTCCTCATTATTGCGGCTGCCTTCTAACTCCGCTTTGGGTGGGGAGGCTGCTGGTGGAGAAGTACGACAACGCCTGATCGCCCGGCGATCTGGGGAGTCAGGAGTCCATGTATCATTCACTGTGACACACAGTTCATTCCCATCTCCTCTTTCTCTCGCCCTCAAGCAGGCTCGCAGCAACGCCTCCGTTTCCTTCAGGGTGTCCCGAACATCATGAAGCTCTTGCTGACACTCCTGCAGTCGAGTGCTGAGCATAGCAGCATCCTCCAAGCACAAGTCCATGTGCTCATGGGAAGTCCCTTGCTGCACTGGTGGGTACTTGTACTCCGTGGTACCACTCTCACGCTGGAGGACATACATGTACTCAGTCCTGTCCAGGTGGCGACGATAGATGTCACTCTGGCAGGTGATGGCCTCCCAGGTGACATCCTTCTCCGCATCGACCCGTGTCGCTCGACAAGCTGGAGAGCGGTGGATCTTGAGCAGCTGATTTTCGTGGATAATCCTCATCTCTGAACTCCATTCTTCCCGCTTCTCACGGATGGTCTGGGTGGAGCTGTAGTGTATGATTAGTTTGCCCGTATTGCCGGCGGCTTGGAGCATACGTCGAATACGGCGTAACAAGCCTCCTACTGCCAATCCGTAGGAAAGGTACGTCACCGGACGGCTCTCCTCTCTTTGGGCAAGGGCAACTACGGGAACTCTCCCTCCTGTGGACTTGCGAGCGGTGCGAATCATGCGAACCATCTAAAATAGAAAGCATTTAAACTTAGGTTAGATAAACTTTTAAACAAAAATCCTATTTTGAATGAAAGTTGGGGTAAGATGAAGAAAGTGACCCCATTAAATAACACTTTTCAACCCACACCTTTGTAAAATAGTTTTTAAGAAAATAGGGCCCTTAAATACGTCCATTTCTACCTAGGTCCACGTTCCTACGGGCAACCTTGGCTCTGATACCACTTCTGTCACACCCGGTTTTTCCGAAGATCAACCAAGTGAATATCACATCTATGCCAGGATCATTTTCTCATACATGTGATGACAAATAGTGAAGCATCATTTATTACAAGCCAGATGTCAAATATAAATAAGTCTTACATAGCAAATGTCTTGCTGGACAATAATAAGTTCATCACAAGTAAATAAACTAGCAGCGGAATATTATTCTTGAGGGCTCCGTCACAGGCGTTGCCCGGGGGACTCCATGAACCTAGAAACCTTCCTCAGGTCCAAAGTCTTGATCATTATACACCACCTCATTTTCTTGACCTGAGTAGCAATATAAACCAACAAATATGCAAGGTTGAGTACCAATGGTACTCAGCAAGTGTGGGAAAGTTATGTCATGCATGGCTAGAGCAAGGAGAGGTTGAACTCATGGTTAAAGCACTACGCAATCAATACCTATCACCTTAGCTTATTAAGAACCTACATTACTACACAGGTGAAATGGTCCCAAACTCCCATCCCATCATCATAATCAAATAACCATAACATCATTTCCAATGTTAAGCTCCACGCTTAACATCCACAACCTCCAAGGTCATCATACTCTAATCATGAATAAGTCCAAGCCGCTCTTGACCGTGAGCACGGCTGTCATGACAGTTTTGACTCTGCAGAGTTTGCACCACTGTACCCACATGTAGTGATTTCATCCCCCGTTACCGTGTGGACTAAAAGAACCTCTATTATGCTAGTGGCTACGAACCACATTCACACTTCCCAGGTGTGTAGCCAGGAGATCACTACGAAGCCTTTACAAAGGGATTCCCGACGAGCGTGGGCCCACTGAGGTTTCACCCCTAACAGCATACAAGAGACTCCAACCCCGCTGCAGTGGCCCCCTCTTGAGCCTTGCGGTTCATATGGTAGTCCAGCTGACACCTATTCCCCGCACCATCCAACACACCCATACTACGCCGGGGATACACCTAATTAATTGGCCAAGCTGCCCCATCTCAGCATGTGGTTGGCACGGTAAAGCCAGGTTACATGCTCCATGAACCGGTCCTTAGGATCCAAGCAAGTACTAAACACAAACCCAAGTCTCGTGCACCCAGCACCAACCAAAACATCCAACTTGCCTTGATCCCTGCCTCTACATAACTCACAATATCTCATTCAAGAGTATGGTAATATAAACTGATGATCTCATATCCCAAATATCCCATTCTAAGCATGGCTAAGCATATGCTTTATAATAAATGACATGATAAAATGAATCCCAGCCCAAGCTACAAGGAAACAAGGTAATGCAATTCTAGGGAAACATCCTAGCATGGGTTTCATATTTTTCAATTGACAATGCAAATAATTCTATCTACACATCCTAGTATAGGATCAAAGTGGTCAAGGACACTTGCCTCGTTCCTGCTGCTCTTGGAATGGGTAGTCCTGATCTTGGAAAGGAAGAACTTGCTCTAGAGCAGATTCTACATCATACCATCACACATAGCAAAAGAAAAGCAACAATCCATAAGACATAGTTCACACTTCCACTTCATATAAACCACACATTCACATTTATGAAAGCCATTCACAAATTCTATGTGTTGTGGTTACTCTATGTGTGTTGATTTTTGGCTTACATGCACTTTTAAACATGTGTATATGATTTCTTCTTTTGAATTCATATTTATGCTTGCATACTATATATATGAGTTTCCAATTTGAATAAATTCCTTATATTCAATTACTACATCTTTTAGCTACCAAGTATGCATGAAAGGTATTTTCCTACTTCATATGTGTCTTCAAACCTTCTACCAACGCTAAACTGAATTCTTTGGATTTTGGAAACTTCATTTATCATTTTCTAGTTATTTATACCTAGTTTGCTATATTTTAAGATTTATTTCCTATGCCTAAATGTGCACTTTATTATGAAAATAGTAAAACACCTCATCTAAACAGAATAGGTTTTGGGTCTAAAATATTAAATAATATATTTTTGAACTTCTCTTCTGATGTGAACTATTTTACATTTATTTTACTAATTTTCAGAATTATTCTATACTTAAAAATGTGTCCCTATAACCAATAAATGTGATTAATCAATTAAACAGATTCATTTCAGCCAAAAATCTATTTTTATCTCACTCCAAGGTTTTCTAAGTACTGGGAAAGTTTTTAGTTTATCTTTGACAATATGTTTGTCCCACCTTTTAAATTTTAAATACTAGCCACATATTCAAATTCCTAACTTTAATATCAACTAGGGTTAAAAAGGTAAACTCACCCCACTACAGGGTCTATAATATTATTTTAAGAATTTTCAGGGGTCTAGCTACACATAACAGAAGGGTTTTCCCTAATTTTTATTAAGTCCAGGGGTCAAAACTGATTTTTAAATGAATTTACATGATTTTCTGAACTTCCAGGGGCTAGATCAGAAGTTTTAGGGGCTAGCTCTTATTTTCCGAGAACCCCAGGGGGTAGCGCGTAAGAATTCCGGCCTTTATACCGACGGGCTGACGTGGACCGTCCGATTTAAAACTGACGGCTGAGATTATAACGTCGAACCGGTACGCGGGGATTTAAATTCTACCGTGCGATTTAAAATAGACGGCGCACAAGCGGCCACGTCGCTCTGATCGAGCGCGGGCGGCGCTGCCCGGCGGCACACGGCGGCGGGAGGCGGCAATCTCGCCGGAGATTTTCGGATCTTCGTAAATTCTTCCTAGAACAGTGATTTTATGGCATAGATCGGTAGAGTGGAGGTCGGGGATCTCAGCTCGGGGGTTTTCTTGAGCTCGGAGGTCCCGGAAAGCGATCGGCGACGAGGTCCGAGGTGAATTCACGGCGAGGCTCGTCGGCGCTGTGTTTGAACCGCAAATCACCGAGTTTTCTGCACCTGCAAGGTTCCCCGGAGGCGGTGGATCAAGACCAGCGAGTTAGATCAGAATTCCCGAGCGTAGATCGAGCAGAATTCGCCGGAGGGGCTCGGGTTCTCACCGGAGAGAAAATCGGCGGATCGTGGGGGAAAACGGGACGATGCCGGGGTTTTTATAGACGGGGGAGGGCGGCGTTCGGTTGTGATCGAGTTTGCGTCGCCCACGAACGAAATTCGGTTGGGATACGCGAGGATCCGGGGCGGTTTTGATTCGGGGTGAAAAGAGTCCGGCCGAGCACGGGCGCGAGCGCAAGGAGGAAGAAAGGTTGGCGGGCCCCGCGTGTCAGTGGGAAGAAGGTGGGGGGCGCGCGGCTGCGGGCTGGCGTGGGATGGGGTGGGCCGGCTGGTGGGTTTCGGCCCACTGGCCGGTTTTTTTCTGTTTTTCTTTTTCCATTTCTTTTCTGGTTTGAATTTGAATTTGAATTCCAACTAAGTTTGAATTTCTGCAGCCCATGCAATACGTCCAAAATTTTTTAAATTCCCCTCTTAACAGGATTTTGGGGTGTTACACGAATCCTACTCTATCTTTAGCATTGCAGTGGATAACGGGGTTTTCAATCTTAATCACAACCCATGGTTTCTTGGCTATGCATTTGGGTTTCAAACAAGACTCTAATGCAAGAAATAAGTGATGCTCAAAGAAGGTGCTCAAAACAATAAAACATTATAAAGAGGTTAATGCAAACCGGAGCTTGTCTGCTTTTTAGGGTAGTAGTATATAATATAAGTTAGTGATCTTCAATCCCTTGATCTTTCTGAACTTGCTCAACTGACCCACACATCAAGGGATGGCTCCGTCGATGTCCTTCATCATGAACCCTATCGACATGTATATGCATAGTATTTTATAATGTAATTCACAGGCTTAGAGATTAAAACTTCTTTAGAACAGAGGCTGTGTAGAGATCCTAGTATGAAGTGGTTGCCTCTGTTGTGCAAATAATTCAAAGAGACTAAATCTACCTTAGATGTTTCATTACATCTCTAGCTAAGTTTCTAATGCCATATAAGATGAGCTCTAATTATCTGGACATGACTGAAGATCCTGATCTCCAATGACTTCGACATTTTTACAGGAAGCCATACACTACACAGGGACTTTTGTCTCGCACAATTTTCACCCCAACCCTATGTTATTCTTCACATCCAATAGAATTGAGAACAAGGACAGGTAGACTCAAGGCTTAATTTGAGCTGAAAATTTGCATATGAATTCCTGGTCACATGAAAGTGCTCTGGACCAAAAATGAACACTTTTCATTGAGTGTTTTACTCAGAACAATTCCCTAAGCAATTAAGCACACAGAAATTAATTCTGAATTAACTTACATGTTCATGCCCAACTTAGTGAACTAAAATTTCAATTATAGTTCATAGAGTCTGCATAAATTTTCCTAGGGTTTTTGGAACTAAGAAATTGCCAGGAATTGAATTTCCAAGTTTTGGAAATTTTCTGAAAATATTTCTGTATTCATTTGGATATAGCAACATAAAATCTGAACTTTTCCTGATCAAATCAACTCCAAATGAGCTGAAACTTCTACAGGTGTCTAGAAACACCCTAAAGAATATTCTGGCAAAATTTGAGGATTTTTGGATGAACCAAACTCCCTCTAAAATTCTTTTGCTGAAAAGATTTAAAGAATTTTCCAGAATTGAATAAGGACTTTCATACAAATTGGGTTGCATATTTGGATAGAGTTTGTCAAACTGAATCTAACCCAATTTGAATCACTAAATTTGGAGGCTTCTACCCAAATACATGAGATTTACATGAATTGGGGGGGGGGAATCTGAAAAGGAGCTCTGTTCTATTTTTCCAATTTTCAGAGACATAAGGAGTTAACACCACATTTGACCAAGCTAATGAGGTCCAATGCCTCTGAAATTTATACAGGTATTTTTGGAAGAACTTTCTACCCAAATTTGGGAATTTTCCAACACATAGAACTCCTGGAATAAATCCCACAAGATTTTCCTTTTATGCATTAATGAGCCAAATCTATGGATTTTCATAAAAATTTAATCTTTGAGAGGAATCCAAAAAAAATTGTTTCACAATTTTTGGACATTCCTACACAAAGTTAGGGCTCTTCAAAGATTGAACTGAAAACTGGAAACCCAAAAAATGTTTAAACACTGACTGTGCATCCCACCCATCAGCCTTCTTCAACCTCGCGCCAGAGGCCCGAGCGGCGGCGTCCTCCGGCGAGGTTCGCCGGAACCCAGTTCCCCGTCACCTCCCGACCTCAAGCTCGCCGCCCCCCCATAACTTTCGGTGCTGAACTCAGTTAGAGGGTCGCCGGCGGCCGAGGTTCACCGCAAACTAGCCCGCACCGATCACAGAGAAGGTTAGAACTCCGGCGAGGTCGGGTTCCGTCGTTTCTTCACCAAATGACCATCTCTCGGGCTCTAGAGCATCAGGGAAACTGGTAGAAGTTGGACTTGGACTCTAACACCGGGGAAACGGTCGGCAGCCTAGGGTTCCACAGAGACCCGAGGTGTTCTTCCATGGCGGCCCGAAAAACCGCAAGAACCCAGTTGTTTCTGGATCATTTAGCCTGATCCTTGGTCGAGGGGGAGCGGTAGGATGTGAGGGAGATGTTTGCAAGCTTGCTTGGGCAGTAGTTACCCGAGCAACTCGAATTCCGGGGTAGACCGAGTTCTACCCGGATACACTACGTTTCGGGAAAACTGGAAATTCTCCTCACTCGGTTGATGAATCATTATACGGCTTGCAGCTACACGAGCTAGGGAAGATAACACACCTTTCTTGTGTGGAGGGGAAGTGGTGAAAAGGTATGTAGCTCGGTGTCCATGGTGAGCCGATCAGGGTTCCGCCGTGAGCTTCGGTTCTTGGCGCCAAACCTCAAGTCAAGCCGAGTAGCAGCGCACAGCTCCGAGGTGCGACGGGGAACAGCTTGCGCAAGACCTTGCGCGCCTTTTCTGTGTTGGAAACTCGAGCGGCTGAGGCGCGGGGTGGCTGTCGATCGGGAGACCGAGAGCGGCCGAGGCTGTTGTGATCGTGGGCAAACTACCGAGGCGAGAGGGAAGAGGAGTAAGCAAACTCCTTCCGTGCACCCGCGGTGGAGTCGATCAGGTTGAGCGAGAGCGGCAAGAAACAGTTGGCGCTGGAGGAAGTCGGCAACGCCAGGCGCCGGCGCGCTGTCGTGCACGCGCTCGTCCGAGGGAATAACAGAGGTGGTGCCCGTTGTTGAGAGGCTGACAGATGGGGTCCACCTCTCCCCAATTTTTCCCTCACTGTGCTTTAAGATTCCCACATAAATATTGTCCAAATCTCACCAAATTTGGAGGAGAGGTCAAACATAATGTGAGGAATTTGAATATGAAATCTGATTTCAAAATAGAGCACATTTGGCTCAGTTTCCAAATTCAAATTTGAATTTGAATGTGCTCACAATTATTCCTCCGAATAAATGGTAGATGAGCTCCAAAATTCTCCAAACTTGGAACTTAAACTCTTGAACACTTGAGGAATGCATTGGTGAATTCACTCAAACGCATTTAGACAATCTGATCATGAATCCTTTTAAATGATTCAAATTTGTGTTTAAATCTCCCTCATCTTCTATTCACAAAAGATGTGCACATGAAGGAGATTGGTGGAGTGAATTTCTTTCCCTCATGTCAACTTGTGTTAAGCATGGTCTAAAGAAGATTTTTAACTCTCTCACATGACCATTTTGGGGTTCATTATTTCATGTGACACATGATCAAGAAATCCCTATGCCTTAAATTTGTTTTATAAGTTGAAATCGAACTCTCCCAACTTATCTCCACAGTTTGCAAATGAGGAAATGCAATTATGTGGAGTTAAAACTGAACTGCCTTTGGATAATTGGGCACAATTCATCCAAGTTCAATTATGTATTTAAATTCATTGTACATTTAGGTCTATTTGGAAAAATGGGTAGCAAATATCTTCAAAGATTCCTGAAACATTGCCTACCCCCTAATTTGGACCTAAAGAATTCAAATATGAAACCAGATCTTTTGTTTGGCTGTTGCAAATGAGGTTTTGATCACAACAGTTTGCACTCCTATTGTTGCCTTCATTTGAAATTTGAGTTTAAAAATATGGATCCCATTTCCCCTTGCACATGAGAGCTTACACATGGGTTTTAAAATAACTTTGTCCCCCAACCCTTAATTGATCCTAGTCTAGAGTGGTGGGACACTCATGTGTGCCATCATATGTGGAAAAATTTAAGCAAGTCCAAATTTTCATACATATGAAACCCACTTTGTGCAACAAGAGTTTCTTTGTATTCATATTTTTGGGGCCTTTACGTTCCTCCCCCCTTAAAAGAATCTCATCCCGAGATTATAAGGTAAAAATGAGAGGGAGGGTGGTGGAAAAATCATATGTGCGACGTCAAAAATCGGGAGTATTGGCGCGAAGAAACCCTTCGCTCTCTCATGTCGCCTCATCCTTGGAGTAACTACTCCATAAAACTTTCTAGAACCACAACGTATAATCGCGTGTGGTTTGGTCCTTTATGTCGATGATTTGAACCAGTCCCTCCTGATATGTGAGATCTGGTTTCAGTTCCTCGATATTCCCAGCTGAGTGGTGGTTAAACAGTTGAAACACTTCCTCAGCTGAGAATTATGGAAGATGTCGTACACACCAGTGAATATCGCTAGTAATTCCAGCCGGTATGCAACGGAGCCACATCTTCTCAAAACCTGAAATGGACCGACGAATCGGGGTGAATAGAAACTCTGACAAGTGAACCCCATCCAAAATTTTACTTTCTAAATTCCGGGTTACGGGGTGCGACAATTCTGTCCTTAAACCACAGGATGCCGTCCCCGTCTTTCCGGAAACATTTCAACTCCCCACTGTCTATATGCCTCCGCAAATGTGACATGCCCCTGTCATTTCCCTGGGCTGCCACCCTTTCTTCACGGATTGTGGGGATAAAAGCTAAATTTTAGAGAGCTCTACACGGAACCACACCTAATGGTGGCTCGCTCTCTCCAAACGACGTGATGGTCAGATTGTTGACGTGTGACTTGCGACTCAGCGCATCCGCCACAATGTTTGCCTTGCCGGGGTGATAATGGATCTCTATTTCATAATCCTTTATCAACTCTAACTATCTTCGCTGCCTCATGTTCAGCTCCTTCTGAGTGAATATGTACTTGAGGCTTTTGTGGTCGGTATATAAATGTACGAGGTTACCGAGTAGGTAGTGCCTCCATATTTTTAGTGCAAGTACCACGGCAGAGCTCCAAGTCGTGAGTTGGATAATTCTGCTCATGGTTTCTAAGCTGCCGTGACCCATATGCGACCACCCTTCGGTCTTGCATCAGCGCACATCCGAGCCCAATGCCGGATGCATCGCAGTACACATCGAACAGTCTTGTTGTGTCTGTCTGCGCCAAAACCGGGGCTATGTTAAGTGCTTCACTTAAAGCCTCGAATGCTGCTTCACATGCTGGACTCCAAACATATTTGGTAGCCTTCTTCAGCAGCTCCGTCATAGGCTTGGCAATCTCCGAGAAGTTCGGAATGAACCTCCGGTAATATTCTGCGAGTGCGAGGAAACTCCGTACCTCGTGAACAGTTCTCAGGGATTTCCAACTCAGCAATTGAGTGACTTTACTCGGGTCTACAGCGATACCCTCCGCTGAGATGATATGCCCGAGAAAAGGCACTTGCGATATCCAAAATTCGCATTTGCTGAATTTTGCGTATAGTTTGTGATCCCGCAGCTGTTGCAAGACTATACACAGGTGCTTCTCTTGTTCTTCCTCTGACTTGGAATAAACCAGTAGGTCATCGATGAAGGCCACGACAAACTTTTCCAGCTCCGGCATGAATACCAAGTTCATCAAATACATGAACTGAGCTGGAGCATTGGTGGGGTCAAGGAACATGACAAGGTACCCGTAAAGCCCGCGCCTTGTCGAAAAGCTGTCTTTGGAATAGCCTTAGCCCGTATCTCAATCTGATGGTACCCTGATCTTAAGTCCATTGTGGAAAAGATCTTTGCTTCGACCAACTGATCAAACAATATGTCGATCTGTGGTAACGGGTACTTGTTCTTGATTGTCACAGTGTTAAGCAGACGAGCACTACACAAAGTCGTAGTGTTTCGTGCTTCACTTTTGCAAACAATGCTGAATACCCCAATGTAACGACTCAGTCGTATAAAACCTTTGCTCACAGGGTTATTCAGCGGTGTCTTCCACTATGCTCATTCACTGGGTGCCATTTTGTACGGCCTTCATGAACTCAGTGGCGTTCCTAGCGCAAGTTCAATATTGAACTCTACGTCCTGTTCGGGCGATATGCCCGGTAAACAATTGGGAAACACCTCCTGAAATTTACGTACCACCGGACTGCCCTCTATCTAAACAGTTTCCAAGTGGTTCAATATTGCAATCTATTGCCGACTGACACCCAGAACTAATGTATGAAGACCGTGCCGTGGGGAGTTTGAGCTTAACGGTTCGAAACTGATGTTGTGAACTGCTTTGTGGTAATTCAACCACGACATCCCCAAAATAATGTCGATCTTCAGACCCCAATAGTAAGGAGGGTCGTGGGTTATAGTGTAACCCGCAAACAAAGAGGTGCTCGGAAAACAACATCACTTCTTGTAATGCTGCCCCGGCGAAGATATGAGGTATTACCTCTTTGTAGAAGTGGTTCGGAGCTGATGTTGAGCCACAAAAGATTGACTAACAAAGCTAGCTGTGGCACCTAAGTCCAAGAGAATTAATACCGGTAGCCGATTCAGAGAAAACATCTCTGCTAACACGGCTTCTCCTTCTGGAACATCATCACTCACTGTGTAGTGAATGTTGCCCCTTGTCTGCCCTCTTTTCTGCAGATATAGGTACGGTTCTGATCATTGAAAGTATGATGATCTGCAACCTTGAATTCCCTCCATACAATACCTAGCATAATGGCCCATCCGACAACAAGTAGAGCACGGATGTCTCTCCAGCTCTTCTCTAACTTGTGGTTGGAGCTAGATACATATAGCTGCAGCGATGGAGTACAAACCACCGTCTGATGCTGCTGCTCTGGAGGTGGTACAAGTTGTGGTACTTGACCAGCAGTAAACCTCTAAGGAGTTAATCGTACGGGGGCCTCCATTTCACTGAATGGCGTTCGGAACACCAACCGGTACTTTTGGGGCATATAACTTGTACTAGCCTGCACGATATCACTCATTTTCCTCCTGTGTACAGAACAGACCTTGATGCACTAAATCTAGATTTTGATCCAGTTAGAAGCATTTTCATAACTCAAGTTGTATACAAAAGTTAAAGTTAACTTCAATATCTTTCCAACGAGTATTCACATGCCTCTATATCACTTCTGCATCGAGAGTTATGATTTTTCAAAGTTGACAGAATTCCTGGATAAAATTTGCCAGCATCTCCTTTGTATGTGGCTGGTTTTGACACAGTTGTATATGCAAATGCAATAGGAATCTGAACAAAATTTGAACTACAAAAATGTTGCCTATCTCATACCCTTTCTAACAGTGTATCATATGACCCTTAGGGATTTTTCTATAGAAAGTTATAAGTGTTATACAGAAACATCCAGGAAGATTTGCAACTGTCCTGTTTTCTGAACAGTTTGCATTCAACTGGACATTCAACCAATTTGGCGTGTGATTTTGCTCTGGAGTTCTTCAAATAAGTTGTAGAGCACTTAAAACCTTTCCAGAACTGTATCATACACCTCCATTGGGTCAATCTTCTCAGAGTTATGCTCTATCAAAGTCCAGAAAAAATTTCTGCCAGAACAGAGCACTCTGTTTTTGAGAAACATAGAAACCTATGAATTCTCCCCTTTGAAACTTAGATCAAATGAAGAGTTCAGTAACTAATATGTGTTTTCCAACTTCAATTTCTAGTTTAAAGTTATTCATGAATGATTTCTTCATAGGAAATAAGTTATAAAGTGTAGTACGGTGGCGATGCACCGTAAGACATATGACGGTACTACGTTGCCTCACAAAAGAAAATCCTATACCGAACTTAGCCGGCTTCGTTAGTTCAGTGGCACTAAACGTCACTCGCACACGGATTCTACACGTCTACCTTTTCTTTGTTAGGCTACCTGCAGATAACTCACACAATCTTCAGACTCGGCTGCACACCGAGCCCGATATCCATACAGTTCGTATACCCGGCCGTCATCACTCACCCGGATGTTCTCAAGCCAAACACGCCTTGAGCTACGTGTTCACGTTACTGACCATGTGACGGGGTCTCCCAAATTGCACCACGCAGGCCAGGGACATATGTTGCTCGAATACCCCAAACGACATGAAGAGTCGTAGAGGATATTAAAGCGGGTCGGGTTACCTGCCACCCGTGGGGCTCCACCATTCAGCTTGTGCGCCCTGGTGGACAGCGCTTACGTGCACCCCCCAAGACATAAAACGTCCCGAGATGCACGATTTTCCGACATAAGCAAATAGGTTAGTATGCCACTTTCTATACACTAATAACATCCTTATATGGGCTACTAACTCGTTCCTCACTGGATTTTTGAAAAAGATGACATTTTTAGTGCGTTAAACCTCAAGCGAGCTCTGATACCAGTGCTGACACGACCCCACGGTCTTATCGAGCCAGGATCACGCTGAGGGGTGCTGCATTGCACAGCACCGGATAACACACATCAAAGATACAAAGCGGAAACAAAGTTTTATTACATAAAGAGGTTTAAGAACAATTGTACAACAAAATATGTTCAGTCAACACTCATGGGCGTAGACTACGCATCAAGTTCACGTTCAGCCCGTTAACGTGTCCTTGCTAGCACACACGCACACTAACACGGCGGCGTGCACGACTCCCACTCGACGGGGTTCCCCTCGTGGGGTTCCGTCTCCTCCTCGGGAGTCCCTTCCTCATAGAACCCTGCAAAAGCTTACAACACAAGCAGTGAGCACGAAGGCTCAGCAAGACTGACCCGTCTCTCCTAAAATGGAACTTCTACATGAGGGGTGATAGGTACAGGAGATAAAGCAAGTTGCAAGGACTCGCCTAATTAGTGGAACCTTACTTTCGAGTTTTAGCAGAAGGTTGTGGAGAACCTTACGCTAAGGCACATGAGAGAGCCACAATCAAATAAGAAACGCATTTCTCTCATGTACTCTGCCCAAAGTTGAAAAGAACTTTAGTTAGCTCTAAACTACAACCAATCATTAACAATCAAAGTCCATCTTTCAATCAGCAACATTTTAACATGTGACTAGCCTGTTCTTTCTACGTCATGGTACACTGAACAAGTGGTACTCACTAACCGCGAGGGATGGCGATTATAATTGATTTACACCTGCAGGGTTACCCGAATAACCCGTCACGTACGCCCGTACTAGTTGTTGCCTACAGCAACCATCACGGATGCCGTACGCAACCACCTTTCACCCGTCAGCCAAATAATGAACCGGTCCCATCGTCCTGAGAAAGAGGTCTCTGCACGCACATCTTAGTGCCGCCAGCCGATTTACACCTCAAGCTCTCAACCTACCCTCTGAACGACGGGCAATGCCTCAATACCCAGCTACCCGAGTTACATCGGTTTCCTGGTTCCCATATAGCCGGTAGGTCTTCGGTACAGTTCTAGCTTGTTCAACAGGCACGCACATGGCTTAGTCCTCAATCGACACAAGCGGAGCTATAGCATCCAGGCCCCAAAGTCCTGTTGCCCTTACTCTCCATTCGGTCTCATTTTTCATGCCATGTGTTTCATTTGCTATCTTTACCCGAGCGATGTGCCTCTAGCCTATTCTCGCGAGTAGTTCCAACTACTCGACTTGTACCGAATCCTACTCTATCTTTAGCATTGCAGTGGCTAACAAGGTTTTCAATCTTAATCCGAACCCATGGTTTTCTGGGCTATGCATTTGGGTTTCAAACAAGACTCTAATGCAAGAAATAAGTGATGCTCAAAGAAGGTGCTCAAAACAATAAAAATTTATAATGAGCTTAATGCAAACCGGAGCTTGCCTGCTTTGTAGGGTAGTAATATATAATATAAGTTAGTGATCTTCAATCCCTTGATCTTTCTGAACTTGCTCAGCTGACCCACACGTCAAGGGATGGCTCCGTCGATGTCCTTCATCGTGAACCCTATCGACATGTATATGCATAGTATTTTATAATGTAATTCACAGGCTTAGAGATTAAAACTTCCTAAGAACAGAGGCCGTCTAGAGATCCTAGGATGAAGTGGTTGCCTCCGTTGTGCAAAGAATTCAAAGAGACTAAACCTACCTTAGATGTTTCATTACATCTCTAGCTAAGTTTCTAATGCCATATAAGATGAGCTCTAATTATCTGGACATAACTAAAGATCCTGGTCTCCAATGACTTCGAGATTTTTACAGGAAGCCATACACTACACAGGGACTTAGCTCGCTAAATTGCAGCTAAAGTGGAAAGAAATTGTGTCTCGCACAATTTTCACCCCAACCCTATGTTGTTCTTCACATCCAATAGAATGGAGAACAAGGACAGGGAGACTCAAGGCTTAATTTGAGCTGAAAATTTGCATGTGAATTCCTGGTCACATGAAAGTGCTCTGGACCAAAATTGAACACTTTTCATTGAGTGTTTTACTCAGAACAATTCCCTAAGCAATTAAGCACACATAAATTAATTCTGAATTAACTTACATGTTCATGCCCAACTTAGTGAACTAAAATTTCAATTATAGTTCATAGAGTCTGCATGAATTTTCCTAGGATTTTTGGAACTAAGAATTGCCCAGAATTGAATTTCCAAGTTTTGGAAATTTTCTGAAAATATTTCTATATTCATTTGGATATAGCAACTTAAAATCTGAACCTTTCCTGATCAAATCAACTCCAAATGAGCTGAAACTTTTACAGGAGTCCAGTAACACCCTACAAAATATTCTGGCAAAATTTGAGGATTTTTGGATGAACTAAACTCCCTCTAAAATTCTTTTGCTGAAAAGATTTAAAGACTTTTCCAGAATTGAATAAGGACTTTCATACAAATTGGGTTGCATATTTGGATAAAGTATGTCAACCTGAATCTAAACAAATTTGAATCACTAAATTTGGAGGCTTCTACCCAAAGATATGAGCTTTACATGAATTGGGGGAAAATCTGAAAAGGAGCTATGTTCTATTTTTCCAATTTTCAGAGACATAAGGAGTTAACACCACATTTGACCAAGCAAATGAGGTCCAATGCCTCTGAAATTTTTACTAGAGTTCAGGTATTTTTGAAAGAACTTTCTACCCAAATTTGGGAATTTTCCAACACATAGAACTCCTGGAATAAATCCCACAAGATTTTAGTTTTATGCATTAATGAGCCAAATCCAGGGATTTTCATAACAATTGGGCTGCACCCCTGGACAGTACTCTTTGAGAGGAATCCAAAAAAATTTGTTTCACAATTTTTGGACATTCCTACACAAAGTTAGGGCTCTTCAAAGATTGAACTGAAAACTGGAAACCCAAAAAATGTTTAAACACTGACTGTGGGTCCCACCCGTCAGCCTTCTTCAACCTCGCGCCAGAGGCCCGAGCGGCGGCGTCCTCCGGCGAGGTTTGCCGGAACCCAGTTCCCCGTCACCTCCCGACCTCAAGCTCGCCGCCCCCCTAACTTTCGGTGCTGAACTCAGTTAGAGGGTCGCCGGCGGCCGAGGTTCACCGCAAACTAGCCCGCACCGATCACAGAGAAGGTTAGAACTCCGGCGAGATCGGGTTCCGTCGTTTCTTCACCAAATGACCGTCTCTCGGGCTCTAGAGCATCAGAGAAACTGGTAGAAGCTGGACATGGACTCTAACACCGGGGAAACGGCCGGCAACCTAGGGTTCCACGGAGACCCAAGGTGTTCTTCCATGGCAGCCCGAAAAACCGCAAGAACTCGGTTGTTTCTGGATCATTTAGCCTGATCCTTGGTCGAGGGGGAGCGCTAGGATGTGAGGAAGATGTTTGCAAGCTTGCTCGGGCAGTAGTTACCCGAGCAACTCGAATTCCGGGGTACACCGAGTTCTTCCCGGATACACTACGTTTCGGGAAAACTGGAAATTCTCCTCACTCGGTTGATGAATCGTTATACCGCTTGCAGCTACACGAGCTAGGGAAGATAACACACCTTTCTTCTGTGGAGGGGAAGTGGTGAAAAGGTCTGTACCTCGGTGTCCACGGTGAGCCGATCGGGGTTCCGCCGTGAGCTTCGGTTCTTGGCGCCAAACCTCAAGTCAAGCCGAGTAGCAGCGCACAGCTCCGAGGTGCGACGGGGAACAGCTTGCGCAAGACCTTGCGCGCCTTTTCTGTGTTGGAAACTCGAGCGTCTGAGGCGGGGGGTGGCTGGTGATCGGGAGACCGAGAGCGGCCGAGGCTGTTGTGGTCGTGGGCAAACTACCGAGGCGAGAGGGAAGAGGAGTAAGCGAACTCCTTCGGTGCACCCGCGGTGGAGTCGATCAGGTCGAGCGAGAGCGGCAAGCAGGAGCTGGCGCTGGAGGAAGTCGGCAAACGCCGGGCGCCAGCACGCTGTCGGGCGCGCGCTCGTCCGAGGGAAAAACAGAGGTGGTGCCCGTTGTTGAGAGGCTGACAGATGGGGTCCACCTCTCCCCAATTTTCCCTCACTGTGCTTTAAGATTGCCACATAAACATTGTCCAAATCTCACCAAATTTGGAGGAGAGGCCAAACATAATGTGAGAAATTTGAATATGAAATCTGATTTCAAAATTGAGCACATTTGTCTCAGTTTCCAAATTCAAATTTGAATTTGAATGTGCTCACAATTATTCCTCCGAATAAATGGTAGATGAGCTCCAAAATTCTCCAAACTTGGAACTTAAACTCTTGAAACTTGAGGAATGCATTGGTGAATTCACTCAAATGCATTTAGACAATCTGATCATGAATCCTTTTAAATGATTCAAATTTGTGTTTAAATCTCCCTCATCTTCTATACACAAAAGATGTGCACATGAAGGAGATTGGTGGAGTGAATTTCTTTCCCTCATGTCAACTTGTGTTAAGCATGGGCTAAAGAAGATTTTTAACTCTCACATGATCATTTTGGGGTTCATTATTTCATGTGACACATGATCAAGAAATCCCTATGCCTTAAATTTGTTTTATAAGTTGAAATCAAACTTTCCCAACTTATCTCCACAGTTTGCAAATGAGGAAATGCAATTATGTGGATTTAAAACTGAACTGCCTTTGGATAATTGGGCACAATTCGTCCAAGTTCAATTATGTGTTTGAATTCATTGTACATTTAGGTCTATATGCAAAAATGGGTAGCAAATATCTTCAAAGATTCCTGAAACATTGCCTACCCCCTAATTTGGACCTAAAGAATTCAAATATGAAACCATATCTTTTGTTTGGCTGCTGCAAATGAGGTTTTGATCACAACAGTTTGCACTCCTATTGTTGCCCTCATTTGAAATCTGAGTTTAAAAATCTGGATCCCATTTCCCCATGCACATGAGAGCTTACACATGGGTTTTAAAATAACTTTGTCCCCCAACCCTCAATTGATCCTAGTCTAGAGTGGTGGGACACTCATGTGTGTCATCATATGTGGAAAAATTTAAACAAGTCCAAATTTTCATACATATGAAACCCACTTTGTGCAACAAGAGTTTCTTTGTATTCATATTTTTGGGACCTTTACACATATTCACTTCCCGTTCATTGCTGAACTGGACATCCCACACTACTTTCCTCGTATGGGGGAGCTAACCGAAATTGATCCGCTTTCGGTGGCGTTCCTTACCATTCTTACCTCCACGTAGGTGCGTCGTTATAGAATTGAAATACTGAATATTAACGCACTGTTAGCTTGCCATCTTAAGTAACTATGCTACTAATAGTTCTTATGTGGGTATACTATACGTTCCTCACTCGTATACTTCTAACTTTTTTTTGAAAATAAGCTCATTTAATGTGTGCTATTCCCAACGCGGCTCTGATACCATGCCTGTGGGGAACCCCTTCCGGGATCCACACTCTAGGATACACATTGGGTGGTGCCGTGCGATGCGGCACCCAACAGCATACACGAAAAGAACCATAAACGTACAAAGTTTTTTATTTATCAACATAGGGTCATTTACAAAATAATGTACCACGAGGGTACACGCAGCGGAATATACATACACACTTACTCTCGGTCCTAACTATGGGAAAGAGAAGACGTCCAGCCTGCATACGCTTCTTACTAGCTTCCACAAAGATGACTGCAGCGGCAGGGCTTCCGGTGAGTCTCTGATGTCTCACCGAATAACCATCTTCATAACAAATTTTATAACCTGCAAAACACTAATAATGAAACCGTGAGCACGATGGCTGAGCAAGACTTAACCGATGCTCCTAAACCATGAAACTCTACATGCAGGGATGATTAACATAGGAAAAGTATGATGCAATAACGACAAGCCTACATGTTAATCCTTACTTTCAGTTTTATAGCAGCAGATTAATATGACTTAGGCAGCGCTCACATTGAAAGTCCATAATCAAACAAGAAACGCTTTCCTACGATGTGGTGATGCCCAAAGTGGAAGATAAACTTAATGAGCTCTACAACTATAGCATACATGGTTGGCAATATAATGAATATAAGAACTTCACATCAGCAATGATTCATTTCACCTCGTCTGGAAATAATTACTACGTCACAACTCAGTGAACAAGTGGTACTCATATAACTGCGAGGGATGGTGATTCGAATCAGGACACACCCGGAACATACGATACATACACCCGTCTCGAAAGACTCACACTAGAGCTCTTTTTTACATTGTATGCAGCAACCTTTCACCCGTCACTCCAATGCCGAACCAGTTCTGCCGACCCATCAGAAGGGCCACTACCCGGAACACGTCGAAGTTGCTCGGCTAGCAGGTTTACACCTCTGAAACCAACCCCCAAAGGACGGCCGTATAAGGTTCTACACGAGAGTACCCGAGTTACATCGGTTTCCTAGACCCAATAATTCCAGTATGCATCCGGTACTGTTCAAACTTGCTCAGCAGGGCGGCATACACATCGGTCCTTAACCGACACAAACAGAGCTATGGAAACACAGGCCCAACGTCCTTCTTCTCCTACTCTCTGTCCGGTCTCATTTTCCATTCCAATTAATCCATTCTCTAGAATCATACCCCGCTGAACCAACATCCTAAACTCGCGAGTAGCTTCCAACTACCCGACTTGTACCGGATCCTATACAACTTAAGCCTAGCCGAAACTACACGAAGGTAACCTATTCTACCCTTTAACTCCAAGGATTTATGGGTCATGCATTTGGAGTATCAATCACCTTGACCTAATGCACAATACATACTAGACCCATAAAAGTGATACAAAGTAAAATGTAATTAAAAAGCTGTTAAATGCAAACCGGGGCTTTCCTTATGTTGCTGCAGGTTTATTACTACTTTGAAGTCAGTATCTTGTCGATGGTTAAAGCTTCAACTTGCTGCTCCGAGTCGAGTTCTTCGTCGAACTCCTTCGTTGTATTTCCTACCGACATGAATATGCACAGTATTATGTTGCAAGTAAAGACATTATAAAACAAAAGTGTTTTATGACTTAAAGAAAAGTTCATATCAACTACGGATCGAGATTTGGGTTTGGCTATGTGCTGGAACAGAGAAAAGAACATTTTTAGCATTGGAGGTTTTGGAATAAAGTTCAAAGGACCATATAATGGACATAAGTATGAAGCTGGACATAATTGGCAGAAAACTGGAGAAGATGATCTCAACTTGCTCTGAAATTTTTACAGTAATCCATAGATCATACAGAGGTATGGATTGCAAAATTTCAGACAAAGTTGATGTAAGATGTGGCCTAATGAATTTCCTTAACTATTTGGCTTTAATTCCTATGGCAATTATAGTGTCTTGTCATGCTCCAAAATTTGGTTTTTCAGAAACTTGGGAGTCTCATGAGTCCATAGGATTTGGTTTCACCATTTTTGGAGCTTCCTACAGAGATATGAATTTTACAAGTTGGGAGAAAATCTCTGAAAAAGGTCCCTGTTATTTTTCCTATTTTTCAGACGCATAGAGGATTGAAACCACATTTGGCCAAGCAAATGGAGTACAATGCCTATGAAATTTTTACTGGAGTTCAAGGATTTTCAGAAGAATGTCCTGCCCAAATTGGGGAATTTTCCAATAAACAGAACTCCTGTAAAAATTCCTACAAGGTTTTCCTTAAATGAATTAATGATCCAAATCCAGGGATTTTCATAAATATTGGGCTGCACCCTTGGATAGTACTCTTTGAGAGGAATCCAATAAAATTTATTGACAATTTTTGGACATTCCTACACAAAGTTATGGCTCTCCAAAATTTGAACTGAGATGGGGAAAATCTGGAAATGTTTAAACCCGACAGTGGGTCCCACTCGCCAGTTTTCATCTTCAACCTCGTGCCAGACAGGGCCAGTGGTGGCTCACTCCGGCGAGGGTCACTGGAAGGCCCTTCCCGGCCGTCTCCCTGCCCCATACTGCCTCCGCCCCCATTTTCCACCACGCTGGACATGTTGGTGAGGTCGCCGGCGGCCAGAGCTCACCAGAGAACAGTGCGCACTGATGACAGCAAGAACTAGGGTTCCGGCAAGGTTGCAGTGGCTCGTTTCTTCAATAAATGATCAGGTTCTTGGCTCTAGAGCACCAGGGGATCGTGTAGAAGGTCTACATGGGGTTTAAACGAGCCGGGGAGCTCTCCAAACCCATCGGCACCGTGCACCCGACGTGGTCCGGCGATACTCCCTTGAAAAGAACTCGGATTCCTGCTCTACACTCAATTTCTGGGTCTAAAATCGATGGAGGAGGTGTGGTAGGTAGTTAAGAACTTGTGTGCGGAGTTTGGAACACAACCAACATGAATTGAGGATGAATTTTGCAATTCGTTACCTCGGGGTCAGTTTGTGCCGTCCGGGAGAAAATCTTGAAGTTCTCCCTCTGTGATCAATGGCTAGGGCTGAGCTTCGGAGAGGAGTAGCTCCGGTTCTGGGTGCACCAATGAGTAAGCTTGTTTGGGCTTGAACTTTCTCGGTTCGGGCTGCCCACGGGAGCCGAGCTCAGTTTTTTCGGTGTTCAACACGGGAGCAGTGGCAACTTGCTGTTTTTAGGTGCAAGAGAGCTCGGGACAGTGGAGGAAAAGGGGCTAGTCGGATAGAGCACACGTTGGCGCTGCTCTTTGTTGTGGAGAGCTTGAGCAACCGAGCTACGGTGGCTGTGGTGACTGGAGGGCGAACAGAGAGCGTGGGCTGTTCTTGCGTGCGGGAGAAAACCACCGAGAGTGAGCTCCAACAGGGAGAAAGCAAAAGAGGGTTGTGGCACTCGTGGTGTGTTGATCAGACCGGGCAGAGGCTCAAGCAAGCAGGAGGTAGCGCCAAACTCCCCCCGAAGTCATCTGCCGGTGTGCTGTCGGGAGCTCAAGCGAGGGAGGAAAACAGAGGCGGTAGAAACCTTGTGTCTATGACATGTGGGGTCCACCTTTCCCCCTTATCCCCCCAATTCCGTTTAAAAGAGCAAACGATCTCTGAATTTGATCAAACTCGGAGGATAGACCAAAAGAAATGTGAGAAACACAATGGTGCACTAATATTTGAATTTCGGTGAAGCCGGAATTTGAAACTGAGATTCAAATTCATATTCAAATTTTCTCCCGTTTTAATTCCAACGACTAGTAAATCCTTTTCAAATGCTCTGAATATTTGCCGGGCTACCCGATGATATGTGGAGAACCAAATGATAGCTTTAGATCCCCGTGTTCAGAAATTTTTGCAAGTTCAAGTTAGACTTGGAGTTCACAGCTTTAAATTCAAAAGTTTAAATTCTCCCTCATTTTCTCGGTGTGAATTGCAGCTCCACTTGCAAGACTTTGGGATTTCACACTTGTCATGCACCAAATTTGGTTTTTAGAATCTTGGGAGTCTTATGAGTCCATAGGATTTGGTTTCTCCATTTTTGGAGCTTCCTACACAGAGATATGGAATTTACAAGATTGGGCTAAAAGCTGGAAAATTGTTTCTGTTATTTTTCCTAATTTTCAGAGACATACAAGAATGAATCATCATTTGGCCTAGCAAATGAGGTACAATGCCTCTGAGATTTTTACTGGAGTTCAAGTATATTAGGAAAATGTCCTTCCAAAAATTGGGAATTTTCCAATGAACAGAACTCCTGTAATTAATTCCCTAATATTTTATTTAATTGAATTATTGAGCCAAATCCAGGGATTTTCATAAAGATTGGGATGCACCCCTAGATACTACCCACTGATAGGGATCCAATGAAAATTCTTTGACAATTATTTGAGGTTCCTATCAAAAGTTATGAGCATTTGAAGTTGGAGAAAATATCTGAACAGAAATTGGGAAAAAAATTAAATTGCTGACAGTGGGACCAACCCCTCTTCTTCAACCTCGCGACAGCAGAGGCTTGGGTGGGGGCGCTCGGCGGTGGGCGCCGGTGAGGTTTGCCGGAAGTGCCTTCCCGGCCTCCCCTAGGGCTCAAACTCGCCGCCCCCCTTAATTTCCGTCGCTGAACTTGTCTAGGGGGTCGCCGGCCACCAGCGACGCCCGGAACTACCCGCGCACCGGCGGCAGTAGAACTTAGGGTTCCGGCAACATCGGGTGACCTCAATTCTATATCAAACTTCCAGATTTTCGGCTCTAAAGCATCAGGGAATCATAGAGAAGACCGAAATGGCTGCCTATCCTGATGAAACGGCCGGAAAACTAGGGCTCCACGGTGAGCCGAGGTCGTTTCCAATGGCGGCGCAAAAAACGGATAGAACTTGATCATTTCTTGATGATTTTCCTCGGTTCTTCTTCGAGGATGGGTGCTAGGGGGTGTAGAACTTACTTGTAGGCTAGCTCGAGCATTGGTTGATCACTTAACTCGAATTTGGGGTTAGACCGAGCCTTTAGAAGATGAACTAGGGTTCGGTAAAATGGAGAATTTGAGCTACACGGTGGATCATTTGCCAAACAGCTTGCAGCTACACCATCTAGGGCTACCCACGCACCTTTGTTGTGTAGACAGTTGGAGGAGAGGGTTGCCGGATTGGGCTGTCGACGGTGAGCCGAAGCAAAGTTCCGCCGGGTCACCTCGGCACGTCGGCGAAAATCCTTAATTGGCGGCCAACAGAAGCAAGGAACGTCGGAGTGGTAAAGGGTAAACTCCAGAGCACATGTGGGTGCTTCTTTTTGGTGTTAACACCTCGAGCCACCGGTAATCGGCCCCGGTTTGCGGTGGAAAACAGAGAGCGCCAGCGGTTGGTTCTTCACGCGCGCGAGAGCAGAACCGAGAGGGGTACGAGCTGGGAGAGCAGAACCGAGTCCGAATCTGAAACTCAAGTTTAAATTCAAATTTGAATTGTCGCCCGTTTTAATTCCAACAAATAGGAAATCCTTTCCAAATGCTCTGAAAATTTGCCGGCCTATTATTGGATGTATGGTGAACCGAGATGTGGATTTAGATCTTCCGGTTTGGAAAAATTTTGCAAGTTCAATTTAGACTTGGAGCTCACAACTTTATATTCAAAAGTTTAAATTCCCTCTCATTTTCTCGGTGTAATTTGCAGCTCCACTTTCTAGAGTTTTGGGATTTCACATCCCTCCTTCCTTAAATAGAATCTCGTCCCGGATTCCAAAAGAAGAGACAAGGCGGTAAAGAAAGAATTACCTGATATAAGTGGACAGCAAGTCCGGAAAGCTCAAACGGAGGTATTCTTCACTCTTCCATGCCGCTTCCTCCGCGGTGTGATTGCTCCATAATACCTTATAAAATAGGAGCGTCCAATTCCTTGTTGACCGAGACTTTTCATCGATAATCTGGATTGGATGCTCGGTATAGAAGAGATCCGGTTGCAATGTCTCGAGATCTTCATTGCGGACAGCAATGGTGTTCTTGAGAGATGTCCGAAGTTGGAACACGTGAAATATATCATGCACCCCAGCGAGATTTGTCGGTAGCTCAAGCCGGTAGGCTACGGGTCCACATTTCTCTGTGATAGCAAATGGACCGATAAACTGGGGAGCGAGCTTTCCTTTTACACCGAATCGATGAACTCCCTTCATTGGAGATACGCGTAGATATACGTACTCTCCGACGTTGAAGTTCAGTGGTCGATGTGAAGTCGGAATTTGAAACTGAAGTTTAAATTCAAATTCGAATTGTCACCGTTTTAATTCCAACAAAAAGGAATCCTTTCCAAATTCTCTGAAAATTTGTCGGGCTATTATTGGATGTATGGTGAACCGAGTTGTGGATTTAGATCTCCCGGTTTGGAAAATCTTTCCAAGTTCACTTTAGAATTGGATTTCACACCTTTATATTCAAAAGTTTAAATTCCCTCTCATTTTCTCGGTGTGATTTGCAGCTCCACTTGCTAGAATTTTGGGATTTCACATCCCTCCCCTCTTAAAAAGAATCTCGTCCCGAGATTCCAAAAGAAGAAACAAGGCGGTAAAGAAAGAATTACCGGATATAAGTGGAAAGAAAGTCCGGACAGTTCGAACGGAGATATTCTTTACTCTCCCATGTCGCTTCCTCCGCGGTGTGATTGCTCCATAATACCTTATAAAATAGGAGCGTCTGTGTAAGGGCCTCAGTTTTTGACACTCATTTGCAGTGTTCATCACCACACCACACACCTCATTTGAGGAAAAATGATGAACACAAATAAAGAGCAAGTAACAATTATCAACATGCTCATTAGGGAACAAACTCACACATTGCAAAAGTGGTACTTCCCACATGTGATATAGATGGGCTGGACATATGAAAACTCCTACACTTTGCCAAGGATGTCCATGCCAAGTTTCACCCAAATTCAAAACATTTTTGAGGTCATCTTGGGTGTAGATAGGAAAGGGGCAGTTTGAAAACATATTCAAATTCAAACTGTTTTCACCCACTGAATTTAAAAGTGGAAGGCATATTCTTGCTCAGCACATTTTTGTGAGCTCACACACCAATTTTCACTCCATTTGGAGTTGATCTTGACATGAGCTAAGGGGGAGAAATTCAAACTTTATTTGAATTTCAAACTGCACTTGTGCTGAAATTCATTCAAACCAAACCTCATTTGAACTTTGATCAATTCAAATGGCTCTTGGGTGAATAATTTGAGTTGCCAAGGGTAGAATAGGGTTCACTGTTTACCACAGCTGTTAGGAATAAATTTCAGAGGTTAAAAGAGGAGTGGGACCCACATGTCAGCCTCAGCCTCAAAGCAAACCGACTGAACCACAGTTCAGTCGGTTCCCGGCTGTTGTGCGCGCGCGCCACCGAAGGGGCCGGCCGGCGCCAGCTCCTGCTGCGTGCCCCAAGCCGGAGGCCAGCCGGCCGAGCTATTTATTCCCTCCCCGGCGTGCCTCAGTCACCATTTCCCCGAGCTACCGACGTGCGCGACTGCTTTTCCCACTGCCATCGCCGCCGCTCGAGTTCCTGCTTGATCAAGCCGATCGCAGCTCCCTCTTTCCATTCCAAGGTCCCAGCAAGGTACTAGCAACCATCCTCCATCCTTCCCATTGATAGAAATCGATTGAAACCGAGTGATATCGGCTGTGCCGAAAGATCAAACTCGGAACTGGAAACCGCCGCACCTCGGGCTCTCGTGGACAGCCCAACCTGGGCGTTGTCACGCCCGAGCCAAGGCACCCTTGGACGCGCAAGTGATCGGTGCTGCTCATCCCCGAGCCACAGCTCGAGTGGTTGCTCACCGGCGGCGAATTTCCACTTTTCCCCTTTCTGTGTGCAGAACGACCCTCGGGTACGATTCTGTTTAATTCGTGCTCTAGAAAGGATTAGAGGGCCTCAGGCCACTCCCACACGAACTAGACACGGTGACGCACAAGTTGCCTTCACAACTCTGGGCCGGAGAACTTCTGTGCCCGGCGTAATTCAAGGTCTACTAATGGCGGAACGCACGGGGGGTATCGGGCGCACGGTGAGGACCTATTTCGGGCCTTCCCCGAGCTGCCCCGAGTTCATGTCGACCTTCTCTGAGGTCCACTGATGCTCCCCGACCGGTTTCCCAAGTAGCTGAGGCACTAGGAGCATCAGCCGACATGGCCGAAGTCGTTCCGATATGGCGGCTCGTCGCCGACCATGCTCCGGCCGTTGTCATGAGCAGCTGACCCTCGGATCATGTTCCCCAAGTAAAAGTAGGCAGGGGCGGCCAGAATCAAGAAGTTTGAAGCTGTACAGCAGCCGGCGGCGAGCTCTCCGGCGGGGTCCCTCGGCGGCGGAGCGCGGGTGTCGCGAGGTTGAAGAAGGGGGTGGACCCCAGCTGTCAGCGGCCGATATTTTGAATCGGGATCCGGCTGCGGCCGGGATCGGGTGTGCTGGCGCGCAAAAGCCTTGTGGGCCGCGGTGTGCTGTCGCTTCGGCGTGCGACGCGTGTCTCCTGGGCCCACGCGCGAGTTTAAACTTTTCCCCGATTTTCAGATTTCCTTCAAACTTCAAATCCTTATAACTTTGGCTAGAAAGCTCCAAATTGAGTGAACCAAATTTTGCTGGATTCAGCTCTTTGAGTACTTTCCAGAAAATCAAGTGTCACTTCATGAGATTCCTTAATTCTCCAGAATTAATTCCTTAAAGTTTAAACTGTTAGGAATTTTAACTGGAGAATCATTTGGAGGAAAATCCTGAAATTTTGCTGAGATGTTCACCAAAATATCCTTGAACTACCATAAAAATTTCAGATCCATTTGAGCTCATTTAGTCCACCTAATGGTGTGATTAGTAAAACTGTTCCAGAGAAAATAGAAAATGTTCAGAAACATTTTCAGAATTTTCTCTGAAATTGTTTAGCTCATATCTTTAGTTAGAGACTTCCAAATTAAGTGAGACCAATTCCATTAGAACCCTCTGAAAATCTAGTTTTCAGAAAGTCATAGTTTGTTTCATGAAAATACCTAGAACACCCTAAAAGCCTTTAATTAAGGTCAAGGACATAATTATTTGTGGAGGGCTCAAATGAGCTTTGCTGCAACTAAAACTTGACCAAGTCTCTGTTTAGGTTGTAACCAAGCCACAGTAAAAGTTTCACAGTCATTAGGTCTATCTAGTAAAGGTTATAGACTTCACAACTTCAAAGTTAATACAAAGGCATTTAATTAATACATACATTGTTCTTATCATGTAGTCGCTAAGGTCGAGGAGGAACCCGAAGTCCTAGACTTCGTTACTCCGGAGGAACAGCTAGCCTACGACCAAGAGCAGCAAGGCAAGCCCCGGTTTGCATTAACCATTTTATAAATTTTTATTGTTTTGAGCACATACTTGTTTTCTTTATGTTGTGCATCAGAGTCTTGTTTGGAAACCCCACTGCATAGCCAAGAAAACCATGGGTTGGGGTTTAGGATTGCAAACCCCGTTAGCCACTGCATTGCTAGGATAGAGTAGGATTCGGTACAAGTCGAGTAGTTGGAACTACTCGCGAGAATAGGCTAGAGGCACATTGCTCGGGTAGAGATAGCACATGATACACATGGCAAGAAAATGAGACCGAGCGGAGAGTAAGGGCAGCAGGACTTTGGGGCCTGTGTGCTGTAGCTCCGCTTGTGTCGATTGAGGACCGAGCCGTGTGCGGGCCTGTTGAACAAGCTAGAACAGTACCGAAGACCTACCGGCTATATGGGAACCGGGAAACTGATGTAACTCGGGTAGCTGGGTATTGAGGCATTGCCCGTCGTTCAGAGGGTAGGTTGAGAGCTCGAGGTGTAAATCAGCTGGCGGCACAGAGATGCGCGTGCAGGGACCTCTTGCTCGGGACGATGGGACCGGTTCAATATTTGGCTAACGGGTGAAAGGTAGTCGCGTACGGCGTCCGTGATGGTTGTTGTAGGCAACATCGAGTACGGGCGTACGTGACGGGTTGTTCGGGTAACCCTGCAGGTGTAAATCGATTATAATCGCCGTCCCTCGCGGTCAGTGAGTACCACTTGTTCACTGTACCGTGACGTAGAAAGAACAGGCTAGTTACATGTTAAAATGTTGCTGATTGAAAGTTGGATATTGATTGTTAATGATATGTTGTAGCTTAGTGCTAACTAAAGTTCTTTTCAACTTTGGGCAAAGTACATGAGAGAAATGCGTTTCTTGTTTGATTGCGGCTCTCTCATGTGCCTTAGCGTAAAGTTCTCCACAACCTGCTGCTAAAACTTGAAAGTAAGGTTCTACTAATTAGGCGAGTCCTTGCAAATGATTTTTACCTCATGCAACCCATCACCCTCATGTAGAAGTTTCATGTTTAGGTGAGACGGGTCAGACTTGCTGAGCCTTCGTGCTCACTGCTTGTGTTTGAAGCTTTTGCAGGGTTCTATGAGGAAGGGACTCCCGAAGAGGAGACGGAACCCCAGGAGGGGAACCCCGTCGAGTGGGAGTCGTGCACGCCGCAGAGTTAGTGTGCGAGTGTGCTAGCAAGGACACGTTCGAGGGCTGAACGTGCACTTGATGCTTAGTCTACGCCCGCGAGTGTGGACTAAACTTATTTTGATGTAAACATGTTAATAAACTTGTTTATGTAATAAAGCTTCCGCTTCCGCTTTGTACCTTTGACGTGTGTTATACGGTGTTGTGCAACGCAGCACCCCTCAGCGTGATCCTGGCTCGACAGGACCAGTGGGGTCGTGTCAGCGTGGTATCAGAGCTCGCTTGAGGTTTAACACAGTACAAAGGTCTTCTTTTTCAAAAATCCAGTGAGGAACGAGTTAGTAGCCCGTATAAGGATGTTATTAGTATATAGAAAGTGGCTTATTAACTTATTTGTTATGTCGGAAAATCGTGCATCTCGGGACGTTCATGTCTTGGGGGGTGCACGTAAGCGCTGTCCACCAGTGCGCACAAGCTGAAGGGTGGAGCCCCACGGGTGGCAGGTAACCCGACCCGCTTTGATATCCTCTACGACTCTTCATGTCGTTTGGGGTATTCGAGCAACGTCTGTCCCTGGCGTGCGTGGTGCAACATGGGAGACCCCGTCACGTGGTCTGAAACGTGAACACGTAACTCAAGGCGTGTTTGGCTTGAGAACATCCGGGCGAGTGATGACGGCCGGGTGTACAAACTGTATGGATTCCGGGCTCGGTGTGCAGCCGAGTCTGATGATTGTTTGAGTTTCTGCAGGTAGCCTTACCACGAAACGGTAGACGTGTAGCATCCGTGTGCGAGTGACGAGTAGTGCCACTGAACTAACGAAGCCGGCTAAATCCGGTATAGGTTTTTCCTTTGTGAGGACGTAGTACCGACATAATCTGGTGACGCCTCGACGTCACACCCAACTAAATGAACAACTTCATTTAAAAACTTGAAGGTTTTGATCCAAAGTAGTAAAACTTGATGTAACTCCTTCCCTTGAACAGGATATTCAAAGTTAATAAATTTTCAACTTATAGGATGTTAAGGACAGAGCACTCTGTTTTCAGCTAAATCAAGGCTGAAGTTAATCAGAGGTTAGAGGTTGAGTTCTTTCGAGGTTGGGGTCGTATGATACATTTCTGGAAAGCTTTGGAGGAGCTTTACAACTTTTCTGTTGAGTTCCAGAGGTGTTTCATCCCTTAACCACTCGAAAAATGCAGTAGAGTTGAAACTGTCCAGAAAACAGGACGGAGCAAAGACTCTCTGTAGACTCTCTGTAAATTAAGCATAACTTCCTGCATAAAAATCCAAAAATAGAAAATGAGGTGGTTCTGGGAAGCTTATGAGATGGGTTACAACTTTGTAACAGAAAGTTTTGTCAGATTAGGAACAGAATTAACTGGAATTCTTGGATCAAATCAGTACCTAAGGCAGGGAGGTGCTGTCCAATTGTTCCCAGAAATTCTGTTAACTTTGACATCTCATAACTTTTGAACCAGAGCAGATCTTAGGCCAACCAAATACTTTCTGGAAAGCTATTGAAGTTAACTTTAACTTTGATGTTGAGCTCCAGGACTGGTTTTGCTTTTAACCTGGCCTAAATCAGATTGATATGGAAACTGGTCAGGGCTGTCATGGGAACAGCAGATCAGCAGTCAAATTTGTTTAAAAATTTGAACTATGTTTCCAAGTGTTAAGGGTTCAATGACATATCTTATGTTATAACTCAATGGTTTACTGTTTAAATAAATATTTGACATTTCTCAAATATATTTTTACAGATGGCAGCAGATAAACGGTTGGAGAACGGGTGGGTAGTTTCCCACTGCTCTGACCGTAGCGGCTACCCGGGAGCATTGTGGCTAATGCTCCAATATTTCGGGTACAACCAGATGCCGCAATACTTCGCCAAGGAAGAAGGCGAAGAGGGGAACAAGACGTGGACGATCCATGTCGAGGTTCCTGCAGGGCCTACGCCACCCGGTTGGGTGCCATTCACCGTCACGGTGAGAGGAAGACAACCGGAAGGGATGTGGCAAATGGCAGCCCGTGACACTATGTCACGTTTCTGCCAACTACACGTACAGGCTATGGAGGGAACTCCATACGCACTCGTTCCGGTGGAGGGACGAGCTCAGCATGTGTGGGAAGAGAGGTACCTAGAGGCAACAAACCCGAGTTGCCCAAGGTACAACCCCGCGGAGGCAAATCTCAGCCTCCAAATGAGGGCGGGAAACGCTGTGATGGACAGCCAAGCTGTTCATACGGAGCATCTCGCCACCAAGCTCAAGGAGAGCACAAGCCGTGGAGATCATTTTGAGAGTGCTCACAGTGCACTCCGCAATGTGCTCCTTCCGACGATCAAGCGACTGAATGAACAACACAATCAGTTGCGTCGTCTGAAGAAGGCAAAGAAGAAGAGCCGTGTTGACATTGCGGCGTTGCAAGAGCTGGTGCAGACCCTAACCCAGCAGAATGAGGACCTTGCTCAAGAGCGGGACGACGCTATTGAGGAAGGACAAGGCTGGGAAGAGGACTACAACCAGGCTATGGACGAGGTGCATGCATTGCAGGACCTCGTGCCCCCGGTATTGGGCGTACCGGTAGTCTTGGGTCTTCCAGCCATGGGAGAACCTGGAATGGGAGAAGAGGTGGTAGACCCCGAGCCACCAGCAGAGGTACCGGAGGAGGACGACCCACAGGAGGTCGAGTTCTACTCCGAGTAGGGGGTTACGGTTGCCAAGTAGGGCAGCTAGGGTAGCGTAACCCAACTTTTGTAATCGGTGACATGTCGTGTAGACAGTAGCGTATGTATAGGTAGTGACGACATGAGCACGACTTCTCGGAGATCCGAGAATAATGTATCTTGTATAAAGTTTATGCTTTATCAATATATGTGAATGTTGTGCAAGTTAATCATGCGTCGCTTCAATACTTACTCCTGTTTATGGAATTTTGAGTAAGACATGTGCTAATTGCTGCTGTGTTGAATTTCAGAATGACGCGTACTCGTGCCAACCCCGATGTTGGAGGTACTAGCCAAGGGGGAGAGACCTCCCAACCACCTCCCGAGGACTCCTCGGGACAGCAGCAGCAACAGCAACAGCAAACACCGCCACCGCCACTGCCAACGGTTACATTGGCCGACATTGTCGCGGCAATGGCGGGTTCACATCAGCAGCATACAGAGCTGCTGCAAACGTTAATTGCGAATACGTCTCGCCCAGAGAGACGTCAAGATCGTGAGGAGCGCCAACAGAGCTCCTACTCTGACTTCCTGGCGACTCATCCCCCTGTATTCTCAAGGGCGGATGAACCACTTGACGCGGACAACTGGCTCCGCGCCATAGAGATGAAGTTCGGGCTGCTCCAAATCAGCGAGCAGCGCAAGACTCAGTTCGCGGTCCAGCAGCTCCAAGGATCCGCGAGCGCGTGGTGGGCCAACTTTTGTGCTTCACAACCCACCGACCGAGTGATGACCTGGGCGGAGTTCCGGACGGCCTTCCGGGCCTATCATATACCGCCCGGTTTGATGAAGAGGAAGACGCAGGAATTCCTACACCTGCAACAAGGGAGCCGGAACGCGCTGGAGTACTCCAGAGCGTTCAACGATCTCGCACTCTACGCGTCGTATCACGCAGATACGGACGAGAAGCGGCGGGACCACTTTTACCAGGGGCTTAACCCGCTCCTGAAGGACAAGCTGGCGATGTTCAATCGCGGCAGCCTCAACGACATAATTGATGCTGCGATTGTTCAGGAAGACTCCGGCAAGGAGTTGGCGGCGGCAGAGCGAAAGCGAAGCGCGCCGCAGAGCAGCGGAGAAGGAGGCGGTCCTTCTCAGAAGTTTCGGATGGTGAATCGCCCACCATCAGGTCCGCGCTGGCAGCCACCACAGCGGTCGATGCCGTTCCGCGGTCGGCCGTATTCTTCACCGGCATTCCGGCCGGCACTGCCAGCACCACCGCAACAACAACAGCAGCAGCGGGCGATGCCGCGTGCGTTTGCACCTCCGCAACGCATGCCGGGCTTTCGTCCACCAAGTACTCCACCAGCAGCGGCCACATGTTACAAGTGTGGTCGTCCAGGACACTTCGCGAGCAGTTGCCCGGAGAGGCAAGGCGGCGGAGTGGTACCACAGTTTCCGGGGAGGAATCAACCCCGGAACCCTACTAATGCGCGGCGGGCAAACCCTAGGCCCGGTACTGTCCACCAGCTTGCCATTGAGGACGTGCCGGAGGGCGAGCCAATCCTTGCGGGTATGTTCCAACTCCACCAGCATCCCGCTATAGTACTATTTGATTCAGGCGCCACGCATAATTTTATTAGCCAAGCTTTCATTGCTAAACACAGCTTGCCAATACTACCCACCGATAGTCCATATTTAATTTGTTCACCGGGTGGGAAGATTTCAGCAAGCGTAATGGTCTCCAAAGCACCATTATGCTTAGCGGGTAGAGTGTACCCCACGTCTCTCATTATCTTAGAGGGACAGAAGGTCGATGTCATCCTAGGGATGTCGTGGTTAAACCGCCACGGCGCTGTTTTAGACACCGTCCTCCGAGTCGTGCACTTAAACTCAGGAGTGCACGGTTCTCACTCATTATTTCTGGACAGTCCAGAAATAAAACTTCCAAGTGTCTATCAAGCCACAACCATCAGATTGGAAGACATTCCAGTGGTCCGAGAATTCCCTGATGTATTCCCGGATGATTTGCCGGGGATGCCACCCGATAGAGAGGTGGAGTTCAAGATTGAACTTGCACCGGGAACCATGCCAATATCCCGAAGGCCGTACAAGATGGCGCCCAAGGAGTTGGCTGAACTGAAGACTCAGCTCACGGACCTTCTGGAGAAGGGTTTTATTAGGCCGAGCTCCTCGCCATGGGGCTGTTCGGCATTATTTGTCAAAAAGAAGGATGAAACGTTGCGGCTTTGCGTGGACTACCGTCCATTAAATGCCGTAACCATCAAGAACAAGTACCCGTTGCCACGGATCGACATGTTGTTTGATCAGTTGGTCGAAGCAAAGGTCTTTTCCAAGATGGATTTAAGATCCGGGTACCATCAGATTAAGATCAGGGCTGAGGACATTCCAAAGGCAGCTTTTTCGACAAGGTACGGACTTTATGAGTACCTGGTCATGTCCTTTGGCCTCACCAATGCTCCAGCTCACTTCATGTACTTAATGAACTCGGTGTTCATGCCGGAGCTGGACAAGTTTGTCGTGGTCTTCATCGACGACATCCTGGTATATTCCAAGTCGGAGGAAGATCACAAGAAACATCTGCGTATAGTCTTGCAACGGCTGCGGGATCACAAGTTATACGCAAAGTTCAGCAAATGCGAGTTTTGGATATCGCAAGTGCCTTTCCTCGGGCATATCATCTCAGCGGAGGGTATCGCTGTGGACCCGAGCAAAATCACGCAAGTGCTGAATTGGAAATCCCCGAGAACTGTTCATGAGGTACGGAGTTTCCTCGGACTCGCGGGATATTATCGGAGGTTCATTCCGAACTTCTCGAAGATTGCCAAGCCAATGACAGAGCTGCTGAAGAAGGCTACCAAATATGTTTGGAGTCCAGCATGTGAAGCAGCATTCAAGGCTTTAGTCAAGCACCTGACATCAGCACCGGTTTTGGCGCAGCCAGACACAACAAAACCGTTCGATGTGTACTGCGATGCATCCGGCATTGGGCTCGGATGTGTGTTGATGCAAGACCGAAGGGTGGTCGCGTATGGGTCACGGCAGCTTAGGAATCATGAGCAAAATTATCCAACTCACGACTTGGAGCTCGCTGCCGTGGTACTTGCACTGAAAATGTGGAGGCACTACCTACTCGGTAACCTCGTACATTTATATACCGACCACAAAAGCCTCAAGTACATATTCACTCAGAAGGAGCTGAACATGAGGCAACGAAGATGGTTAGAACTGATAAAGGATTACGAGATAGAGATCCATTATCATCCGGGCAAGGCAAACGTTGTGGCAGACGCGCTAAGCCGCAAGTCACACGTCAATAATCTGACCATCACACCGTTGGAAGAGAGCGAACCACCACTACATGTGATTCCACATGGAGCTCTCTACAACCTAGCTTTGATCCCCACCATCCGTGAAGAGATAGCGGCAGCCCAGAAGAATGACAAGGGCATATCACATTTGCGGAGACGTGTAGACAGTGGGGAGTTGAAATGTTTCCGGAAGGACGGAGACGGCGTCCTATGGTTCAAGGACCGGATCGTCGTACCCCGAAACCCGGAGTTACGGAAGAAAATCTTTGATGAGGCTCACTTATCAAAGTTTTCTATTCACCCCGGCAGCAACAAGATGTATCAAGAACTCAGAAGCAAGTTTTGGTGGACACGGATGAAGCGAGAGACTGCAAAATACGTGTCCGAGTGTGATACATGTCGACGGGTGAAGGCAGACCACATGCGGAAACCGGGACTGCTGCAACCACTGGGCATTCCTGCCTGGAAGTGGGAGGACGTGAGCATGGATTTCGTCGTCGGTTTACCCACCACCTTACAGAAACATGATTCTGTGTGGGTGATCGTCGATCGGCTCACCAAAGTTGCCCATTTCATCCCGGTCAACACCAACTACAACGCCAAGAAGTACGCTGAACTGTACATCTCACGGATCCTATGCTTATACGGCGTACCCCGTACTATCGTATCGGACCGGGGCACTTTATTTGTGTCCCGTTTTTGGGAGCAGCTCCACGCTGCCTTGGGGACGAAGCTGATCCGTAGTTCAGCCTACCACCCGCAGACGGATGGGCAAACGGAGCGGGTAAATCAAATCTTAGAAGACATGCTACGAGCTTGCGCTATCGACCACGGCAAGAACTGGGATGATCACTTGCCGTTAGCCGAGTTCTCGTACAACAATGGGTACCAAGCCAGCATCAAGATGGCGCCCTACGAGGCGCTATACGGGAGAAAATGCCGCACACCATTGAATTGGTGTGAGTCTGGCGAGAGGGTTACCTTCGGGATTGATCTTGTCAACAACGCGGAAGAAAAGGTTCGATTAATTCAAGCGAACCTAAAAGCCGCTCAATCCCGACAGAAACAGTATGCGGACCGGAGAAGGCGTCCGTTACAATTCGAAGCTGGAGACCACGTATATCTACGAGTGTCTCCAATGAAGGGCGTAAACAGATTTGGGGTGAGAGGAAAGTTAGCACCCCGATTCATCGGTCCATTCCAGATTACCGAAAGATGTGGATCGGTGGCATACCGGCTAAGATTACCAGAAGCACTTTCCGGTGTGCACGACGTCTTTCACATTTCCCAGCTGAGGAAGTGTCTCAAGCTATCAACTACCGTTCAGCTGGAAGACATTGAAGAACTGCAACCGGATCTCACCTATCGGGAGGAACCGGTGCAGATTATTGATGAAAAGGCCCGAACCACACGCAACCGTACGTTGTGGTTCTACAAGGTTCTATGGAGTAATCACTCCATGGACGAAGCGACATGGGAGAGCGAAGAATTCCTTCGCACTAACTACCCCGACTTTTTCACGTCGCATATTCGGTAATTTTCCACCGTCCTCTCTCTCATTTCACCTTATAATCTCGGGACGAGATTCTTTTAAGGGGGGAGGAATGTAAGGGCCTCAGTTTTTGACACTCATTTGCAGTGTTCATCACCACACCACACACCTCATTTGAGGAAAAATGATGAACACAAATAAAGAGCAAGTAACAATTATCAACATGCTCATTAGGGAACAAACTCACACATTGCAAAAGTGGTACTTCCCACATGTGATATAGATGGGCTGGACATATGAAAACTCCTACACTTTGCCAAGGATGTCCATGCCAAGTTTCACCCAAATTCAAAACATTTTTGAGGTCATCTTGGGTGTAGATAGGAAAGGGGCAGTTTGAAAACATATTCAAATTCAAACTGTTTTCACCCACTGAATTTAAAAGTGGAAGGCATATTCTTGCTCAGCACATTTTTGTGAGCTCACACACCAATTTTCACTCCATTTGGAGTTGATCTTGACATGAGCTAAGGGGGAGAAATTCAAACTTTATTTGAATTTCAAACTGCACTTGTGCTGAAATTCATTCAAACCAAACCTCATTTGAACTTTGATCAATTCAAATGGCTCTTGGGTGAATAATTTGAGTTGCCAAGGGTAGAATAGGGTTCACTGTTTACCACAGCTGTTAGGAATAAATTTCAGAGGTTAAAAGAGGAGTGGGACCCACATGTCAGCCTCAGCCTCAAAGCAAACCGACTGAACCACAGTTCAGTCGGTTCCCGGCTGTTGTGCGCGCGCGCCACCGAAGGGGCCGGCCGGCGCCAGCTCCTGCTGCGTGCCCCAAGCCGGAGGCCAGCCGGCCGAGCTATTTATTCCCTCCCCGGCGTGCCTCAGTCACCATTTCCCCGAGCTACCGACGTGCGCGACTGCTTTTCCCACTGCCATCGCCGCCGCTCGAGTTCCTGCTTGATCAAGCCGATCGCAGCTCCCTCTTTCCATTCCAAGGTCCCAGCAAGGTACTAGCAACCATCCTCCATCCTTCCCATTGATAGAAATCGATTGAAACCGAGTGATATCGGCTGTGCCGAAAGATCAAACTCGGAACTGGAAACCGCCGCACCTCGGGCTCTCGTGGACAGCCCAACCTGGGCGTTGTCACGCCCGAGCCAAGGCACCCTTGGACGCGCAAGTGATCGGTGCTGCTCATCCCCGAGCCACAGCTCGAGTGGTTGCTCACCGGCGGCGAATTTCCACTTTTCCCCTTTCTGTGTGCAGAACGACCCTCGGGTACGATTCTGTTTAATTCGTGCTCTAGAAAGGATTAGAGGGCCTCAGGCCACTCCCACACGAACTAGACACGGTGACGCACAAGTTGCCTTCACAACTCTGGGCCGGAGAACTTCTGTGCCCGGCGTAATTCAAGGTCTACTAATGGCGGAACGCACGGGGGGTATCGGGCGCACGGTGAGGACCTATTTCGGGCCTTCCCCGAGCTGCCCCGAGTTCATGTCGACCTTCTCTGAGGTCCACTGATGCTCCCCGACCGGTTTCCCAAGTAGCTGAGGCACTAGGAGCATCAGCCGACATGGCCGAAGTCGTTCCGATATGGCGGCTCGTCGCCGACCATGCTCCGGCCGTTGTCATGAGCAGCTGACCCTCGGATCATGTTCCCCAAGTAAAAGTAGGCAGGGGCGGCCAGAATCAAGAAGTTTGAAGCTGTACAGCAGCCGGCGGCGAGCTCTCCGGCGGGGTCCCTCGGCGGCGGAGCGCGGGTGTCGCGAGGTTGAAGAAGGGGGTGGACCCCAGCTGTCAGCGGCCGATATTTTGAATCGGGATCCGGCTGCGGCCGGGATCGGGTGTGCTGGCGCGCAAAAGCCTTGTGGGCCGCGGTGTGCTGTCGCTTCGGCGTGCGACGCGTGTCTCCTGGGCCCACGCGCGAGTTTAAACTTTTCCCCGATTTTCAGATTTCCTTCAAACTTCAAATCCTTATAACTTTGGCTAGAAAGCTCCAAATTGAGTGAACCAAATTTTGCTGGATTCAGCTCTTTGAGTACTTTCCAGAAAATCAAGTGTCACTTCATGAGATTCCTTAATTCTCCAGAATTAATTCCTTAAAGTTTAAACTGTTAGGAATTTTAACTGGAGAATCATTTGGAGGAAAATCCTGAAATTTTGCTGAGATGTTCACCAAAATATCCTTGAACTACCATAAAAATTTCAGATCCATTTGAGCTCATTTAGTCCACCTAATGGTGTGATTAGTAAAACTGTTCCAGAGAAAATAGAAAATGTTCAGAAACATTTTCAGAATTTTCTCTGAAATTGTTTAGCTCATATCTTTAGTTAGAGACTTCCAAATTAAGTGAGACCAATTCCATTAGAACCCTCTGAAAATCTAGTTTTCAGAAAGTCATAGTTTGTTTCATGAAAATACCTAGAACACCCTAAAAGCCTTTAATTAAGGTCAAGGACATAATTATTTGTGGAGGGCTCAAATGAGCTTTGCTGCAACTAAAACTTGACCAAGTCTCTGTTTAGGTTGTAACCAAGCCACAGTAAAAGTTTCACAGTCATTAGGTCTATCTAGTAAAGGTTATAGACTTCACAACTTCAAAGTTAATACAAAGGCATTTAATTAATACATACATTGTTCTTATCATGTAGTCGCTAAGGTCGAGGAGGAACCCGAAGTCCTAGACTTCGTTACTCCGGAGGAACAGCTAGCCTACGACCAAGAGCAGCAAGGCAAGCCCCGGTTTGCATTAACCATTTTATAAATTTTTATTGTTTTGAGCACATACTTGTTTTCTTTATGTTGTGCATCAGAGTCTTGTTTGGAAACCCCACTGCATAGCCAAGAAAACCATGGGTTGGGGTTTAGGATTGCAAACCCCGTTAGCCACTGCATTGCTAGGATAGAGTAGGATTCGGTACAAGTCGAGTAGTTGGAACTACTCGCGAGAATAGGCTAGAGGCACATTGCTCGGGTAGAGATAGCACATGATACACATGGCAAGAAAATGAGACCGAGCGGAGAGTAAGGGCAGCAGGACTTTGGGGCCTGTGTGCTGTAGCTCCGCTTGTGTCGATTGAGGACCGAGCCGTGTGCGGGCCTGTTGAACAAGCTAGAACAGTACCGAAGACCTACCGGCTATATGGGAACCGGGAAACTGATGTAACTCGGGTAGCTGGGTATTGAGGCATTGCCCGTCGTTCAGAGGGTAGGTTGAGAGCTCGAGGTGTAAATCAGCTGGCGGCACAGAGATGCGCGTGCAGGGACCTCTTGCTCGGGACGATGGGACCGGTTCAATATTTGGCTAACGGGTGAAAGGTAGTCGCGTACGGCGTCCGTGATGGTTGTTGTAGGCAACATCGAGTACGGGCGTACGTGACGGGTTGTTCGGGTAACCCTGCAGGTGTAAATCGATTATAATCGCCGTCCCTCGCGGTCAGTGAGTACCACTTGTTCACTGTACCGTGACGTAGAAAGAACAGGCTAGTTACATGTTAAAATGTTGCTGATTGAAAGTTGGATATTGATTGTTAATGATATGTTGTAGCTTAGTGCTAACTAAAGTTCTTTTCAACTTTGGGCAAAGTACATGAGAGAAATGCGTTTCTTGTTTGATTGCGGCTCTCTCATGTGCCTTAGCGTAAAGTTCTCCACAACCTGCTGCTAAAACTTGAAAGTAAGGTTCTACTAATTAGGCGAGTCCTTGCAAATGATTTTTACCTCATGCAACCCATCACCCTCATGTAGAAGTTTCATGTTTAGGTGAGACGGGTCAGACTTGCTGAGCCTTCGTGCTCACTGCTTGTGTTTGAAGCTTTTGCAGGGTTCTATGAGGAAGGGACTCCCGAAGAGGAGACGGAACCCCAGGAGGGGAACCCCGTCGAGTGGGAGTCGTGCACGCCGCAGAGTTAGTGTGCGAGTGTGCTAGCAAGGACACGTTCGAGGGCTGAACGTGCACTTGATGCTTAGTCTACGCCCGCGAGTGTGGACTAAACTTATTTTGATGTAAACATGTTAATAAACTTGTTTATGTAATAAAGCTTCCGCTTCCGCTTTGTACCTTTGACGTGTGTTATACGGTGTTGTGCAACGCAGCACCCCTCAGCGTGATCCTGGCTCGACAGGACCAGTGGGGTCGTGTCAGTCTGATTCCTGGTTGACCGAGACTTTTCATCAATAATCCGGATTGGATGCTCGGTATAGGAGAGATCGGTTGCAATGTCTTGAGATCTTCATTGTGGACAGCAATGGTGTTCTTGAGACATGTCTGAAGTTGGGACAGGTGAAATATGTCATGCACCCCAGCGAGATTCGCCGCTAGCTCAAGTCGGTAGGCTACGGGTCCACATTTCTCTGTGATAGCAAACAGACCGATAAACCGGGGAGTGAGCTTTCCTTTTACACCAAATTGATGAACTCCCTTCATTGGACATACGTACTCTCCTACGTTGAAGTTTAGTGGTCGACGTCGCTGGTATGCATAGCTCTTCTGTCGAGATTGAGCAGCCTTTAAATTTGCTTGTATGACCCGAACTCGTTCTTCGGCGTCATTGACAAGGTCAATCCCGAATGTCACCCTTTCACCTGATTTGCACCAGTTCAGCGGTGTGCTACATCTCTGGCGATAGAGAGCCTCATATGGTGCCATCTTGATACTCGTCTGATAACTGTTATTGTATGAGAATTCCGCCAACGATAAATAAGCATCCCAATTCTTACCGTGGTGGATGGCACATGCTCTCAACATGTCCTCCAAGACTTGATTCACCCTCTAGGTTTGTCCATCGGTTTGAGGGTGATATGCGGAGCTTCTAAGCAATTTTGTTCCTAAAGATGTGTGCAGCTGTTCCCAGAAATGAGAAACAAACAGTGCACTATGATCTGAAACTATTGTTCTTGGAACTCCATGCTGAAATAAGATCCGTGCAATGTATAACTCCGCATATTTCTTGGCGTTGAATCCCACATTTACCGGTATGAAGTTTGCTGACTTGGTTAATCGGTCAACGATTACCCAAACCAAATCATGCTTCTGAGATGTGAGCGGTAATCCGACAATGAAATCCATACTCACATCTTCCCACTTTCGTGCCGGGATATTGTGGGGCTGCAGTAATCCAAGTTTCTTCATATGATCGGCTTTCACTCTTCGACAAGTATCGCACTCGGATACGTATTTAGCTGTTTCCCGCTTCATCCGTGTCAACCAAAACCTGTTTCTCAAATCTTGGCTGCCTCATATTTAATTCCTTTTGTGTGAAGATGTACTTTAAACTTTTGTGCTCGGTGTAGAGGTGAACTAAGTTTCCAAGTAAATAGTTCCCCCACATTTTTAGAGGAAGGACCACAGCAGCTAGCTCGAGATCATGTGTCGGATAATTCTGCTCATGATTTCGAAGCTGCCTGGATCCATACGCGACCACTCGTCGTTCATGCATAAGCACATAGACAAGGCCAATGCCGGATGCATCGCAATAAACATCAAAAGCCTTAGTTGTATCGGGCTGCGCCAACATTGGGCTGTTGTGAGGTGCTTTACCAATGCTTTGAACACCTCCTCACATGCTTCACTCCACACATATTTCTTGCCTTTCTTTAGAAGTTCCGTCATCGGTCTAGAAACTTTGGAGAAATTTGGAATGAATCTCCGGTAGTAACCCGCTAAACCGAGAAAGCTACGGACTTCGTGGACAGATTTTGGTGAACTCCAATTCAGCACTCGGAAGATCTTGCTCGGATCAACCGCAATGCCCTCAGCAGAAATAATGTACCCAAGAAATGCCACTTGGTTGATCCAAAACTCACATTTGCTGAATTTTGCATATAGTTTGTGATCCCGTAGGCGTTGGAGCACAATATGCAGATGTTCAATGTGTTCTTCCTCCAACTTCGAGTATACCAAGATATCGTCGATGAAGACCACGACGAACTTGTCCAACCCTGGCATGAAGACTGAATTCATCAAGTACATAAAATGGACCGAAGCATTGGTGAGTCTGTATGATATGACGAGATACTCATATAACCCGTATCTCGTCGAGAATGCCGTCTTTGGTATGTCTTCTGCCCGGATTTTTATCTGATGATATCCGGACTGAAGATCCATCTTCGTGAAAACCTTAGCACCCACTAATTGATCGAAAAGCATATCGATATGTGGTAGTGGATACCTGTTCTTGATCGTTACGGCATTTAGCGGACGATAGTCCACACATAGCCTCAGAGTCTCGTCCTTTTTCTTGACGAACAGCGCGGAGCATCCCCACGGTGATGAACTGAGTCGAATGAAGCCTTTGCTTAGCAAATCATTCAGCTGCTCCTTCAGCTCCGCGAGTTCCTTCAGTGCCATTTTATACGGCCTCCAAGAGATCGGTGTGGTTCCTGGTGCTAGTTCAATTTTGAACTCCACTTCACGTTCGGGTGGCATGCCCGGTAGATCCTCGGAAAACACGTCCGGGTAATCCTGAACCACTGGGATGTCCTCCATTTTATTAGCTTCAACGGTGTGTACAGCAGTGACTTCCGGTGCAACATTTTTCAGAATTAACATATGTTGACCGTGCCTCTTTGAATTCAGCTGCACCGTTCGTGAATTAATATCAAAGATAGCTTGGTCATGTGTCAACCAAGCCATTCCCAAGATGATGTCAATCTGCAAGCCTTCCAAGATGATAAGAGTAGTAGGATATATCCGCCCATCCAAACATATAGGCGCTCGAGCAACAATTTTGCCCACTGTCCTACTACCTCCCGGTGAATTAATCTGATAAGATGCGGCCAAGGTGGTTGATGGTATTTGGTTCTTAACCACATAATCTTTGCTGATAAAATCATGTGTGGCACCCGAGTCGAACAACACGAACGTGGGCTGATCACGTAGGCTGAACATACCCGCAAACACGGGTTCTCCCACGGGAACATCTTCAACTGTCATATAGTTTACATTTCCCACTTTCAGTTCTGTCCTCCTTGGCTGACCATGGAATTTCTTTGCAGCTTGATATGACATGTGACTGCTGCTTTGCTGGGTCACTTGACTCTCCTGAGGAATATGCTCTACATCGCTATAAGTACCGTACAATGCGAGCTCAGGATCTTCACAAGATGGAAGTGGTTGATATTCTTGTGCACCTTGCTGAAGTGGGCGTGCACAAATACTCATTTGCTGCTGTTGCAGCAGTGGCTGAACATCCATGGTTGAATATGGACAGAATTGGATCTGAGGTGGTCCATCAAAGGACTTAATTTCCACCCCAGATGGTAAGCAATATATCGCCGGTTGTTCTGGAGGATAATCACCCGTACTTGCCGGTGATAAGCTTCCCTTCCTCTTACTTTCCCTATACTGGAGTTCAGCTATTTCTTGAATCATAGCAGCATTGACTAACTCACTATAAATAGTGCCACTTTCGCCCGAAGCACCACGTTGAGGCCTCAGAAAAAGTACTGACACTTCATCGTCTCTTTATCCACATAAGCGGATGCAGATTGTACTAAATGGTTAAATTCCTTAAAGTACTCCATAACACTCATCCCTTTTTGCTTGAGTTCATAGAACTCTTCAACTTTGGTTTGAATGATGCCCTCACAGATATGACGTGCACCGAAAGCATCACGAAACTCCGTCCATGTCACACGATGGCCTTCTACGATCATAGCAAGATATTCAGACCACCAAGCCCCAGCGGATCCATGAAGTTGCTGAGAGGCAAATAAAGCCTTCTCATATTCATCACACTGGAGCATGTCCAATTTAGATTCAATAACTCGGAGCCAATAATCTGCCTCCAAGGCTTCTTTAGCTTCCGAGAATACCGGTGGTTGTCTTGCTAGAAAATCCAGATAAGTATTTAGTGTGGGATTACGCTGTAAGGTCTCCTGTCGGATGCCTTGCTGCATCAACATGTCAAGAGACTCAGCCATTTTTTCCAACACCTCCGCCAGTCTGGTTGATGATGGTGGTAATCGTCGCTGTGACGAATCATTTCCATCCCGGCTGGAACCACCAACCTCATACCCAGAATGAGTATGATCCATACTGCAAGAGCGAGCAATTTACGGTTAATATCCAAGATTGTACTCAACTTGAACTCAAAATTATTAACCCCAAAAGCATCACATCAACAGTGCAGCATACATGAAATGGAACAAGGTTTTTGACAATTCTGAAATATAACCAATGATTGCTCACGTTTGTCAAACACTTAAATCAACAACAAGGAATGATGAAAGATAACTAATGAATGTGTCATGGAACTTAGAGAAGTATAAAAACCTTCATGTCCACAACAAGTCCTAAGTTACATGGGCAATAAGCAATGCTCTGTTCAGAATGACCAGTTGACCTTAACCCCAGAATTTGATTATGAAAATGGCAGTTTCATGTCTCAAGTTGAATATCAAAGTTATAGATGACTTCATTATATTTCCAACGAGTATTTTTTTGCCTTCATATCAATTCTGAATAAGGAGTTATGATATTTCAAATTTGACAGAAATCTGGAACAATTTTGACAGCACCTCCTCTGAAAGTGCCTGTTTTGTCCGCAAGATTTCATAAAGTTCTACCCCAAATCTGTAGAAACTTTGAACTACAAAGTCGTAGCACATATCAAAAAATTTCCAAAGGTGTCTTACATGACCCTTAGATATTTTTCTACAAGAAGTTATGGTCGAAATACAGAAAATTCTAGAGAGCATTTTTGGTCTGCCCTGTTTCTGGACAGTTAACACTCATCGGAGATTTTCAGACATTTAGAGGGAGATTCTGTTCTGGAGTTATATAGAAAAGTTGTAGAAGACTTCAAAACCTTTTAAGAAATGTATCCCTCACATCAATTTGTTCAACCAATCAAAAGTTATGTTCTGTTCAAGTTCAGCAAAAATTCTGCCGAAAACAGGGGAGGTTATTTCGAAGTGTTTGTGAATGATTCTATACTCCCAATTGACTCTTAGTTCAATATAGGAGTTCATTAACCCCTAATGGAATCCTAGACTCCAAATTTACTCTTTTCTTTGCAAACTTACTTTTTAATGCAGTTGAAAACATATCACGGTACTACGTTTCCTCACCAAATCAAAAATCCTAACCGGCGTTACACCGGCATATACGTCTCAAGTGGTGGCACTAAAGCGATCACTCACACACGTCTTCTACACGCAATGTTCTACTCATGGTCAAGGTACCTGCAGAAAAACAATCAATAGTGATGGACACAAGAGGTTTTCCATTACAGGCAGGTCCATACCATAGTAAAAGCATACGCCCCGTATCATTGCCATACGGGCCATCCTTGAGTCAAGTCACGTCTCAAGGTATATGGTCGCGTTTTCACACCACACGACAGGGAACCGGAGTAGAGCACAAATGGGTCATCACGGTTGGGAATTTTATCAACCCAACGGATACCACCTACTACCCTCCAGGGCACGCTGATGACAACCGCTGCGTATGTCCTCCTAGGCTAATTCCAGAAGAACATACTATCGCGTTACCGACCACACGATGGGGTTTCCACTTTCTTGCCTAATGCACGTCAGGGACCAGCGTTTCATATGAACTCAGGAACATGAAGAGTTCAAGAGTTTCATATTGACGTCTCACACCAAGCTGTGAGACCTATACTCTGAACCACTTTCCTCGTCAGGAGAGCTAACTGAAATTGATCCGCTTTCGGTGGCGTTCCTTACCATTCTTACCTTCACGTAGGTGTGTAGTTACAGAATTGAAATACTGAATAATAACTCACAGTTAGCTTCCCACCTTAACTAACTATGCTAATAATAGTCCTTATGTGGGCATACTATACGTTCCTCACTCGTATACTTTTAAGTTTTTGAAAATACGCTCTTTTCATGCGTGCTATTCCCAATGCGGCTCTGATACCAGGCCTATGGGGAACCCCTTCCTGGATCCACACTCCAGGATACACATTGGGTGGTGCCGTGCGATTTGGCACCCAACAACATACATGAAAAGAAACCATAAACATTCAAAGTCTTTTATTTCTCAACATAGTGTCATTTTACAACATAATGTACCACGAAGGTACACGCAGCAGAATATACATACACACGTACTCTCGTCCTAACTATGCAAAAGAGAAGACGTCCAGCCCGCGGACGCTTCTTACTAGCTTCCACAAAGGTGAGTGCAGCGGCAAGGTTTCCGGTGAGTCTCCGATGTCTCACCGAACAACCAGCTTCATAGCAAATTTTATATAACCTGCAAAACACTAATGATGCAACCGTGAGCACGATAGCTCAGCAAGACTTAACCGACACTCCTAACCATGAAACTCTACATGCAGGGATTAATAATATAGGATGAATATGTTGCAATAACGACACACCTACATGTTCATCCTTACTTTCAGTTTTATAGCAGCGGACTGATATGCCTTAGGCAGCCCTCACATCGGAAGTCCACAATCAAACAAGAAACGCTTTCCTCCGATGTGGTCATGCCCAAAGCGGAATATAAACTTAGTGAGCTCTACAACTATAGCATACATGGTTTGCAATACAATGAACTTAAGAACTTGACAAAAGCAATGATTCATCTCACTTCATCTGGAAGTAATTACTACATCACAACTCAGTGAACAAGTGGTACTCATATAACCGCGAGGGACGGTGATTCAAATCAGGACACACCTGGAACACACGACACATACACCCGCCTCAAAAGACTCACACAAGAGCTCTTTCTTACGTTGTATGCAGCAACCTTTCACCCATCACTCCAATGCCGAACCAGTTCTACCGACCCATCTGAAGGGTCACTACCCGGAACACGTCGAAGTTGCTCCGCTAGTGGGTTTACCCCTCTGACATCAACCCCCAAAGGACGGCGGTATAAGTTTCGACATGAGAGTACCCGAGTTACATCGGTTTCCTGGACCCCATAATTCCAGTATGCATCCGGTACTGTTCAAACTTGCTCAATACGGCGGCATACACATCGGTCCTTAACCGACACAAACAGAGCTGCGGCAACACAGGCCCAACGTCCTTCTGCTCCTACTCTCTGCTCGGTCTCACTTTCCATTCCAGTTATTCCATTCTCTAGAATCATACCCCGTTGAACCCAAAATCCTAGCCTCGTGAGTAGCTTCCAACTACCCGACTTGTACCGATTCCTGTACAACTTAAGCCCAGCAAAAACTACATGAAGGTAACCTGTTCTACCCTTCAACTCCAAATGTTTGTGTGTCATGCATTTGGAGTATCAATAACCCTGACCTAATGCACAATACATACTAGACCAATGAAAATTGTTAAATGCAAACTGGGGCTTGCCTTATGTTGCTGCAGGTTTAGTTCTACTTTAAAGTCAGTATCTTGGCGACGATTTAAGCCTCAACTTGCTGCTCCGAGTCAAATTCCTCGTCGACCTCCTTCGTCGTGTTTCCTACCGATATGAATTATGCACAATTTTATATTGCAAGTAAAGACACTATAAAAAAAGTGTTTTATGACTTAAAAATGGTTTAGACCAACATGTAAGTGATTGATGAGCTCTGTTATGTACAGAACCAGAGGAAAAATTTAGTTGGGCATTGGATGTAGTGGAAGAAAATTTCAAAGAGCCCTCGAATGGACATAAGGAGGATATTAGGAAGAACCAACAGAAAACTGGAGAAAATGACCTCAATTTTCTCTGAAATTTTTACAGTGGTCCATATATCATACAGAGGTATGGCTTGCAAAATTTCAGACAAAGTTGATGTAAGATGTGGCCTAAGGAATTTTCTTAGCTATTTGGATTCTCTGAATTCCTAGGGCAATTCTAGGGTCTTGGAATGCTCCAAATTTGGTTTTTCAGAATCTTTGGAGTCTTATGAGTCCATAGGAGTGTGTTTCTCCATTTTTGGAGCTTCCTACACAGAGATATGGAATTTACAAGATTGGGCTAAAAGCTGGAAAATTGTTTCTGTTATTTTTCCTAATTTTAAGAGACATACAAGACTGAATCATCATTTGGCCTAGCAAATGAGGTCCAATGCCTCTGAACATTGTACTGGAGTTCAAGTATATTTGGAAGAATGTCCTGCCAAAAATTGGGAATTTTCCAATGAACAGAACTCCTGTAATTCATTCCCTAATATTCTATTTAATTGAATTATTGAGCAAAATCCAGGGATTTTCATAAAGATTGGGATGCTCCCCTAGATAGTAAACTGAGAGTAATCCAATGAAATTTATTTGGACAATTTTTGAGGTTCCTATCAAAAGTTATGAGCATTTGAAGTTGAAGGAAAATCTAAACAGAAATTGGGGAAAATTTTAAACTGCTGACAGTGGGACCCACCCCTCTTCTCCAACCTCGCGACAGCAGGGGCTCGGGTGGCGGCGCTCGGCGGTGGACGCCGGTGAGGTTCGCCGGAAGTGCCTTCCTGGCCTCCTCTAGGGCTCAAACTCACTGCCCCTCCTTAATTTCAATCGCTGAACTCGTCTAGGGGGTCACCGGCGACGCCCGGAACTACCCGCACACCGGTGGCGGTAGAACTTAGGGTTTTGGCGACTTCGGGTGACCTCAATTCTACATCAAACTTCCAGATTTTCGGCTCTAAAGCATCAGGGAATCATAGATAAGACCGAAATGGCTGCCTATCCCGATGAACGGCCGGCAAACTAGGGCTCCACAGTGAGCCGAGGTCGTTTCCAATGGCGGCGCGAAAAACGGCTAGAACTTGGTCATTTCTTGATGGTTTTCCTCGGTTATTCTTCGAGGATGGGTGCTAGGGGGTGTAGAACTTACTTGTAGGCTAGCTCGAGCATTGGCTGATTACTTAACTCGAATTTGTGGTTAGACCGACCTTTGAATGATGAACTAGGGTTCGGTAAAATGGAGAATTCGAGCTACACGGTGGATCGTTTGCCAAATGGCTTGCAGCTACACCATCTAGGGCTACCCACACACCTTTCTTGTGTATAAAGTTGGAGGAGAGGGTGACCAGATTGGGCTGTCGACGGTGAGCCAAAGCAAAGTTCCGCCGGGTCACCTCGGAACGTCGGCGAAAATCCTTAATTGGCGGCCAACAGCAGCAAGGAACGTTGGAGTGGCAAAGGGCAAACTCCAGAGCACATGTGGGTGCTTCTTTTCGGTGTTAACACCTCGAGCAACCGGTGATCGGTGCCGGTGTGCGGTGGAAAACAGAGAGCGCCGGCGGTTGGTTCTTCGCGCGTGCGAGAGCAGAACCAAGAGGGGTACGAGCTGGGAGAGAAGGAACTCGTGGTTGCTTCGAGTGGGAGGGATAAGAGCGGACACCGATTGGAGAAACACCTAGGCAGGCAGCTCACGACGGCAGCTGCCCTCGCGGTGGCGCACGCTCGGCCGAAGCAAAACAGAGCACGCCGAAGCAACTCCATTTGTGTCTCTGACCAGTGGGGTCCATGGCCCCTCTTCTTCTTATCCTCCCAATTTGGTTTGAAATAGCAAATGCGCTCCAAATTTGATCAAAATTGGAGGATAGGCCAAAAGACTTATGGAGAACATAATGGTGCACTCAAATTTGGATTTTGGTGAAGTCGTAATTTGAAACTGAAGATTAAATTCAAATTCGAATTGTCGCCCTTTTTAATTCCAACAAATAGGAAATCCTTTGCAAATGCTATGAAAATTCGCCGAGCTATTATTGGATGTATGGTGAACCGAGTTGTGGATTTAGATCTCCCGGTTTGGAAATTTTTGCAAGTTCACTTTAGACTTGGAGCTCACACATTTATATTCAAAAGTTTAAATTCCCTCTCATTTTCTCAGTGTGATTTGCAGCTCCACTTGCTAGAATTTTGGGATTTCACAGCATCTGCCACTACGTTTGCCTTCCCGAGGTGATAATGGATCTCTATTTCGTAATCCTTTATCAACTCTAACCACCTTCTTTGGCTCATGTTCAACTCCTTTTGAGTGAAGATATATTTGAGGCTCTTGTGGTCGGTATATAGATGTACAAGGTACCGAGTAGGTAATGCCTCCACATCTTGAGTATGAGTACCACGGCAGCGAGTTCTAAGTCATGAGTTAGATAGTTTTGCTCATGATTCAGATTCTGCCGTGATCCATACGCGACCACTCTTCGGTATTGCAGCAGCATACATACGAGCCCAATGCCGGATGCATCGCAATAGACATTGAACGGTTTGGTTGTGTCCGGCTGCACCAAAACCGGTGCTGATGTTAGGTGCTTCACCAAAGCCTTGAATGCCACTTTACATGTTGGACTCCAGATATATTTGGAAGCCTTCTTCAGCAGTTCGGTCATAGGCCTTTGCAATCCTTGAGAAGTTCGGGATGAACCTCCGATAATATCCCGTGAGTCCGAGGAAACTCCGCACCTCGTGGACAGACCTCAGGGATTTCCAATTCAGCACTTGTACAATCTTGCTTGGGTCTACAGTGATGCCCTCTGCTGATATAATATGCCCGAGGAAAGGTACTTGCGATATCCAGAATTCGCACTTGCTGAATTTAGCGTACAGCTTGTGATCTCGCAGCCGTTGCAAGACTACACGAAAATGATTCGCGTGCTCTTCCTCCAACTTGGAATATACCAATATATTGTTGATGAAGACCACAACAAACTTGTCCAGCTCCCGCATGAATACCGAGTTCATCAATTAAATGAAATGAGCTGGAGCGTTGGTGAGGCCGAAGGACATGACATGGTACTCATAGAGCATGCACCTCGTCGAGAAAGCCGTCTTTGATATGTCCTCAGCCCATATCTTAATCTGGTGGTACCCTGATCTTAAGTCCATTTTGGAAAAGATCTTTGCCTCGACCAATTGATCAAACAACATGTCCATACGAGGCAGTGGGTACTTGTTCTTGATTGTGACAGCATTTAGTGTATGATAGTCCACACAAAGCCGCAACGTCTCATCTTTCTTATTGATGAATAATGCCGAACAGCCCCATGGCGTGGAGCTCGGCCTAATAAAACCTTTTTCCAGCAGATCCATCATCTGTGTTTTCAATTCTACCAACTCCTTCGGTGCATCTTGTACGGCCTTCTGGATATTGGCATTGTTCCCGGTGCATGTTCAATCTTGAACTCCAACTTCCGGTCGGGCGGCATACCCGGTAGATCATCCAGGAATTATGTCGGGAAATTCACAGACTACTGGAATATCTTCCAGTCTGGTGGTAGTGGAATGATAGATGGCTGGAAGTTTTATTTCTGGACTGTCCAGGAATAAGGAATGAGACTCGTGCATATCTGGATGCAAATGCACGACTCGAAGGACGACGTCTAGAGTAGCACCGTGGCGGTTTAGCCAAGACATCCCTAGGATGACGTCTATCTTTTGTCCCTCTAATACTATGAGAGATGTAGGGTATATTTTTCCCCTTAAGCATAGTGGTGCTTTTGGAACCAGCATGCTTACTGAAATGTTCCCTCCCGGTGAACAAATCAAAAATGGACTCTTGGTGGGTAGTATTTGCGGACCATGTTTAGCAACATAAGAATTACTAATGACATTGTGAGTGGCAACCGTGTCAAATAAAACTATGGTGGGGTATTTGTGGAGTTGGAACATACCCGCCAGGATAGGTTCTCCCTCCGGTACGTTCTCAATGGCGATCTGGTGTACGTTGCCGGGTTTAGGGTTTGCATGGCGTGCGTTATTGTTGTTTCGGGGCTGATTTCTCCCGGGAACAGTGGTGCCACTCTGCTGCTTTGTGGCTTCTCAGGGCAATCCTTGAAGAAATGCCCCGTACGACCGCACGTGTAGCATGCGTATGGTGGCTGGCTGCTTCCTGGGGGACGAAAGACCACCATGTGCTGCTGAGGTGCAAACGCACACGGCATTGCCCACTGCTGCTGTTGTTTCTGCGGAGGTGCTGGTAGTGCCGGTCGGAACGCCGGCTGTGGATACAGCCGATTGCCAAATTGCATCTGTCGCTGTGGTGGCTGGCAGTGTTGACCTGATGGTGTGCGATACACCATCCTATATTTTTGGGGAGGGCTACCTCCCTCTCCGCTGCTTTGCAGCATGCTGCGCTTCTTTTCTGCTGCAGCCAACTCTTTGCCGGTATCTTCCTGAACAATCGCAGCATCAATCATTTCATTGAGGCTGCCACGACTGAACATCGCAGCATGTCTTTCAGGAGCGGATTCAGCCCCTGGTAAAAGTAGTCCCGCCACTTCTCATCCGTATCAGCGTAATGCGAAGCATAGAGGGCAAGATCGTTGAACGCACGGGCATATTCCAGCATGTTCCGGTTGTCTTGCTGCAGGTGTAAAAACTCCTGTGTCTTCCTCTTCATTAGACCCTGCAGAATATGATAGGCCCTGAAGGCCGTCCGGAACGCCGCCCAGGTCAAAACTTGCTCCATGGGTTGGGAGGCGCATAAGTTCACCCACCAAGTGCTCGCGGACCCCAAAAGTTGCTGGGCCGCGAACTGTGTCTTCTGCTACTCGCTAACACGGAGCAGCCCGAACTTCATTTCCATCATGCGGAGCCAGTTGTCTGCATCGAATGGCTCATCTGCCCACGAGAATACCGGGGGATGTGTCGTGAGGAAATCCGAGTAGGAACTGTTGTCGTTCCGCTAGGTCTTTACGCCTCTTTGGACGAGATGTATTCGCAATCAAAGTTTGCAGCAACTCCGTGTGCTTCTAGTGCGAGCCCGCCATGGTCGCAACTATATCAGCCAACGTGACCGTTGGCGGTGGTGGTGGCTGTGGTTGCTGCTGCTGTCCCGAGGAAGTCTCGGGAGGCTGTTGGGAGGCTTCTCCCCCCTGACTGAAACCCCCAACCTCTGGGTTGGCACGAGTGCGAGTTATTCTGAAATTCAAAACAGCGTTAATCAGCACATGTCATAATTAAAAATCCATGAAAAACAGTAGGTATTGCAGTGATACATGAAGAAATTTGCACAACATTCACATATATTGATAAAGCAAAAACTTTATACAAGATATATTATTCTCAGTTAAAAATTACAGCCACTTTTGAACATCCGAGAAGTCGTGCTAATGTCGTCACTACATATCCATATGCTACTGTTTTACACGACATGTCGCAGCTACAAAAGTTATTACACACCACCCTCGCTGCCCTACTCGGCAACGGAAACTCCCTAGTCATAGTGGAAATCGACCTCCTGCGGGTCTTCCTCCTCTGCTGGTTCTGCTGGTGGATCAGGATCCATGACCTCATCTTCAGGTTCAGGTTTCGGTATCACCGGAATGCCGAGAATCACGGGTACTGCACCTACCATCGGTAGGCCCACTACCTGAGGTACGAGGTCCTGCAAAGCATTCACATCGTCCATGACCTGGTTGTAGTCCATCTCCCAGTTCTGTCCCTCCTCAATCACGTCATCACGCTCTTGAGTGAGGACCTCATTCTGCTGGGTCAAAACCTGGACTTGCTGCTGCAAAGCCGTGATGTCGACACAGCTTTTCTTCCCCGCCTTACTCAACCGACGCAACTGATTATGTTGTTCATTCAGTCACTTTATCGTTGGAAGAAGCACATTACAAAGTGCGTTATGGGTACTCTCGTAATGGTCGCGGCGGCTGGTGCTCTCCTTGAGCTCCATGGCAAGTCGAGCCATATGGACAGCTTGGCTGTCCATCATGTTCTTTCCTGCCGTAAGATGGAGGCTGAGATTCGCATCCGCTGGGTTGTACCTTGGGCAACTTGGATCGGTTCCCACAAAGTACCGCTCCCACTAGATGTGGTTAGCTCGTCCCTCCACTGGAACAAGCGCATATGGAGTTCGATCCATATCTCTCACGTGTAGTTGGCAGAAACGCGACATGGCGTCACGGGCTGCCACTTGCCACATGTCCTCCGGGTGTCTCCCTTTCACCGTGACGGTGAATGGTGCCCAACCCGGTGGCGTGGGTCCTGCCGGAACATCGAAATGTATGGTCCATGTCATGTTCCCCTCCTCGCCTTCTTCCTTGGCTAGGAAGCACGGCATCTCAACATACCCAAAATATTGAAGCATAAGTTTCAACAATTCTGAATACCCGTGGCGTTGAGAACAATGAGACATCACCCATCCGTTCTCCAACTGTTTATCCACTTCCATCTGTAGAAATATATTTGAAAAGGTCAAATATTCATTTCAACAGTAAAACAGCGAGTTATAACATAAAACATGTCATTGAACTCATAAAATTTGGAAACATGAATCAAGCTTATTAACAAGTTGATTGCTACTGCACTGCCCAAAATATACAGTGCTGACCAGTTTCCAGTCTAACCAGATTTAAACCATGGTAAGGGAAAAATCAGTTCTGGAGATCAACATAAAAGTTAAAGTTAATTTAAAAAGATTTCTATAATGTATTTGTATGCCCCCAGATCTACTCTGTTTCAAAAGTTATGAGATGTCAAAGTTAACAGAATTTCTGGAGAAAACTGGGCAACACCTCCCTGCTTGAGGTACTGATTTGATCCAAGAATTCCAGTTAATTCTATACCGAATTTGACAAAACTTTCTGTTAAAAAGTTGTCACCTACCTCATGAACTTTTCAGAAATACCTCATTTAAAACTTTTGGATTTTTATGCCGGAAGTTATAGTCATTTTACAGAGAGTTACAGAGAGTATTTACTCTGCCCTGTTTTCTGGACAGTTTCAACTCTACTGCCTATTTCGGCAAGATAAGGATGAAACACCTCTGAAAATCAACAGAAAAGTTGTAGAAATATTCCAAAGATTTCTAGAAATGTATCATACCACCCCAATATCGAAAGAACTCGACCTCTACACTCTGTATAACATCAGCCACATTTCAGCTGAAAACAGAGGACTCTGTTCCTAGTCTTACATAAGTTGAAACTTGATTAATTTTGAAATCCAGATCAAGAGAAGAAGTTTAAATCATATTTTTAGTTCTCTGGATCAAAATTTTCAACTTTTACAATGAAGTTGATCATTTCATGGACTGTGACGTTGAAGCGTCACCAAAACATGCCGATATTACGTTCCTCACAAAGAAATCCTATACCGGACTTAGCCGGCTTCGTTAATTCAGTGGCACTAATCGACTCTCGCACACGTATTCTACTGGGCTATCGATTCGTGGTTACACTACCAGAATAAAAGCACACAATGATCAAGTTCAGCTGCACACTGAACCCGGCTCCATAACAGTTTCCTACCGCCGTCCGTCATCCATCGCATGGGTGTTCTCAAGCCAAACACGCCTTGAGCTACGTGTTCACATTACCAACCACGTGACGGGGTCTCCACCTACTTGCCCGTAGCACGCCAGGATTGGCGTTACTCTAATACCCCAAACCACATGAAGAGTCGTAGAGGATACCTAAGTTGGCCGAGTTACCTGCCACCCGTGATGCTCCACCCTTAAGCTTGTGCGCACTGGTTGACAGCGCATACACGCATCCCATACATGCACCCCCCAAGACATAAAAAGTCTCGAGATGCATGATTTTCCTACATAACAAATAGGTTAGGGTTGCCACTTGTATAGACTAATAACATCCTTATGTGGGCTATTACTCGTTCCTCACCGAGTTTTTGAAAATCTAGCCTTTTCCAAGCGTTAAACCTCAACGATGCTCTGATACCACGATGTGAGGACCCGGTGGTCCCGACATTCCAGGATCTCGCTGAGGGGTGCTGTGATAAACAGCACAGGATAACACACAGAAAAGACAATAAGCGCAAGCTATGTTTTATTACATGAACTGTTTATAAACATAGTTACATAAAAATACTGTGTATAGCCTACTCTCACGGGCGTAGGCTAAGCAAAAGACTCCACGTTCAGCCCGTTAACATGTCCTCACTAGCACACACGCACACTCTAACACGGCGGCATGCACGGCTCCCATTCGACGGTGGTTCCCTCCGCGGGATCATCCCCGTCTCCTCCTCGGGAGCCTCCACCTCATAATTCACTGCAAACACTTCAACAACAAGCAGTGAGCACGAAGGCTCAGAAAGACTAACCCGTCTCATCTAAACATGCAACTCTACATGTTGGAATTTAAGTGTACAGTGGGAAAGTACTTTGCATAAGGGCTCGCCTAATTAGTTGACTCTTACTTTCAAGTTTTAGCCTAAATTTAGTGGAAAACCTTGTGCTAAGCCACATAGGAAGTCCGCAATCAAACAAGAAACGCATTTCTCTTATGTTACCTGCCTAAGGTGTAAAAGAACTTTGATCTTCTCTAATTTAAAGAACTTCATTAATAATCAATGTAAGACTTCCAAACAACAACTTTAATTCATGACATCTAGCCTGTTCTTTCTACGTCACGGTACAGTGAACAAGTGGTAATCACTGACTGCGAGGGATGGCGATTATAATCGATTTACACTTGCAGGGTTACCCGAATAACACGTCACGCATGCATGTACTTGATGTTGCCTATAACAACCATCCCGGACGTCATACGTGACCACCTTTCACTCGTTAGCCATGTGTTGAACCGGTCCCATTGTCTCGAGTAGGAGGTCCCTACGCGGAGCAACCTACGTGCCCGCTAGCGTATTTACACCTTGCTGCTCTCTGACACGACCCCACGGTCTTGTCGAGCTAGGATCATGCTGAGGGGTGCTGCGTTGCACAGCACCAGATAACACATATCAAAGGTACAAAGCGGAAGCAAAGTTTAATTACATAAAGAGGTTTATGGACATTTTTACAACAAAATATGTTCAGTCTACACTCACGGGCGTAGACTATGCATCAAGTTCACGTTCAGCCCGTGAACGAGTCCTTGCTAGCACACACGCACACTAACACGGCGGCGTGCACGACTCCCACTCGATGGGGTTCCCCTCCTGGGGTTCCGTCTCCTCCTCGGGAGTCCCTTCCTCATGGAACCCTGCAAAAGCTTCGAACACAAGCAGTGAGCACGAAGGCTCAGCAAGACTGACCCGTCTCTTCTAAAAATGGAACTTCTACATGAGGGGTGATAGGTACATGAGATAAAACAATTTGCAAAGGACTCGCCTAATTATTGGAACCTTGCTTTCAAGTTTTAGCAGCAGGTTGTGGAGAACCTTACGCTAAGGCACATGAGAGAGCCGCAATCAAACAAGAAACACATTTCTCTTATGTACTTTGTCCAAAGTTGAAATGAACTTTAGTTAGCTCTAAACTACAGCAATCATTAACAATCAAAGTCCATCTTTCAATCAGCAACATTTTAACATGTAACTAGCCTGTTCTTTCTACGTCACAGTATAGTGAACAAGTGGTACTCACTGACCGCGAGGGACGGCTATTATAATCGATTTACACCTGCAGGGTTACCCGAATAACCCGTCACGTACGCCCGTACTCGATGTTGCCTACAGCAACCATCACGGACGCCGTACGCAACCACCTTTCACCCATTAGCCAAATGTTGAACCGGTCTAATCGTCCCGAGCAAGAGGTCTCTGCACGCGCATCTCAGTGCCGCCAGCCGATTTACACCTCGAGCTCTCAACCAACCCTCTGAACGACCAGCTATGCCTCAACACCCAGCTACCCGAGTTACATCGGTTTCCCGGTTCCCATATAGCCGGTAGGTCTTTGGTACTGTTCTAGCTTGTTCAACAGGCCCGCACACGGCTCGGTTCTCAATCGACACAAGCGGAGCTATAGCACCCAGGTCCTAAAGTCCTGCTTCCCTTACTCTCCGCTTGGTCTCATTTTACTTACCATGTGTATCATGTGCTATCTCTACCCGAGTCGAGTGCCTCTAGCCTATGCTCGCGAGTAGTTCCAACTACTCGACTTGTACCGAATCCTACCCTATATTAGCTTTGCAGTAGCTAACGGGGTTTGCAACCCTAAACCCAACCCATGGTTTTCTTGGCTATGCATTTGGGTTTCAAACAAGACTCTAATGCAAGAAATAAGTGCTGCTCAAAGAAAGTGCTCAAAACAATAAAAATTTGTAAAGAGGTTAATGCAAACCGGGGCTTGCCTTGCTGCTCTTGGTCGTAGGCTAGCTTCTCTTCCAGAGTAATGAAGTCTAAGACTTCGGGTTCCTCCTCGACCTTAGCGACTACATGAGATAACAAGTACGTGTATTCATTTAAATGCATTTGAATTGAAATTAAACTTGTGAAGTTTGTAAGTCCCACTAGACAGACTCAATGACTCTGAAATTTTTATTGTGGCTTGGTTACGACCTAAACAGAGACTTGGCCAAGTTTTAGTTGCATCAAAGCCCATTTGAGCTCTCCACAATTAATTATGTCCTTGACCTTAATTGGAACTCGTAGGGTGTTCTAGGGATCTACATGGAACAAGCCATGACTTTATGAAAACTAGATTTTCGGAGGGTTCTAATGGAGTTGGTCTCACTTAATTTGAAGGTTCCTAGCTAAACATATGAGCTAAACAATTTCAGAGGAAATTCTGAAAATGTTTCTGAACATTTTCTATTTTCTCTAGAACAGTTTTATGAATCACACCATTAGTGGAGCAAATGAGCTCAAATAGATCTGAAATTTTTATGGTAGTTCAGGGATATTTTGGTGAACATCCCAGCAAAAGTTCAGAATTTTTCTCCAAAGGATTCTCCAGTTAAAATTTCAAACAGTTCAAATTTTGAGGAATTAATTCTGAAGAAATAAGGATTTCCATGAAGTGAAACTTAATTTTCTGGAAAGTACTCAGAGAGCTGAATCCAACAAAATTTGGTTCACTCGATTTGGAGTTTCCTAGCCCAAGTTATGAGGATTTGAAGTTTGAATGAAATCTGAAAATCGGGGAAAAGTTTAAATCTGCCGGTGGGTCCACGGTACACGTGTCGGGCGCTGGAGCGACGGCACACCGGGGTCCATGGAGTTTTTGCGTGCCAGCACATCATATCCGAGCCTCAGACAGATCCCGATTTAAAATCCGAGCCGCTGACAGCCGAGATCCACCCCCTTCGTCTTCCTCCCGACTCCCGCGTTCGGCCGCCGCGACGCCTCTCCGGAGAGCTCGCCGGCAGCCTCTCTGGTGCTCCAAACTTCACGATTCTGGCCGCCCCTTCCTAAGTCCACTCGGGGAACACGGTTCTGGGCTCAGTTCGTCATGACAACGGTCGGCATATGGTCAGCGACGAGCGGCGGCCTCGGGAGAACTTCGGCTGTGTCGGCCGACCTCCCTAGCACCCCAATCGATCGAGCAACCAGTCGGGAAGCATCTGTGGACCTTAGGAAAGGTCGACATGACCTTGAAGCAGCTCGGGGAAGGTCCGAAGTAGGCTCCCACCATGTGCCCGATGCTTCCTGCAGGATCCGCCGTCGGCAAGCTTCGAAATACGCCGGGTACAGGGGTTCTCAGGCTAAGGGTTGTGAAGGCAACTTGTGCGCTACCAAGTCTAGTATGTGTAGGAACGGATTGAGACTCTCTACACCTTCCTAGAGCGTGAATTTGACAGAACCGCACCCGAAGGTCGGTCTGTACCGAGAAAGGGGAAAACTGGAAATTCACCGCCGGCGAAGCACTCGGGCTGTGGCTCGGGGGTGAGCAGCACCGGTCACCAACGCGTCCGGGGACGCCTTAGCTTGGGTGTGACAACCTCCCGGTTGGGCTGTCCACGGGAGCCCAAAGTGCAGCGGCTTTAGGTCTCTGCATGGAACTCTCGGTATAGCCGAGATCAACCGGTTTTTGCGGAATTCTAAAGACGGGGAAGAAGAAGGAAGACTCCTATTGCCTTGTCATAGCTTTGGAGGGATCGGGGAGGCTTTGATCGTGGCTCTCCGATCAGTTCCGAGCGGCAGAGGGAAAAATCCGGTTCTGTGTGCTAGCGAGGGGAAAATGGCGAGGGGGCTTCGGCTGAGGAGTGGGGCGCCTTAAGAAGGGCTCCGAACCGACTTGTGCCCGCGCGTGGCCAAGCAGCTGGTGGCGCGGCGGCCTCCCTCGGTGGCGATCGCTGCTGAAGCCCGAAGACCCGATGAGAAAGTCTTCAGTCGGTTGAAACATTTCAGTGGCTGACATGTGGGTCCCACTCCCCTTTTAACCTCTGAACTTAACTCCATATTACTGTTGTAAACAGTAATCCCTAAAATGCCCATGGTGATTTGAATTATTCACCCTTGAGCCATTTGAATTGGTTAGAATTCAAATTGGGTTTTGTTTGACTAAATTTCAGCACATGTTCAGTTTGAAATTCAAATAAAGTTTGAATTTGCTACACGTAGCTCATGTCAAGATCAACTCCAAATGGAGTGAAAATTGGTGTGTGAGCTCACAAAAATGTGCTGAGTAAGAATAGGCCTCCCACTTTTGAATTCATGGGATAAAAATAGTATGAATTTGAATTTGAGTTCAAAGTACCCTCTTTCTAGCTATACCCAAAAGTAACTCAAAAAGGTTTTGAATTTGGGTGAAACTTGGCATGGATATTCCTAGCAAGGTGTAGGAGATTTCATATGCCCAGCCCCTAGATGATGCATGTGGGAAATACCACTTTTGCATTTTGTGAGTTTATTCACTAATGAGCATGTTGATAATGGTTACTTGCTCTTCAAATATGTTCATCAACTTTCTTCAAATGAGTTGTGTTGTGTGGTGATGAACACTTTAAACATGTGTCAAAAACTGAGGCCCTTACATTCCTCCCCCCTTAAAAGAATCTCGTCCTGAGATTATAAGGTGAAAATGAGAGAAAGGACGGTGAAAAATTACCGGATATGCAATGTGAAAAAGTCGGGGTAGTTAGCGCGAAGAAATCCTTCGCTCTCCCATGTCGCTTCTTCCACGGAGTGATTACTCCACAGAACTTTGTAGAACCACAACGTACGGTTGAGTGTGGTTCGGGCCTTCTCGTCAATGATCTGAATCGGTTCCTCCCGATAGGTGAGATCCGGTTTCAGTTCTTTAATGTTCTCCAGCTGAACGGTAGTCGATAGCTTGAGACACTTCCTCAGCTGGGAAATATGAAAGACACCGTGCACACCGGAAAGTGCTTCTGGTAATTTCAGCCGGTATGCTACCGATCTACATCTTTCGGTAATCTGGAATGGACCGATGAATCGGGGTGCCAACTTTCCTCTCACCCCAAATCTGTTTACGCCCTTTATTGGAGATACACGTAAGTATACGTGATCCCCGACTTCGAATTGTAGTGGGCGCCTTCTCCGGTCTGCATATTGCTTCTGTCGGGATTGGGCTGCTTTTAGGTTTGATTGAATCAGCCGAACCTTTTCCTCCACGTTATTGACAAGGTCAATCCCGAAGGTAACCCTTTCGCCAGACTCATACCAATTTAATGGTGTGCGGCATTTTCTCCCGTATAGCGCCTCGTAAGGCGCCATCTTGATGCTAGATTGGTACCCATTGTTGTACGAGAACTCGGCTAACGGCAAGTGATCATCCCAATTCTTGCCGTGGTTGATAGCACAAGCTCGTAGCATGTCCTCTAGAATCTGATTTACCCGCTCGGTTTGCCCCTCCGTCTGCGGGTGGTATGCTGAACTACGGATCAGCTTCGTCCCCAATGCAGCGTGTAGCTGCTCCCAAAAACGGGACACAAATAAAGTGCCCCGGTCCAATATGATGGTACGGGGTATGCCGTACAAGCATATGATCCGTGAGATGTACAGCTCAGCGTACTTCTTGGCGTTGTAGTTGGTGTTGACCGGGATGAAATGGGCAACCTTGGTGAGCCGGTCGATGATCACCCACACAGAATCATGCTTCTGAAAAGTGGTGGGTAAACCGACGATGAAGTCCATGCTCACATCCTCCCACTTCCAGGCAGGAACGCCCAGTGGTTGTAGCAGTCCCGGTTTCCGCATATGATCTGCCTTCACCCTTCGACATGTATCACACTCGGACACGTACTTTGCGATTTCCCGCTTCATCCGTGTCCACCAAAACTTGCTTCTGAGTTCTTGATAAATTTTGTTGCTGCCGGGGTGAATAGAAAACTTTGACAAGTGAGCCTCATCAAAAAAAAATTTCCGTAACTCCGGGTTACGGGGTACGATGATCCGGTCCTTGAACCATAGGACGCCGTCTCCGTCTTTCCGGAAGCATTTCAGCTCCTCACTGTCTACACGTCTCCGTAAATGCGACATGCCCTTGTCATGTTTCTGAGCTGCCGCTATCTCTTCACGGATGGTGGGGATCAAAGCTAGGTTGTAGAGAGCTCCATGTGGAATCACATGCAGTGGTGGTTCGCTCTCTTCCAACGGTGTGATGGTCAGATTGTTGACGTGTGACTTGTGACTCAGCGCATCCGCCACTACATTAGCCTTGCCGGGATGATAATGGATCTCTATTTCGTAATCCTTTATCAGTTCTAACCATCTTTGCTGCCTCATGTTCAGCTCTTTCTGAGTTAATATGTACTTGAGGCTCTTGTGGTCGGTATATAAATGTACGAGGTTACCGAGTAGGTAATGCCTCCACATTTTCAGTGCAAGTACCACGGCAGCGAGCTCCAAGTCATGAGTTGGATAATTCTGCTCATGGTTTCTAAGCTGCCGTGATCCATACGCGACCACCCTTCGGTCTTGCATCAGCACACATCCTAGCCCAATACCGGATGCGTCACAGTATACATCAAATGGTTTTGTTGTGTCTGGCTGCGCCAAAACCGGTGCTGATGTTAGGTGCTTGACTAAAGCCTTGAATGCTGCTTCACTTGCTGGACTCCAAACATATTTGGTAGCCTTATTTAGCAGCTCTGTAAAAGCCCAAGAAAAGGGACTTGCAAAAAACTTTTCATCACTTCACAACACCACAGTTTTGTTGTGGATATCTTGTGAAAAATTGTGAAGAGCAAGTAACCTCCATCAAAAGACTGATTAGAGGAGAAAGCCTCAACTTTCACAAAGTAGGATTTCTACACATGAACATGAGAGGTTGAGCTCACCCCTAGGACTTGAAAAGTTTTGGGAAGGTTCAGGTCAAGTTTCATGCAAATCCAACACTTTTGAGGCACTTTTGGAGACATTTGAAAAAGAGGCCAATTTGAATGTAAATTCAAATTGCAGGAACTTTCATCCCTCAAATTCAAAAGTTAGCTTCATATTAAAACTCAGCACAGTTTTCTGAGCTAGCCCACCAATTTTCATCCCCATTGGAGTTCATTTTCTCAAGAGCTAAATTTGTAAGAATTCAAAACTGAATTTGAATTTCAGTTTAAACATGAAGCAAATTTAGCCAAACACAGTTCAAATTTGAGAACTCAATTTCAAACCAAAACTTGGAGGCTAAGTCTCACCTTCAATTGTGAGTAGCTGGGGATAAATTGGCATAAACGGAAATGAGAAAAATTATAAAGGGATTTGGAGGGGAGGCCCACTGGTCAGTAGACTTAGCGCAGAAGTCTCCTCAGCCGACTATCTCGACCGAGCGCGCTCGCCAGCTGCGGCCAGCGTCGTCCCCCGACCACATCGGCCGGCCAGCTCCTGCTTCGGCATAGGAGGTGGCACAGCAGGTGTTGCGCTCTCCACTGGCCTCAGTGGCCTATAAAAGGCCCGAGACCGCCGGCGAGTTTCTGTTTTCGCGAGTTCCCGCAACCAGCAGCCTAATCGCCCGAGCTCCGATCGTTTTCCACCCAAGCTGTGATCATCCTCTGGCCTTGACCTCCATAGGAAAGTGGAGCGCTAGCTTGTCCTCGAGACCACCGCGCAAACCATTCTAAGGTTCGACCTTTGTGCGCGGAGAATTTTCCAGTTTAGGGCGGGGAGCTCATTTCGGGACCCGATTAGGTTTAGGAGAAATTCAGGAAGATTGGTGGGTGGGAGGTCAAACGGAGCTGTGAGAGAGCATCTAGAGGTTCTTGCGACCCTTCTCGATCAAAACCCGGAAGGAAACCACCGCCGGAACCCTAAGTTCACCATAGAACAGTGTGGCGTAGGAGAGGGTCGCCGGTGAGGTCTGGGTTGCCGGCCGTTTAGGGCCCAACGGAGATCATGCCGAGCTTTCCGACGTTCCCCTGAGCGTGGCGACGCGATTAGCGCGCGAAGGAGATGGTCAGGAGGGCGGGAACACGTTGCCGCGGTAGCACAGAGGCATAGAGCTCGTCGCCGGCAAGCTACGGCGGTGAGCCAGCGGTGGCATGGTGTCCAGCGTGTTCAGCACCCGAAATTACGTGGGGGCGGCGAGTCTCTCCGGCGCCGGCGAGCTAGATCGCCGGGCACGCCGACCTAGCCGGAGCTCCGGCGGCTCGAGGCGGCGGCGTCGGGAGGTAGACGAAGGGCGCGGCCCCAGCTGTCAGCTACTGTGCTAATCACGCGTGAGAACGCGGTTAGTTCAAATTAAATGGGCGGGCCCCGCTGTCAGCTTCTGGTTTAGCGCGGGAGGGGATTCTCTGTAGGAAAATAATTCAGGGATCAGCTCAAACTTTAGAAATTCATAACTTTGTGTAGGAAGCTCCAAATTCAGTGAAACAAATTTTGTTGAACTCAAGATTTTGAGTACTTTCTAGCAATACCAATTTCAGCTCATGAAACCTAATGTTTTACAGAATTAATTCCCTAAATTTTAAAATGTTGGGAATTTTATCTGGAGAATTACTTCATGAAAAGTTCTGAAATTTGGCTGAGAGGGTCATTGGAAAATCCTTGAGTCACAGTAAAATTTTCAGACTCATCCAAGTTAATTTAGTCCCCCTAATGGGGTGATTAAGAGAACTGCCCTGAGAAAATAGAAAAATGTACAGAAACATTTTTCAGGTTTTCTCAAATCTTGTTTAGGGCATAACTTTCAGTAGAATTCTTCAAATGACATGAAACCAATTCCATTAGAACCATCTTAAATTCTAGTTTCCAGAAAGTAATAGTTGGAGCCATGAAAACCCCTGGAATTACTTAAAGGCTCAAATATTGACCAAATAAGTTTTTATTTGTACAAGGATCAAATGAACCTTGTTTCAAATGAAACTTGGTCAAGACTCTGGTTAGGACCCTACCAAGCCACTATAAAAATTTCAGAACCAAAAGGGAGGGCTAGCTAGAGTTATTAGTAATTATGTATTCAAGTTTACACATTGCATTTAAATTGACATATAGTATTTCATTAACGTGTAGTCGCTGAAGGCGAGGAGAATCCGGAAGTACTTGACTTCCTCCTTCCGGACGAAGACTTAACCCCTGACCAGCAGCAACAAGGCAAGCCCCGGTTTGCATTCAACTATTTTTCAAGTTTTGCTTTATGAACACTTAGTGTGAAGTATGAATGTGCATTAGGTGTAGGATGAATGGAACCCCACTTGCATAACCAGAATTTTTCCCTAAGAGTGAGGGTAGTGTCCAAGACCTCAAGTAGACAGGATATGCTTAATGAATTATAGGACTTCGGTACAAGTAGAGTAGTTGGAATCTACTCACGAGTTAGGTTGGGACACACGGGTTTGGTTCGAGTGATGTGAGATCACTTTAGTAATGAAAATGAGACTAGGCAGGAGTGAGGGCGCAGCAAGATGAAGTCTTACGTGCGCAGCCCTGTCCGTGTCGATTGAGGACCGATCCGTGTGCAGCCCTGCTGAACAAGTATTGAACGTACCGAAGGCATATCGGATATATGGGCCCCGATAAACCGATGTAGCCTAAACCTCCGGGCGCCGAGGCATAATGCACCGATTTATAAGTGTAGGCTGAGGGCAGCAAGGTGGAAATCTGCTAACGGGCATAGAGAGATGCTCCGTGTAGGGAACCTCCTGCTCGTTTCGGTGTGACCGGTTCGATGTTTGGGCTGTTGGGTGAAAGGTTGTCCCGTACGACATCGAGTGAGCATGCTGTGCAGCTCCACGGGTGGGCGTACGTGACGTGCTCTTTGGGTTTCCCTGCAGGTGTATATCGAGTCGATTCGCCGTCCCTCGCGGTGACGAGTATCGCTTGTTCACTGAGTCGTGACATAGACTAATATATGAATTGTTATGATTCAATATGGCTGTTATGATATAATTGTATTTCTACATGTGTGTCACCAAATATTGCTTACTAAATTTCAGATTCCTGAACTGTTAACTTATTGCTAAAAGATGAGTTAAGGATGAACTTGTAGGCATGTCCATTGCTGCAATGTTACTATCCTATGTTCATTGTACACCTCATGTAGAGTTTCATGCCTAGGTGAGTCGGTTAAGTCTTGTTGAGCCATTGTGCTCACGGTTGCTGCTTAAGTGTTTTTCAGGTGAGGAGACACCTAGGGACTCGGGTTACGAGTCCACCAGCGAGGGTTACCTTCCGTCGGGGACCACGGCTGAGTGGGAGCCATACACGCCGCGCTGAGCTGAGGAGTGCAGCTAGTGTGGGTTGCCCTAGGGCGGGGCAGCCGACTTTTGCTAGATAGGCGGGCATGAGTTGTATAATGTAGACTTCCGCTGTGTAATAAAGACACTAGTTTGTAACTGAGTAGTGTACTACTTTGTACAGTTCCAGTTGTTTTTCCCATGTAATATATTGTGTCCTTATGACGTGTGCTGTCAGGTGTCGCATCGTGCGGCACCACCCTCTGCGATCCTGGATGAGCGGATTCCGGTCCGCCACAGCCTGGTATCAGAGCTGCATTGGGGATAGCACAGTACTTAAGGACTGTATTACGGGAAAAACTTAGGTTTATAGTGAGGATTCGGTAGTTTTCCCAAGTAAGGACTATATTAGCATAGTTACTTAAAGTGGCAAGACTAACATATGTGTTATAATTCTGAATTTTCATTATGTAACGACGCACCTAGCGTGCATTAGGCAAGTAAGTGGAGACCCCATCGCGTGGTCAGTAACGCGAGAGTGTGTTCGTCTGGAAATAGCCCAGGAGGACATACGCAGCACTTGCCATCGGCGTGCCCTGCAGGGCAGTAGGTGGTATCTGTTGGGTTGATAACATTCCCAACCGTTACGACCTGTTCATGATCTACTCGGGTTCCCCGTCGTGTGGTGCTGAAACACGATCACGTACCTTGAGACGTGGCTTAACTCAAGGACGGCCATATGACAATGATACGGGTGTTTGTATTTACTTTCAAATATGGAACTGCCTGAAATGAAACAACCTTTGATTGCATCATTATTGTGTGGTCTTCTGCAGGTACTAACCACGTATGTATTCCGTGTAGTACACGTGTGCGAGAGACCGTTTAGTGCCACAATTGAGACGTATATGCCGGTATAATCCGGTTAGCATTTTCTTTTTGTGAGGAACGTAGTACCGATATATCATAGGCATGTGCATGAAAGATAATGATAACAAGGAATTAAAATCACTAAGTTTCAACATTTAGGATCCAGGTTGGGTAGGAAAATGTGATTGTTGCTCAGTGTAGTTCCAAAGGATTGAAAAACAGAGTGCTCTGTTTTGGGCAGCAAGTTTGCTGAACTTTTACAGGGCATAACTCACAGATCATTTAGCCAATGGAGGTGTGGGATATAGTTCTGGAAAGGTATTTAAGTACGCCACAACTTTGTTGTAGACTTCCAGAGCTTAAACAAACCTTAATCCGGCTTAAATCCCAGAGGAGTGTAAACTGTCCAGAACCAGGACAGATTTAAAAAACTCTCTGGACTGTCCTGTTTTTTAAGCGTAACTTCCTGTAGAAAAAAATCTGAAATTATCATATGATACATCTTTGGAAAAGGTAGGAGATGTGTTACATATGTGTAATTCAAAGTTTCTGTATTTTCAGCATGGAATTCAGTGGAAACCAGGGTTGAAAACAGCAACTTCCAAGGGAGGTGCTGTTGAAGTTCTTCCAGAAATTCTGTTGACTTTGAATTACCATAACTTTAAAACCAGAGCTGATCTGAGGGCAAATAAATACTAGTTGGAAAGATACTGAAGTTAACTTTAACTTTAGTATTCAACTTGAGTCATGAAAATGCCCAGAACCAGATCAAAATCTTGGATATGTAGAAGCTGGTCATTCTGGCAGAGGAATGACAGTGAACTCATTTGAGAGATTGTTGTACCCTAGGGGGTTTAAGTACTTCCAATGGGGCAGAACATACTCATGAGTGGGTATCTTCAACTAGTGAAAGATTGAGTATATGCTTTACTCAAGTTTCTTTCGCTAGAGACCATGTTTGTGTCGTATTGAAGATAAAAGGGTGGTATACATGATGACCAAGCGATAGTAACGTCTCGTAGTGACCAAACCTAGTTGTGGTGAGCTTCCAAAGAGGAGGTTCATCAAGTTGGATTAAACTAGCTTGTATTTGGTCTGGTAATGGTGTAGCTTGTGCAAAGTTATTACATTATCTACATACGAGATGTATCGCATGTTTTTATTGTCATTATGTTTTTACGCCTATTTCATTGGACTGCATTGAAATATGTTGCCGGACTGATGGTGATTGTCGTATGATTTCAGATGGTGCGCACTAGGACCACGCACGAGGTTGGTGGCTCCAGCCAACAGGGAGGCGATGACTCCCAGCCACCGGCCTACGACAGCACCCTGCAGCAGCAGCCACCACCGCCGCCTCCGCTTACTCTAGCGGATGTGATAGAGGCACTGGTGGGAGGTCGTGAGGAGCAGACCGACCTGCTCCACACGATCGTACAGAATACGTCCCAGGCAGGGGGGCGTCAAGAGAGGGGGCCCCGTGAGCCCCGTGAGGTGTCGTACTCGGACTTCATGAGTACGCATCCTCCGGTGTTCACAGAAGCTGAAGAACCACTGGAGGCCGACAACTGGCTGTGGACCATCGAGTCCAAGTTCGGGCTGCTCCAATGTACGGAGCGGCAGAAGACTCTGTTCGCAGCGCAGCAGCTTCACGGTGCCGCTGGTGCGTGGTGGGCGAACTATGTCGCCTCACGTCTGGCTGGCCATACCGTGGAGTGGGGAGAGTTCTGGGAGGCGTTCCGCGCCTATCATATTCCTTCCGGAATAATAAAGAGGAAGTTCCAAGAATTTTTGGAACTAAAGCAGGGCGGGAGGAGTGCCCATGACTACTCCCGTGCCTTCAACCATCTGGCGCAATATGCGTCAGACTACATCTCCACCGAGGAGAAAAAGCGGTAGCATTTCTATCAGGGATTACAACCCGAAATGAAGACGCATCTCGTGCAATGGAATCGCGGCACCTTCAACGACCTCATCAATGCCGCGATCATGCAAGAGGACGCTCAGCGGGAGTTGGCAGCTGAGAAGCGGAAGCGCAGCGCTCCACCCAGCAGTGGGGTTGGCGCTCCCCAGAAATACCGCATGGTGTATCGGACGTCATCCGGACAGCAGTGGCATCCACCGGTGCGACCTCAGCGGTTCGGGGGACATTCGTTTCAGTCACCTCCATTCCGACCGCCAATGCCACCACCACGACCGCAGCAGCAGCAGCAGACGACACCCCGGGCGTTTCCACCGCCACAACGCGCCCCGGGTTTCCGTCCACCGATCAGCGGGGGACCGCCCCGTTTCACTTGCTTCACGTGTAGCCAAGCGGGCTATTTCGCGAAGGACTGTCCCCAGGGGCAGCAAAGCAACGGGCAAGCCCAGTTCCAGGGCGGTGCTCGAGGCCGACCTCCGGTCAAGAAGGTGGGTCAGCGGACTGGGGGCGTTCGCCACCTCGACAATGAGGACGCCCCAGAGGGAGACAACGTGCTGGCGGGTACGTTTACTCTCAACGACCAAGCCATCATCATACTGTTTGATTCTGGTGCAACCCACAACTTCATAAGTGCATCATATGTGGTTAAGCATCAGCTGGGAGCCTTTCCAACCGAGTGTTCTTATATGATCTGCTTACCGGAAGGAAAGATTTCAGCAACTATGATGGTTCCGAAAGCACCACTGTGCTTAGGTGGGAAGATATATCCCACCACTTTGATTATTCTTGAGGGGCAGAAGATTGATGCAATCTTAGGAATGTCATGGCTAAGCTACCATGGTGCTGTCCTGGGAACCTTATCACGGACGGTTCACCTCAACTCCCCATTACACTGTCCGCAGTCCCTCTTATTAGATAATCCAGTCCGGGAGGTTTCAGCGATCAATAATACTGAAGCTCTCAAGTTAGAGGACATCCCCGTAGTCTGGGAGTACCCCGACGTGTTTCCAGATGATCTTCCGGGCATGCCACCTGAGCGGGATGTCGAGTTCAAGATTGAACTTGCACCCGGGACTACGCCCATATCACGGAGACCCTACAAAATGGCTCCAAATGAGCTGGCTGAACTGAAAGAACAGCTCAATGATCTGTTGAGCAAAGGTTTCATTAGGCCGAGTTCATCGCCTTGGGGATGCTCGGCGCTGTTCGTGAAGAAAAAGGATGAAACCTTGAGGCTGTGTGTGGACTACCAGCCGCTCAACGCCGTCACCATCAAGAATAAGTACCCACTGCCCCACATCGACATATTGTTTGATCAACTTGTGGGTGCAAGTGTGTTCTCCAAGATGGACCTTCGCTCTGGATATCATCAGATAAATATCCGGGCAGAGGATATCCCGAAGACGGCTTTCTTGACGAGATATGGATTATATGAATATCTCGTCATGTCTTTTGGTCTCACAAATTCTCCAGCCTATTTCATGTACCTCATGAACTCGGTGTTCATGCCGGAGCTGGACAAGTTCGTGGTAGTGTTCATCGACGATATATTGGTTTACTCCAAGACAGAGGCCGAACATGCCGAACACTTGAGGATCGTTCTTCAACGATTGCGAGACCACAAGCTCTACGCCAAGTTCAGTAAATGTGAGTTTTGGATCAGCCAAGTGCCATTCTTGGGACATATCATCTCAGCAGAAGGCATTGCGATTGACCAAAGCAAGATAGAACAAGTGCTGAAATGGAAGGCTCCCACTTCAGTCCATGAAGTCAGAAGCTTCCTCGGGTTAGCGGGATACTATCGGAGATTCATTCCAAGCTTCTCCAAGCTCGCTAAACCGATGATAGAATTGCTGAAGAAGGGAATGAAATATGTTTGGAACACAGCATGTGAAGGAGCGTTCCGAGCATTGGTGAAGCATCTCACCACAGCCCCGGTCTTAGCTCAACCGGATACAACCAAGCCCTTCGACGTGTATTGTCACGCGTCTGGTATTGGGCTCGGCTGCGTGTTGATGCAGGAAGGACGTGTGGTCGCCTATGGCTCACGCCAACTTCGGAACCATGAGCAGCACTGTCCGACTCATGATCTTGAGCTTGCTGCTGTGGTTTTGGCGCTGAAAATGTGGAGGCACTATCTCCTGGGGAATCTAGTGCACCTCTACACCGACCACAAGAGCTTGAAATACATTTTCACCCAGAAGGAGCTGAACATGAGGCAAAGGAGGTGGTTAGAACTGATCAAAGATTATGAAATTGAGATTCATTACCACCCCGGCAAGGCGAATGTGGTTGCCGACGCGCTGAGTCGGAAATCACATGTCCATCACCTCACCGTTACACCGAGTTTATACTTGGTTCCTTATGGGTCACTCTACAACCTTGCCCTCATCCCTACTATTAGGGAGGACATCATTGCAGCTCAGAAGATTGATAAGGGTATGGCACATCTCCGGAGACGGATAGACAATGGAGAGATCAAGTGTTTCCGAAAAGATGATGAGGGGACGCTATGGTTTAATGACCGCATAGTCGTACCCCGGGATATGGAACTGAGGAAGAAGATCCTCGATGAAGCTCACTTGTCTAAATACTCCATTCATCCAGGCAGCAACAAAATGTACCAAGATTTGAAAAAGAAATTTTGGTGGACGCGGATGAAGCGGGAGGTAGCGCAGTACGTATCCGAATGTGATACGTGTAGACGAGTGAAAGCTGATCATATGAAGAAATCAGGGCTGCTGCAAGCCCTGAATATCATGGAAATGGGAAGATGTGAGCATGGATTTCATTGTGGGATTGCCCTTGACTTCCAACAAGCATGACTCCATTTGGGTAATCGTTGATCGGTTAACCAAGACTGCTCACTTCATCCCGGTACATACACATTATAATGCTGGCAAGTACGCGGAGCTGTACATAGCAAAGATTCTATGCTTATATGGGGTACCCAAGACCATCGTCTCAGATCGAGGTGCATTATTTGTATCTCGCTTTTGGGAGCAATTACACGCTGCATTGGGTACTAAGCTGATCAGGAGCTCCGCCTATCACCCTCAGACCGATGGGCAAACAGAGAGGGTGAACCAAGTGTTAGAAGACATGTTGAGAGCATGTGCCATCCACCACGGCAGGAACTGGGATAATCACCTGCCGTTGGCGGAATTCTCGTACAATAACGGCTATCAGGTGAGTATCAAGATGGCACCCTACGAAGCTCTCTACGGTCGCAAATGCCGCACCCCATTAAACTGGTGTGAGTCCGGTGAAAGGGTAACATTCGGGGTTGATGTGGTGAACGACGCCGAAGAGCGTGTTCGGACGATTCAAGCTAATTTGAAGTCCGCTCAATCCTGGCAGAAGAGCTACGCTGATAAGAGGCATAGACCGTTGCACTTTGACGTCGGGGAACACGTGTACCTCCGCGTGTCGCCGATGAAGGGCGTGCACCGGTTTGGTGTGAAGGGGAAACTCGCTCCCTGTTTCATTGGACCCTATGCTATCACCGAGAAGTGTGGACCAGTGGCATATAGATTGGAGCTACCGGCATCTCTTGCTGGTGTCCATGATGTTTTCCATGTTTCGCAACTGCGAAAATGTTTAAAGCATACAGCTGCTGTTCCTACCGAAGACATCGGCGAGCTGCAACCGGATTTAACATATGATGAATATCCGGTAGCGATTATTGATGAAAAAGCCAGAACCACGCGTAGCAGAATGTTGTGGTTCTACAAGATACTCTGGAGCAACCACACCGCTGAAGAAGCGACGTGGGAGAGCGAGGAATTTCTTCGCTCAAATTACCTGGAGTTCATGGCATCTTAGCACGGGTAAGTCCCTAGTACATCACCATCTCTTCTTTTATAATCTCGGGACGAGATTCTTTTAAGGGGGGAGGGGTGTAAAAGCCCAAGAAAAGGGGCTTGCAAAAAACTTTTCATCACTTCACAACACCACAGTTTTGTTGTGGATATCTTGTGAAAAATTGTGAAGAGCAAGTAACCTCCATCAAAAGAGTGATTAGAGGAGAAAGCCTTAACTTTCACAAAGTAGGATTTCTACACATGAACATGAGAGGTTGAGCTCACCCCTAGGACTTGAAAATCTTGGGAAGGTTCAGGTCAAGTTTCATGCAAATCCAACACTTTTGAGGCACTTTTGGAGACATTTGAAAAAGAGGCCAATTTGAATGTAAATTCAAATTGCAGCAACTTTCATCCCTCAAATTCAAAAGTTAGCTTCATATTAAAACTCAGCACAGTTTTCTGAGTTAGCCCACCAATTTTCATCCCCATTGGAGTTCATTTTGTCAAGAGCTAAATTTGCAAGAATTCAAAACTGAATTTGAATTTCAGTTTAAACATGAAGCAAATTTAGCCAAACACAGTTCAAATTTGAGAACTCAATTTCAAACCAAAACTTGGAGGCTAAGTCTCACCTTCAATTGTGAGTAGCTGGGGATAAATGGGCATAAACAAAAATGAGAAAAATTAAAAAGGGAATTAGAGGGGAGGCCCACTGGTCAGTAGACTTAGCACAGAAGTCTCCTCAGCCGACTCTCTCGACCGAGCGTGCTCGCCAGCTGCGGCCAGCGTCGGCGCCCGACCACCTCGGCCGGCCAGCTCCTGCTTCGGTGAAGGAGGTGGCACAGCAGGTGTCGCGCTCTCCACTGGCCTCAGTGGCCTATAAAAGGCCCGAGACCGCCGGCGAGTTTCTGTTTTTGCGAGTTCTGGCAACCAGCAGCCTAATCGCCCGAGCTCCGATCGTTTGCCACCCAAGCTGTGATCATCCTCCAGCCTCGACCTCCATAGGAAAGTGGAGCACTAGCTTGTCCTCGAGACCATCGCGCAAACCGTTCTAAGGTTTGACCTTTGTGCGTGGAGAATTTTCCAGTTTAGGGCGGTGTCACACCCGGTTTCTGCGAAGAACAACCAAGTGAATATCACATGTATGCCAGGATCATTTTCTCATACATGTGATGACAAATAGTGAAGCATCATTTATTACAAGCCAGGTGTCGAATATAAATAAGTCTTACATAGCATACGTCTCGATGGACGATAATAAGTTCATGACATAAATAAAACAGCAGCGGAATATAAATCTTGTGGGCTCCGTCACAGGCGTTGCCCGGGGGACTCCATGAACCTAGAATCATTCTTCGGGTCCGATGTCTTGGTCATTGAACCCACATCATCCCCTTGACCTGAGCAGCAATTTAAACCAACAAATATGCAAGTTTGAGTACCGTTGGTACTCAGCAAGTGTGGGAAAGTTATGTCATGCATGGCCATAGCAAGGAGAGGTTGGACTCATGGTTAAAGCACTACGCAATTAATACCTATCACCTTAGCTTATTAAGCACCTACATTACTACACGGGTGAAATGGTCCCAATCTCCCAACCCATCATCAGAATCAAATAACCATAACATCAATCCCAATGTTAAGCTCCCCGTTTAACATCCTCAACTTCCAAAGCCATCATCCTCTAATCATGAATAAGTCCAAGCCGCTCTTGACCGTGAGCATGGCTGTCATGACAGTTTTGACTCTGCAGAGTTCGCACCACTGTACCCACATGTAGTGATTTCATCCCCCGTTGCCGGGTGGACTAAAAGAACCTCCATTATGCCAGTGGCCGCGAACCACGTTCACACTTCCCAGGTGTGTAGCCAGGATATCACTACGAAGCCTTTACAAAGGGATTCCCGATGAGCGTGGGCCCACTGAGGTTTCATCCCTAACAGCATACAAGAGGCTCCAACCCCGCTGCAGTGGCCCCCTCTTGAGCCTTGCGGTTCATATGGTAGTCCAGCTGACACCTATTCCCCGCACCATCCAACACACCCATACTACGCCGGGGATACACCTAATTAATTGGCCAAGCTGCCCCATCTCAGCATGTGGTTGGCACAGTAAAGCCAGGTTACATGATCCATGAACCGGTCCTTAGGATCCAGGCAAGTACTAAACACAAACCCGAGTCTCGTGCACCCAGCACCAACAAAATCATCCAACTTGCCTCGATCCCTACCTCTACATAACTCATAATGTCTCTCTCAAGAGTAAGGTAAATATAATTGATGATCTCATATCCCAATTATCCCATTCTAAGCATGGCTAAGCATAAGCATATAAATAAAATGACATGATAAAATAAATCCCAACCCAAGCTACAAGGAAACAAGGTAATGCAATTCTAGGGAAACTTCCTAGCATGGGTTTCATATTTCAATTGACAATGCAAATGATTCTATCTACACATCCTAGCATAGGATCAAAGTGGTCAAGGACACTTGCCTTCTTCCTGCTGCTCTAGGAATGGAAAGTCTTGGTCTTGGAAGGGGAGAACTTGCTCTGGGGCAGGTTCTACTCATGCCAATACACATAGCAAATGAAAACAACAATCCATAAGACATAGTTCACACTTTCAGTTCATATAACCCACACATAAATACATATGATAGTCATTCACATTTCTAAGTGTTGTGGTTAATCTAGATGTGTTGATTTTTAGCCTACATGCACTTTTAAACATATGTATATGATTTCTAACTTTTGTATTCAGATTATGTTTGCACACTATATATGAATTTCCAATTTGAACAAATTCTTTATATTTGATTAATACACCTCTTAGCCACAAAGTTTGCATGAAAGGCAATTCCCTACTCCCAATAGGTTTTCAGATCTTCTACAAAATCCTAAATTGAAGCTTTTGGATTTGGAGACTTCAGTTATCATTTTCTAATTATACATACCTATTTTCCTATATTTTTCAGATTTATTTTCTATGCCTAAAAGTGAGTTTTAATATTAAATAGTAGGACATATTATCTAAACAGAATAGGTTCTGATCTAAAATATTAAATAATATATTTTTGAACTTCTCCCCTGATGTGAACTAATTTAAATTTATTTTATCAGTTTTCAGAATTATTTCCTAGCCTAAAAATGTGTTTCTATAACTAATAAATATGAACAACAATTAGACAGATTCATTTCAGCTTAAAATCTATTTTTAACTCATTCTAAAGTTTTCCAAGTGCTAGGAGAGTTTAAATTTGAATTTACAATGTGTTTGCCTTACCTTTTTTTAATTTAAATCCTAGTCACATATTCAATTTTCTGAATTTAATATCATATAGGGTCAAAAAGGTAAATCCACCTTACTGCAGGGTCTATTTGCTATTTCATAAGTTTCCAGGGGTCTAACTACACATAACAGAGGGGTTTTACTAATTTTTATTAAGTCCAGGGGCTAAAACTGATTTTTAAATGAATTTACACGAATTTCTGAAGTTCCAGGGGCTAGATCAGAAGTTTCCGGGGCTAGCTCATGTTTTCCGAGATCCCCAGTGGGTAGCGCGTAAGAATCCCGGCCTTTATAACGCGGGGCTGATGTGGACCGTCCGATTTAAAATAGACGGCTCATATTAGATCGCCGAACCGGTACGCGCGGGTTTTAATTCTACCGTGCGGTTTAAAATAGATGGCCCTCAAGGGGCCACGTCGCCCTGGCCATGTGCGGGTGGCGCTGCCCGACGGCGCGCGGCGGCGGGAGGCGGCGATCTCGCCGGAGATCTTCGGGTTTTCGTCCATACTTCCTAAAACCTGGATTTCTTGGCATTGAACGGTAGAGGGGAGGTCGGGGATCTCACCTCGGGGTTTTTCTTGAGCTTGGAGGCCCTGGAAGGTGGTCGGCGGCGAGGTCCGAGATGAAATCACGGCGGTGCTCGCCGGAGCTGCATCTAGAGTGCAAAACACCGGGTTTTCTTCACCTGCGTGACTCCCCGGAGGCGGTGGAACATGATCGCCGCGTTAGATCAGAAAACCCGAGCAAGGATCGAAAGAAAACGGTGATCGAAGCTTCGGTTCTCACCGGAGAGAAAAATGGAGCGCGCTGGGGAATTCGGCGAGTTTCTTTGCGGGAATTTCACGAGAGGCGGCGGAGGATTGGTTTGGTTAAATAGCAGCGTCCGGGGCCGAAGATCAGGCTGGTGGCGCGGGTTTTCGGAGGTGGTTTGGATTCGGGTGCGGGGAAGAGTCCGGTCGGTTGGCGCGCGCAGGAGGTAGGAGATGACACGCGGGCCCCGCGTGTCAGTGAGAGGAAGAGAGGGGCGTGGGTTTGGGCTGGCGTGGGAAGATAGTGGGCCGGCTGGCGGGTTTCGGCCCACTGGCCGGCTGGGGTTTTCTTTTTCTTTTTTTTTCCTTTTGTTTTCTGTTTTGGTTTGAATTTGAATTCCAGTTTGAATTTAAATTTCTGCACCACATGCAATATGTCCAAAAAATTTTAATGTCCCTCCTTTTGCAGATTTTGGAGTGTTACAGCTCTACCCCCCTTAAAAGAAATCTCGTCCTCAAGATTGGTGGTTCTAGGAAAACAATTCCGGAAACTGTGCCTTAAGCTCGTCTTCTCGCTCCCATGTGGCTTCCTCTTTTGAGTGATGCTTCCACTGCACCTTGCACATCCGAAATCTTTTATTTCTTGTGAGGCGTTCCATTGTCTCCAAAACCTTGACCGGTTGCTCGGCATAAGACAGATCCTCTCCTACGTCAACCTCATTCATGGGTAACATCTCTTCAGGCGTCCTTAGACATTTCTTGAGCTGTGACACATGAAATGCATCGTGCACATCCGATAGGCGAGCCGGTAATTCAAGTTCATATGCCACTTCGCCTTTCCTCTCCGGGATCTGAAAGGGTCCGATGTATCGGGGTGATAACTTCCCTTTCACCTTGAACCGACGAAATCCTCGGATAGGGGACACCTTGAGATAAACATAGTCCCCCACATTGAAAACGAGCTCTCTTCTCCGTACATCCGCATAGCTCTTTTGTCGTGTTTGTGTTATCCTCAAGTTGTTGCGGATTTCCCTCACTTTCGCCTCAACGTGATTGAGTTTAAGGTCCCTCTTAGGTTCTTGTGCAGTTATGAACTTCACTCTTGTGCCACTAGGGTGAGTTAGTTTCACCGTCCTTGTCGAACAATGGATGATTCCCTTGTGTTTGGTCAACCAATCCATACCCAAAATAATGTCTATCCCTTTTGACTCTATCACTATGAGGTTTGCAGTAAATACTACCCCATTAATGTCTAGATTCACCTTGGGACACACTTGTCTTGTCCTTATTTCTCCCCCTGGAGAGTTCACTGCTAGCATATGGTTCATTTGTGTTGTTGCTAGATCATGCTTCTTAACAAACCCTTGAGCAACGAACGAGTGGGTAGCACCAGAATCAAACAACAGGGTTGCAATGTGTAAATTGGCAGGAAACTTACCAATTACCACGTCAGGTGCCTCTTGCGCTTCCTCCATGGTCACATGGTTCACCCGTCCTCACATCACATTCTGCTGTGGTGGCGGCATGGGCTTCTTCTTTGGGCACTTACGGGCGTAGTGCCCCACTTCACCACAGTTGAAGCATTGCACCCCGACCTTAGGTGCCTGGCCTATGTTGTCTTGGGGTTGGTTCTGTGGTCCTTGCACTGCTGGTCGAGGTTAATATGTGGGACGAGGCTGCTGTACAAACTGACGCTGCGGCTGTGCCGGTGCTGATAGTGGCCTTAAATTCGGGTTGTGCCCTCTGGGTGCTGAGTAGGGTACCACAGCACGGCTCGTCTGCCCTGCGGTTTGCTGCATCAGACGTGGGCATGTGTTGCTACCCGAGGCTTGGTGTGACCATCCCGCCTTCCTCTTGTTTTCATTTTCCAAGGCCTTCAGCTTCCTCTCCACGACAAATGCTCTGTCTACCATCTTTTGGAAGCTTTCATACTCGTTGGAGGACATTGCATACTGCATTTCCGCAGTAAGTCCTTCCACAAAGCAGTCCTGTTTCTGTTCATCAGTTTCGATGTCCCGTGGTGCATAACGGGATAGTTGGGTGAACTTAGTGAGGTATTCCCTCACAGTCATGTTTCCTTGCTGCAGTCCCAAGAACTCCTTCCTCTTGTTTTTGAGTTCACCCCTAGGTATGTAATGGTTGCGGAAACTGCGCTTGAACTCTTCCCAAGTAATGTTCTCGGGGTCATGGTGGGCTGCCACGTAGGCGGTCCACCAATCAGCAGCGGGTCCATACAATTGGTGAGAGGCAAACAGCACCCTCTCATACCCTTGGCATTGTATGATCCTCATCTTGCTCTCGATGGTCTTTAGCCAGTCATCTGCCTCCAGAGGTTCAGCAGCACTTGCAAACTTTGGAAGTTGCGTCCCTAGAAACTCACTCAACCTTGGTTGGCGTGGTGCAGCTTGTGGGGGTGGAGCTTGGTGCAAGTTGGCCACCACTTGAGTTAGGCTCTGGATGAGCTGATTCTGATTTTCAAGCATCTGGTGGATGGGATCAGCTCCTTCACGGCGACCACCCCTGTCTTGTCCTCCAGAAAGATGAGGGTTGCCGGCCTCATCGTTGTTGTTGGCGGGGTTGGCACCACGACTCTTTCCTCTTCCGGCCATCTATCATGATCAACCAAATGTTAATTTAAAGCATTATGTATTAACTTCCCAAATTTGCTTGTTTAAACTTAAACTTTTGAGGCCTTATTATATTAATACTTTCTGAGGGTTTCACGTCTCACGTGAAAATAAATGCACTCTTAATTCATAGGGGTTCACACATCAAAGCAAAACAACCTAAAGACGAGGTTGTGGACAAATGCCCATGGCTTCCACAACTCACGTCACACACCAGACATTAACACACCATTAACTAAGGTATTGACTCGACTACTCGGTAACCTGCTGAACTAAGGGAAAGGACTCTACACGACTCGTATCACTGAGCTGGCTCCTCGGGGTCTTCCTCATTATTGCGGCTGCCCTCTGACTCCGCTTTGGGTGGGGAAGTTGCTGGTGGAGAAGTGCGGAGACGCCTGCTCGCCCGGCGGTCTGGGGAGTCAGGAGTCCATGTGTTATCCACGGTGACACACAGTTCATTCCCATCTCCTCTTTCTCTCGCCCTCAAGCTGGCGCGAAGCAATGCCTCAGTCTCCTTCAGGGTGTCACGAACATCCTGAAGCTCCTGCTGACACTCCTGTAGTCGAGTGCTGAGCATAGCAGCATCCTCCAAGCACAGGTCCATGTGCTCATGGGAAGTCCCCTGCTGCACTGGCGGGTACTTGTATTCCGCGGTACCACTCTCACGCTGGAGGACATACATGTACTCAGTCCTGTCCAGGTGGCGACGGTAGATGTAACTCTAGCAGGTGATGGCCTCCCAGGTGACATCCTTCTCGGCATCGACCTGTGTCGCTCGACAAGCTGGAGAGTGGTGGATCTTGAGCAGCTGATTTTCATGGATAATCCTCATTTCTGAACCCCATTATTCCCGCTTCTCACGGATGGTCCGGGTGGAGCTGTAGTGTATGATTAGCTTGCCCGTATTGCCGGCAGCGTGGAGCATATGCCGTAGACGGCGCAATAAGCCTCCTACTGCCAATCCGTAGGAGTGGTACGTCACCGGACGATTCTCCTCTCTCAGGGCAAGGGCAACTACAGGAACTCTCCCTCCGGTGGACTTGCAGGCGGTGTGGATCATGCGGACCATCTAAAACATAAAGCGTTTAAAATTAAGTTAGAGAAGAGTTAAACAAAAATTGTATTTTGAATAAAAGTTTGGGTAAGATGAATAAAGTGACCCCATTAAATCACACCTTCAACCCACACCTTTGTAAAATAGTTTTTAGGAAAATAGGGTCCTTAAATACGTCCATTTCTACTTAGGTCCACGTTCCTACGGGCAACCTTGGCTCTGATACCACTTCTGTCACACCCGGTTTCTCCGAAGAACAACCGAGTGAATATCACATGTATGCTAGGATCATTTTCTCATACATGTTATGACAAATAGTGAAGCATCATTTATTACAAGCCAGGTGTCGAATATAAATAAGTCTTACATAGCATACGTCTCGATGGACGATAATAAGTTCATGACATATAAATAAAACAGCAGCGGATTATAAATCTTGTGGGCTCCGTCACAGGCGTTGCCCGGGGGACTCCATGAACCTAGAATCATTCTTCGGGTCCGAAGTCTTGATCATTGAACACCACATCATCCCCTTGACCTGAGCAGCAATTTAAACCAACAAATATGCAAGTTTGAGTACCGTTGGTACTCAGCAAGTGTGGGAAAGTTATGTCATGCAAGGCCAGAGCAAGGAGATGTTGAACTCATGGTTAAAGCACTACGCAATTAATATCTATCACCTTAGCTTATTAAGCACCTACATCACTACACAGGTGAAATGATTCCAATCTCCCAACCCATCATCAAAATCAAATAACCATAACATCAATCCCAATGTTAAGCTCCCCGTTTAACATCCTCAACTTCCAAAGCCATCATCCTCTAATCATGAATAAGTCCAAGTCGCTCTTGACCGTGAGCACGGCTGTCATGACAGTTTTGACTCTGCAGAGTTTGCACCACGGTACCCACATGTAGTGATTTCATCCCCCGTTGACGGATGGACTAAAAGAACCTCCATTATGCCAGTGGCCGCGAACCACGTTCACACTTCCCAGGTGTGTAGCTAGGAGATCACTACAAAGCCTTTACAAAGGGATTCCCGACGAGCGCGGGCCCACTGAGGTTTCACCCCTAACAGCATACAAGAGGCTCCAACCCCGCTGCAGTGGCCCCCTCTTGATCCTTGAGGTTCATATGGTAGTTCAGCTGACACCTATTCCCCGCACCATCCAACACACCCATACTACATCGGGGATACATCTAATTAATTGGCCAAGCTGCCCCATCTCAGCATGTGGTTGGCACGGTAAAGCCAGGTTACATGCTCCATGAACCGGTCCTTAGGATCCAGGCAAGTACTAAACACAAACCCGAGTCTCGTGCACCCAGCACCAACCAAATCATCCAACTTGCCTCGATCCCTACCTCTACATAACTCATAATGTCTCCTTCAAGAGTAAGGTAAATAAAATTGATGATCTCATATCCTAATTATCCCATTCTAAGCATGGCTAAGCATAAGCATATAAATAAATGACATGATAAAATAAATCCCAACCCAGGCTACAAGGAAACAAGGTAATATAATTCTAGGGAAACTTCCTAGCATGGGTTTCATATTTCAATTGACAATGCAAATGATTCTATCTACACATCTTAGCATAGGATCAAAGTGGTCAAGGACACTTGCCTTCTTCCGGCTGCTCTGGGAATGGAAAGTCTTGGTCTTGGAAGGGGAGAACTTGCTCTGGGGCAGGTTCTACTCATGCCAATACACATAGCAAAAGAAAACAACAATCCAAAAGACATAGTTCACACTTTCACTTCATACAACCCACACATACATACATATGATAGTCATTCACATTTCTAAGTGTTGTGGTTACTCTAGATGTGTTGATTTTTAGCCTACATGCACTTTTAAACATATGTATATGATTTCTAACTTTTGTATTCAGATTTCTGTTTGCACACTATATATGAATTTCCAATTTGAACAAATTCTTTATATTTGATTAATACACCTCTTAGCCACAAAGTTTGCATGAAAGGCAATTCCCTACTCCCAATAGGTTTTCAGATCTTCTAAAAAATCCTAAATTGAAGCTTTTGGATTTGGAGACTTCAGTTATCATTTTCTAATTATACATACCTATTTTCCTATATTTTTCAGATTTATTTTCTATGCCTAAAAGTGAGTTTTAATATTAAATAGTAGGACATATTATCTAAACAGAATAGGTTCTGATCTAAAATATTAAATAATATATTTTTGAACTTCTCCCCTGATGTGAACTAATTTAAATTTATTTTATCAGTTTTCAGAATTATTTCCTAGCCTAAAAATGTGTTTCTATAACTAATAAATATGAACAACAATTAGACAGATTCATTTCAGCTTAAAATCTATTTTTAACTCATTCTATAGTTTTACAAATGCTAGGAGAGTTTAAATTTTAATTTACAATGTGTTTGCCTTACCTTTTTAAATTTTAAATCCTAGTCACATATTCAATTTTCTGAATTTAATATCATATAGGGTCAAAAAGGTAAATTCACATTACTGCAGGGTCTATTTGCTATTTCATAAATTTCCAGGGGTCTAACTACACATAACAGAGGGGTTTTACAAATTTTTATTAAGTCCAGGGGCTAAAACTGATTTTTTAAATGAATTTACACGAATTTCTGAAGTTCCAGGGGCTAGATCAGAAGTTTCCGGGGCTAGCTCATGTTTTCCGAGATCCCTAGGGGGTAGCGTGTAAGAATCCTGGCCTTTATAACGCGGGGCTGATGTGGACCGTCCGATTTAAAATAGACGGCTCATATTAGATCGCCGAACCGGTACGCGCGGGTTTTAATTCTACCGTGCGGTTTAAAATAGACGGCCCTCAAGGGGCCACGTCGCCCTGGCTGTGTGCGGGCGGCGCTGCCCGGCGGCGCGCGGCAGCGGGAGGCGGCGATCTTGCCGGAGATCTTCGGGTTTTCGTCCATACTTCCTAAAACCTGGATTTCTTGGCATAGAACGGTAGAGGGGAGGTCGGGGATCTCACCTCGGGGTTTTTCTTGAGCTTGGAGGCCCTGGAAGGTGGTCGGCGGCGAGGTCCGAGATGAAATCACGGCGGTGTTCGCCGGAGCTGCGTCTAGAGTGCAAAACACCGGGTTTTCTTCACCTGCGTGACTCCCCGGAGGCGGTGGAACATGATCGGCGCGTTAGATCAGAAAACCCGAGCAAGGATCGAAAGAAAACAGTGATTGAAGCTTCGGTTCTCACTTTAGAGAAAAGTGGAGCACGCTGGGGAATTCGGCGAGTTTCTTTGCGAGAAATTCACGAGGAGAGGCGGCGGAGGATCGGTTTGGTTAAATAGCAGTGTCCGGGGCCGAAGATCGGGCTGGTGGCGCGGGTTTTCGGAGGTGGTTTGGATTCGGGTGCGGGGAAGAGTCCGGTCGGTTGGCGCGCGCGGGAGGTAGGAGATGACACGCGGGCCCCCCGTGTCAGTGAGAGGAAGAGAGGGGCGCGGGTTTGCGCTGGCGCGGGAAGATAGTGGGCCGGCTGGCGGGTTTTTGGCCCACTGGCCGGCTGGGGTTTTCTTTTTCTTTTTCTTTTTCTTTTTTTCCTTTTCTTTTCTGTTTTGATTTGAATTTGAATTCTAGTTTGAATTTAAATTTCTGCACCACATGCAATATGTCCAAAAAAATTTAAATTCACTCCTTTTGCAGATTTTGGGGTGTTACAGGCGGGGAGCTCAATTCGGGACCCGATTAGATTTAGGAGAAATTCAGGAAGATTGGTGGGTGGGAGGTCGAACGGAGCTGTGAGAGAGCATCTAGAGGTTCTTGCGACCCTTCTCGATCAAAACCCGGAAGGAAACCACCGCCGGAACCCTAAGTTCACCATAGAACAGTGTGGCGTAGGAGGGGGTCGCCGGTGAGGTCTGGGTTGCCGGCTGTTTAGGGCCCAACGGAGATCATGCCGAGCTTTCCGTGGTTTCCCTGAGTGTGGCGACGCGATTAGCGCGCGAAGGAGATGGTCAGGAGGGCGGGAACACATTGCCGAGGAAGCACAGAGGCATAGAGCTCATCGCTGGCGAGCTATGGCGGTTAGCCGGCGGCGGCATGGTGTCCAGCGTGTTCAGCACCCGAAATTACGCGGGGGCGGCGAGTCGCACTGGCACTGGCGAGCTAGATCGCCGGGAACGCCGACCTCGCTAGAGCTCCGGCGGCTCGAGGCGGCAGCGTCGGGAGGTAGACGAAGGGCACGGCCCCACCTGTCAGCCACTGTGCTAATCACGCGCGAGCACGCGGTTAGTTCAAATTAAATGGGCGGGCCCCGCTGTCAGCCTCTGGTTTAGCGCGGGACGGGATTCTCTGTAGGAAAATAATTCAGGGATCAGATCAAACTTTAGAAATTCATAACTTTGTGTAGGAAGCTCCAAATTCAGTGAACCAGATTTTGCTGAACTCAAGATTTTGAGTACTTTCTAGCAATACCAATTTCAGCTCATGAAACCTAATGGTTTTCCAGAATTAATTCCCTAAAGTTTAAACTGTTGGGAAATTTATCTGGAGAATTACTTCATGAAAAGTTCTGAAATTTGGCTGAGAGGGTCATTGGAAAATCCTTGAGTCATAGTAAAATTTTCAGACTCATCCAAGATCATTTAATCCCCCTAATGGGGTGATTAAGAGAACTGCCCTGAGAAAATAGAAAAATGTACAGAAACAGTTTTCAGGTTTTCTCAAATCTTGTTTAGGGCATAACTTTCAGTAGAATTCTTCAAATGACATGAAACCAATTCCACTAGAACCATCTTAAATTCTAGTTTCCAGAAAGTAATGGTTGGAGCCATGAAAACCCCTGGAATTACTTAAAGGCTCAAATATTGACCAAATAAGTTTTTATTTGTACAAGGCTCAAATGAACCTTGTTTCAAATGAAACTTGGTCAAGACTCTGGTTAGGACCCGACTCTGGTTAGGACCCTACCAAGCCACTATAAAAATTTCAGAACCAAAGGGGAGGGCTAGCTAGAGTTATTAGTAATTATGTATTCAAGTTTACACATTGCATTTAAATTGACATATAGTATTTCATTAACGTGTAGTCGCTGAAGGCGAGGAGACTCCGGAAGTACTTGACTTCCTCCTTCCGGACGAAGACTTAACCCCTGACCAGCAGCAACAAGGCAAGCCCCGGTTTGCATTAAACTATTTTTCAAGTTTTGATTTATGAACACTTAGTGTGAAGTATGAATCTGCATTAGGTGTAGGATGAATGGAACCCCACTTGCATAACCAGAATTTTTCCCTAAGAGTGAGGGCAGTGTCCAAGACCTCGAGTAGACAGGCTATGCTTAATGAATCATAGGACTTCGGTACAAGTCGAGTAGTTGGAATCTACTCGCGAGTTAGGTTGGGACACACGGGTTTGGTTCGAGTGATGTGATATCACTTTAATAATGAAAATGAGACTAGGCAGCAAGATGAAGTCTTGTGTGCGCAGCCCTGTCCGTGTTGATTGAGGACCAATCCGTGTGCAACACTGCTGAACAAGTATTGAACGTACCGAAGGCATATCGGATATATGGGCCCCGATAAACCGATGTAGCCTAAACCTCCAGGCATCGAGGCATAACACACCGATTTATAGGTGTAGGATGAGGGCAGCAAGGTGGAAATCTGCTAACAGGCATAGAGAGATGCTCCGTGTAGAGAACCTCCTGCTCGTTTCGGTGCAACCGGTTCGACGTTTGGGCTGTTGGGTGAAAGGTTGTCCCGTACGACATCGAGTGAGTGTGCTGTGCAGCTCCACGGGTGGGCATACGTGACGTGCTCTTTGGGTTTCCCTGCAGGTGTATATCGAGTCGATTCGCCGTCCCTCGCGGTGACGAGTACCACTTGTTCACTGATTCGTGACATAGACTAATATATGAATTGTTATGATTCAATATGGCTGTTATGATATAATTGTATTGCTACATGTGTGCCACCAAATATTGCTTACTAAATTTCAGATTCCTGAACTGTTAACTTATTGCTAAAAGATGAGTTAAGGATGAACTTGTAGGCGTGTCCATTGCTGCAATGTTGCTATCCTATGTTCATTGTACACCTAATGTAGAGTTTCATGCCTAGGTGAGTCGGTTAAGTCTTGTTGAGCCATCGTGCTCACGGTTGCTTCTTAAGTGTTTTTCAGGTGAGGAGCCACCCACGGACTCGGGTTATGAGTCCACCAGCGAGGGTTACCCTCCGTAGGGGACCATGGCTGAGTGGGAGCCGTACACGCCGCGCTGAGCTGAGGAGTGCAGCTAGTGTGGGCTGCCCTATGGCGGGGCAGCCGACTTTTGCTAGATAGGCGGGCGTGAGTTGTATAATGTAGACTTCCGCTGTGTAATAAAGACATTAGTTTGTAACTGAGTAGTGTACTACTTTGTACAATTCCAGTTGTTTTTCCCATGTAATATATTGTGTCCTTATGACGTGTGCTGTCAGGTGTCGCATCGTGCGGCACCACCCTCTGCGATCCTGGATGAGTGGATTCCGGTCCGCCACAGCCATGATTGTGTGATATCCTGACTCCCGGCTTAATAGGATTGATAGAGTACTCATACCAACAAGGTATACCTTCTTTTACGGAAGCCCACCTGCAAAGAACTCCGGGGTTAGGCGTGCTTGGCCCGGAGGAATTTGGGGATGGGTGACCGACCGGGAAGTCTTCCCGGGTGTGCACGAGTGAGGGCAAAGTGCGCAGAAAAGACGAGTGATGGTATGTGTGACTAGTCTATGATCCTAGAGAGCTGTCACAAGCTCTGTCATAGGCTTGACAATCTTTGAGAAGTTCGGGATGAACCTGATCCCGCAGCCGTTGCAAGACTATATGCAGATGCTTCTTGTGATCTTCCTCCAACTTGGAATATACCAATATGTCGTCGATGAAGACCACGACAAACTTGTCCAGCTCCGGCATGAATACCGAGTTCATCAAATACATGAAGTGAGCTGGAGCATTGGTGAGGCCGAAGGACATGACCAGGTACTCATAAAGCCCGTACCTCATCGAGAAAGCCATCTTCGGAATATCCTCAGCCCGTATCTTAATCTGATGGTACCCTGATCTTAAGTCCATCTTGGAAAAGATCTTTGCTTCGACCAACTGATCAAACAACATGTCGATCCGTGGCAACGGGTTCTTGATGGTTACAGCGTTTAATGGACGATAGTCCATGCAAAGCCGCAACGTCTCATCCTTCTTCTTCACAAATAATGCCGAACAGCCCCATGATGAGAAGCTCAGCCTAATAAAACCCTTCTCCAGCAGGTCCGTTAGCTGGGTCTTCAATTCAGCCAATTCCTTGGGCGCCATCTTGTACGGCCTTCGGGATATTGGCATGGTTCCCGGTGCAAGTTCAATCTTGAACTCCACTTCTCTATCAGGCGGCATCCCTGATAAATCATCCGGGAACACGTCAGGGAACTCTCGGACCACTGGAATATCTTCCAATCTGATGGTTGTGGACTGATAGACGCTTGGAAGTTTTATTTCTGGACTGTCCAGAAATAAAGAATGTGATCCGTGCACTTCTGAGTTCAAGTGCACGATTCAGAGGACGGTGTCTAAAACAGCGCCGTGGCGGGTTAACCATGACATCCCTAGGATGACATCGACCTTCTGTCCCTCTAAGATTATGAGAGACGTAGGGTACACTCTACCCGCTAAGCATAATGGTGCCTTGGAAACCATTATGCTTGCTGAAATCTTCCCACCCGGTGAACAAATCAAATATGGACTATCGGTGGGTAGTATTTGCAAGCTGTGTTTAGCAACGAAAGCTTGGCTAATAAAGCTATGTGTGGCAACTGAATCAAATAATACTATGGTGGGATGCTGGTGGAGTTGGAACATACCCGCAAGGATCGGCTCTCCCTCCGGCACGTCCTCTATGGCAAGTTGGTGGACAGTGCCGGGCCTAGGGTTTGCCCGCCACGCATTAGTGGGGTTACGGTGTTGATTCCTCCCCGGAACTTGCGGTGCAACTCCGCCGCCTTGTCTCTCTGGACAACTGCTGGCGAAGTGTCCTGGGCGACCACATTTGTAGCATGTGACCGCTGCTTGTACGGTGCTTGGGGGACGAAAGCCCGGCATGCGCTGCTGAGGTGCATACGCACGCGGCATCGCCCGCTGCTGCTGTTGTTGTTGCGGAGGTGGTGCTGGTAGTGTCGGCCTGAATTCCAGTGAAGAATACGGCCGACTGCGAAATGGCATCGTCCTCTGTGGTAGCTGCCAGCGTGGACCTGATGGTGAGCAATTCACCATCCGATATTTCTGAGAAGGACTGCATCCTTCTCCGCTGCTTTGCGGCGCTCTTCGCTTTCTTTCTGCTGCCGCCAACTCCTTGCCGGAGTCCTCCTGGACCAATCGCAGCATCAATGATGTCGTTGAGGCTGCCGCGATTGAACATCGCCAATTTGTCCTTCAGGAGCAGGTTAAGCCCCTGGTAGAAGTCATCCCGTCGCTTCTCGTCAGTATCGGCGTGATACGACGCGTAGAGTGTGAGATCGTTGAATGCCCTGGAATATTCCAGCGTGTTCCGTCTCCCTTGCTGCAGGTGTAGAAACTCCTGCGTCTTCCTCTTCATGAGACCTGGCGGTATATGATAGGCCCTAAAGGCCATCCGGAACTCCGCCCAGGTCATAACTCGGTCGGTGGGCTGTGAAGCACAATAGTTCGCCCACCATGCGCTCGCGGATCCCTGGAGCTGTTGGACCGCGAACTGAGTCTTGTGCTGCTCACTTAGTTGGAGCAGCCCGAACTTCATCTCTATCGTGCGGAGCCAGTTGTCCGCATCGAGGGGTTCATCCACCCTAGAGAATACCGGGGGATGAGTCGCTAGGAAGTCGGAGTAGGAGCTCTGTTGGCGCTCCTCACGATCTTGACGCCTCTCTGGTCGAGACGTATTGGCAATAAGAGTTTGCAGCAACTCCGTGTGCTGCTGATGAGAACCCGCCATTGCCTCAACGATGTCGGCCAATGTAACCGTTGGCGGTGGCGGTGTTTGCTGTTGCTGTTGTTGCTGCTGCTGTTGCTGTCCCGAGGAGTCCTCGGGAAGCTGTTGGGAGGTTTCTCCCCCTTGACTAGAACCCCCAACGTCCAGGTTGGCACGAGTACGAGTCATTCTGAAATTCAAAACAGCAGCGATCAGCACATGTCATACTTAAAAATTCCATATAAAACAGTAGGTATTGAAGCGACACATGAATAATTTGCACAACATTCACATATATTGATAAAGCATAAACTTTATACAAGATACATTATTCTCGGGTCTCCGAGAAGTCGTGCTCATGTCGTCACTACCTATACATACGCTACTGCCTACACGACATGTCACTTGTTACAAAAGTTTGGGTCATACTACTATGGTTGCCCTGCTTGGCAATGGTAACACTCTACTCGGAGTAGAATTCGACCTCCTGTGAGTCATCCTCCTCCGGTACCTCTGCTGGTGGCTCCGGATCTACAATCTATTCTCCCATCTCGGGCTCTCCCATTGCCGGAAGACCCAAGACCACCGGTATGCCCAATACCGGAGGCACGAGGTCCTGCAACGCATGAACCTCATCCATGGCCTGGTTGTAGTCTTCTTCCCAGCCTTGCCCTTCCTCAATAGCGTCGTCTCGCTCTTGAGCAAGGTCCTCATTCTGCTGGGTTAGAGTTTGCACCAGTTCTTGCAACGCCGCGATGTCGACACGGCTCTTTTTCTTCGCCTTCTTCAGACGATGCAACTGATTATGCTATTCGTTCAGTCGCTTGATCGTCGAAAGGAGCACATTGCGGAGTGCGCTGTGAGCACTCTCGAAATGGTCTCTACGGCTTGCGCTCTCCTTGAGCTTTGCGGCAAGATGCTCCGCATGAACAGCTTGGCTGTCCATCACGGCATTTCCCACCCTTATCTGGAGGCTAAGGTTTGCCTCCGCGAGGTTGTACCTTGGGCAACCCGGATCGGTTGCCTCCTGGTACCTCCCTTCCCACACATGATGAGCCCGTCCCTCCACCGAAACGAGCGCGTATGGAGTGCCCTCCATCGCTCTCACGTGTAGCTGGCAGAAACGTGACATGGTGTCACGGGCTGCCACTTGCCACATTCCCTCGGGTTGTCTACCTCTCACCGTGACGGTGAATGGCACCCACCCGGGTGGCGTAGGTCCTGCAAGAACCTCGACATGGATTTTCCACGTCTTATTCCCCTCCTCGCCTTCTTCCTTGGCGAAGTACTGCGGCATCTGGTTGTACCCGAAATATTGAAGCATCTGCCTCAATGCTTCCGGATAGCCGCTGTGGTGAGAACAGTGAGATTCCACCCACCCGTTCTCTAACTGTTTATCCGCTGTCATCTGTAAAAATATATTTGAACAATAAACCATTGAGTTATAACACAAAACATGTTATTGAACCCATAAAACTTGGAAACATAGTTCAAATTTAAACAAATTTGACTGCTGATCTGCTGTCCAACATGACAGCCCTGACCAGTTTCCCTTTCAACCTGATTTAGGCCATGCTAAAAGCAAAACCAATTCTGGAGCTCAACATCAAAATTAAAGATAACTTCAATAGCTTTCCAGAAAGTATTTGCTTGGCCTAATATCTGTCCTTTTTCAAAAGTTATGAGATGTCAAAGTTAACAGAATTTCTGGAGAAAATTGGACAGCACCTCCCTGCTTTAGGTACTGCTTTGATCCAAGAATTCCAGTTAATTCTGCTCTCAATCTGACAAAACTTTCTGTTACAAAATTGTAACCCATCTCATAATCTTTCCAGAACTACCTAATTTTCTATTTTTTTATTTTTATGCAGGAAGTTATGCTCAATTTACTGAGAGTTTACAGAGAGTGTTCGCTCTGCCCTGTTTTCTGGACAGTTTCAACTCTACTGCATTTTTCGATTGGTTAAGGGTTGAAACACCTATGGACATCAACAGAAAAGATGTAAAGCTCTTCCAAATATTTCCATAAATGTATCATATGACCTCAACCTCGAAATAACTCAACCTCTAACCTCTGATTAACTTCAGCCTTGTTTCAGCTGAAAACTGGGTGCTCTGTCCTTAGCAACCTATAAGTTGAAAACTTGTTAACTTTGAATATCCTGATTAAGGAAAGGAGTTACATCAAGTTTTAGTGCTTCGGATTAAAACTTTCAAGTTTTAAAATGATGTTGTTCATTTAGGGGAGTGTGACGTTGATGCGTCACCAAAGCATGTCGGTACTACGTCCTCACAAAGAAAAACCTACACCGGACTTAGCCGGCTTCGTCAGTTCAGTGGCACTAAACGTCACTCGCACACAGATACTTGTGAGACCTATGTGTGCTGAATACATTGGCAATTAGGATAAAAGTTAGCATTAACATTCAAAGTTTTGAATATTGACAAAACATTCTTCTGTGGCAAGGTCCGACAAGTTCTTTGTTAGGTCCGCCAAGTGTTGGCAAAGTCCGATGCAAGGTCCGTAGAGCTCCTGCAAGGTCCGGAGAGCTTCTGTGAGGTCCGGAGCTTGTTTTTAGGGAGCTCCCGTGAAGTTCAACTCGTAGAACTGCAGCGTCTTGTTTTTGCTTTTAACTCGCAATGTTTCAAACTTGCTTTATGGGAAGGTTTCTTAGTATTAATTTGCTAAGTTTTTGGTGTGTTTTGGTGGTTATGGCTGTTATCATTTGATATGGTTTGCAACATGCTTATGTGACGTGCTCATGTAAGGTGTTGTGGTTTTCGAACTAACGTGAGTCAAGTTGAGGACTTGTGCTCGGAAGAATTGGTTGTTTATTCATGTGCAGGTGTTGCTTGAGTTCAAGACATGGCTGGTGACGGGATCCTTGGACTAGTCTCAGGGAGGAGATGAGGTTCCAACAACCAAGTTCGGGAGGAGCTGTGGTTGAGTTGATCGGGAGGTCGCGCAGCATATTTGGATCAAGGGCAGTGCATATGAAGGTTGCGTGTACGTCGTCGGAAGGTGTTTGCACGTGTGCAAGGAGTGCATGGACGTGGCAACATTGTTCCAAGGCGTGATGAAGAGAAGTGGACGTAAAGAATTGGTCGGAAAGGTCCAACCGGCTGGATTGCGTACTCAGGCTGAGGCTGAGTCGGATATGGCTCAAATATGGAAGATTTGAGTTGGTTATGATAGGATTTCATGTTAGGCACGAAGTTGAGTTGTTTTAGGAATGTTTAGGACGTTCCTAAGGTGTTTGGAAGTCTCACGATTGCTTCTATCTGCGAATAGGAGAGTCCTGAGCAGTTATGGTAAGTTAGGATACGAGTCCAATTAGGAGTAGGAGTCCTAGATTGGATTGTTTAGCCTGAGGGCTGGCTATAAAAGCATGGGAGGCCAGAGCTCTCATGGGTAGAGAACTTTGAGCTGTTCCTCTTGTGTTTCTATTGAATAAAGTTCATAGTTTCGAGGAGCTTTTGTGCCTTGTTCGTCCGACTTGTTTTTCGTCAAGTCTTTCTCGCCGAGTTTCTGGACAGACCGACGTTGATTCGGTGTTTTGTTCATAACTCGAGTTTTACAGATCCGATTGACGTGATTCTTTTTGGGTTGTCTTCACAACTCAAATATATATCATCTGTGAAATTTTCACGAGCTTCGGATCTGTAGTTTTTTAGATACACGAGTTTCTTTGCAGCGTTGCAGATCTGTTTTATATCGGGTAGAACAGATTGATCTTCGTTTAATGTTTTGATCGTATCTCAAGTTTTACTTCGTGTTTTCAAGTGATTATTTTTGCATTAGATCCGTGACTTGATTCTCTACCTCTCTACTTGATTTGTCACAGTTGAACACGTTTGAAAACACTTGCACACACGGTTTCTTTTACCGATTAATTTTTTGCTGAGGGGTTTTTGTTGTTTCCGCTCCGAAAAGTTTTAATCTACCATTCACCCCCCCTCTGGTAGCTTTTCACGTGCTCTTTGATCCTACAATACTACACGTCTACCGTTTCGTGGTTAGACTACCTGCAAATAACTCAAACATTCGTCAGACTCGGCTGCACACCGAGTCTGATATCCATACAGTTCGTACACCCGGTCGTCATCACTCGCCCGGATGTTCTCAAGCCAAACACGCCTTGAGCTACATGTTCACGTTACTGACCACGTGATGGGGTCTCCCAACTTGCACCACGCACGCCAGGGACAGACGTTGCTCGAATACCCCAAACGACATGAAGAGTCGTAGAGGATATTAAAGCGGGTCGGGTTACCTGCCACCCGTGGGGCTCCACCCTTCAGCTTGTGCGCACTGGTGGACAGCGCTTACGTACACCCTCCAAGACATAAAGCGTCCCGAGATGCACGATTTTCCTACATAAGCAAATAGGTTAGTATGCCACTTTCTATACACTAATAACATCCTTATATGGGCTACTAACTCGTTCCTCGCTGGATTTTTGAAAAATATGACCTTTTTAGTGCGTTAAACCTCAAGCGAGCTCTGATACCAGCGCTGACACGACCCCATGGTCTTGTCGAGCCAGGATCACGCTGAGGGGTGCTGCGTTGCACAGCACCGGATAACACACATCAAAGGTACAAAGTGGAAGCAAAGTTTTATTACATAAAGAGGTTTATGAACATTTTTACAACAAAATATGTTCAGTCTACACTCATGGGCGTAGACTACGCATCAAGTTCACGTTCAGCCCGTGAACGTGTCCTTGCTAGCACACACGCACACTAACACGGCGGCGTGCATGACTCCCGCTCGATGGGGTTCCCCTCCTGGGGTTCCGTCTCCTCCTCGGGAGTCCCTTCCTCATAGAACCCTGCAAAAGCTTCGAACACAAGCAGTGAGCACGAAGGCTCAGCAAGATTGACCCGTCTCTTCTAAACATGGAACTTCTACATGAGGGGTGATAGGTACATGAGATAAAACAATTTGCAAAGGACTTGCCTAATTATTGGAACCTTGCTTTCAAGTTTTAGCAGTAGGTTGTGGAGAACCTTACGCTAAGGCACATGAGAGAGCCGCAATCAAACAAGAAACGCATTTCTCTCATGTACTTTGCCCAAAGTTGAAAAGAACTTTAGTTAGCTCTAAACTACAGCAATCATTGACAATCAAAGTCCATCTTTCAATCAGCAACATTTTAACATGTAACTATCCTGTTCTTTCTACGTCACGGTACAGTGAACAAGTGGTACTCACTGACCGCGAGGACGGTGATTATAATCGATTTACACCTGCAGGGTTACCCGAATAACCCGTCACGTATGCCCGTACTCGATGTTGCCTACAGCAACCATCACGGATGCCGTACGCAACCACCTTTCACCCGTTAGACAAATGTTGAACCGGTCCAATCGTCCCGAGCAAGAGGTCTCTGCATGCGCATCTCAGTGCCGCCAGCCGATTTACACCTCGAGCTCTCAACCTACGCTCTGAACGACCAGGTATGCCTCAACACCCAGCTACCCGAGTTACATCGGTTTCCCGGTTCCCATATAGCCGGTAGGTCTTCGGTACTGTTCTAGCTTGTTCAACAGGCCCGCACACGGCTCGGTCCTCAATCGACACAAGCGGAGCTATAGCACCCAGGTCCCAAAGTCCTGCTGCCCTTACTCTCCGCTCGGTCCCATTTTTCTTGCCATGTGTATCATGTGCTATTTCTACCCGAGTCGAGTGCCTCTAGCCTATGCTCGCGAGTAGTTCCAACTACTCGACTTGTACCCAATCCTACCCTATCTTAGCTTTGCAGTAGCTAGCGGGGTTTGCAATCCTAAACCCAACCCATGGTTTTCTTGGCTATGCATTTGGATTTCAAACAAGACTCTAATGCAAGAAATAAGTGCTGCTCCAAGAAAGTGCTCAAAACAATAAAAATTTGTAAAAGAGGTTAATGCAAACCGGGGCTTGCCTTGCTGCTCTTGGTCGTAGGCTAGCTGCACTTCCAGAGTAAGGAAGTCTAAGACTTCGGGTTCCTCCTCGACCTTAGCGACTACATGAGATAAGAAGTACATGTATTAATTTAAATGCATTTGAATTGAAATTAAACTTGTGAAGGTTGTAAGTCCCACTAGACAGACTCAATGACTCTGAAATTTTTATTGTGCCTTGGTTACAACCTAAACAGAGACTTGGCCAAGTTTTAGTTGCAGCAAAGCCCATTTGAGCTCTCCACAATTAATTATGTCCTTGACCTTAATTGGAACTCTTAGGGTGTTCTAGGGATCTTCATGGAACAAGCCATGAATTTCTGAAAACTAGATTTTCAGAGGGTTCTAATGGAGTTGGTCCCACTTAATTTGAAGGTCCTAGCTAAATATATGAGCTAAACAATTTCAGAGGAAATTCTGAAAATGTTTCTGAACATTTTCTATTTTCTCTGGAACAGTTTTATGAATCACACCATTAGGTGGAGCAAATGAGCTCAAATGGATCTGAAATTTTATGGTAGTTCAGGGATATTTTGGTGAACATCCCAGCAAAATTTCAGAATTTTCCTCCAATGGATTCTCCAGTTAAAATTCCAAACAGTTTAAATTTGAGGAAATAATTCTGGAGAAATAAGGATTTCCATGAAGTGAAACTTGATTTTCTGGAAAGTACTCAGAGAGCTGAATCCAACAAAATTTGGTTCACTCGATTTGGAGTTTCCTAGCCCAAGTTATGAGGATTTGAAGTTTGAATGAAATCTGAAAATCGGGGAAAAGTTTAAATCTGCCGGTGGGTCCACAGTACACGTGTCGGGCGCTGGAGCGACGGCACACCGGGGTCCACGGAGTTTTTGCGCGCCAGCACATCACATCCGAGCCACAGACCGATCCCAATTTAAAATCCGAGCCGCTGACAGCCGAGATCCACCCCCTTCGTCTTCCTCCCGACTCCCACGTTCGGCCGCCACGACGCCTCGAAGGAGAGCTCGCCGGCAGCCTCTGTGGTGCTCCAAACTTCACGATTCTGGCCGCCCCTGCCTAAGTCCACTCGGGGAACACGGTTCTGGGCTCAGTTCGTCATGACAACGGTCGGCATATGGTCGGCGACGAGCGGCGGCCTCGGGAGAACTTCGGCCGTGTCGGCTGACCTCCCTAGCACCCCAATCGATCGAGCAACCGGTCGGGAAGCATTAGTGGACCTTAGGAAAGGTTGACATAAGCTTGAAGCAGCTCGCGGAAGGTCCGAAGTAGGCTCCCACCGTGCGCCCGATGCTTCCCGCAGGATCCACCGTCGGCAAGCTTCGAAATACGCCAGGTACAGGGGTTCTCAGGCTAAGGGTTGTGAAGGCAACTTGTGCGCTACCAAGTCTATTCTGTGTAGGAACGGATTGAGACTCTCTACACCTTCCTAGAGCGTGAATTTGACAGAACCGCACCCGAAGGTCAGTCTGTACCGAGAAAGGGAAAAACTGGAAATTCACCGCCGGCGATCAAGCACTCGGGCTGTGGCTCGGGGGTGAGCAGCACTGAGGGGGCCCGACCCCGATCACAGGGTCGTGCCGCCTTGCCCGGGGATCGCATTGGGTGGTGTCGTGTTATGCGGCACCCAACAGCACACATATAAGGAACACGGTATTACATAAATCAAAAGCGGAAGCTTACAATTATTCTTTATAAATAATTTACATAAAATAGCTACAGAGGAAGTTTATAAACAGCTCACGATGAATATCTAAGAAGCACTCGAGAAGAGGTCCAGCCCGCGGACTCCTCCCGCTAGCAACACGAAGACATGGCAGCGGCTAAGTTCTCCAAGTGTGACATGACTCGGAAGTTTCCGAGTCTCACCGGACAACCCTCTTTATAGCGTCGATGCTTACCTGCAAAACCACTTATATAGCAAGAGTGAGCACAAGGCTCAGCAAGACTTAACCGTCTCTCCTAAGACATGAAACTCTACATGAAAGTAACCTAAGACCTAAGCCTGTCATTTGCAAAAAGACTCGCCTACGAGTTCATCCTTAACTTTCAAATTTTAGCCATAATAATAATGACCTTGCGATCAGCATTATTGGAACTCCAAAATCAAACAAGAAACGCTTCATTCCAATGTTACTTGCCCCAAGGTAGAAAATAACTTTAGTTAGCTCTATCTCTACTTCAAACATGGTTTTCATGCAACTTAACATAATCATAGCAGCAATTATACTTTTGCAAACTGTTTCCACACAAGTTGATTAACTACGTCACAACATGGGAGCAAGTGGTACTCAATAACTGCGAGGGATGGTGATTCGAATCAAACACTACTCGGATAACTCGACACATGCGCCCGCCTCTGAAGACCCAACTCTGGCGTCCTTCATTACGTCGTATGTGGTAACCTTTCTCAGGACACTAGACTGTAGAACCGGTCGCGCCGTCTCGGGCTCATAGGCCTAACGAGACGATGTGGTATGTCTCTACAATCCAGTGAACCTGGTACATCGGTTTCCTGATTCCCATATATCAGTAAGCATCCGGTACACAACTCAATACTTGCTCCTGGACGCGGCATACGCATCGGTCCTTAACCGACACAGGCAGAGCTACTCGACCAAGACCTCGTCTTGTCGCAGCCTAACCCCTCTGCCCGGTCTCATCTTTAGAAATGTAAACTTTAGTTTGCTTCCTTTCCCAACCACACTTATGATCTTCTGAACTATAGCTCGCGAGTAGATTCCAACTACTCGTCTTCTACTGGATGCCCTAGACTATTTAGCATGGCCTTATTCTACAGCGATGACATAATTCTACCCTTGATCCCAGGGTTCTTTTTGGTCATGCAAGTGGGGTATAAAACATACTTGACCTAATGCACATGCAAACTTTGACCCATAGTAGTGAACAAAGTAAAAACTTTAAAAACAACTTAAGTGCAAACCGGGGCTTGCCTTGGTTTTGCAGGTGACTAAAGTCAGATGTTTGTGGAGTTATTTTCTGCTGACTTGCAGCTCAATGTCTGCCCTTCTTGCTCCTTGATCCACTCTTCACGTATCCACGTTTAATCACTACACGTTATGAATATGCATACATGTTTAATTATAAAACTTTTGCTAACAAGTGCTACAGACAAGTTTAAAACTGGAACTTTGTTTAAGAATTTAAAATGACACTGGGGTGGTGGTTTGGATGTGTGTCTAAGCACTATCCTCAAGTGAGAAGTGAGGTTCATCACTTGGGTGGTGATCACCTAATGAGGTTGAACAGGACATAATGATCCAGGGCTCCAATGGAGCTGGAAATTTTCTTGTGAGTTTTTTGTCACAAGAAAGTCCTCTGGACCAAAACTCAGAATGTTTCACTGATTAGGTCACCCAGAACAATTCCCTAAGCATTTAAGCAAAAAGGAATTAATTCCGATTAAATTGGCACTTTCATGCAAATTCAAGTGAACTATAATTTCATACATAGCTCAAAGAGTATGCCTGAATTTTCCTAGGATTTTTGGAGCTAAGGAATGGCTAGAACTGAATTTCCAAATTTTGGAAATTTCCTGAAAATGTTTCTGTACTTATTTGAATACAGAAACTTGAATTTATAATTAACCTAACTAATTCAACTCCAAATGAGCTGAAACTTTTACAGGAGTCTCCTAATATCCTAAAGAATATCCTGGCAAACTTTGGGGAATTTTGGATGAACCAAACCCCCTATAAAATTCTTTTCCTGAAAAGATTTAAAGATTTTTCCAAAATTTTCTATTGGTTTTCATGCAAATTGGGTTGACTATTTGGATAGAGCTTTTCATCCTGAATCCAACCCAATTTGAATCACTAAATTTGGAGGTTTCTAGCAAAAGTTATGAGGTTCTAAATTTTGAACTAAATCTGGAATTCAAATTAAATTGAGAAATGTTCAAACTCTGCCTGTGGGTCCACCTCACACGTGTCAGTTGCCCGAGCTAAGCCACACGAGGCCACAGACTACTTCCCGCGCTGTCGCAAAGGATCCCGGGCCACAGCTGATCGGGGATTTGATTTTTCTCTGCCACTGACACGTGGGACCTGCCGGTCCTTCTTCCTCCTCGGCCCGCCCCCTTTCCCGCGCCGCCCCCTCGCCGGCAACTCATCGGGGCTCGCCGGAGTCGGCTTCCCGGCCGTCTCCCGGCTCGGTACTCGCCGCCTGGGGGTTTTCAGCCACGAGGAATTCAACGGTACGGTGCATTCGGGCTGCCGGCGACCGGAAACCGGTCGGCGACGTGGGCACACCTCGGTGAGGCTTCGGCACCGTGGCCTGAGCACACTAGCCCGCCAAAAGCTCGGGAAATTTGCTCTACAGCACCAGTGAAGGTCAGGCAAGCTCGGCATGGCCTCAAACTTGCTAGGAAATGGTGGCAACTCGGTTGTCACCGTGCGCCCGCGCGTTCCCGCCATGGCCGCCGATCGAAAAGCTCGGAATTCGCTGCCCCTACTCTCTGCTAAGCTAGGGTTGCGAAGGAAAAAGGTTCCCTATCCTCTCTAGCTCTTGTGTGCACAAAATGAACAACTATAACTGAGAATTAAGCGTTAATTTCAACAGTTCATACCCGCGGATAGGTTTTCCTCGTCCGAGGGGAAAACTTGAAATTCCGGAGCTACGTCGCATGGATCGCTCTGAAATTTGGAGAGGAGCAGCGCAGGGACTTGGTGCGCCTTGCGATGCTCTTGTTCGGTCGTGAAATTGGCCGGTGTGAGCTGCCCACGAGAGCCCGATGTTGGTTTCCACCGGTTGCACCTCGGCTTCGGCGCTGATCCTCAGATTACGGCCAACAGCAGCCCCGAACGCCGGAGCTGAGCTGAGGAACCTCTTGTGCACTCGCTGGCACTCCTTTTTTGTGCTGATCGCTTGAGCAGTCGGTGAGCTATGCCGGCTGAGGATCGCTGAGCACGAACAGGGGCTCGTGGGGCGGTTTTGTGGACGACAGAGCACGGAAACAGAACAGGGGCTCGTGGGGTGGTTTTGTGGACGACAGAGCACGGCGTAGGGGAGATAAGGGCGCGGGGGCGAACCGACGTTGAAGCAGCTTGGGAGCTGGCTGCGTCGTCGCCTCGGTGGCGCGCGCGTGAGCGTCGTCCCTTCAGCGCCTTCGAGCGAAATAGGGAGCCGGTTTGAGTCTGAACAGAGAAAAATATTGCTTAAGTACTAAGTCTTCCCCTCTCCTCAATGACAATTGGGTCCCACTCATCTCTCCTAAATATCCAAATTTTGGCGCATTGTAAACTTCAGCTATTAGGGATCCCAATTCAAAAGCCATTTTGCCATTTGACAATTTGTGCCACAGTTTCAAATTTAAATTCAAATTTTGATGGAATTCACAAGTTCCTTTGATATTCCTATCAAAGCACCTCCAAATTTGCTCCAAATTTGCCCCCTCTACAATTTGAACCTGGGGAGTTTGAATATGCCCTCTGATCTTTGAGTTGGTCATTGCAAATACAACTTTTTAAACAACAGTTTGAATTTCCTCTTTTGAAACATGCCCTTCTTCTTTTTGGAAGTGACCTCTTATTTCAAACTGAATTCAAAGTTTTATAGCACATGCCAACACTTTCATGAGTAAAACAAAAGTTTTTGTAAGTCCCATTTCTTGTATATAAACTCAACTTTATTCATAGCTCAAGTTTTCTATTCACAAGTTTTTGGGACTTTTACATTCCTCCCCCCTTAAAAAGAATCTCGTCCTGAGATTCATGATTAAGGACAAAGTGGAGAGGATAGCTACTCAACATACGCCTCTAACAACTCCGGATGATTGCGTTGCAAATACTCCTCGCTTTCCCATGTAGCTTCGTCGGACGTGTGATTTTCCCATAGCACCTTGAAAAATCGCAGCGTCCGATTCCTGGTTTCACGAGTCTTTTCATCAATTATCCGGGTTGGTCGCTCAACATAAGTGAGGTCCGGCTTCAAATTTTCTATGTCTCCCGTGAGAATCTCCGTTAGAACTTTTAAACACTTCCGCAACTGAGATATGTGGAAGACGTTATGAACTCCGGCTAAGGTTGCCGGCAGCTCCAAACGGTATGCCACGGGTCCACATCTTTCAATGATGACGAAGGGACCAATAAAACGCAGAGCTAATTTTCCTTTCACTCCGAATCGGTAAATGCCCTTCATAGGAGATACGTGGAGGTATACGTGGTCTCCAACATGGAAATCCAGAGGACGACGCCTCCTATCCGCATAGCTCTTTTGTTTGGACTGAGCGGTATTCAGATTTGCTTGAATAAGCCTTACCCGCTCTTCAGCTTCATTTACGAGGTCAACCCCGTAAATCACTCTCTCGCCAGATTCACACCAGTTCAAGGGTGTGCGACATTTCCGGCCGTAGAGAGCTTCATATGGTGCCATTTTGATGCTCGCTTGATACCCATTGTTATAAGCGAATTCCGCCAACGGTAGATGATCGTCCCATCCTTTACCGTGGTGAATGGCACATGCTCGAAGCATATCTTCGAGAACTTGATTCACCCTCTCCGTTTGCCCATCGGTTTGAGGGTGATATGCAGAGCTTCTAATCAATTTGATCCCCAGTGAGGCATGCAGCTGCTCCCAGAAACGAGCAACAAACAGCGCGCCTCGATCGGAAATGATCGTCCGGGGAACTCCATGTAGGCATAGTATTCTTGCAATATATAGCTCCGCATACTTCTTGGCATGGTATCCTGTATGTACCGGGATGAAATGGGCTGACTTGGTTAAACGATCCACGATTACCCAAACCGAGTCATGCTTATTAGCCGTGAGAGGTAGTCCAACAATAAAGTCCATACTAATATCCTCCCACTTCCATGCCGGAACACTTAGCGGTTGTAGGGTTCCCGCTTTCTTCATGTGGTCGGCTTTAACTCGCCGACACGTATCACATTCTGATATGTATTTAGCAACTTCTCTCTTCATCCGGGTCCACCAGAATTTAGTCTTCAATTCTTGGTACATCTTGTTGCTGCCCGGATGAATAGAAAATTTGGATAAGTGAGCCTCATCCAAAATTTTCTTCCGCAGCCTCATATCACGGGGTACGACTATCCGGTCCTTGAACCATAGAGTGTCTTCATCATCTAACCGGAAACATTTCATTTCCCTGTTCTTCAACCTCCTTCTGATATGAGCCATGCCCTTGTCTTTCTTTTGAGCTGCCGTAACCTCCTCTCTTATTGTGGGTATGAGAGCTAGATTATGCAAAGCTCCATATGGAACCAAATAGAGACTTGGTTCTTCCTCTTCTATCGGCGTGATGGTTAGGTTATGGATATGAGACTTCCGGCTGAGTGCATCGGCAACCACATTTGCCTTGCCCGGATGATAATGAATTTCAATCTCATAGTCCTTGATCAGCTCCAACCATCGCCGTTGTCGCATATTCAACTCCTTTTGAGTGAATATGTACTTCAAACTCTTGTGGTCGGTGTAGAGATGAACCAGATTTCCCAATAGGTAATGTCTCCACATCCTCAAAGCTAATACCATGGCAGCAAGCTCGAGATCATGAGTTGGATAATGTTGCTCATGATTCCGTAATTGCCGTGATCCATATGCGACCACACGTCCTGCTTGCATAAGAGGGGGGTGAATAGGCCTTTAAAGAATTCCTGCACACTTAATAAAGTTATCTGAAACTTGACTGACCGGACTAGTCCGGTTGTGTGGGCGGACTAGTCCGGTGTGCTGAATTAATTGAGTTGATTAAATGTGTCTCACTAATTTAATCTTATAGCAGCGGAATAAGAATAACAGTTTTTTATAATTTAAATTTATTATATGGATGCACGTGCAAACTTGTAAGGAACTCAAACGATGACTAGCAAACTAGTGATCTAATGTGTCAAGATGTAAAACAAATGAGAGACAAAAGACACGAATTTTTACCGAGGTTCGATCTCACCAAGAGATCTACGTCCTCGTTGAGGAAACTCACACAGAGTCGGGTTCCCAACCCTTTCCCTCTTCAAGTCACCACACAGGCCGACTTGACTTCACTATCAAGTGTAATCACCGTGTTTATGGGGCAACCTCACACGTTGAGGGCTCCCACAAGAATTACAATGAGAAGTTGATCAAATACACTCAAAAAGATTACAATGCAGAATATGAGTGTAGAGAGATCAAACCCCAAGAGCTCACAACGAAGGAACGACGGTCTCCCAATCCCAAATCCAAGTATTTTATTGATCTTCACCTTTTTGCACCTTAGATGTGTGGGGAGACGTGTTTTTGGGCTCCTGGGACAGGTGGCGGCTCTAGGGTTTCAGTTTATGACAGTATGAGTCGTGTCTCTATAGGGAAAAGACGAAGGACCTCTTTTATAGGCTTTCCCAAAAAGTTACCGTTGTTAAACCTACTACCGGACTAGTCCGGTATATGATCGGACTTGTCCAGCCTACTTCTAGTGGGTTAACCGGACTAGTCCGGTTCACAAACCGGACTTGTCCGGTGCTATGTGAGATGAGGTTTCAGAAACTTTAGCGGACTAGTCCTGTCGCTTGGATGGACTAGTCCGTAGTCCTCTAAAGAGGACAACAGAGACATGACCGGACTAGTCCGGTCTAAAACCGGACTTGTCCGGTTGCATTCCAGTGAGCTGACCAGACTAGTCCGGTTCACAAGGCAGACTAGTCCGGTGCACTATGTTTGCGTCTTTCAGAAAGTTAAACGGACTAGTCCGGTCCATGAACGGACTAGTCCGGTTTTCAGTGGATTTTAGTTTATTTTTAAACCCCTTACCCTTACGCAAAGTCATGAGCCCTTGGGATGTGTCTCTCTCACACACAACCTATACATTTATATCTACTTTGCTCCTCTAAATTCCACTAACGTCTTCCTTTTCGGGCACCACTCTATTTTTCACCTTTTTGTGTGTGTCGAGCCAGTTCACTTTGTTTATCCTGCAATCATCTTAATAGTTTCATTAGGATCTCATATGTTCGTCATCAATTAGCCAAAACCCACAAGGGATATCCTAGATGCACTTACAATCTCCCCCTTTTTGGTGATTGATGACAACCATTTGATATATCACAATTGAGAATAAAAGGTTGATTTTCATAAGGTGTGTACATATGAGAATAATAAAGAATTCACAAAAAGCTTCTCACACATGCACACACCTTATGGTGGGGTGCCTCACAGGTGTGTGGTAAACAAAATGTGATGAATTAAAGACAAACAGTACTGAACATGTAAGTGGGCATTAGAGCATAGTACATCACACATAAGAACAGAAATAGTGCATTACAAGATTTTAAAAATAGGTACATGTCCTTGATCACAAAAGATCTTAATGACTAATACTAGATAGAAAAAGTCCAAGTCTAATCTCAATCTCTCCCCCTTTGGCATCAAGACACCAAAAAGGGAAAAATTGAGGGGAATCACTCATCGCTGCCTCCTCCGTCAGTCTCAGTCTGATCTTCATCTTCAGCATCCACGGGAGCAGGATCTTCCTCTGAGTCCTCAAAGGCGGGTGGTGATCCAACAGGCTCGATCTCAAGCTTTGCACAGATAGATTTGATATTTGCATTGACGTACTGTTGATGTTTCTTCCTTGCAAGCTTTTCTTTGCGTTGCCTGTCTTCGATCTTATGGCAGCAGGCAAAGATAGAGGAGAGCATCTTGTGGATGCCGCTAGATGATTCTTGGGCAGGTGGAGAACTGTCACACCCGGTTTTTCCGAAGAACAACCAAGTGAATATCACATGTATGCCAGGATCATTTTCTCATACATGTGATGACAAATAGTGAAGCATCATTTATTACAAGCCAGGTATCGAATATAAGTAAGTCTTACATAGTAAATGTCTCGATGGACAATAATAAGTTCATCACAAGTAAATAAACTAGCAGCGGAATATTATTCTTTAGGGCTCCATCACAGGCGTTGCCCGGGGGTCTTCATGAACCTAAAAACCTTCCTCGGGTCCAAAATCTTGGTCATTATACACCACCTCATTATCTTGACCTGAGCAGCAATATAAACCAACAAATATGCAAGGTTGAGTACCAATGGTACTCAGCAAGTGTGGGAAAATTATATCATGCATGGCTAGAACAAGGAGAGGTTGAACTCATGGTTAAAGCACTACGCAATTAATACCTATCACCTTAGCTTATTAAGCACCTACATTACTACACAGGTGAAATGGTCCCAATCTCCCAACCCATTATCATAATCCAATAACCATAACATCATTTCCAATGTTAAGCTCCCCGCTTAACTTCCAAAACCATCAATCCTCTAATCATGAATAAGTCCAGGCCGCTCTTGACCGTGAGCACGGCTGTCAAGACAGTTTTGACTCTGCAGAGTTTGTACCACTGTACCCACATGTAGTGATTTCATCCCCCGTTGCCGGGTGGACTAAAAGAACCTCCATTATGCCAGTGGCTACGAACCACATTCACACTTCCCAGGTGTGTAGCCAGGAGATCACTACGAAGCCTTTACAAAGGGATTCCCGACGAGCGTGGGCCCACTGAGGTTTCACCCCTAACAGCATACAAGAGGCTCCAACCCCGCTGCAGTGGCCCCCTCTTGAGCCTTGCGGTTCATATGGTAGTCCAGCTGACACCTACTCCCCGCACCATCCAACACACCCATACTACGCCGGGGATACACCTAATTAATTGGCCATGCTGCCCCATCTCAGCATGTGGTTGGCACTGTAAAGCCGGGTTACATGCTCCATGAACCGGTCCTTAGGATCCAGGCAAGTACTAAACACAAACCCAAGTCTCGTGCACCCAGCACACAACCAAAACATCCAACTTGCCTTGATCCCTATCTCTACATAACTCACAATAGCTCATTCAAGAGTATGGTAAAATAAACTGATGATCTCATATCCCAAATATCCCATTCTAAGCATGACTAAGCATATGAATGTGAATAAATGACATGACAAAATAAATCCCAAACCAAGCTACAAGGAAACAGGGTAATGCAATTCTAGGGAAACTTCCTAGCATGGGTTTCATATTTAACTTGACAATGCAAATAATTCTATCTACACATCCTAGCATAGGATCAAAGTGGTCAAGGACACTTGCCTCCTTCTTGCTGCTCTTGAAATGGGTAGTCCTGATCTTGGAAAGGGTTAACTTGCTCTTGAACAGGTTCTACTTCATACCATCACACATAGCAAAAGAAAAACAACAATCATAAGACATAGTTCACACTTCTACTTTATACAAACCACACATTCATATTTATGAAATTCATTCACCATTATATGTGTTGTGGTTACTTTGTGTGTTGATCTGTGGCTTGCATACACTTTTATTTATATGTGTATGATTCCTACTTTGGTGTTCATATTTATACTTACATACTATATTTATATATATATATATATATATATATATATATGTGTGTGTGTGTGTGTGTGTGTGTGTGTTTCAGATTTAAATAAATTCCTTACATTAAACTACCAAGTATGTATGAAAAGTATTTTTCTTCTCCATATGTGCCTTCATAATTTCTATCAACCCTAAAATGAATTCTTTGGATTTTAGAAACTCCATTTATCTTTTACTAGTTGCTATATTTTCAGATTTATATTCCTATGCATAATTGTGTATTTTATTATGAAATTAGTAATACACATCATCTAAACAGTATAGGTTCTGGTCCTAAATAATCTAATAACATGTTTTGACCTTGGATTCTGATGTAGACTATTTCATAATTATTTTCCCTATTTTTCTATAACTATTCTTTACTTAAAAATGTGTCCCTATACTAATAAATGTGAATAATAAATGAAACAGATTCATTTCAGCCCAAAAATAGATTTTTATCTCACTCCAAAGTTTTCTAAGTACTGAGAAGTTTTTAATTAATTTTGACAAGTATGTTTGTCCCCTTTTTTAATTTTTAAACACTAGTTACATATTCAATGTTTTAAATTAAATACTAAACAGGGCTAAAATAATGAACTCACCCCATTACAGGGTCTATAATATTATTTTCATAATTTCCAGGGGTCTAGCTACACTTATCAGAGGTGGTTTTCCTAATTTTTATTAAGTCCAGGGCTAAAACTGATTTTTAAATGAATTTACATGATTTTCTGGAGTTCCAGGGGCTAGATCTGAAGTTTCCGGGGCTAGCTCTCAATTCCAGAGAACCCCAGGGGGTAGCACGTAAGAATTCCAGTCTTTATAACGTGGGGCTGACGTGGACCGTCCGATTTTAAACCGACGGCTGAGATTATAACATCGAACCGGTACGCGGGGTTTTAAAGTCTACCGTGCGATTTAAAATAAACGGCGCACGAGCGGCCACGTCGCTCTGATCGAGCGCGGGCGGCGCTGCCGGCGGCGCACGGCGGCGGGAAGCGGCGATCTCGCCGGAAAGTTTCGGATCCGCGAGAATTCTGCCTAGAACTGTGATCTTATGGCATAGATCGGTAGAGGGGAGGTCAGGGATCTCACCTCGGGGGTTTTCTCGAGCTCGGGGGTCCTGGAAAGTGATCGGCGGCGAGGTACGAGGCAAAACCACGGCGAAGCTCGTCGGCACTGTGTTTACACCGTAATTCTCCGAGTTTTCTGCACCTGCAACTCTCCCCGGAGGCGGTGGATCAAGACCAGCGAGTTAGATCAGAGTTTCCGAGCTTAGATCGGCCAGAATTCACCGGCGAAGTCTGGGTGCTCACCGGAGTAAAAATCGGCGATCGCGTGGGAAAAACCGATCGGGGCTGGGGTTTTTATAGCCGGGGAAGGGCGGTGGGTCAGTTGTGATCGAGTTTGATTCCTCTGGGACCGGAATTCGGGCTGAGGGACGCGGTATTCCGATCGGTTAAGATCGCGCGCGCGCGGGAGAGTCCGGGGTCGCGGGGTTAGGGATGACAGGTGGGTCCCACCTGTCTGTGAGGGATAGCGCAGGCGCGCGGCTGCAGGCTGGCGCGGGGGAAATTGGGCCGGCTGGCGGGTTTCGGCCCACTGGCCGGTTTTTTCCCATTTTCTCTTTTTCTTTTTTCCATTTCTTTTCTGTTTTGAGTCTAATTTGAATTCCAGTTTGAATTTGAATTTTTGCAAAACATGCAACACGTCCAAAAAATTTTAAATTCCCCCCTGAACATGGTTTAGGGTTTTGAATCAAAATTTGGGGTGTTACAGCTCTACCCCCCTTAAAAGAAATCTCGTCCTCGAGATTGGTGTTTCTAAGAAAACAATTCCGGAAATTGTGCCTTGAGCTCATCTTCCCGTTCCCAGGTGGCTTCCTCTTCTGAGTGATGCTTCCACTGCACCTTGCACATTCGGATTCTTTTATTTCTGGTGAGGCGTTCCATTGTCTCCAAAATCTTGTATGGTTGTTCGGCATAAGACAAATCTTCAGCTACATCCACTTCATTCATGGGTAACACCTCTTCAGGCGTCCTCAGACATTTCTTGAGTTGTGACACATGGAATACATCGTGTACATCCGATAGATGAACCGGTAACTCTATTTGGTACGCCACTTCGCCTTTTCTTTCCAACACTTGAAAGGGTCCGATGTATCGAGGTGACAACTTCCCTTTCACCTTGAACCGACGAAGTCCTCTGATAGGGGACACATTGAGATAAACATAGTCTCCCACGTTGAAAACGAGCTCTCTTCTTTGTACATCAGCATAACTCTTCTGGCATGTTTGTGCTATCCTCAAGTTGTTGCGAATCTCCCTCACCTTCGCCTCGGCTTCTTGTAGCACTTCTGGACCAAACACTTTACTTTCTCCTGTTTGGTTCCAAAATAGGGGAGTTTTGCACTTCCTTCCATACAAATCTTCAAACGGTGACATTTTCATACTAGCTTGATAGCTGTTGTTATAGGAAAACTCCGCATACGGTAAGTTCTTGTCCCAACTCCTATTGTTTTTGAGTGCACATGCCCTTAACATATCTTCAAGGATCTGATTGGTTCTCTCCGTCTGCCCTTCAGTTTGGGAATGATAGGCAGAACTAAAGTTCAGATGGGTTCCCATGGTTTCATGCAACTTCTGCCAGAACCTTGAGGTGAACTGTGTCCCTCGATCTGACACAATCTTCTTTAGCACTCCATGGTAACACACGATCCTTGACATGTACAACTCTGCCAATTTGGATCCACTGTAGCTTTCTTTCACAGGAATGAAATGAGCTACCTTGGTTAGCCTATCAATAATGACCCATATTGAATCATACCCGGATTGGGTCCTAGGCAATCCCACGACAAAATCCATGCTGATTTCTTCCCACTTCCATTCAGGCACTTTGAGTGGTTGCAATAATCCCGCGGGTCGTTGATGTTCTGCTTTCACCAACTGACATGTGTCACATAGGGCAACATGTTCCGCGACATCTCGCTTCATGCCATACCACCAATACCTGCTCTTGAGGTCCTGGTACATCTTCGTACTCCCAGGATGAATGGAATAGTCAGAATCGTGAGCCTCCTTCAAAATTAATTCACGGATCTCCTTTACTTCTGGCACACAAATCCTTTTCCCGTGCCACACCGTTCCCTGTTCATCCTCTCTAAAACCAGGAGCTTTATCTTCCTTAATGAGTTGTCTGATCTCTTGTATCTTCTCATCATTCTTTTGGCCCTCGCGTATGTCTCGCTCGAGTGTGGAGTCCACTTCCATGGCGATGGCTTCACCACTATTTACTAGACATAGATTGAGCCTTATAACCTCGTCCTTCAATTCTGCGGGCATGTCCTTCAAGCTCAACTTATTGACCTGCACTTTCCGACTCAAAGCATCGGCCACGACGTTTGCTTTCCCGGGATGATAGTTGATGCCCACATCAAAGCCATTGATTAGCTCTAACCATCTCCTTTGTCGGAGGTTGAGATCTGGCTGTGTGAATATGTACTTCAAACTCTTATGATCCGTATATATCTCTGTCCTCTTCCCCATCAAATAGTGCCGCCAAATTTTCAACGCGTGTACCACTGCAGCTAGTTCTAGGTCATGTGTAGGATAGTTCTTCTCGTGCTTCCGAAGCTGCCGGGATGCATATGCCACGACATGTCCTTCTTGCATGAGAACACATCCCAACCCATTCCCAGAGGCATCGCAGTACACTGTGAAATTCTTCTGCATATCTAGCATAACCAACACTGGGGCTGTTGTCAATCTCTTCTTTAGCTCCTGAAAGCTCGTATCGCACTGTGGCGTCCAGGTGAATGTGATTCCCTTTTCCAACAGTTTGGTGAGAGGTCTCGAGATCTTGGAGAATCCCTCAATAAACCGTCGATAGTATCCAGCCAATCCCAAAAAGCTTCGAACTTCCCCGACATTTTCAGGGGTCTTCCACTTCTGGATATCCTCGATTTTGGCGGGATCGACGGAGGTTCCTCCCTCCGAGATTATATGTCCTAAAAAGAGAACTCTCTTCAGCCAAAACTCACACTTGCTCAACTTGGCATATAGTTGGTGTTCTCTCAGCCTCTGTAACACCAACCTTAGATGTTTCTCATGTTCTTCTTCATCTTTGGAGAAGACGAGAATATCATCTATGAAAACCACCACAAATTTGTCCAGATATTCCATGAATACCTTGTTCATGAGGTACATGAAATATGTCGGGGCATTGGTTAGCCCGAAAGGCATGACAGTGTATTCATACAGTCCGTACCGAGATACGAAAGCTGTCTTGGGAATATCAGATTGCCTTATCTTGAGTTGGTGGTATCCCGACCTGAGATCAATTTTCGAGAACACACAAGCTCCCCTTAACTGATCAAACAAGTCTTCAATGCGAGGCAATGGGTACTTGTTCTTGATGGTTACCTCATTCAAGGCACGGTAATCCACGCATAACCTTTGGGTTCCGTCTTTCTTGGGCACAAATATCACCGGAGCTCCCCATGGTGAGGAACTAGGGCGAATATACCCCTTCTCCGTCAATTCTCTCAAATGATCCTTGAGCTCTTCTAGCTGCTTGGAGTCCATTCGATAAGGTCTCTTGTATATCGGGGCTGTTCCCGGTACTAGCTCAATTGCGAATTCCACGTCACGGTCGGGAGGCATACCTGGCAACTCCTCCGGAAAAACATCTGGATATTCCCTGATGGTCCTGATTTCCTCAACTTCCACCTCCACTTGATTTAATTTAATGTCCCTCATAGGCTCATGTATCGTTATGAACTTTACTCTGGTACCACTGGGGTGAGTTAGTTCCACCGTTCTGGTCGAACAATGGATGATTCCTTTATGTTTGGTCAACCAATCCATACCCAAAATAATATCTATCCCTTGTGAATCTATCACTATGAGGTTAGCAGTAAATACTACCCCATTAATGTCTAGGTTCACTTTGGGACACACTTGTCTTGTCCTTATTTCTCCACCTGGAGAATTTACAGCTAGCATATGGTTCATTTGTGTGGTTGCTAGGTCATGCTTCTTAACAAACCCTTGAGCAATGAACGAGTGGGTAGAACCAGAATCAAACAGCAGAGTTGCAAGGTGTAAATTGGCAGGAAACTTACCAACTACCACGTCGGGTGCCTCTTGTGCTTCCTCCATAGTGACGTGGTTCACCCGTCCTCTCATTACATTCTGCTGTTGTGGCGGCGCAGGCTTCTTCTTTGGGCATTTATGGGCGTAGTGCCCCACTTCACCACAGCTGAAACATTGCACCCCAATCTTAGATGCTTGGCCCTTGTTGTCTTGGGGTTGGTTTGGGGGTCCTTGCACTGCTGGTCGAGGTGGATATGCGGGGCGAGGCTGCTGCACAAACTGACGTTGCGGCTGTGCGGGTGCTGCGGGAGGCCTGTAGTTTGGGTTGTACCCTCTTGGTGCTGAATAGGGTACCGCAGCACGGCTCGTCTGCCCCGTAGGTTGCTGCATCATACGTGGGCGGGTGTTGCTCCCTGAGGCCTGATGTGACCACCCCGCCTTCCTCTTATTCTCATTTTCCAGGGCCTTTAGCTTCCTTTCCACCACAAATGCTCTATCCACCATCTTTTGAAAGCTTTCATACTCATTGGAGGACATTGCACACTGCATCTCTGCGGTAAGTCCTTCCACGAAACAATCTTGTTTCTGCTCATCAGTCTCTATGTCTCGTGGAGTATAACGGGATAGTTGGGTAAATTTAGTGAGGTATTCCCTCACCGTCATGTTTCCCTGCTGCAGTCCCAGAAACTCTTTCCTCTTGTTTTTGAGTTCACCTCTTGGGATGTAGTGGTTGCGGAAGTTACGCTTGAACTCTTCCCAATTGATGTTCTCAGGGTCATGATGGGCGGCCACGTAGGCGGTCCACCAATCAGCAGCAGGTCCATGCAATTGATGAGAGGCAAACAGCACCCTCTCATACCCTTGGCATTGTATTATCCTCATCTTACTTTCAATGGTCTTCAGCCAATCATCTGCCTCCAGAGGTTCAGCAGCACTTGCAAACTTTGGAGGTTGAGTTCCTAGAAACTCACTCAACCTTGGTTGGCGTGGTGCAGCTTGTGTAGGCGGAACTTGATGCAAGTTAGCCACCACTTGAGTCAAGTTCTGGATGAGCTGATTTTGATTCTCCAGCATTTGGTGGAGAGGATCAACTTCTTCACGGCGACCACCCCGGTCCTGGCCTCCAGAAAGATGAGGGTTGCATGCCTCATCATTGTTGTTGGCGGGGTTGGCAGCATGTCCTTTTCCTCTTCCGGCCATCTGGCAGAATCAACAAATGTTAATTTTGATACCATTTAGTATCATCTTACTACTTTCATTTGTTGGTACTTTAAGGTGTTGAGGCTTTGTTAAAATTTTACGAGGGTTCATATCTCACACCAAATAAATGCACTATTATTTCCTGTGGGTTCACACACCAAAGCAAAACAATCTGAAGACGAGGCTGTGGACAATTGCTCATGGCTTCCACAACTCACGTCACACACCAAGCATTATCACACCATTAACTACGTAACGACTCGACTACTCGACCTCTTGCTAGCTAGGGGAAAGACTCTACACTACTCGTCCTCTTGAGCTGGCTCGTCGGGATCTTCCTCCTCATTTCGGCTACCTTCTGACTCTGCTTTGGGTGGGGAGGCTGCTGGTGGAGAAGTGCGACGACGCTTGATCGCTCGGTGATCCGGGGAGTCAGGAGTCCATGTATCATTCACGGTGACACACAGTTCATTCCCATCTCCTCTTTCTCTCGCCTTTAAGCAAGCTCACAGCAACGCCTCCGTTTCCTTCAGGGTGTCTCGGACATCCTGAAGCTCTTGTTGACACTCCTGCAGTCGAGTGCTGAGCATAGCAGCATCCTCCAAGCACAAGTCCATGTGCTCATGGGAAGTCCCTTGCTGCACCGGTGGGTACTTGTACTCTGTGGTACCACTCTCACGTTGGAGGACATACATGTACTCAGTTTTGTCCAAGTGGCGACGATAGATGTGACTCTGGCAGGTGATGGCCTACCAGGTGACATCTTTCTCCGCGTCAACTTGTGTTGCTCGACAAGCTGGAGAGTGGTGAATCTTAAGCAGCTGATTCTCGTGTATAATCCGCATCTCCGAACTCCATTCTTCCCTCTTCTCACGGATGGTCCTGGTGGAGTTATAGTGGATGATTAGCTTGCCCGTATTGCCTGCGGCTTCGAGCATACGTCGAAGACGGCGCAACAAGTCTCCTACTGCCAATCCGTAGGAAAGGTACGTCACTGGACGACTCTCCTCTCTTTCGGCAAGGGCAACTACGGGAACTCTCCCTCCTGTGGACTTGCGGGCGGTGCGAATCATGCGAACCATCTAAAACAAAAAGAATTTAAATTTAGGTTAGATAAACTTTTTAAACAAAAATCCCATTTTGAATGAAAATTTGGGGTAAGATGAAGAAAATGACTCCTTAAATAACACTCTTCAACCCACACCTTGGAAAATAGTTTTAAGAAAATAGGGCCCTTAAATACGTCCATTTCTACCTAGGTCCACGTTCCTACGGGCAACCTTGGCTCTGATACCACCTCTGTCACACCCGGTTTTTCCGAAGAACAACCAATTGAATATCACATGTATGCCAGGATCATTTTCTCATACATGTGATGACAAATAGTGAAGCATCATTTATTACAAGCCAGGTATCGAATATAAGTAAGTCTTACATAGTAAATGTCTCGATGGACAATAATAAGTTCATCACAAGTAAATAAACTAGCAGCGAAATATTATTCTTTAGGGCTCCATCACAGGCGTTGCCCGGGGGTCTTCATGAACCTAAAAACCTTCCTCGAGTTCAAAATCTTGGTCATTATACACCACCTCATTATCTTGACCTGAGCAGCAATATAAACCAACAAATATGCAAGGTTGAGTACCAATGGTACTCAGCAAGTGTGGGAAAATTATATCATGCATGGCTAGAACAAGGAGAGGTTGAACTCATGGTTAAAGCACTACGCAATTAATACCTATCACCTTAGCTTATTAAGCACCTACATTACTACACAGGTGAAATGGTCCCAATCTCCCAACCCATTATCATAATCCAATAACCATAACATCATTTCCAATGTTAAGCTCCCCGCTTAACTTCCAAAACATCAATCCTCTAATCATGAATAAGTCCAGGCCGCTCTTGACCGTGAGCACGGCTGTCAAGACAGTTTTGACTCTGCAGCGTTTGTACCACTGTACTCACATGTAGTGATTTCATCCCCCGTTGCCGGGTGGACTAAAAGAACCTCCATTATGCCAGTGGCTACGAACCACATTGACACTTCCCAGGTGTGTAGCCAGGAGATCACTACGAAGCCTTTACAAAGGGATTCCCGACGAGCGTGGGCCCACTGAGGTTTCACCCCTAACAGCATACAAGAGGCTCCAACCCCGCTGCAGTGGCCCCCTCTTGAGCCTTGCGGTTCATATGGTAGTCCAGCTGACACCTACTCCCCGCACCATCCAACACACCCATACTACGCCGGGGATACACCTAATTAATTGGCCAAGCTGCCCCATCTCAGCATGTGGTTGGCACTGTAAAGCCGGGTTACATGCTCCATGAACCGGTCCTTAGGATCCAGGCAAGTACTAAACACAAACCCAAGTCTCGTGCACCCAGCACACAACCAAAACATCCAACTTGCCTTGATCCCTACCTCTACATAACTCACAATAGCTCATTCAAGAGTATGGTAAAATAAACTGATGATCTCATATCCCAAATATCCCATTCTAAGCATGACTAAGCATATGCATGTGAATAAATGACATGACAAAATAAATCCCAACCCAAGCTACAAGGAAACAGGGTAATGCAATTCTAGGGAAACTTCCTAGCATGGGTTTCATATTTAACTTGACAATGCAAATAATTCTATCTACACATCCTAGCATAGGATCAAAGTGGTCAAGGACACTTGCCTCCTTCTTGCTGCTCTTGAAATAGGTAGTCCTGATCTTGGAAAGGGTTAACTTGCTCTTGAACAGGTTCTACTTCATACCATCACACATAGCAAAAGAAAAACAACAATCATAAGACATAGTTCACACTTCTACTTTATACAAACCACACATTCATATTTATGAAATTCATTCACCATTATATGTGTTGTGGTTACTTTGTGTGTTGATCTGTGGCTTGCATACACTTTTATTTATATGTGTATGATTCCTACTTTGGTGTTCATATTTATACTTACATACTATATTTATATATATATATATATGTGTGTGTTTCAGTTTTAAATAAATTCCTTACATTAAACTACCAAGTATGTATGAAAAGTATTTTTCTTCTCCATATGTGCCTTCATAATTTCTATCAACCCTAAACTGAAGTCTTTGGATTTTAGAAACTCCATTTATCTTTTACTAGTTGCTATATTTTCAGATTTATATTCCTATGCATAATTGTGTATTTTATTATGAAATTAGTAATACACATCATCTAAACAGTATAGGTTCTGGTCCTAAATAATCTAATAACATGTTTTGACCTTGGCTTCTGATGTAGACTATTTCATAATTATTTTCCCTATTTTTCTATAACTATTCTTTACTTAAAAATGTGTCCCTATACTAATAAATGTGAATAATAAATGAAACAGATTCATTTCAGCCCAAAAATAGATTTTTATCTCACTCCAAAGTTTTCTAAGTACTGAGAAAGTTTTTAATTAATTTTGACAAGTATGTTTGTCCCCTTTTTTAATTTTTAAACACTAGTTACATATTCAATGTTTTAAATTAAATACTAAACAGGGCTAAAATAATGAACTCACCCCATTACAGGGTCTATAATATTATTTTCATAATTTCCAGGGGTCTAGCTACACTTATCAGAGGTGTTTTTCCTAATTTTTATTAAGTCCAGGGGCTAAAACTGATTTTTAAATGAATTTACATGATTTTCTAGAGTTCCAGGGGCTAGATCTGAAGTTTCCGGGGCTAGCTCTCATTTCCAGAGAACCCCAGGGGGTAGCACGTAAGAATTCCAGTCTTTATAACGCGGGGCTGACGTGGACCGTCCGATTTTAAACCGACGGCTGAGATTATAACATCGAACCGGTATGCGGGGTTTTAAAGTCTACCGTGCGATTTAAAATAAACGGCGCACGAGCGGCCACGTCGCTCTGATCGAGCGCAGGCGGCGCTGCCGGCGGCGCACGGCGGCAGGAAGCGGCGATCTCGCCGGAAAGTTTCGGATCCGCAAGAATTCTGCCTAGAACTGTGATCTTATGGCATAGATCAGTAGAGGGGAGGTCAGGGATCTCACCTCGGGGGTTTTCTCGAGCTCGGGGGTCCTGGAAAGTGATCGGCGGCGAGGTCCGAGGCAAAACCACGGCGAAGCTCGTCGGCGCTGTGTTTACACCGTAATTCTCCGAGTTTTCTGCACCTGCAACTCTCCCCGGAGGCGGTGGATCAAGACCAGCGAGTTAGATCAGAGTTTCCGAGCTTAGATCGGCCAGAATTCACCGGCGAAGTCTCGGTGCTCACCGGAGTAAAAATCGGCGATAGCGTGGGAAAAACCGATCGGGGCTGGGGTTTTTATAGCCGGGGAAGGGCGGTGGGTCAGTTGTGATCGAGTTTGATTCCTCTGGGACCGGAATTCGGGCTGAGGGACGCGGTATTCCGATCGGTTAAGATCGCGCGCGCGCGGGAGAGTCCGGGGTCGCGGGGTTAGGGATGACAGGTGGGTCCCACCTGTCTGTGAGGGATAGCGCGGGCGCGCGGCTGCGGGCTGGCGCGGGGGAAATTGGGCCGGCTGGCGGGTTTCTGCCCACTGGCCGGTTTTTTCGTGTTTTCTCTTTTTCTTTTTTCCATTTCTTTTCTGTTTTGAGTCTAATTTGAATTCCAGTTTGAATTTGAATTTTTGCAAAACATGCAACACGTCCAAAAATTTTTAAATTCCCCCCTGAACATGGTTTAGGGTTTTGAATCAAAATTTGGGGTGTTACAAGAACCAGGAGGAGCAGCTGCAGACCTAGTGTCATCATGAGCTTGCTTTGATCTCCTCTCCACTGGTGGAGAGGACGGGGCAGTTGGAGCCGGAGGGAGAGTGTACTCGGTCGGTTTTTGCGGCTTCAACCCCGTATGCTTGACATCCTTGACAAACTCGAGTCCCGTCACTTTCTCAATCATGTACATGATATACGGTGCGTATCCATAGGACCTATTGGGGGTAATTGAGATGTTCACAATGTCGTTGTAGATATACTCAAAGACATTGAATGGTCTCCTCCCACTAATGACTTTCATGTGAGTCCTCAAGGTTCCTTGTATAGTTCCTGCATCTCCATCCTTCGGAGCTATCGTCTTTCTCAAGACTCTATTTAGAACCACAAAGAAGGGCTTTAGATATTTGATGGTGGGAGGAACATATGGCATCCTTGTGTCATAGAGAAATTCAAGTTCCTCCTTCTCCAGGGGTTTCAGATTATGAATGACCAGGTCATGATCTAAAGTGTTTTGGAGGTGAAGAATCCTAGCAAATTCATCATACGTGACACTATACCTTGAACCATGAGTCATCCAAGTAAGACTGTCTCCATCATCCCGAGCAAAGTAGAGAGTGGAGTAAAACTGGGTAATGACTTCATTGTTCCAGTCATACTCAAAGGATAGCAGGTCCGTCAGACCGTGCCTCTCTAAGGCTTCCACCATCTCACGGAAGGCAGGATACCTCTTTGACTTTAGATATTCAACATTTAGCCATTGACTCTCTACTACGGGATTCTTCATCTTCATGTACACATGCTCGTAGTAGTCTGCATGGAAGTTGCTCCAGAACCTAGGATCAGAACATTGTTTAGGTCGGCCATACACTTCAATCTTCCTGAAGTTATCAGCTAGCTCATTCCCTTTTCCAGTGAAATCCTCACTTGAAGGCTGCCTGTTGCGGTGAACAGAATTTTTCAATTTCAGAGGCCCAATGGGGCCACTAGCAAGTCCCTTCCCTTTATTGAGAACTCTTCTTGGCCCTGACGAGCCCTTAGCAGCATCTTTCCTTTGAGGCCTTTTGATAATGACTTTCCTCTTCTTAGGTAGATTGTCGTCGGAGGGTGGACAGTGAGCATTGACATCATGTCTCTTCTTCATCACTCCCTCCTTAGCTCTCCTCACTCTTTCACGTTGAACTTCTTCGTCAATGTGAAAAGAGCCGTCATCTGATCCTGAAGACATGATGCCTGATAAGGAGTTTAAGGATTAGATGCAAACGGACGCATTATCGACTTCAAATGGGAATGTAGGAGTTCAGCTGTCAGAGACCGGACTTGTCCGGTTTCAGAGTGCGGACTAGTCCGGTGGACCGGACTTGTCCGCATCTGAACGCCGGACTAGTCCGGCCTAGCATAAGAACCCTAAATTGAATGTTTCATTTGAAGCAAATCTCCTATCTAAGGACACAAGGATAGGAAAGTGGTAGGAATACATCTATCTATGCAATGTACATCCTTTTGAAATCAAAGGAAACTAGCTAGAGCTAGAAAAATTGAGATTTTGGTTTTTGGGGTTATTTACCAAGATTTGAAGATTCGCGTTGAAGGAGTGGAAATCAGTCTGGATGAGTCCGGAAAGTAGGATCCCCTCGTCGAGAAGAGGCTTTTTCACGGAGAAAACTCCGAGTTTGAGGGCTCAACTCGAAAATCACTTTGAGAGCTAGGGTTTAGGAGAGAGGGTGAGACAAAGTGCTTATGAGTGGAGAGGGAGGCGTTTGGTCCGGCTAACTGCTTCTATATGCGACTGACCGGACTAGTCCGGTACCCCTGAGTTAACCTAATTGTTGTCTGTCCGGACTAGTCCGGTTGGAAATCGGACTAGTCCGTTTCCAACAGACTTGATATATATATAGATAACTAAAAGTGATCCAAGGACAACAATTTTGCAGGTAGTCTTGGTGATTACGACCAGTAAGCAATCAACAATCGAACAATGGTCATAATCCACAAGATTTATTCATTAAGAATAGTTTTCTGAGTAGAAAGGAGGGGAGGAGCATTTTTGACAATACGGAGGAACAATTTAAGTTGCAACCAGGTATGCAATGTTTCAAGCCACATTTCGAGAGTCAAGAATGTTTAGCTCATTTCTTAGTTCACAGAACCTTTTCTCATCTAATGGTTTGGTAAAAATATCTGCAAGTTGTTTTTCAGTCCTAACATGTGAAATAGCTATGTCACCTTTTAATGAATGATCTCTAAGAAAGTGATGACGGATGTCTATGTGCTTAGTTCTTGAGTGCTCTACAGGGTTGTGTGCAATCTTTATAGCACTTTCATTATCGCATAGAAGCGGGATATGACTTAGATTGTAGCCGTAGTCCCTAAGAGTTTGTTGCATCCAAAGCAGTTGCGCACAGCAACTACCGGCTGCAACATACTCTGCTTCCGCTGTGGAAAGAGCAATGGAGTTTTGCTTTTTAGATGACCAAGAAACTAGGGACCTACCAAGAAATTGACAGGTCCCTGACGTGCTCTTTCTATCGACTTTGCATCCTACATAGTCAGCGTCGGAATACCCTATCAAGTTAAACTTGGATCCTTTGGGATACCAAAGGCCCAAGTTGGGTGTGTGCACAAGGTACCTTAGGATTCTTTTTACAGCAATTAAGTGACACTCTTTAGGTGCGGCTTGAAACCTTGCACACATGCAAACACTAAGCATAATATCTGGCCTAGATGCACATAAGTATAGTAAGGAGCCAATCATGGACCGATATACCTTTTGGTCCACATTTGGACCGTCTTCATTGAGGTCGAGATGTCCGTTGATGGCCATGGGTGTCTTGATGGGCATGGCTTTGTCCATATTGAATTTCTTGAGAATGTCTTGTGTATATTTAGTTTAGCTTATAAATGTGCCTTCTCTCAGTTGCTTTACTTGAAATCCCAAGAAGAACTTCAGTTCACCCATCATTGACATCTCGAACCTGTCTGTCATTATTTTGCTAAATTCTTCACAGAAGGACTTGTTAGTGGATCCAAAGATAATGTCATCAACATAAATTTGACATACGAATAAATGATCATCAAAAATGTTTAGTAAAGAGTGTATAGTCAGCTTTACCAATTTTGAATCCATTTTGAATCAGAAAATCTCTAAGTCACTCATACCAGGCTCGAGGAGCCTGTTTGAGGCCATAGAGAGCCTTACGCAGTTTATAGACATGGTTGGGATACTTCTGATCTTCGAACCCCGGTGGCTGCTCCACATAGACTTCCTCCTTTATCGGACCATTGAGAAAGGCACTCTTGACGTCCATTTGATACAACTTAAAATTATGGTGAGTAGCATATGCCAATAAAATGCGAATGGACTCAAGTCTAGCTACAGGAGCGAAGGTTTCATCGAAATCCAACCCTTCCACTTGAGAATAACCTTTGGCCACCAACCTCGCTTTATTTCTTGTCACTACTCCATGTTCATCTTGCTTGTTCCGAAAGACCCATTTGGTTCCAACGATGTTCGCCCTTGGTCTTTCCACCAGCTCCCACACTTCATTTCTTTTGAAGTTGTTCAGCTCCTCTTGCATCGCAATCACCTAGTTTGGATCCCTTAAGGCTTCTTCTACCCTGTATGGCTCCAAAAAAGACACAAAAGAATAATGTTCACAAAAATTTGCTATTTGAGATCTAGTAGTTACTCCCTTAGCAATATCTCCAATGATATTGTTGACAGGATGGTCCCTTTGCACACACTGATGTACTCTTGGGTGTGGAATTTGTATAGTTGTTTGTTCTTCATTGTCTTCATGTGTCATGTCTCCCCCTAGATCATTGCTTCCATGATCATCTTGATTTTCTTGATCCTCCTCAACTTGATCTTGTGTAGGAGATCCCCCTTGATCATTGCTTCCTTGTTGGAATTCATCTTGTGTCTCCTCTCGTGGTAGGATATCACCAAGTGCCATTTTCTTCAGCGCTTCACATGGAGCTTCCTCCTTACCTAGCATAGACTTATCGACTTGCTCCACTTGTGAGCCGTTAGCTTCATCGAACACTACGTCACGCGCTACTCCAACAAGGCCGGACACCTTGTTGAAGACACGATAGGCGTAGGCGTTCGATTCATATCCGAGCAAGAATCCTTCATCGGACTTTGAAGTAAACTTCGAGGCCCTTGGTTTCTTGTTCAGAATAAAACATTTGCAACCAAAAACTTTGAAATAGGAAACGTTAGGCTTTTTACCCGTGAGAAGCTCATATGGAGTTTTCTTCAGAAGTCGATGAAGGTACAACCGATTTGTGGCATGACAAGCGGTGTTCACCGCTTCTGCCCAAAATCGGTCTGACGTCTTGTATTCATCCAACATTGCTCTCGCCATTTCGATCAATGTTCTGTTCTTCCTTTCAGCCACCCCGTTTTGTTGAGGAGAGTAGGGTGCCAAGAATTCATGCTTTATACCTTCTTCATTGAGATATTCTTCAACTTGGGTGTTCTTGAATTCTGTCCCATTGTCACTTCTGATATTCTTTACGGTTGATGAGAATTCATTTTGAGCTCTTTTCAAGAACTTCTTGAGGATTCCTTGAGTTTCTGATTTATCATACAAGAAAAATACCCAGGTAAATCTTGAAAAATCATCAACAATTACTAAACCGTATTTGTTACCGCCGATGCTGATGTACGCAATTGGACCAAAGAGATCCATGTGGAGAAGTTCCAGCGGTTTAGCGGTGGTCATCACATTCTTGGCGGGGTGTGGTGCTCCAACCTGTTTTCCTGCTTGACAAGCGCTGCACGGCCTGTCTTTTTCAAAAACCACATCCTTAAGACCACGGATGTGACCACCTTTTAGAAGTTTCTGCAGATTTCTCATTCCAACATGGGCTAGCCGTCTATGCCACAGCCATCCCATGTTGGTCTTAGCAACCAAGCAAGTGTTGAGTTCGGCTTTATCTTTGTTGAAGTCAACAAGATTAAGCTTTCCCTTCAACAATCCCTTGAATGCAATCGAGCCATCGCTTCTTCTAAAGACGGTCACACCCTCATTAGTGAATAAACAGTTGTAACCTTTGTCGCATAGTTGAGATATTGATAAAAGATTATAATCTAGAGAGTCTACATGTAAAATATTAGATAAGGTGTGTTGAGAGGATATTTCAATGTTACCACTACCAAGGACCTTTTCTTGGCTGTTGTCTCCAAAGTATATACCTTCACTGGATCCTTGTTGCACTCGTATTCCACAAACATACCTCTCTCTCCGGTCATATGATTTGTGCATCCGCTATCTAGCACCCACTTAGATCCACCGGAGGAGTAAGCCTGCAAAATAGAATTATTTCTGGGTTTTAGGTACCCAAGCTTGCTTGGGTCCTCTCAGGTTAGTCACAAGAGTCTTGGGCACCCACACACAAGTTTTTAAGTTCTTGTGACGTGGCCCTGTATATTTAGCAATGACTTTTCCATACATGTTTTTCATGAGAACATAAGAAGCATCAAATGTATGGAACAGTGTTTGTAGCTCAGATTCATGGGATTTTTCTTTAACAAAAATGATCCTATTCTTAGCATGATTAGAAGTAGACATGTGTTTATTCCTGTCGAAGCCAAGTCCATCTTTGACATTGGGAGGTCTAGTGATCATATATGCACTTCGTGCATATTTGATGTTCTCCTTATCAAAGATGCCGTTTTGAGAAGAATGCATGTCATGTGGGGTTAAAGCATTAGAAATTACATTCTTCTTACTAGAGCAAGTGCAGGTTCTTACTGTTGTCGAGCTCATGTCTTTGGAGGAAGAGCTCTTGGAGGAAGAGGAGTCACTTTGTTTGAGCGACTCAACTTGCACCTCAAGGATTTTGTTAACTTTTGACAAGTTAGCAAGTTCTTCCTTGATTGCAATGTGTGAGTCCTCTAACTTTGAGTAAGTTTCCTTACTCAAGGCTAGCTCTAACTCAAGTGACTCATTCTTCTCTCTTTCAAGCTCAAGAAGCTTTTCGACTTCTTGATATCTCTTCCTCTCACGGATGAGCATATCTTCTTGTCGGTTGACAAGTTCCTCCTTTTCAAAGATTTTGTTTGACAACATTTCCATTTCCTTTAAAGCAATTTTACTTAGTCTAAACAATTCTTCATTATCACTAGAGCTATCAAAGTCATCAATGGAGGAATTTAGCACAGGAGGAGTAAGTCAAACCTTTTTCTTGCCTTCCTTAGCCATAAGACAAGTGTGGTTGTTCATGTCCCGTCCTCACATGTTCGGAAAGAGTGTGGCTCTCATAGTTGGTTTCTTGACTGCGAAAGTGGCCATCTCTTCTTCTTCATCGGAGGAGGACTCGTCGTTTGAGTCCCACTCCTTCCCAATGTGAGCTTGATGGGCTTGTCTTCTTTTTCTGAAATTTTTCTTTTCTTGAGATCTTGTTTCCTTTTTCTTTTTGTTTTCCTCATAAGTACAGTCCACCATGAAGTGACCATACTCTCCGTAGTTGTAGCAAGTGCGTCGAGCCTTGGATTTACCTTTATCCTTGCTTTTGCCTTCATGTGAATTGTTGTCGTGTCTTCTCTTCATCATGCGTTTGAACTTTTTGATGAAGAGTACCATTTCTTCGTCATCAAGATCGGTGCTTTCGTCGCTTTTATCTCCATTGTCTTGGTCTTCACGAGTTTCTTTGAGTTTGGGTCTGCACGTTGCTTTGAGGGCAACTTCTTTCTTTTTAGAAGAGGTGAGCTCGGCTAAGTCTTTGACGTATTGAGCCTCTTTCTCCATCATTTCGTGATTTATGATCTTTCCCAATAACTCATTGGGAGTCATTTTGTGAAACCCGGGGCTTTCTCTAATCATTGAGCAAAGTGTGACGTTTCTTGGCATGAAGGCTCTAATCATTCTTTTGACCACTTCGTGATCTGTCCATTTCTTACTTCCATAAGCACGAATTTTGTTGATGAGTGCTTTCATCCGGTTGTACATGTCTTGAGGTGATTCGCCTTCTTCAATAGCAAATCTCCCCAACTCTCCTTCAAGCATTTCGATTTTGGCTTCACAAACTGACCTATTTCCTTCGTGAGCTGTCTTGAGGGTATCCCAGATTTCTTTTGCACTTTCTAACCCATCAATCTTGGTGAATTCCTCTCTGCTTAGTGATGATGTGATCACGGCGACGGCTTGTGCGTTTTTGTGAATCTCTTGTTCTTGTTCTGGGGTGAGTTCATCATCCGTGTCCGGAATATCGATGCCTGTGCAAACAATGTGCCACAGACTAGGATTCAGGGATATCAGATGCATCTTCATGTTGTACTTCCACATGGTGTAGTCACTTCCGTCAAACTGTGGGGGCTTTCCCATAGGAATAGAGAGATAATGATTATTTGAATTGAGACGGTTGTAGTTGTAAGGATACCGGGAGTAGTCGTGATGACCACTCCCCATCGTCTTTTCTTCCTCTTTTCCCTTTTGTGCCATTAACTTCTTTCTCAGTAATGTCTTTAGCTGTCTCACTTCATCATCGTCATGTGGATTTTCTTTCAGCACATCGAAGGCTTTGGCTTCTTGCTCCTCATCGTTGTTGTTCGTCTTCGGTATATCGTTGTTCTTCTCAGAGGCCATTGATCTCTCCGAGATGTGAGTCTCGTTGATGGAGAACTTGGCTCTGATACCAATTGAATGTGGCCTAGAGGGGGGTGAATAGGCCTTTAAAGAATTCCTGCACACTTAATAAAGTTATCAGAAACTTGACTGACCGGACTAGTCCGGTTGTGTGGGCGGACTAGTCCGGTGTGCTGAATTAATTGAGTTGATTAAATGTGTCTCACTAATTTAATCTTATAGCAGTGGAATAAGAACAACAGTTTTTATAACTTAAATTTATTGTATGGATGCACGTGCAAACTTGTAAGGAACTCAAACGATGACTAGCAAACTAGTGATCTAATGTGTCAAGATGTAAAACAAATGAGAGACAAAAGACACGAATTTTTACCGAGGTTCGATCTCACCAAGAGATTTACGTCCTCGTTGAGGAAACTCACACAGAGCCGGGTTCCCAACCCTTTCCCTCTTCAAGTCACCACACAGGCCGACTTGACTTCACTATCAAGTGTAATCACCGTGTTTATGGGGCAACCTCACACGTTGAGGGCTCCCACAAGAATTACAATGAGAAGTTGATCAAATACACTCAAAAAGATTACAATGCAGAATATGAGTGTAGAGAGATCAAACCCCAAGAGCTCACAACGAAGGAACGACGGTCTCAAAATCCCAAATCCAAGTATTTTATTGATCTTCACCTTTTTGCACCTTAGATGTCTGGGGAGACGTGTTTTTGGGCTCTTGGGACAGGTGGCGGCGCTAGGGTTTCAGTTTATGACAGTATGAGTCGTGTCTCTTTAGGGAAAAAACGAAGGACCTCTTTTTATAGGCTTTCCCAAAAAGTTACCGTTGTTAAACCTACTACCGGACTAGTCCGGTATATGATCGGACTTGTCCGGCCTACTTCCAGTGGGTTAACCGGACTAGTCCGGTCCACAAACCGGACTTGTCCGGTGCTATGTGAGATGAGGTTTCAGAAACTTTAGCGGACTAGTCCTGTCGCTTGGATGGACTAGTCTGTAGTCCTCTAAAGAGGACAACAGAGACATGACCGGACTAGTCCGGTCTAAAACCGGACTTGTCCGGTTGCATTCCAGTGAGCTGACCGGACTAGTCCGGTTCACAAGGTGGACTAGTCCGGTGCACTATGTTTGCGTCTTTCAGAAAGTTAAACGGACTAGTCCGGTCCATGAACGGACTAGTCCGGTTTTCAGTGGATTTTAGTTGATTTTTAAACCCCTTACCCTTACGCAAAGTCATGAGCCCTTGGGATGTGTCTCTCTCACACACAACCTATACATTTATATCTACTTTGCTCCTCTAAATTCCACTAACGTCTTCCTTTTCGGGCACCACTCTATTTTTCACCTTTTTGTGTGTGCTGAGCCAGTTCACTTTGTTTATCCTGCAATCATCTTAATAGTTTCAGTAGGATCTCATATGTTCGTCATCAATTAGCCAAAACCCACAAGGGGTATCCTAGATGCACTTACACTACAGCATATGATTTTCGAAGCGACTTCTTCCTACACCCTCGTGGAACTGTGGTACACACGCCGGACAACCTCGTGCACCTCGGCATCGCCGGAAAACCCATCAGCGACGTTGGCGGTGGAATTCGGTTCGGATCCGATGGTAAGAACTCAGCTCGGCAGAAAACACGACCAACTAAGGGGTCGTAAAGCACTATTGGGGCACGGAGAAGCTAACCCTGCCCTCCTCTTGCCCGGAGTCGCCAGGAAGATAGACATCGCCGGTGATCCGAAGCCTTTTTTCACTGGCGGGGGTGAAAACGCGGTGCTACGCTCACCGTCAGGAAAATTCTTGATACGATTTGGCCTAGCTGATTGTTAGGTGCTACCCTAGCTCTAGCTAGACCAGAAAATCCGATGATCAAGTGATCGCAGCAAATTTCTAGTTTTGGTTCTCTCTGTTCTACAGGGTGGCCGAGAGCAAAATTGAAATTCCGGCTCACCGGTGTTGAACTAGCATGACTGGGTCTAGGAGAAGGAACTAGGGTGGGTTGCTAACCTCTGTGATCAGCTGTTCGAGCTGGAGAGGGCGGGTTTCAACCGAGCGATGAAAACTTCCACCGGTGCCTTAGCTCTGTCCCGAGGAAGAAGATCGCCGGGTACAGCTCAAAGGACGTCGTGAACCAGCTCGGGGCTGCGTCGTGGACGTTGAGGGGTGATCGGCGATCCCGTTTGCTGTGAGGGCCTGATCCCGATCATGGGGCCGTGCCGCTCGCCTGGGAATCGCATTGGGTGGTGCCGTGCGATGCGGCACCCAACAACACACATAATAAAGCATCATATTACATAAATCGAGCAGAAGCTTACAAAGTGTAAATTTTACAAATACTTCTCAAAATAATCTACAGAGGAACACTAAACAACTCACGTCTCATACCTATGCTAAGCAACATAGAAGGTGTCCAGCCCGCGGACCCTTCTCGCTAGCCACACTATCACAGTAGCAGCGGCAGGGGTTGCCATGAGTTCACCACTCGGAGAGCTCCGAGTCTCATCGGACACCCGTACATATCAGCGTACAGTTATTACCTACAAAACAACTTATGCAGTATCTGTGAGCACGAAGCTCAGCAAGGCTTAACCGTCTCCCTAGTCATGAAACTCTACATGGGGAAAATAGAGGGCTGAATATAGCAGTTTGCACAAACGATGCTCTTGAGCTAAAGGAGAGTCCTTACTTCCAGTTTTAAGCAACTTTTATAGCCCTCACGCAATTTACATCGAGACTCCACAATCAAACAAGAAACGCTTTTATCTCGATGTCGCTTGCCCGAGGTGAATGTAACTTGTAAAAGTCGCAGAAACGTGAATGCATAGGAACAGATGATTGAACATCATTGTGTTTCTGTTCATGAAAAATGGGACTTACAAAAATTTTCTTACATGGGATGGTATACATGAGGTGCAACCACATGGGTTCAAGCATGCCTTTGAATGTGTTGGACCAAGATGAAGATAAACTCACGTGTAATCATACATGTGGATGAGAAAGAATAAAGATAAGGTCTTTAGACCCAAAGGCTCAGCTCAATTTGCCGCCAAACTTTTGTATACACATGGAGCCTCATACATTTGAATTGAGGAGAATGTGGTGGCAACTTTCTGATTTGAGGGTGAGCCAAAAGGGAATGGACTATGATCATGTTGAGTTCATGCTGAATTCAAACATGTTAGGACAAGGGAATGACTTGAGTTATGTCACATAAAATTATAAACTCAAACATGGACATGTGGGAAGAGCAAAAATCTTCTTTAACTCCTGTGGAACACATGTAAACCCGGGAAAGGATTTCACTCCCAAAAATCTAGCTCATATGCACATTCTCTATGAGTAGAGGGGAGGGAAGTTTAAACCCCATTTTTGAACCCTTGCAAAGCATTCATGTTCAGATGGTCCAAAAGCATATATATGGTATGATCATTGCAGTCCTCAGGTATTGAAGAGCTTAAGTTCCAAAATGGGAGGGATTTTAAGCTCATATACCATTTGTTCAAAGCATTGTTTGAGATCACCTTCAAATTCAAATTTGAGGGGCATGGTCAAACTGAACTTGTGAGGTTCAGCTTGGGACCAAGATTGATCAAGCATGGGCTAGGAGCAAACCAAAGTGTTTCACCCCAAATTCGAATGGGTCATCACAAAAGAGGACTTAAATATTCAGTTTGAATCAAAGGAGTTACTTCAAAGAGAAGAAGGCCCCTTTTCCAAAAAGGAAATTCAAACTGTTGTTTGAAAAATTGTATTTGCAATGACCAACTCAAGGATCAGAGGACATATTTGAATTCCTCAGGTCCAAATTATGAGGGAGCCAAGTTTTGAGAAAATTTGGAGGTGCTTTGATATGAGTATCAAGGGGGCCTATGAATTTCCTTGAAATTTGAGTTTAAATTTGAACTGAAGAACACAATGTCAAAATTACAAACAGCTTTTGAAGCTGAGCTCTTCAGGATTTAAATTTGCTTGGTGCCAAAGTTTAGAAGATCTTTTTGGAGGAGCAGGGGTGGACCCCACTTGTCATTGAGCCAAATAGACTTGCTCCCTAAGTCTTCGCTGCCTGTGCACTGGGGCCCAACTGTCTGTGAGATGAGCCACGGGCTCTGTTTTTCCTCTCCCGAGCGCGCGACAGCAGCGGTGCCGCGGCGCCAGCGCACGTACGCGCGAGGCTTCTGCTGAGCGCCGGTTGAACCGCCTCAGCACGCCGATATTATCCCCGCGGGCGGCTACCTCGCTTGGAAAACCCTCATGTTTCCTCTTCTCCGTGTGGCCTCCCGTGTGAACCATTTTTTCCACCGCTGCTGCACTTCCTCGGAGCAACGACGCCCGGATGCCCCGGCAACGCTCACGCCGAGCTGAGCTCATACCCGGTGCCACCCACGCTCCCTCGACGTGCCCACAGCGAGTACAAGGTGTTAACCCACGAGAAACCCGATGCCAAGCTCATTTTCTCTCCACGTCACCGGGTGAAGCCGCCGTTGCAAGGATCCGTCGCCCGGCCACCACAGGGCTTCTCCCACTGAGCTGCAAAAGCAAAAAGGTGCGCCTGTAAACCTTCTCACTTCACAGCAATGCCGGCAGCGTGTCATGGACCGTGCTCGCCGGAATTTGGCTTTTCCCGCGGACATACAATATGAACCGGGAGTAGGGAATCCGGAAATTCGGGCAACACGGTGCACCACTCATCACCAGACCTAGAAACCCAGTTGTAGACATCCGTGCAGGCACGTGGGATCAAGAACTAGGGAGAAACGTTGAGGAAAACCTCGGTTTTTCGAGTTTTTCCAGTTTTCCCCGATATCGCCCTAGGTCGCACGGTGAGCCCCTAGTTGCCGACGTTTCTCACGAGATCAGAGCCCTGGACGTTGCTCCCTAGGTGGTGGCGATGCTGTAGGAGCTAACTGGAGCAAGGTTAGAGCATTACAGTGCCCTAGCGACATCGCCGAAGTTGCCGCAGCTACTGTCGCCGTCGCGCCTAGGTTTCCGGCCATCCTCGATCCGAGGTAAGGCCGGCAACGTGTTCCTCGCGTGAGAATATGCAGTGGCGGCGAAAATCAGCAAGTTCCAAGGACCAGAACCCCTTCCCGGCGAGAGCTCCGGCGAGCTCGGCGGCGGGATCGCGCGGGCGTCCAGAGGAGGAAGACGATGGCATCAGGCCCACTGTCAGTGAGAGGAAGACCGACCGGGATTGTCTGTGGATTCGGATCCTTTGCAACAGCGTGGGAAAGGATACTGTGGCCCCGTGTGGTCTGTCCCAGCGCATGACACGTGGTCCCCTGGACCCACCCGCAGGATTTAAACATTTACCGATTTATTTGGATTTCAGATTTAGTCCAAACTTTAGAACCCCATAACTTTTGCTAGGAAGCTCCAAATTTAGTGATTCAAATTGGGTTGGATTCAAGATGAAAAACTCTATCCAAATATGCAACCCAATTTGCATGAAAACGAAAAGAAAATTCTGGAGAATTCTTTAAAAATTTTCAGAAAAAGAATTTTAGAGGGAGTTTCGTTCATCCAAAATTCCCAAAATTTTGTCAGAATATTCTTTAGGATGTTAGGAAACTCCTGTAAAAGTTTCAGCTCATTTGGAGTTGATTTAGTCAGGGTAATTCTGGTTTCAAGTTTCTGTATTCAAATGAATACAGAAACATTTTCAGAGAATTTCCAAAACTTGGAAATTCAGTTCTGGGCATTCCTTAGATCCAAAAATACTAGAAAATTCGTTCATGCTCCCTGAGCTATGTATGAAATTGTAGTTCACTGGAATTTGCATGAAAGTGCAAATTTACTCAGAATTAATTCCTTTATGCCTAAATGCTTAGGGAATTGTTCTGAGTAATCTACTCAGTGAAAAAAATTCTAAATTTTGGTCCAGATGACTTTCTTGTGACAAGGAACTCACAAGAAAATTTCCAGCTCCATTGGAGCCCTGGATCAGTAGTTTTCTGTTCAACCTCATTGGGTGATCACCACCTAAGTGATGAAACCCCCTCCTCACTTGATCCTAGTACTTAAACACCCACCCAAACCCCTAGCACCAGTGTCATTTTAAATTCTTAAACAGAGTTCCAGTTTTAAACTTATCCTTAGAACTTGTTAGCAAAAGTTTTACAATTAAACATATGTGCATGTTCATAACGTGTAGTAATAAAACGTGGAAGAGTGGAAGAGAAGTGAGGCTTAAATCAAGAAGCAAGAAGGCAGCGATTCAACTTCAAGACATCAGCAACTAACTTCATAATCTTCTGACTTTAGTCACCTGCAAAAAACCAAGGCAAGCCCCGGTTTGCATTTAAGCTATTTCATAAAGTTTTTCATTTGTTCACTACTATGGGTCAAAGTTTGTATGTGCATTAGGTCAAGGATGTTTTATACTCCACTTGCATAACCAAACATGAACCCTGAGGTCAAGGGTAGCATTGTGTCATCGCTATAGAATAAGGCCATGCTAAATAGACTAGGGCATCCGGTAGAAGACGAGTAGTTGGAATCTACTCGCGAGCTATAGTTTAGAATATCATAAGTGTGGTTGGGAAAGGAAGCAAACTAAAGTTTACATTTCTAAAGATGAGACCGGGCAGAGGGGTTAGGCAGAGACAAGACGAGGTCTTGGTCGAGTAGCTCTGCCTGTGTCGGTTAAGGACCAATGCGTGTGCCGTGTCCAGGAGCAAGTATTGAGTTGTGTACCGGATGCTTACTGATATATGGGAACCAGGAAACCGATGTACCAGGTTCACTGGATTGTAGAGGCATACCACATCGTCTCGTTAGACCTATGAGCCCGAGACGGCATGACCGGTTCTACAGTTTAGTGTCCTGAGAAAGGTTGCCACATACTACGTAATGAAGGACGCCAGATTTGGGTCTTCAGAGGCGGGCGTATGTGTCGAGTTATCCGGGTAGTGTTTGATTCGAATCACCATCCCTCGCAGTTATTGAGTACCGCTTGCTCCCATGTTGTGACGTAGTAATCAACTTGTGTGGAAACAGTTTGCAAAAGTATATTTGCTGCTATGATTATATTAAGTTGCATGAAAACCCTGTTTCAAGTAGAGATAGAGCAAACTAAATTTATTTTTCACCTTGGGACAGGTAACATTGGAATGAAGTGTTTCTTGTTTGATTGTGGAGTTCCAATGTTGCTGGGCGCAAGGTCACTATTATTATGGCTAAAATCTGAAAGTTAAGGATGAACTCTTAGGCGGGTCTTTTCGCAAATGACAGGCTTAAGTCTTAGGTTACTTTCATGTAGAGTTTCATGTCTTAGGAGAGACGGTTAAGTCTTGCTGAGCCTTTGTGCTCACTCTTGCTATATAAGTGGTTTTGCAGGTAAACCTCGACGCTATAAAGAGGGTTGTCCGGTGAGACTCGGGAACTTCTAAGTCATGTCACACTTGGAGAACCTAGCCGCTGCCATGTCCTCGTGTTGCTAGCGAGAGGAGTCCGCGGGCTGGACCTCTTCTCGAGTGCTTCTTAGATATTCGATGTGAGATGTTCTAGACTTCTGCTGTAGCTATTTTATGTAAATTATTTACAAAGAACATTTGTAAGCTTCCGCTTGATTTATGTAATACATTGTTCCTTATATGTGTGCTGTTGGGTGCCGCATAACACGACACCACCCAATGCGATTCCCGGGCAAGGTGCCACGTCCCTGTGAACGTGATCGGGGCGGCGGGGTCCTGTCATAACTTTAGTGAGCCACCCTAGACTTATACGGACCTTACGCCATTACCGTCGAGACTCCACAATCAAACAAGAAACGCTTTGCCTCGACGCTACTAGCCCAAGGTGGAAATTAAATTTAGTGAAGTGTTGATCGTTCCTCATCTCCATTATGAGGATTACTCACGAAGCATATTAAATGTTTCCCAGTTTATTACTACATCACGACTCAGTGTACAAGTATGCTCACTACCGCGAGCGATGGTGATTGCAATCAAAAACACCCGGCTGACATGACACGTACGCCCGTACTCGACGTTGCACACAGCAACCATCACTGACGTTGTACGTGGCAACCTTTCACACGACACCCAAATGTCGAGCCGGTCCCATCGACTGGGATTAAGTCTCTCTACGTCAAACCCTTGTAGAGCCGACTTCTCTATCCTTTCAGCATCGGCATCAGACGGTGAGGTATGCCTCGACACCTAGGTTAACATGTTACATCGGTTTCCTAGGTCCCATATTGCCAGTATGCATCCGGTACACAAATCAAACTTGTCTCACAGGGCCGCACACGAGAACGGGCCTTAATCAACTCAGACATAGACTAGGTTCACAGGACCATGTCCTCGAGCCTTCCATCCTCTGCCCTGTCTCCATTCCCAACTATGAGGATCAATTCTCAACTCATCCGATTGATCCCCCTTAATCCCGGTTCACGAGTAGGAAACTGCCCACTCGAGTTTTGCTTCTTTTAATCCACTTTTGTTGACTTGAGATCAGCAGTTATAATCAATTGATAATCTACTCTACATTATACTCCAGGGTTTTCTGGGTCATGCATTTGGAGTGTCATACCACCTAGACTTAATGCAATAAATAAAATGCTAGACGTATAAAGTGAATACAAATAAAAACTTGTAAATTTCTTATGCAAACCGGGGCTTGCCTTTGTTTTGCAGGGGACTTATATATATGAAGATTCAGTTAGTGAAGATCACTTGGCTTGATCAAGTGCTGTCCTCCTTCCTTGATCTCCACTCCGATGACTTCAAGTCCTTCACGTAGATGCTACACGTAATGAATATGCATATGGATTTGATTATAAAGAGTTTACTCACAAGTCCTAATGACAAGTTTAAAAACTGGAACTTTGTTTAAGAATTTAAAATAACACTGGTGCTAGTGGTTTGGGTTTGGGTCTAAGCACATGATTAAGTGCTAAGCGGTTTCCCCCTCTTCTATATTGATCACCTTAAGAGGTTAAACAGACCAGGGATCATCCAGAGCTCCAATGGAGCTGAGAATTTTCATGTGAGTTCCTTGTCACACGAAAGTCCTGGACCATTATTTGGAATTTTCCAGTGAATATGTCACTCAGAATAATTCCCTAAGCATTAAGGCAAAAAGGAATTAATTCTGAATAAACTTGCATGTTCGTGCCAAACTTAGTGAACTACAATTTCAATTATAGTTAATAAGACTTGCATGAATTTTCCTAGGATTTTTGGAGCTAAGAATTTCCCAGAAATGAATTTCCAAGTTTTGGGAATTCTCTGAAAATGTTTCTGTATTCAATGGAATACAGCAACTTTTGAATCTGAATTGCCCTACCAAATCAACTCCAAATGAGCTGAAACTTTTACAGGAGTTCACTAATATCCTAAGAAATGTTCTGGCAAAATTTGAGGATTTTTGGATAAACCAAATTCCCTCTAAAACTCTTTTTCTGAAAAGATTTAAAAAATTTTCCAGAATTAATTAATAAGTTTCATACAAATTGGGTTGTATATTTGGATAGTACTCTATTTGAGGAATTCAAAAAAATTGGTTTCACAATTTTTGGACATTCCTACACCAAGTTGTGGCTCTTCAAAGGTTGAACTGAAAACTGGAAATCCAAAAATGTTTAAATGCCTGCCAGTGGGTCCCACCTGGCAGACCTTCTTCTTCCTCGCGCCAAACAGAGGCCGCGGCGGCGCCCTCCGGCGAGCGTTGCCGGAATAGCCTTCCCGGCCATACCCCGACCTCAGACTCGCCGCCCCACCCTAACTCGTGTCGCTGAACTCGTCTAGGGTGTCGCCGGCGGCCGTAGATCGCCGGAACAGGGTGCCCGACGGTGACAGCGGCCGTTAGGGTTCCAGCGTGGTCGGGAATGTGCTACACCGCATCAAAACGGTCGGGAAATGATCGGAGAGCACCGTGAGAGCTCGAGGGTGTCGAAAATGGCCGCCAAACCTCGTGAAAAGGTCGGCAACATCGAGCTCCACGGTGACCCGAGCTGTTTTTCCATGGCGGCCCGAAAAACAGAGAGAACTCGGTCATTTCTGGATCATTTAGCTCGATTCTTGGTCGAGGAGGGCCGCTAGGAAGTGTAGAAGCTGTATGCAAGCTAGCCCGAGCCGGAGTGGACTGTGCAACCCAAATTTCGGGGTAGACCGAAACCTACCCACATGTACTAGCTTTCGGAAAAAGGGGAAATTCTCCATGCTTGATTGATGAATTGCTATAAGGGTTGCAGCTACATGATCTGGAGGTTAAGGCGCACCTTTTTCGTGTAGATAACGGATGGTGAAAGCGGCCGTGGTGTGCTGTCCACGGAGACCAACTTCTGTTTCCCGCCGGTGTGCTGTGATTCTCGGTGGCGATCGTCGAATTGTGACCAACCGAGGCGCCAACGTTGCGAAGTAGCAGGGTGGATAGCTAGAGCACGTGTTGGTGCTCACTTTTTGTGTTGGTGGCTCAAGCAAAGGCCGAGCAGGCGCCGGTGTGCGGTGGAAGTTGGAGGAGCGGCGCCGGTGATAAAACAGAGCGCCGTGCGGGCGCTGTTCGTGAGGAGGAAGCAAAAGAGTTTTCTAAGATGTGAGGAGAACCGATCAGTTTGAGCACGGGGTGAGCTGCTGCCTAGTTGCCAGTGCGAGAGGGAGGAGCAGGAGCTGTCGTCCGGTGCTTCTCGGTGGCACACGGTGGGAACCGAGGTTGCTTCGTGTGGAGGAGGGAAAACAGAGACCAATTACTAGGATATTTCTCCATTTAACCACCTCTATGACATGTGGGCCCCACTGTCCCTTCTTATCCCCTCTCATTTTTCTCACAAAACTTGGCAAGTGACCAATTTAAATGTTTGGAGTTTAAAACCTGAGCTGCATTTGGATAGTTGGACAAATCTCCTCCAAATTCAAATGTATATTTGAGTTCTTTGCACATTTGAATCCTTTTTGGAAAAACGGGTAGCAAACCTTTTCAAAAATTACTGAAACTTTGCCTACCCTCTAATTTGGACCTAAGGAATCCAAATATGCAATTTGATTCTTGTGTTAGCTGCTGCAAACAAGACTTTGAACACAACAGTTTTGAATCACCATTATGTCCTCCGCTCATTTGAAATTTGAGTTGGACATTTAGTTCAACTCTGATTTTTAACCCTTTCCATTGCACCTGATCTCTTCAATTCTGTTATTTTACTCCACATGAGGTCCAAATATGCAGTAACCCTAAGTTAGTTTTTAGAAGAACCCCTCATGTGTTATCATATGTGTAAAAAGTTTGAACCAGCCCCCTTTTTCATACACATGACACCAATCTTAGTGCAAACTCAAGTTTTCTTTGTATTCACATTTTTTTTGGGGACCTTTACATTCCTCCCTCCTTAAAAGGAATCTCGTCCCGAGATTACTAAAGAAAGATGAAGCGGAAAGTAATTACAACGTCTATGACAAAAGTTCCGGATAGTTCTTGTGGATGTAATCTTCACTCTCCCAAGTTGCCTCTTCTGGGGTATGATTACTCCACAGGACTTTGTAAAATTTCAAAGTCCGATTTCGAGTGATCCGGGTCTTCTCGTCGATAATCTTGATGGGCTGCTCGGCGTAGGTGAGATCCGGTTGTAATATCTCTATGTCTCTCGAAAGAATCTCTGTCGGCTTCTTCAAACACTTTCTCAAGTGTGAGACATGGAAGATGTCGTGGATGCCCGCTAAGGATGGCGGCAGCTTCAGACGATAGGCCACCGGTCCACACCGCTCAGTAATGATGAACGGACCCACAAAGCGAGGAGCTAGCTTTCCCTTGACCCCGAATCGATGAACTCCCTTCATCGGGGATACTCGGAGATAGATGTGATCTCCGACTTCAAAACACAAGGGTCGGCGGTGCTGGTCCGCATAGCTCTTCTGGCGAGATTGAGCAGCTTTGAGGTTTGCTTGAATAAGCTGGATCCGCTCTTCGGCATCTTTTACAAGATCAATGCCGAAAATCACCCTCTCGCCGGATTCACACCAATTGAGTGGTGTGCGGCACTTCCTGCCATATAGTGCTTCGTACGGTGCCATTTTAATACTGGATTGGTAACCATTGTTGTAGGAGAACTCCGCTAATGGCAAATGGTTATCCCAGTTCTTTCCATGATCTATGGCACATGCCCTCAGCATATCTTCCAAAATCTGGTTCACCCTCTCCGTTTGACCGTTAGTCTGAGGATGGTATGCTGAGCTTCTAATTAACTTTGTTCCCAGAGATTCATATAGTTGCTCCCAGAAATGAGCAACAAATATTGAACCTCGGTTGGATATGATGGTTTTGGGGACTCCGTGTAAGCACACAATTCTGGAGAGGTACAACTCTGCATATTGCTTAGTCTGGAATCCCGTATTCACTGGGATGAAGTGGGCTGATTTTGTTAAGCGATCAACAATCACCCAAATGGAGTCATGCTTTCTGGACGTGAGAGGTAGTCCAACAATAAAGTCCATGCTGATATCCTCCCACTTCCATGCTGGAATTCTTAATAGTTGCAGCATCCCCGCTTTCTTTATATGGTCAGCTTTGACTCGCCGACATGTATCACACTCAGATACATATTTGGCAATTTTGCGCTTCATCCGAGTCCACCAAAATTTTGTTTAAAGATCTTGATACATCTTATTGCTTCCTGGATGTATCGAGTACTTGGACATATGAGCTTCATCCAAGATCTCCTTTCTTAGCTTCAGGTTCCGGGGTACCACGATACGGTCATTAAACCATAACACACCTTGATCATCTTCCCGGAAACATTTCATTTTATCCTCTTTAATCCTTGCTCGGATATTCCGCATCCCTCTATCTCTCTTCTGGGCTTGTACAATCTATTCTCTAATGGTAGGCACAAGAGCAAGATTATACAACGCCCCATACGGAATCACCCGCAAGCTTGGTTCTTCATCCTCATCCGGAACAGCTGACAAGTTATTCACGTGGGATTTACGACTGAGTGCATCAGCCACCACGTTAGCTTTGCCCGTATGGTAATGGATCTCGAGCTCATAAGCTTTGATTAATTCCAACCATCTCCGCTACCTCATATTGATATCCTTCTGCGTGAATATATATTTAAGGCTCTTATGGTCGGTGTAGAGGTGCACTAAATTCCCATGTAAGTAGTGCCTCCACATCTTCAACGCAAGCACTACCGCAGCGAGTTCCAGGTCATAAGTGGGGTAGTGCTGCTCGTGGTTGCAGAGTTGATGAGACCCATACGCGATCACGCGTCTATCTTGCATTAAGACGCAGCCAAGTCCAATGCCTGAGGCATCACAATAAACATCAAATGGCTTCGTTGTATCCGATTGGGCTAACACCGGTGCCGTTGTGAGATGTTTCTTAAGAGTTTGAAATGCCTCTTCACAGGCCTCTGTCCACACATACTTGCTGCTCTTCTTCAATAACTCTGTCATTGGTTTAGCCACCTTCGAGAAGCTGGGGATAAACCTCCGGTAATAACCCGCTAGTCCTAGAAAACTGCGGATTTGATGAACCGACGTTGGAGACTCCCACTTCAAGACTTGCTCAATTTTAGTTGGATCCACGGCCACACCCTTCGCTGAAATAATATGGCCTAAAAATGGTACCTTGCTGATCCAAAATTCACACTTGCTGAATTTGGCATACAGCTTATGTTCCCGTAAGCGTTGGAGCACAATATGGAGATGTTTGGCGTGCTCCTCCTCTGATTTGGAGTATACGAGAATGTCGGCGATGGAAACCATGACGAACTGATCCAACTCTGGCATGAATACAGAATTCATGAGATACATGAAGTGTGCGGGTGCATTTGTTACCCCGAAAGACATGGCTAGATACTCATAGAGCCCGTATCTAGTCGAGAAAGCCGTCTTCGGTATATTCTCCGCCCTGATTTTTATCTGATGACAACAGGACCGTAAGTCCATCTGGGAGAATACTTTGGCACCCACCAACTGATCAAGTAATATATCGATCCGCGGCAATGGATATTTATTTTTGATCTTCACTGCATTCAGCGGCCGATAATCCACACATAACCAAAGTGACTCATCCTTTTTCTTCACAAAGAGGGCTGAACAGCCCCATGGCGATGAGCTTGGTCAGATGAACCCTTTATCCATTAAGTCCTTTAGCTGTTCTTTCAGTTCAGCTAATTCCTTCGGAGACATTTTGTACGGCCTCCGAGATATTGGTGTGGTTTCCGGTGCTAACTCGATCTTGAATACCACATCCCTCTCAGGTGGCATCCCTGGAAGATCGTCGGGAAACACATCGGGGTACTCACGGACCACCGGAATTTCCTCCAGTTTCCTGGTCACACTGTGGTACACCACTGGATTTTTAGAATCCACGGCTTCAAGTATGAGTGTTTGGAGACCGTAGATCGGAGAGTCCAAACTAACCATCCGTGGACCAATGTCAAGAACAGCCCCGTGGTAGTTCATCCACGCCATTCCTAGAATCACATTGATCTTCTGCCCCTCTAACACAATGACGGTTGTGGGGTATAATTTTCCACCTAAGCACAAGGGTGCTTTGATCACCACTTCATTAGCGGCTATATTCCCACTGGGGGAGCGGATAAGATAGTGATCTTTCGGTGTAGAGGTGGAGAGCTCAGCTTTGCACACAAATGACCTGCTGATGAAATTGTGTGTGGCTCCAGAGTCAAATAAAATTAATATGGGCAGTTCATTGAGGGTGAACATTCCCGCTAGCACCGGTGCCCCGTCAGGCACATCCTCTAGAGCTGTATGATAAATGCACCCGGATTTTGGTGCTGTTCCTTGAAGCTGAGCACGGGGTTGATTTATACCCTGCTCCGGTGTAGTTTCTCTATGGCGTATCCTTTCTAGACACTTCCTGATGATGTGACCCAAATACCCGCACGTGCGTTTCTCAGCCAGTTCCTGGTTGCTCTGAGTATGGATACTAGTTGTATTCTGCTGCGGCAAGGACGCTTGAGGAACAGAATAATGTGGCTGCATATACCGTTGTTGCAGCTGTCCGAATTCAGAGTATTGGGATGCACAACCCGAATATTGCTGGAGTCGTCGAGCCGGCTGCATCAGCTGACAGTTCAAGGTACTGTCTACCATCCTGTATTTATGAGGAGCACTACTGCTACTCTCCGGTGGTATATGGTTCTTTCTTTTCTCAGCCTGAACTTCCGGCTGAGCATCTTCAACCATGATGGCAGCACTCATCAATTCGTTGAAGTTCTTTTGATCGTCTAAAATGAGTCTTTCCTTTAACTTGGGATTGAGGCTGCGGAAGAACCATTCACACTTTTGTGCCTCAGTGTTCACATGTTGAGGCGCATACTGTGTCAGCTTATTGAACACTCGCGAATGCTGGTATGCATCCCTCCCTCCTTGTTTTAAGACCAGAAACTCCTCGAGTTTCCGCTGAATTATTCTAGAAGGAACATGATGTGCAAGAAATGCCTTCCGGAATTCTGTCCATGTAAAATCATGCCCAGCTGGTAGGGAGGCGAGTTGATTTGCCCACCAGGCACTGGCGGACCCGTGAAGCTGTTGCGCCGCGTATAAAACCTTCTGATGTTCAGTGCATTGGAGCAACCCGAACTTAGACTCAATGGTACGGATCCAGCTATCCGCCACAAAAGGATTCTCAGATTCAACGAAAACCAGTGGTTGAGTTACCAAGAACTCAACATAGGAATTCAGTTGAGGTTGGCGCAAGTCTTCATCTTGGCATCCCCCTTGACGGGATGTATTCATCACCAGAGTGCGGAGAAAGTCAGTTCGTTCATCGCTTGCACCCGTCATGGCAGCCAGAATGTCCGCCATTGTGACCGTAGGTGAAGGTCCTGGTGGTGGCTGCGGTTGCGGAGCTCGCTGCTCTCGCTGTGGAGAGTTATCACCACCACCACCACTGAAGCCACCCACCTCACCCAGGGAATGAGTTCGCACCATTCTGCAATTGCACGAGTTCATTATCAGTTCAACACTATCACTTGATTTATTCCATAAACAAAGTAGTGCAACACTGATAATGAAATCTTAACATGTAAGCAAAATGATTTAAGCGCAAACTGAGGTAGCTAACAGCAAGGATTTAAAAGCAGATTGACCGGTCCTTAAACAAACTAGATTTCGATCCAGTTAAAAGTATTTTCATAACTCATGTTGAATACTAAAGTTAAAGTTAACTTCAATATCTTTCCAACAAGTATCCAAATGACTCCATATCACTTCTGGATCAAAAGTTATGATTTCGCAAAGTTGACAGACTTTCTGGATAAAATTTGCCAGCATCTCCTTTGTATATGGCTGACTTTATCACAGTTGTATACGCAGATACAATATGAATCTGAACAAACTTTGAACTACAACAACGTTTCATATCTCATAACCTTTCCAACGATGTATCATAGACTCCTTAAGGAATTTTCTATAGGAAGTTATGGCTTAAAAACCCAAAGTTCCATAGAGGTTTTTCTGCTGTCCTGGTTTTGGACAGTTTGGATTCAACTGGACTTTTCACCCAATTAACGTGTTATTTTGCTCTGGAGGTCTACAAAGAAGTTGTATAGCACTTAAAAATCTTTCCAGAACTGTATCATACCCTTTAATTGGTTAAAGATACTCAGAGTTATGCTCTGTCAAAGTCCAGCAAGAATTCCTTCCAGAAACAGAGCACTCTGTTTTTGAAATCCTTGAAACCTACACCTCCTCTCATTTGAATCTTAGCTCAAAATAAGAGTTCAGTAACTAATATTTGTTTCAAACTTCCATTTTTAGTTGAAAGTTAGCTCATGAATCATTTCTTCATAGGAAAGAGGTTATTAAGTGTAGTACGGTGTCGATGCACCGTAAGAAACATGTCGGTACTACGTTCCTCACCAAATAAAATCCTAACCGGATTATACCGGCATATACGTCTCAATTGTGGCACTAAACGGTCTCTCGCACACGTACACTACACGGGATACGTACGTGGTTAGTACCTGCAGAAGAACACTCAATAGTGGTGCACTCAAATGTTGTTTCATTTCAGGCAGTTCCATATTTGAGAGTAAATACAAACGCCCGTATCATTGCCATACGGCCGTCCTTGAGTTAAGTCACGTCTCAAGGTACGTGATCGTGTTTCAACACCACACAACGGGGAACCTGAGTATCTCATGAACGGGGCATCACGGTTGGGAATGTTATCAACCCAACGGATACCACCTACTGCCCTGCAGGGCACGCCGATGGCAAGCGCTGTGTATGTCCTCCTAGGCTATTTCCAGACGAACACACTTTCGCGTTACTGACCACGCGATGGGGTCTCCACTTACTTGCCTAATGCACGCTAGGTATCAGCGTTTTATATGAACTCAGGAACATGAAGAGTCCAAGAGTTTTATATTGACATCTCACACCAAGCTGTGAGACCTATCCCTGAACCACTTTCCTCGTCAAAGGAGCTACCCGAAATTGAACCGCTTTTGGTGGCGTTCCTTACCATTCTTACCTGAGCGTAGGTGCATTGCTACATAATCAAAAATTCAGAATTATAACAAGTATGTTAGTCCTGCCACTTTAGTAACTATACTACTATAGTCCTTACGTGGGCCTAATACCGTTTCCTCACCGTATCCCAAGTTTTTATAGTAATACGATCCTTATTCAGTGTGCTATTACCAATGCGGCTCTGATACCATGCTGTGAGGGCCCGATCCTGATCATGGGGCCGTGTCGCTCGCCCGGGAATCGCATTGGGTGGTGCCGTGCGATGCGGCACCCAACAGCACACGTAATAAAGCATCATATTACATAAATCAAGCGGAAGCTTACAAAGTGTAAATTTTACAAATACTTCTCAAAATAATCTACAGCGGAAGACTAAACAACTCACGTCTCATACCTATGCTAAGCAACAGAGAAGGTGTCCAGCCCGCGGACCCTTCTCGCTAGCCACACTATCACAGTAGCAGCGGCAGGGGTTGCCATGAGTTCACCACTCGGAAAGCTCTGAGTCTCATCGGACACCCGTACATATCAGCGTACAGTTATTACCTGCAAAACAACTTGTGCAGTATCTGTGAGCACGAAGCTCAGCAAGACTTAACCGTCTCCCTAGTCATGAAACTCTACATGAGGAAAATAGAGGGCTGGATATAGCAGTTTGCACAAACGATGCTCTTGAGCTAAGAGAGAGTCCTTACTTCCAGTTTTAAGCAACTTTTATAGCCCTCGCGTAATTTACATCGAGACTCCACAATCAAACAAGAAACGCTTTTATCTCATGTCGCTTGCCCGAGGTGAATGTAACTTTAGTGAGCCACCCTAGACTCATACGGACCTTGCGCCATTACCGTCGAGACTCCACAATCAAACAAGAAACGCTTTGCCTCGACGCTACTAGCCCAAGGTGGAAATTAAATTTAGTGAAGTGTTGATTGTTCCTCATCTCCATTATGAGGATTACTCACGAAGCATATTAAACGTTTCCCAGTTTATTACTATGTCACGACTCAGTGTACAAGTATGCTCACTACCGCGAGCGACGGTGATTGCAATCAAAAACACCCGTCTGACATGACACGTACACCCGTACTCGACGTTGCACACAACAACCATCACTAACGTCGTACGTGGCAACCTTTCACACGACACCCAAATGTCGAACCGGTCCCACCGACTGGGATTAAGTCTCTCTAAGGCAAACCCTCATAGAGCCAACTTCTCTATCCTTTCAGCATCGGCATCAGACGGTGAGGTATGCCTCGACACCCAGGTTAACATGTTACATCGGTTTCCTGGGTCCCATATTGCCAGTATGCATCCGGTACACAACTCAAACTTGTCTCACAGGGCCGCACACGAGAACGGGCCTTAATCGACTCAGACATAGACTAGGTTCACAGGACCACGTCCTCGAGCCTTCCATCCTCTGCCCGGTCTCCATTCCCATCTATGAGGATCAATTCTCAACTCATCCGATTGATCCCCCTTAATCCCGATTCACGAGTAGGAAACTGCCCACTCGAGTTTTGCTTCTTTTATCCACTTTTGTTGACTTGAGATCAGCAGTTATAATCAATTGATAATATACTCTACATTATACTCCAGGGTTTTCTGGGTCATGCATTTGGAGTGTCATACCACCTAGACTTAATGCAATAAATAAAATGCTAGACGTATAAAGTGAATACAAATAAAAACTTGTAAATTTTTGATGCAAACTAGGGCTTGCCTTTGTTTTGCAGGGGACTTATATATATGAAGATTCAGTTAGTGAAGATCACTTGGCTTGATCAAGTGCTGTCCTCCTTCCTTGATCTCCACTCCGATGACTTCAAGTCCTTCACGTAGATGCGTCACGTAATGAATATTCATATGGATTTGATTATAAAGAGTTTACTCACAAGTCCTAATGACAAGTTTAAAAACTGGAACTCTGTTTAAGAATTTAAAATAAAACTGGTGCTAGTGGTTTGGGTTTGGGTCTAAGCACAAGATTAAGTGCTAAATGGTTTCCCCCTCTTCTATATTGATCACCTTAAGAGGTTAAACAGAACAGGGGTGATCCAGAGATCCAATGGACCTGATAATTTTAATGTGAGTTCCTTGTCACAAGAAAGTCCTCTGGACCAATATTTGGAATTTTCCAATGAATATATCACTCAGAAAATTCCCTAAGCATTAAGGCAAAAAGGAATTAATTCTGAATAAACTTGCATGTTCATGCCAAACTTAGTGAACTAAAATTTCAATTATAGTTAATAAGACTTGCATGAATTTTCCTAGGATTTTTGGAGCTAAGAATTTCCCAGAAATGAATTTCCAAGTTTTCGGAATTCTCTGAAAATGTTTCTGTATTCAATGGAATACAGCAACTTTTGAATCTGAATTGCCCTACCAAATCAACTCCAAATGAGCTGAAACGTTTACAGGAGTTCACTAATATCCTAAACAATGTTCTGGCAAAATTTGAGGATTTTTGGATAAACCAAATTCTCTCTAAAATTCTTTTTTCTGAAAAGTTCTAAAGAATTTTCCAGAATTAATTATTAAGTTTCATACAAATTGGGTTGTATATTTGGATAGTACTTTATTTGAGGAATTCAACAAAATTGGTTTCACAATTTTTGGACATTCCTACACCGAGTTGTGGCTCTTCAAAGGTTGAACTGAAAACTGAAAATCCAAAAATGTTTAAATGCCTGCCAGTGGGTACCACCGGGCAGAACTTCTTCTTCGTCGCGCCAAACAGAGGCCGCGGCGGCGCCCTCCGGTGAGCATCGCCGGAATAGCCTTCCCGGCCATACCCCGACCTCAGACTCGCCACCCCACCCTAACTCATGTCGCTGAACTCGTCTATGGTGTCGCCGGCGGCCGTAGATCGCCGGAACAGGGTGCCGGACGGTGACAGCGGCCATTAGGGTTCTGGCGTGGTCGGGAATGTGCTACACCGCATCAAAACGGTTGGGAAATGATCGGAGAGCACCGTGAGAGCTCGAGGGTGTCGAAAATGGCCGGCCAAACCTCGTGAAAAGGTCGGCAACATCGAGCTCCACAGTGAACTGAGCAGTTTTTCCATGGCGGCCCGAAAAACGGAGAGAACTCAGTCATTTCCGGATCATTTAGCTCGATTCTTGGTCGAGGAGGGCCGCTAGGAAGTGTAGAAGCTGTGTGCAAGCTAGCCCGAGTCGGGGTGGACTGTGCAACCCAAATTTCGGGGTAGACCGAAACCTACCCGCGTGTACTAGCTTTCGGGAATAGGGGAAATTCTCCACGCTCGATTGATGAATTGCTATAAGGGTTGCAGCTACATGATCTGGAGGTTAAGGCGCACCTTTTTCGTGTAGAGAACGGACAGTGAAAGCGGCCGTGGTGTGCTGTCCACGGAGACCAACTTCTGTTTCCCGCCGGTGGGCTGTGGTTCTCGGCGGCAATCGTCGAATTGTGACCAACCGAGGCGCCAACGTTGCAAAGTAGCGGGGTGGATAGCTAGAGCACGTGTTGGTGCTCACTTTTTGTGTTGGTGGCTCGACCAAAGGCCGAGCAGGCGCCGGTGTGCGGTGGAAGTTGGAGGAGCGGCGCCGGTGAGAAAACAGAGCGCCGTGTGGGCGCTGTTCGTGAGGAGGAAGCAAAAGAGTTTTCTCAGCTGTGAGGTGAACCGATCAGTTTGAGGATGGGGTGAGCTGCTGCCCAGTTGCCAGCGCGATAGGGAGGAGCAGGAGCTGTCGTTCGGTGCTTCTCGGTGGCACACGGTGGGAACCGAGGTTGCTTCGTGTGGAGGAGGGAAAAACAGAGACAAATTACTAGGATATTTCTCCATTTAACCACCTCTATGACATGTGGGCCCCACTGTCCTTCTTATCCCCTCTCATTTTTCTCACAAAACTTGGCAAGTGACCAATTTAAATGTTTGGAGTTTAAAACCTGAGCTGCATTTGGATAGTTGGACAAATCTCCTCCAAATTCAAATGTATATTTGAATTCTTTGCACATTTGAATCCTTTTTGGAAAAATGGGTAGCAAACCTTTTCAAAAATTACTGAAACTTTGCATACCCACTAATTTGGACCTAAGGAATCCAAATATGCAATTTGATTCTTGTGTTAGCTGCTGCAAACAAGACTTTGAACACAACAGTTTTGAATCACCATTATGTCCTCCCCTCATTTGAAATTTGAGTTGGACATTTAGTTCAACTCTGATTTTTAACCCTTTCCATTGCACCTGAGCTCTTCAATTCTGTGGTTTTACTCCACATGAGGTCCAAATATGCAGTAACCCTAAGTTAGTTTTTAGAAGAACCCCTCATGTGTTATCATATGTGTAAAAAGTTTGAACCAGCCCCCTTTTTCATACACATGACACAAATCTTAGTGCAAACTCAAGTTTTCTTTGTATTCACATTTTTTTGGGGGACCTTTACATTTGCGGCCTCAGCTCGGAGTGAAAGCGTTGGGTTCGGCTGGTCAACGGTGAGGGGGTGAACTCGGGTGAGCGGCGGTGCTTCGGTTGAGTGCGCGAGCAGAGAGTGAAAGACTCAGTGAAATGGCTCGGGGCTCGTCCGAGGATGAGGATGAGGAGGCTGAGAAACTGCTCGGTGGCCAAAGGAGGCTGGAAGATGCTGGCCAAGGCATTTCTCGCCGTGGCGCTCAAGCATGCACGTGCAAGAAACCGAGTGACTCGGTCGGAGTTGATTCTCTCGGCTGTTTCACTGACAGTGGGTCCCACCTCCACAGTTTTGTCCTCAAAAAATCAATTTATCACTGTTTCAATTTGTGGAGACCCCCCTGTCCTTTGATACTTGATCAAACTATCAAATTGGGATTTGGTTTTTGAAGCAATCAAATTGTAGAATTGGTTTGATTGGATTTGCAGCAATTATGAAGTTTGAAATTCAAATTTAATTTGAATTTGCTCCACGAGCTCATGTCAAGATCAATCCCAAATGGGATGAAAATTGGTGGATGAGCTCATAAAAATGTGTTGAGTATGAATATGAATCCCTCTCTTGATTCATGTGATGGAAGTAGTTTGAATTTGAATTTAAGTTCAAACTAAATTATTGTATACAAAAGTACCTCAAAGAGGTTTAGATTTGCATGAAATTTGGCATGAGCATTCCTAAGAAAGTTTAGAAGGTATTTGTGAGCTCAGCTCCTCATGCCTACATGTGAAAAATCCCTCTTTTGGATTTTTGTGAGTTCATCATTGTCGAAGTGTGCCGTCGACACTTCCCCCGGGCCTGCTTCAGAAGCAACCCGCGGAGGTTCTTTTCCGGAGGGGCTAGTTCTCTCGGGAAGTCGTGTTGGTTGTGAGAGTGTTGACACAAGAATTTTTACGTGGTTCAGGCCGCCGGAGCGTAACACCCTACGTCCACGGGAGTTGTATTGCTCGGAGCTTAGAACCAGAGTTCTAAGCTCGGTGATCTGGGTGAGCTGAGTTGCCCAAAATGCCGAACCCCTTGCAATGTTGCCAACCCGAGTCTTTTATACTTCAAGGCTAGGGTGGCTTATAAGGTGGGCCCGACAGGTGGCCCCGGGGAGATTTCCTGCCATCTACCCTATCTCGCAGTGAATGCTGGTAGTTGTCTCTGGCAATGGCTTCTTAGTCGTCATCATGCCATCCTACCCATGCCGCAAGCTAGGCGTAGTGGTTGATGATGGCAGGGACGGCAGGGCATGTCTTGTCGCCGTATTTATTGGTCAACATCTTTCTAACATGGTGTGCCTGTCTTAACTGTGACGCGACTGGTCACAGTGCCACCTGAAAGGGGTGTGCGCCGCATCTCCGCGTCTTGGGAAGGCGCGGGTCGTGAATGTCTTGATCGAACAAGGCATGGCGTGCCTTTACTCCTGCTGCCTACTGAGCCGGGGTGGGCAGCACGGCACGTGGCGCCTTCAGAGCTCACCCCTGCGGAGGGCATGAGGTCCGGCACTGCTGGCCACGTGGCTGGCCTGGGGCTCGCCTCTGATGAGAGGGGAGGCCCGGCCGTATTGGACACGTGGCACCTTCGGAGCTCACCCCAGCGGAGGGCGTGAGGTCCGGCACTGCTGGCCACGTGGCTGGCCCGGGGCTCGCCTCTGAGTAGAGGGGAGGCCCGGCCCTGCTGGACACGTGGCGCCTTCGGAGCTCACCCCTGCGGAGGGCGCGAGGTCCTCAGGCGGTTTTTCTCCTGTGCGCGGGGGTACCCGGTACTGAGAGTACCGACAGTGGCCCCCGGGCCCACCTCGAGGGAGATAACGATCCCGCGGGTGGGGTCTTCTCCTTTTCTACCCCGCGCACTTTCTTGGAAACTCCTTTAGGCCCCTGTTGGCGGCTCGTCAGGAGGTGGAGCAGCTCCGGACTTTGCGGACCGTCAAGGCCTAGGGAGTCTGGGACTTCATTGCCCAGACGGAGTCTGCTCTAGTGAGGACGGGGGCACCGGCGCAAGAGATGGACCAAGCGCTCCCGGCACTGCTGGCCACGTGGCAGGCCCAGGGCTTGCCTCTGACGAGAGGGGTGGCCCGGCCCTGCTGGACACGTGGCACCTTTGGAGCTCACCCCTGCGGAGGGGGTGAGGTCCGGCGTTGGAGCTCACCCCTGCGGAGGGGGTGAGGTCCGGCACTGCTGGCCACGTGGCAGGCCCGGGGCTTGCCTCTGAGGAGAGGGGAGGACCCGCCCTGTTGGACACATGGCGCCTTCGGAGCTCACCCCTGCGGATGGGGTGAGGTCCGGCATCGGAGCTCACCCCTGCGGAGGGGGTGAGGTCCGGCACTGCTGGCCACGTGGTACGCCCGAGGCTCGCCTCTGAGGAGAGGGGAGGCCTGGCCCTGCTGGACACGTGGCGCCTTCGAAGCTCACCCCTGCGGAGGGGGTGAGGTTCGGCATCGGAGCTCACCCCTGCGGAGGGGGTGAGGTCTGGCACTGCTGGCCACGTGACAGGCCCGAGGCTCGCCTCTGAGGAGAGGGGAGGCCCGGCCCTGCTGGACACATGGCGCCTTCGGAGCTCACCCCTGCGGAGGGGGTGAGGTCCGGCACTGCTGGACACGTGGCAGGCCCGGGGCTCGCCTCTGAGGAGAGGGGAGGCCTGGCCCTGCTGGACACGTGGCGCCTTCGGAGCTCACCCCTGTGGAGGGGGTGAGGTCCGGCATCGGAGTTCACCCCTACGGAGGGGGTGAGGTCCAGCACTACTGGCCACGTGGCAGGCCCGGGGCTTGCCTCTGAGGAGAGGGGAGGCCTGGCCCCGCTGGACACATGGCGCCTTTGGAGCTCACCCCCGCGGAGGGGGTGAGGTCCGGCATTGGAGCTCACCCCTGCGGAGGTGGTGAGGTCCGGCACTGCTGGCCACGTGGCAGGCCCGGGGCTCGCCTCTGAGGAGAGGGGGGCCCGGCTCTGCTGGACACGTGGCGCCTTCGGAGCTCACCCTTGTGGAGGGGGTGAGGTCCGGCATCGGAGCTCACCCCTGCGGAGGGGATGAGGTCCGGCACTGCTGGCCACATGGCAGGCCCGGGGCTTGCCTCTGAAGAGAGGGGAGGCCCAGCCCCGCTAGACACGTGGCGCCTTTGGAGCTCACCCCTGCGGAGGGGGTGAGGTCCGACACTGCACACGAGTAGCGAAACGGTAATCCTGCTCAGAGGTCCTCCCTTCCCTGTCTCTTAGTCTTATTTGGCTTACAGTCCTGGGCCGGTATACGGGGCTTGGGTATTCCAGTGCACTCGGTACCGGAGGCCCGGCTCCCTCCTTGGTCAGGGTGTAACCGTACGGCCCCTAGTACTTAGACCGTAGCGCTAGGGAGGCAGAGTGCGCATGCTTTGGGTGCAGGACCAGGCAAAGCAGGCTGCACACCCTGGACCTCCCGCTCTGGCGTAAGTCTTTTCCTGGAGGAGACCAACTAGCGTCACAGTACCCTAATAGGGGGAGGTCCAAGAGGCCCCCGGGCCTTTGGAAGGTACCTCAAGCACAACCGCCTTCGGCGGGATGGCAAATGCCAACTAGGCATGAGAGTGGGAAAGGAGAGCCGAGTATACGATGGACTTACACAGTCTTGAGCATGGGAAGGTGATCATAAAAATTAACGCGTAATTTAAATGAACACATAAGTAAGTGTGGTAGGACAGGGTTCTTTTCATTCATGTAAGTCCATAGGAGGAAAACAGGTCGTACATGTTGAGTACTTCTGGAGGTTTAATCAGAGTTTAGTTTCCTTATGTTTCAAGGAAATAAAGCACACATGACAAGAACTAGGGTGTGTCCTGAGTCACATGTGTTGCACCGAGTCCTAGTGTGTGTGAGGGTGTTTTTGTTATGTTTCAAACAACCCGGGGGTTTGGGCCATACGTGCATGGCACATGCATGTGTTGCATGCTTTTCAAATTTGTATGGTGTAAAACCCGGGGTGAGGTTGTTGAAAACTTGTGGCTTCCGGCTAATAAAAGGAGGGGAATGCGCTGGTGTTTGTTGAGCGCCGCCACAACTCATCCGAGCCATTTTCATTCGGTTCTCCACTTGTGTTTTGGATCTACACCACACCTCTAGACTTCCAACACGGTTTGCATCACAAATCAATGAGAGTTCAGTGAGGAAAACACCCAACAATTGGCATCAGAGCCGATTACGTTGCCTGGAACCATGACACGGCCATTGAGTGGGCGCTGATGTCGCGGAGGAGATCTTCATCGCCAGCCCGACGTTCATGGAGAGACGTCACACCGCCGGGAGGCACCAGCAGGGCAGGAGGAGGATCAGGGGCATTGGTGATTCATCGCATCATGAAGGAAGTCAGCAGTGGTGGTACGTATCCGATGCTCACAAAGACAAACTATCATGATTGGTCGGCACTTATGCGGGTGATGTTGCAAGCGAGGGGCTTCTGGACTGCTGTGAGCCTTGGCACCGATGATTAAATTGAAGATCGGATGGCTTTGGAGGCTCTCACCAAGGCTGTGCCACCAGAAATGATAGGAATCATTGCCGGGAAGGAGTCGGCCAAGATTGCATGGGATGCGATCAAGTTGCGCAATGTTGGAGCCGAACGTGTGCGCAAGGCCAGGGCAAGCACATTGGGTCAGGAGTTTGATGCACTCAGATTCACGATGGTGAAACGGTTGATGAGTTTGGTGTGCGTATGAGCCGGATCACATCTCAACTTGCGGCACTTGGGAGCGAACGTTCGGAGGAGATTGTCCGAAAGTTCCTTCAGGTGGTACCACAAAAGTTTGAGCAGATTGCGGCCTCCATCGAGACATTGCTTGACTTAAGTGATATGTCCGTTGATGAGTTGATTGGTAGACTCAGGGCCGCAGAAGAAAGGCTTGGTGCAAGCACTTGAGAGGGCAACACACATGAGAAGTTGCATCTGAGTGAAGAAGAGTTGCTTGCAAGGTTGTCGACACGTCTCAAGATGTCCAGGGAAACTGGACAGGAACAGCACAAAGACTCATTTGCACCGAGGAAAGATCATGGTCGAGGACGTGGTCGTGGTCGAGGTAACCGTGGTGGTGGAAACTCAGGCCGTGGAGTGGCCAAAGATGAGTGCCGCTACTGTGGTAAGAAAGGTCATTGGGCTAGAGAGTGCAGGAAGAAAAAGAAGGATGAAGAGGTGAACACAGCTCAAGTTGATCATGAGTTTGAATCCAGCCTCTTGGTGGCGTGTGCCAACACCAAGGCTGATCAAGACATGTCCCTGGAGGAGGTATGCCTCAACAATGATATGTTACACGTTCAAGTTGGAGACTTGGAGGGAGGAGGCAGTACCCGGTGGATCCTGGACTCCGGTGCAACAAATCACATGATCGGGAAACGGGATGTGATCACAAAACTTGATAACACGGTGCATGGTACTGTGCGTTTGGGAGATGGCTCATTGACAGAGATTGATGGCCAAGGAACTGTGGTGTTCCAAGGTAAGAGAGGTGGCCGAAAGGAGTTGGCTGGGGTCTACCTTATTCCTCAGCTCAAGGCAAACATCATCAGTCTTGGACAGCTTGAGGAGGAGGGACACCGAATCTTGATGCTGAATAGTTATGTCAAGATTTGGGATAAAAATGGAACCCCTGTGGCAATGGTGAAACAGGGAGTGAACCGGTTGTACACCATTGATCTTAAAGTAGTGCAACCAAGGTGTCTCATGGCACAAGGGTGCAATGCAACATGGATGTGGCATGCAAGGATGGGGCACTTAAACTTTCGGAGTCTCAGAAGACTTGCCGAAGAGCAACTTGTGTATGGATTGCCAACCATCACTCAAACTGAGGAGAAGTGTGATAGCTGTTTGGCTGGGAAACAAAGACGTCAACCATTCCCATGCATGGCAAAGTACCGAGCTGAGAAGAAACTTGAACTTGTGCATGGAGACCTCTGTGGACCAGTGAAGCCAGCAACTCCAAGAGGCGCAGGTTTTTCTTTCTTCTTGTGGATGATCTCAGTAGATACATGTGGGTGTTTTTTATCAGCACAAAGGATCAAGCTATGAGTACCTTCATGGGTTTTCAATCAAGTGTTGAAGCTGAGGCAGGGAGGAAGATTGGAACTTTTCGCACAGATCGTGGTGGAGAGTTCACAACTCGGGCTTTTGTTGAGTATTGCACCAAGGAGGGTGTTCAACGTCATTTAACAGCTCCATATTCTCCTGAGCAAAATGGTGTGGTTGAGAGAAGGAACCAAACTGTTATGGGAATGGCAAGAAGCATGTTGAAAGCAATGAATATGCCCGGTTGGTTCTGGGGGGGAGGCAGTAACCACAGCAGTGTATGCGTTGAACCGTTCTCCTACTCGGAGTGTTGAGAGAAAGACTCCATATGAGGTATGGCATGACAAGAAACCTAGTGTACATCATTTGCGCACTTTCGGTTGTGTGGCACACGTGAAACAAGCAAGCAAACGCCTTAGCAAACTTGAAGATCGAAGTATACCAATGGTCTTCGTTGGATATGAGCAAGGAAGCAAGGCATGGAGGTTTTACAATCCAAACACGGAGAGTGTTCACGTGTCACGTGATGATGTGTTTGAAGAAAACCGCCCATGGAAGTGGGATGCAGCTGAGTCAAGTGAAATGGTGAATGATGAAGATATCTTTCGGGTAGAATATATCTTTCGTGATGAGAACCCTGGTGGAGTGAGTTCTTCCTCTTGTGACACAGGTCAAGGTGACAAAACCCCAGCTAAGGGAGTGTCTTCTATGACACAACTAAAGAAACAAGCATCCAAGGATGTGGAGTTTGTGTCACCTCCTTCCATGTCACCAGAAATGGATAGTGAGCTAAAGGAAGCACCACTTCGTTATCGTTCCATGAGAAATATTCTTGAGGAGGTGCCAAATTGTGAACCAGAAGAAGGAGGAGTAGATGAACTTCTTTTTGTCATAGGTGAAGAGTCCTGCACAGCAGAAGAGGCCTTGAGGGTCAAGGAGTGGCGCATTGCCATGATTGAGGAGCTCACATCCATTGAAGAGAACAAAACATGGTCATTGGTACAACTTCCGGAGGGTTATCGTGCCATTGGCTTGAAATGGGTTTTCAAGTTGAAGAAAGATGAACATGGGAATGTCATACGTCAAAAAGCAAGGCTAGTTGCAAAGGGGTATGTGCAGAAGCAGGGAGTTGATTTTGAAGAAGTTTTTGCACCAGTTGCCAGGATGGAGTCTGTGAGGATTGTGTTAGCTGTTGCAGCTCATTTTGGGTGGCATGTTCATCACATGGATGTGAAGTCAGCCTTCTTGAATGGGAGTCTAGGAGAGGAGATCTATGTCACTCAACCTCCGGGTTTCATAGCTGAAGGCAAGGAAAAGTGGGTTTTAAGACTTCACAAGGCATTGTATGGCTAGAGACAAGCTCCTCGAGCATGGAACTGCAAACTTGATGAAAGTCTCAAGCAACTCGGTTTCATACGGTGCAAATCAGAACATGGCTTGTACACTAAGTTTGGAGGTGAGGCAAGGCTCATTGTGGGTGTGTATGTTGATGACTTACTGATTGTGGGAGAAAACATGGAGGAAATCAGTTGGTTCAAGGAGAAAATGAAGGAGAAGTTTTGCATGAGTGACTTAGGAAGCTTGTATTACTATCTTGGTATTGAAGTAAAGCAAGGAAGACATGGTATTGACTTGTGTCAAGGAGCCTATGCTGCAAAGTTGCTGGAAAGAAGTGCGATGATAAATTGTAATGGGTGTGCCACTCCCATGGAATCCCGGTTGAAGCTTACCAAGAGAAGTACAGCTCCACTCACTGATCCAACCACTTATCGCAGCATAATTGGTGGACTCAGGTATCTTTTACATACTCGGCCTGATCTCAGTTTTGGTGTTGGATACTTAAGTAGGTTCATGTCAGAACCTCAAGAAGAACACATGGTGGCTTTGAAACATTTACTTCGGTATGTGGCAGCTACAATGAGGTATGGCTTGTCTTACAACCGAGGTGGAGGAAGTCTTGAGTTAAGAGGCTATAGTGATAGTGATTTTGGGGGAGATGTGGATGATAGGAGAAGCACAACAGGAGCATATTCTTCCTGAGTGAAAATCCTATCAGCTGGTTATCCCATAAGCAAAAGGCTATGGCAAAGTCCACATGTGAAGCTGAGTATGTGGCTAGAGCAGCTGCAGCAAGTCAGGCTGTTTGGCTCAGGCATGTGTTAGAAGAAGTAACAAGAATTCAAGTACCTCCACCAGTGATTAAGATGGATAACACAGCAGCAATTGCTTTGGCAAAGAATCCAGTTTTGCATGATAGAAGTAAACACATTGACATCAAGTTTCACTTTGTCAGAGAATGTGTTGATAGAGGAGAAGTCATCTTAGAGCATGTTGGGACAAAAGATGAGCTTGCTGATATCCTCACAAAGCCACTGGGACGTACACAATTTCAGGAACTTCGTGAGAAGATTGGAGTTCAGGAGATCAAACCTCAGAAGTAGGGGGAGATTGTTGAGTACTTCTGGAGGTTCAATCAGAGTTTAGTTTCCTTATGTTTCAAGGAAATAAAGCACACGTGACAAGAACCAGGGTGTGTCCTGAGTCACATGTGTTGCACCGAGTCCTAGTGTGTGTGAGGGTGTTTTTGTTATGTTTCAAACAACCCGGGGGTTTGGGCCATACGTGCATGGCACATGCATGTGTTGCATGCTTTTCAAATTTGTATGGTGTAAAACCCGGGCTGAGGTTGTTGAAAACTTGTGGCTTCCGGCTAATAAAAGGAGGGGAATGCGCTGGTGTTTGTTGAGCGCCGCCAAAACTCATCTGAGCCATTTTCATTCGGTTCTCCACTTGTGTTTTGGATCTACACCACACCTCTAGACTTCCAACACGGTTTGCATCACAAATCAGTGAGAGTTCAGTGAGGAAAACACCCAACAGTACATGGAGGCAACGAGCCGCCCCATTGTGAAGGAAGGCAGGGCCTACGCGCTTAGGGTACAGGACCAAGCTAAGCCGGACGTAGTCCTGGACCACCCCCTGGGGCTTAGTTGCTCCGAGTGCTGCTCCTGGGCTCTATGGATCTATTACAGAAAGAATAAATCTGTCCTACCACTACTCTAAGGGTAGAACTTACAGAGTGGGGAGCGGATCCCCGTCCTCCGTAGCAAGGCGCACGCACCCGGGGCGGCAAACTTTCGTTACTTGGAAGGGACATTCTCAGCTGGGGGAGAGTTTGTTGGCCCCTTCTCGAGAAAGTATGCGCCGCAGCACCAGGTTGCCTTCCTTGAGCTCCCATGCACGGACCTCTGGTGGTAGCGCCAGAGCGCCTGCAGGTACCGTGCATTTTGGAGCGTTGCCATCTTGCCTCGTCGACGAGGTCGATGTCCTCATGCCGGAGCTGGTCCTGCGTGACTTCGTCATAAGCTCGGACACGGGGGGACCCATGGTGATCTCCGGAGGAAGCACGGCTTCGGCCCCGCATACCATGAAGAAGGGTGTTTCCTGTGGCCCGGCTCTGGGATGTCCGGCTGGCCCCCGACGTAGAGGAACCGGTATCCCCCGACGGCTCTGGGGCAGGGCCCTAGGATGTCCAACCCCCATACCGCGAACGGCCATGGGGGTGGGATCATCTGCAGCGTTTGCGCCGGTGTGTGGATCTGCTTGGCATGGAACTGGCACCTCTTGCATCTCTTACCTAGCTTGACGGCGTCCAGGAGGTTGTCGGCCAGTAGAAGCCATGCCGGAAGGCTTTACCGACCAACATGCGGGAAGATGCGCATTTCCCGCACTCGCCTCCATGGATTTCTGCGAGCAGATCGCAGCCTTCCTCCTGGGTTATGCACCGCAATAGGATGTCGTTGGCGCCACGCTGGTAGAGATCCCCTTCTACCAGCGTGTATCTCGCACAATTCGTTCAGCAGATGCATGTTCATCAGGAAGGATGTTGTCTTTCAAGTAGTCTCGGACCTCCGTGGTCCATGCATCGCGGCTTACTTGAGCTTCTGGATCTTGGGTGCTGGGTAGCACGGAGTCCCCAGTGGCGCATATGATCCTTGGCGGGCACCATGGTTGCAGGGCCGCCGAGACCGCCATCTTCAAGGTGCTGGTCTCGCCCCCTTCGCCCGGTTTGGCAGGCCGGGCTGTGGGTCGCGGCAACATCCTTTCGAAGGCTCCTTCGAGCACCGGGGCTCCGGTGGAGGCCATCGTTGATAGGTCGTCAGCGACGGTGTTGTCGGCGTGTGGTACATGGCATAGGTCCAAGGCTATGTTGTTGGTTGCCTTGAAGTTGAGGCGCACCATGTACTTGAACTGCTCCCCCGTCGGCATGAGGAGCAGTACGCCGGCTCCGGCCCCCTGCTTCTGCGAGGAACCATTGAAGTAGACCGTACAGTGAGGCTCGGTGAAGACCGGTGCCCGGGGCTCCGGTTCTCCACCTTCAAGGCCCCCTGGGTTTCTTGTTGATGAGGGTGCAAAGAGCCAGCCGGTGAAGGAAGCTTGGTCATCTTCGTTGGCGCAGACCTGTCTCGAGAGAAAAAAGCCCCCTTCCTGGCGCGCCAAATGTCGAAGTGTGCCGTCGACACTTCCCCCGGGCCTGCTTCAGGAGCAACCCACGGAGGTTCTTTTTCAGAGGGGTAGTTCTCTCGGGAAGTCGTGTTGGTTGTGAGAGGGTTGACACAAGGATTTTTACGTGGTTCGGGCCGCCGAAGCGTAACACCCTACGTGAGTTGCCCAAAATGCTGAACCCCTTGAAACGTTGCCAACCCAAGTCTTTTATACTTCAAGGCTTGGGCGGCTTACAAGGTGGGCCCCAGGGCCCGACAGGTGGCCCCGGGGAGATTTCCTGCCATCTACCATATCTCGCAGTTAATGCTGGTAGTTGTCTCTAGCAATGGCTTCTTAGTCGTTGTCCTGCTGTGCCGCAAGCTAGGCGTAGTGGTTTATGATGGTAGGGATGGCAGGGCATGTCTTGTCGCCGTATTTATTGGTCAACAGCTTCTGACATGGTGTGCCTTTCTTAACTGTGACGCGATTGGTCACAGTGCCACCTGACAGGGGTGTGCGCCTCGTCTCCGCGTCTTGGGAAGGCGCGGGTCTTGAATGTCTTGATCGGACAAGGCATGGCGTGCCTTTACTCCTGCTGCCTACCGAGCCGGGGTGGGCAGCATGGCACGTGGCGCCTTCGGAACTCACCCCTGTGGAGGGCGTGAGGTCCGGCACTGCTAGCCACATGGCTGGCCGGGGGCTCGCCTCTGAGGAGAGGGGAGGCCCGGCCCTGCTGGACTCATGGCGCCTTCAGAGCTCACCCCTGCGGAGGGCGTGAGGTCCGGTACTGCTGGCCCGGGGCTCGCCTCTGAGGAGAGGGGAGGCCCGGCCCTGCTGGACACGTGGCGCCATCGAAGTTCACCCCTGCGGAGGGCGTGAGGTCCTCAGGCAGTTTTTCTCCTGTGTGCAGGGGTACCCGGTACTGAGAGTACCGACAATCATCTAATCATCTATTGACGGTGGTTACTTGCTCTTCAAACGCGTTCATGTGTTTACCACAATTGAGTTGTGGTGTGTGTGATGAGGAACACTTTTAGCAAGTGACAAACTTGGGCCCTTACAGCAAAGGTCGGACGAGATCCTGCGACAGTACATCCGCCGCTTTTCGAAGAAGTTGACGCGTTCACGCGTCGCACCCCTCCTCTTCTCATGTTGGATCTGGCAATCTTTGGCCTCGTCCTTCTTCCACTTCTTGGCGGCCTCCAAGATGGCCCACGATGCCTGCCTCTCTCGGTCTTTAGGGACTTTGGGCAAGCTGATGATGCCCCATAGCCTGTAAGGATTTGGAGAAGCTGCGCTGAGAGGAGGCGACCTGGGGGAACAGGGCTCGCTGGCGCTCGACCCCAAGATCACTTGGAAACGGCAAGACATCTCCTCATGGGAAAGCTCCTCAACCGACTCCCGGCACGGATCGTTTGGCCCCCTGCAGAAGTTCAGAGTATGGGGTCGGACCCGGATAGAAGGCACTCTCTGCCGAATGAAGGCCACTCCTCCTTAGCTCCCGGACTTGTTGAAGAATCGGGTCGAGTCTCCCAATCTCCCTCCTCGGGGTCCCCCACTTCCAAAAATCTTGCTCCCGAGGATGCCTTTCCGAGAAAGGCGGAAGAGCGGGAGCGTTGTTCCTGATGTAGAACCACTAATGCTCCCATTTGATCAGGGGAGCAGGTACGTGCACATTGATGAAGTCCGATCACCCATGATGCGGCTCGATGACGACGCCCCTCACACACGAAAGAAGAACCTCCACAACCTGAAGTGAGGAGCCATTCCCAAGTATGCTTCGCACAAGATGTTGAAGAGCAACACTTGGAGAACGCCGTCCGACGTCAGGTGATGGAGCTCCAGCCCGTACCCGTGCAGCAAGCCGCGAAATAAATGTTGCACCGGAAACTCAGCCCGCGCTGGTGGAACGCTGCCATCGACAAAATCTCGCCGGCCTGTGAAATTGGAAATTTGTGACGCCCCTGTTCCGAGAAAACCTCAGAACCGAGCTGATGCATATGTGTGCCCAGGATGTTCATCACACATACACATGTAATCCACAAACTGAATTCAGAATCATAACCACGAATAATGGGGTCCAAGTATTTTATTACATCAATCTCTATTGCAGCGGAAGTCTCTAATCTATTCTAACAGTGGAAGTCTTCTAAACGATAGAGGAAGCAACTAAACACGGCAGCAGCGGGCTTCATCTCCATATCCATCCCCACAGGCAAGTTGACGGTAGATCACACGCCTAATACTCCACATGATATTCGTAGTACTCCTCTCCTGTTGCTGATGATGAAGTAATAATGCAAGTTTGAGTACGTGATGTACTCAACAAGTGCGGGAAAATATGATATGTAGCTTACAGCAAGGTAGGATTAAAAAGGCTCATTGTAGAAAAGCAAAGTTTATTTCACAAAGCATGATAAAAACAGCAACTAGCTTTAAGTGAATGTAATCCCAATATTTATCCAATTAAAACATCAACATACCTCTATCATGTTCCACCTCTTTTCATGTCTCATCAGACATTCATCTTTCTCAACTTTTTATTATGCTCATGAATACCATCTCGTATTCATTACCATTTCATCTCATATTCAATTGCCATCTCATAACCGAGACCAAAGCTCATTATCATGACTCAACAGTCATGAAACCAATCTCATCACCAAGACTCAACAGTCCCAAAACCAAACCTCAATGATCAAACCAATAACATCCCATCTAATCATGTGAGTTGGCCAAGCGCTTGTGACCGTAAGCACGGCTATCATGATAGTTTTATACCCTGCAGAGTTTGCACCACTTTACCCACAAGTTTGTGATTTTGTCACCCGTCGGCGACTGCAAAACCTCCATTATACCAGTACACAACCGTCGGTGTATGGCCAAGAGATCACAAAATAGCCTTTACAAAGGGGCTACTAGATGTATGGACTCACTAAGATTTCATCAGCAGGCTAAAATCTCCATTCTCCCACCTACGAGCCCCCTCTTGTGCCATGCAGTTCCCAGGGTAGTCCTCTCTCGACTCCCATTCCCCGCGCCTTCCACGGTCCATAACAATCTAGCAACTTACCTAATTAGTCAGCTAAGCCGCACCCATATTTGGCCTTGTGGTGGCACTGTATTCCTAGCATGTGCTGGCATGAACCGGTCCTTAGATTTATGGCAAGTAAACCACCATCTCATTCTACCACTTCTACGAACCAAGCTTGCCTAGATCTCCCCCGATTCATGTTAATTAACATCAAGTTCTCATTATCATTGTTCATATGAGTGCAGTAGCTAGACACATCCTATCTCGCTTCCCATAACTCGTAAGCGAAGCAAAAAGCAAAATGACCATACCTGACTCATCAACTTTCCCGGCGACAAGGGTGGTTAACGAAACTAGTAAACTCCTATAAAAGAGTTTCCCATCAAGTTGACTCAAGCATAAACAGATTTCGCAAACAAAACAGTTTCCAAAACATGGGAGCAATATGGTCAAGGGGCACTTGCCTTATTCCTGTGGCTTCTGTTGCTCACGGATCTCGAAGTCTTGTTGTCGTAGCTCGTCGTAGATAGCTCCCTGAGCTTGTCCTTCTACTCACGATCACGCATATACAAGGTTTACAGATATCAATCATCATGCACAAACTTTACTCAAGATGCAATGGTGCATATGCATGCTAATCTTATGGTGCTATTTTATTAGGTCAGTTTGTACGTGTTCTTGCATGGCTTGCATGGGTTTGCATGGGTTTTTATGATGAACAGAGGTGTAAAGATCAAGTGCGGACGTGGTGATGATATGCACTCAAGATCTAGATCAAACCGATCAACTCGTGATCTGTCCATGAAAAAGCTTCTGTTCGAAGGGATCAAAGAAATAGATGCGAAGAAAACCGCGATGAGGTCGTAAGGTGGTAACGAATACCTACCTTACTTCTCCTTGGTCTCAGGGTCTTCCTCCTAGCAAGACAGATCATCGGGGCTCTCTTCCGGCGACGGCGAGCTCGTTGGTGGTCTCCGGCGATGAACTCCGGCGAAGGGGGTTAACACGACAAGTTGGGGGCTAGGGCCTCTAAGTCACCGACTTGGGAATAGATGGTACGGCCAAGGGGTGTTTCGGGTTCTATTTATAATCAGAAAAAGAAGAGTCCTAATCTGATTGGATTTCAAATAAGACTCCTATTCAGATTGTTTTTGAATCTTTAACAACTTATCTCCAATCAATTTGGTGCGGTAACATCGTGGAAATCGTGTTGGTTTCCTCCCGTATCGGGTCTGCCCACGCGTAAAGAAGAAAAACCGCTTAAGATCTCGTCACCTCCGTGGTTATGAGCTCTAGAGGCTCCACGTGTCCAGCAGAGGTCGGACCTCCCTTTTCCGCAGAGGCGGGCTCTAGTTGTGCCGCGTGTTAGGCAGGCGAGACCTCCCCTCTCCTCGGACGTGAGCTCCGCGTGCGCCACGTGTCCTGGCGGGCCGGACCTCCCTCTCCCTCAGAGGCGAGCTCCGCGTACGCCACCTGTCAGTGTCGGACCTCCCCTCTCTTAGGAGGTTAGCTCCTAGAATGCCACATGTCTTAGCAGTGTCGGTTCTCCTTTCTACTCAGAGATGAGCTCCGAGGTGGACACGTGTCCATCAGTGTTGGACCTCCCTTCTTCTCGGAGGTGTGCTCTGAGAATGACACATGTCTAACAGTGTCAGACCTCCCTTCATCTCGGAGGTGGGCTCCGAGGATGACACGTGTCAAGCAAGGCGGGACCTCTCGGAGGCGAGCTCCGAGGCTGACACGTGTCCTGCAGTGTCGTCTCCTCGGAAGTGAGCTCCGAGGATGCAACGTGTCCAGTAGGACCGGATCTCTCGGAGGTTAGCTCTGAAGGTGGCACGTGTCCAGTAGGACCGGACCTCTCAGAGGTTAGCTCCGAAGGTGACACGTGTCCAGTAGGACCGGACCTCTCGGAAGTGGGCTCCGAGAGCGACACGTGTCCTGCGGGTTAGGCCTTACTCCCCCGCAGTGACTAGCTCCGGTGGCGACACGTGTCCTGCGGGGCTGGACTTCGCTTCTCCGCATAGACAAGCCCCAGAGGCAACACGCGTTCTGCGGGTCAGACCTTGCCCCTTCCATAGAGGCTAGCTCAGAGCCTGCCACGTGTCTGGTGGTGCCGGACCTCTCCCCACTATGTAGGGATGAGCTCCAAACACACCACGTGGCCAGCAGGCCGCGGGAAGTGTCTACAGCGCTCCACGGCGAACTGGAACTGACTCTTTTTAGCTATCTTTTTTATTCCTTCTCTATTTCTACTTATTTTAAAATTTTTCTCTACATGAAATATGAATGCATGCATGAATTATGAAATTGAGGGTGTTACAAACCTATCCCCCTTAAATTGAATCTCGCCCTCGAGATTCTATAGAGTGGAGAATAGATGAGGGAACTCTGCCTTGAGGTCTTCTTCACGTTCCCATGTAGCTTCGGCTTCCGTGTGATGGCTCCATTGTACCTTGCACCATCGGATCACTTCGTTCCTCGTGACTCTTTCCTTTACGTCCAAAATTCGGACAGGGTGCTCTACATAGGTCAGATTCTCTTGAAGCTCAAGTTCATCCATCAGTACTTGTTCTTCCGGAACTCTCAAGCACTTCTTGAGCTGGGATACGTGAAACACTTCATGCATGTCGGAGAGGTGCATTGGGAGTTCTAGTTGATAGGCTACTTCTCCTCGCTTGCCCAAAATCTTAAATGGCCCGATATAGCGAGGTGCTAGCTTGACTTTGACGTTGAAACATCGTTGGCCACGGATAGGCGATACCTTAAGGTATACGAAGTCTCCTACTTTGAAGGTCAACTTTCTTCCCCTATTGTCCGCATAGCCCTTTTGACGTGACTGAGCGGCCTTCAAGTTCTCCCGTATCGTTTGGACTTGCTTCTTAACCTCTTGTAGCACTTCTGGTCCAAACACTTGGTTCTCTCCGGTCTCGTTCCAGAACAACAGTGTTCTACACCGTCTACCATACAATGCTTCAAAAGGTGACATCTTCAAACTTGCTTGGTAGTTGTTGTTGTACGAGAACTCGGCATACGACAAGCTCCTATACGAACTACGTCCATGTTTCAATGCACAGGCTCTCAACATGTCTTCCAAAATTTGGTTGGTCTTCTCGGTTTGCCCATCGGTTTGCGGGTGATAAGCGGAGCTAAAATCCAGTCGTGTACCCGTGGCTTCATGCAGCTTCCTCCAGAACCTAGAGGTAAACTGAGAACCCCGATCTGAAACGATCCTCTTTGGGACTCCATGGCGGCACACGATTTACTCCATGTACAGCTCGGCTAGATCTGCCACGCGGTACGTGGTTTTAACATGAAGAAAATGAGCGGTTTTCGTCAATCGGTCCACGATAACCCAGATGGAGTCGTAACCCGAACGAGTATGTGGTAGTCCGACGATGAAATCCATACTGATGTCTTCCCACTTCCATTCGGGTACTTTCAATGGTTGCAACAGTCCAGTGGGTCTTTGATGTTCGGCCTTCACCCGTTGGCATGTGTCGCATAGGGCAACATACTCAGCTATGTCCCTTTTTATACCATCCCACCAATAGCAAGTTTTCAAATCCTTGTACATTTTTGTACTGCCGGGATGTATGGAATAAGGTGAGTCATGTGCCTCCTTTAATATCGTGTCGCGGATGCGCTTCACGTTCGGCGCACAAATCCTTTTTCCTAACCAGAGTGTACCCTTCTCGTCTTCCTTGAAGTCCTTTTCTATGCCTTGTCGGATCCTTTCCTTGATCTCCTTGATTTCCACATCCGTTGCTTGGCCATCTCTTATCTCTTGTTCCAGCGAAGAATGGAGTTCCATCACTTCCATCTTGTTCAAGAAACCGAGATGTAATCGTTCGAACTCCTTACGCAGCTCGGGTGGTAGCTCCCAAAGTTGGTGACATGCTCCTTTTCGACTCAATGCATCAGCTACAACATTGGCCTTTTTGGGATGATAGTTGATTCCAACATCATAATACTTGATGAGTTCCAACCATCGACGTTGTCTCAAATTCAAATCCGTTTGGGTGAATATGTACTTGAGGCTTTTATGATCCGTATAGATCTCACATCGGTGGCCAATGATTTAATGTCCCCAAATCTTTAGTGCATGCACCACGGCTGCTAGCTCCAAGTCATGTGTGGGGTAATTCAACTCGTGTTTCTTTAGTTGTCTCAATGCATAGGCTACCACTTGTCCTTCTTGCATGAGCACACATCCAAGCCCTTGTCTTGATGCGTCACAATATATGTTGAAGCTTTTGCTCACGTCTGGCAATACCAAAACCGGTGCTGTGGTTAGCTTTTTCTTGAGCTCCTCGAAGCTTTCTTGACACACTGGTGTCCACTGAAATGCTTTTCCCTTCATTAGCAATTCAGTCATAGGCTTTGCTATCTTGGAGAATTCCTTGATGAACCAGCGATAGTATCCAGCCATCCCAAGGAAACTTCGAATATCCCTCACGTTCTGCGGCTGGTTCCACTTCAGAATATCTCCCACTTTTCCGGGATCAACCGATACTCCTTCCTCCGAGATGATGTGGCCTAGGAACGATATCCCCTTTAGCCAAAATTGACATTTGCTGAGCTTGGCATACAATTGATGCTCTCGTAATTTCTGCAATGTCAATCTCAAATGTTCTTCATGTTCTTCTTCACTTTTTGAATACACCATGATATTGTTGATGAAAACCACGACGAACTTGTCCAAGTACTCCATGAAGACCTTGTTCATGAGGTACATGAAATATGCGGGTGCATTCGTTAACCTAAAAGACATAACGATACATTCATATGAACCATACCGTGTTCGAAAGGCAGTCTTGGGTATGCCGGAGGGCTTAATATTCAGCTGGAAGTATCCCGACCGAAGATCAATCTTAGAGAAAACTTGGGCACCTTTCATCTGATCGAACAGATCCTCTATACGGGGCAGAGGGTACTTGTTCTTGATCGTCACCTCATTGAGAGACCTATAGTCCACGCACATCCTTTGGGTCCCATCCTTCTTGTCTACGAAGAGCACGGGGGCTCCCCATGGTGACGAGCTTGGACGTATAAAACCCTTCTCTAGCTGCTCCTGAATTTGCTTCTTGAGCTCCACTAGTTCATTAACGGGCATCCTATATGGTCTCTTTGCTATAGGTGCAGTCCCGGGTACCAAATCAATGGGAAACTCAATATCTCGGTCAGGTGGCACACCTGGAAGTTCTTCCGGGAACACGTCCAAAAATTCTTGAACCACCAGAATGTTGTCCAATGTTGCTCCTTTGACGTGGTTCAACGTTGCCTTCTCGGTTGCCGGTTGGGCTGACTCGAACTCGATACGAGTACCGTGCTCATTTGTCAACTGCACGCTCCTCTTAGCACATTGGATTACTCCGTTGTGCTTGCTTAACCAATCCATTCTGAGTATTATGTCAAGCCCTTGGGAATCCAAGACAATGAGGTTGGCAAGGAAGTCTACCCCCCTTATTTTGAGGTTTACTTTCGGACATACTATATTAGTCCTCATCTCTCCACCGGGTGAATTAACCAATATAGTATTTTTCAAGTGTGATATGGGTAGATTATACTTGGCAACATACTTGGATGATATGAATGAATGTGATGCTCCGGAATCAAATAAAATGGTGGCTGGGTTGGAGTTGGCAAAGAACATACCAATCACGACGTCCTCGGCCTATTGCGCTTCATCAGCAGAGACATGATTCACGTTACCACGAGCGTAGTTCTGCTGTCCACGGTTACCTTGCGTAGCTCCTCCGTTCGGCCATGGGTTCTGCTTGGGCGCGTTGCTTGGCTGTCCAGGACCTTTCGTCAGGCACTGACTCGCAAAGTGTCATGTTTCTCCACATGCAAAGCATGCCTTGTTGCCCAAGACAGCGGGGATGTTGGGGCGAGGGTTTTGAGAGTAGGCGCCCATGTTAGGACGAGGCGTCAGAGGCAAGGGCGCACGAGGTGCTTGCATAACGGGACATTGTTGTGATGGTTGATTAGGGCGAAAAGTAGAAGTAGATGATCCATATTGTGGTGCAGCTGGGGGCATGTACCTGGGGCATACATTGCTCCCTTGTGGCTGGTATGGCATCTTTCTTTTGCCCTCTTGTTCGATCTCTCGGATCTTGCTCTCAACCACTATGGCTTTGTCAACTAGCTTCTGGAAGCTCGCATAGTCATTGTTGAGGAGCTGAACCTGGATCTCATTGTTCAACCCTCTCATGAACAAGTATTGCTTCCTCTGGTCCGAGTTGACATCTTCGGGGGCATACCTTGAAAGCTGCGTGAACTTGTTGAGGTACTCACGCTCTTCTTTCCTTGGCAGAGACCCTCGAACTCTTGCCTTTTGAGCATCATGACACCAGCAGGGATGTAATGAGAGCGGAAACTCTCCTTGAACTCAGTCCACGTGATAGTCTCCTGGTTGACATGAGCGTTGCAGAGAGCGTCCCACCAGTCAGCAGTTGCTCCCATAAGTTGGTGCGATGCGAAGAGAACTTTCTCTCAGTCATTGCACTGAACTATGGCAAGCTTCTTCTCCATGGACTTCAACCAATCATTGGCCTCCATGGGATCATTGGCTTGTGCAAAGGTAGGTGGTCGAGTCCTTATGAACTCTCCCAGTCGATTGTGAGCCGACAGTGGTGGCGGTGGTGCAGGAACGGGGTTGTTATTGTTGGCTTGCAGCTGAACCAAAGTTTGGATCATGGTTTGCATGAGCTGATTCTGCATAGCCATCAACCTTTCAAGGTTGTTTCCACCAGCCTCGGGGTTGCATTCTCAGGAACTTCGATGTGGTCATCCTCTTGGTTGCCACAGACGTTTCTCCTTTGTCGGCTGGTGTTTTCTCTCACCATCTGTGAGAGAGAGTTGGACAGAATAGAAGTTAGAAGTTTAGATGGATTCCCCCAACTATATGCATCAAGGGTATGAACTATATATCAACCTATGTGAGGATGTGAACACATGCCGAAGCATCTCACATCTCTCTACTATGTGTGGATATGGACAACGTTGAAACGTCCCACAACTCACACTAAGCACACAATCACAAGCAATCAACACAAAAGTTTCACACAACTCCTATTCAAGCTTATTCAATGGGAGTCCTATGTGTTTTTAGGGTGATACCAATCTGTGACTTCGTCCTATAGTCAATGTGGTTTGGGGTGATACTTAGGATACCAATCTGTGATCAATCTGTGACTTCTCCTAGGCTTGCATCCTATGGTCAAGGGGTTCCGATGTCAATATGTGACTAGGCCTAGGCTTGCGTCCTATGTCAACATGGCTTCTAATACTAATCTGTGATTTCTATCTAGGCTTGTGACCTACAGTCAACCGTGGCTCTGATACCAATCTGTGACGCCCCTGTTCCGAGAAAACCTTAGAACTGAGCTGATGCATATGTGTGCCCAGGATGTTCATCGCACATACACATGTAATCCACAAACTGAATTCAGAATCATAACCACGAATAATGGGGTTCAACTATTTTATTACATCAATCTCTATTGCAGTGGAAGTCTCTAATCTATTCTAGCAGCGGAAGTCTTCTAAACTATAGCGGAAGCGACTAAACACGTCAGCAGCGGGCTTCATCTCCATATCCATTCCAACAGGCAAGTTGACGGTAGATCACACGCCTAATACTCCACATGATCTTCGTAGTACTCCTCTCCTGTTACTGATGATGAAGTAATAATGCAAGTTTGAGTACGTGATGTACTCAACAAGTGCGGGAAAATATGATATGTAGCTTACAGCAAGGTAGGATAAAAAAATCTCATTGCAGAAAAGCAAAGTTTATTTCACAAAACATGATAAAAACAACAACTAGCTTAAGTGAATGTAATCCCAACATTTATCCAATTAAAACGTCAACATACCTCCATCATGTTCCACCTCTTTTCATGTCTCATCAGACATTCATCTTTCTCAATTTTTTCTTATGCTCATGAATACCATCTTGTATTCATTACCATTTCATCTCATATTCAATTTCCATCTCATAACCGAGACCAAAGCTCATTATCATGACTCAACAGTCATGAAACCAATCTCATCACCAAGACTCAACAGTCCTGAAACCAAACCTCAATGACCAAACCATAAACAAACCAATAACCATCCCATCTAATCATGTGAGTTGGTCAGACGCTTATGACCGTAAGCACGGCTATCATGATAGTTTTATACCTTGCAGAGTTTGCACCACTTTACCCACAAGTTTGTGATTTCGTCACCCGTCGGTGACTGCAGAACCTCCATTATACAAGTACAAAGCCGTCGGTGTATGGCCAAGAGATCACAAAATAACCTTTACAAAGGGGCTACTAGATGTATGGACTCACTAAGGTTTCACCAGTAGGCTAGAATCTCCATTCTCCCACCTACGGGCCCCCTCTTGTGCCATGCAGTTCCCAGGGCAGTCCTCTCTCGACTCCCATTCCCCGCGCCTTCCATGGTCCATAAGAATATAGCAACTTACCTAATTAGTCAGCTAAGCCGCACCCATATTTGGCCTTGTGGTGGCACTGTATTCCTGGCATGTGCAGGCATGAACCGGTCCTTTGATCTACGACAAGTAAACCACCATCTCATTCTACCACTTCCACGAACCAAGCTTGCCTAGATCTCCCCTGATTCATATTCATTAACATCAAGTTCTCATTATCATTGTTCTTATGAGTGCAGTAGCTAGACACATTCTATCTCGCTTCCCATAACTCGTAAGCGAAGCAAAAAGCAAAACGACCATACCCGACTCATCAACTTTCCCGGCGACAAGGGTGGTTAACAAAACTAGTAAAATCTTATAAAAGGGTTTCCCATCAAGTTGACTCAAGCATAAACAGTTTTTGCAAATAAAACAATTTCCAAAACATGGGATCAATATGGTCAAGGGGCACTTGCCTTGTTCCTGTGGCTTCTGTTGCTCACGGATCTCGAAGTCTTGTTGTTGTAGCTCGTCGTAGATAGCTCCTTGAGCTTGTCCTTCTACTCACGATCACGCATATACAAGGTTTACAGAAATCAATCATCATGAACAAACTTTACTCAAGATGCAATGGTGCATATGCATGCTAATCTTATGGTGCTGTTTTATTAGGTCAGTTTGTACGTGTTCTTGCATGGCTTGCATGGGTTTGCATGGGTTTTTATGATGAACAGAGGTGTAAAGATCAAGTGCGGACGTGGTGATGATCTGCACTCAAGATCTAGATCAAACCGATCAACTCGTGATCTGTCCATGAAAAAGCTCCTGTTTGAAGGGATCGAAGAAACAGATGCGAAGAAAACCGCGATGAGGTCGTAAGTTGGTAACGAAGACCTACCTTACTTCTCCTTGGTCTCAGGGTCTTCCTCCTAGCAAGACATATCATCGGGGCCCTCTTCCGGCGATGACGAGCTCGTTGGCGGTCTCCGGCGAAGGGGGTTAACTTGATGAGTTTGGGGCTAGGGTCTCTAAGTCGCCGACTTGGGAATAGATGGTATGGCCAAGGGGTGTTTCGGATTCTATTTATAATCAGAAAAAGAAGAGTCCTAATCTGATTGGATTTCAAATAAGAGTCATATTCAAATCATTTTTGAATCTTTAACAACTTATCTCCAATCTATTTGGTGCGGTAACATCATGGAAATCGTGTCAGTTTCCTCCCGTATCGGGTATGCCCACGCGTACAGAATAAAAACTGCTTAAGATCTCGTCACCTCCGCGGTGATGAGCTCCAGAGGCTCCACGTGTCCAGCAGAGGTCGGGCCTCCCTTTTCCGTAGAGGCGGGCTCCGGTTGTGCCGCGTGTCACGCCGGCGGGACCTCCCCTCTCCTCGGAGGTGAGCTCCGCGTGCACCACGTGTCCTGGCGGGCGGGACCTCCCTCTCCCTCAGAGGCAAGCTCCACGTACGCCACGTGTCAGTGTCGGACCTCCCCTCTCTTCGGAGGTGAGCTACGAGAATGCCACGTGTCTTAGCAGTGTCGATTATCCTTTCTACTCAGAGATGAGCTCCGAGGTCGACACATGTCCATCAGTGTCGGACCTCCCTTCTTCTCCGAGGTGTGCTCCGAGAATGACACGTGTCTAACAGTGTCAGACCGCCCTTCATCTCGGAGGTGGGCTCCAATGACGACACGTGTCAAGCAGGGCGGGACCTCTCGGAGGTGAGCTCCGAGGCTAACACGTGTCCTGCAGTGTCGTCTCCTTGGAAGTGAGCTCCGATGATGACACGTGTCCAGTAGGACCGGACCTCTCGAAGGTTAGCTCCGAAGGTGGCACGTGTCCAGTAGGACCGGACCTCTCGGAGGTTAGCTCCGAAGGTGACACGTGTTCAGTAGGACCGGACCTCTCGGAAGTGGGCTCCAAGAGTGACACGTGTCCTGCGAGTTGGGCCTTACTACCCCGCAGCGACTAGCTCCGATGGCAACACGTGTCCTACGGGGCTGGACTTCGCTTCTCCGTTGAGACAAGCCCCGGAGGCAACACGCGTCTTGCGGGTCGGACCATGTCCCTTCCATAGAGGCTAGCTCCGAGCCTGTCACGTGTCTGGTGCTGTCGGACCTCTCCCCACTACGCAGAGATGAGCTCCAAACACGCCACATGGCCAGCAGGTCGCGGGAAGTGTCTACAACGCTCCCCGGCAAATTGGAACTGACTCTTTTTAGCTATCTTTTTGATTCCTTCTCTGTTTCTACTTATTTCAAAATGTTTCTCTACATGAAATATGAATGCATACATGAATTATGAAATTGAGGGTGTAACAAAATTGCTCCTCCTCGGCGACATGGATGTCGCGGGCATCACGATCTGACAACAACCCCATCTCTCGGAGAGTAGTGATGCGGCTCCGCCAGAACTCCAACTTCAACCATGAAGGCATTGCTAGGTAGTATGGGAGAGCGCGTCACGCAAGAGGGAGTGTAATTTCCCCTTTTCCCCTACGGCGGAAACACCGAGAGGAAGGAGCGACGGTGAGGCAGAGACGAAAGAGGCAGGAAGAAGACGGAGCGCCACACAAGATATAAAGGTAAGGAGAAAAAGCTAGCGAACACGAAGCAGGTGAGTGCGGAAAGAAATCCGAGGGGATAAAAAAGTGGGCAGAACAACGTCCATGGGCTGACAAACGTCAGGCGGCAGGTGGCCCCTCATGACGACCACAACCTCGAGGGAACCGTCACCGTAACATCAATCAACCCTCAGATTAAAACCGAATAGGTCGGAAGGGAACCGAGTCGAGCAGCACCTCCTCGGTTTCCCCTTAGCGAAACTGGCCAAAAAGGTGCAAAGGGCTCACTGGGTCGTGACCGTTGGGCTCCATGATGTGAAATCGCGAACACGGCACAAGATTCAAGTCGAGGAGCACCTCTTCAACCCCAACAATAATGGAGGACACGAAGGGTGACACGACCGCAGAAGGAAGGTAATTTCCAGCCCGCATTAATGGGCTCAAAAGTCCCGGGTTTGAAGGTCGGCCAACGGATGGCTCAGAAGCTGCCCGGGACGACCTCGAGCGAGGGGCAAACGACGCGAAGCAGTCCGCGATAGAGACAACTTCAGGCAGGATGAATCCTCCCCATGCTTCTAAGCTTGTAGTCGAGTCCCAGCACCGCGAGCGCCGAGGTAACCCCCCGAAGGGTCGACAGCGAGCCGCCCGAACCAGCGACGAGCTCGAGAACCATGAACATGCCTCGACTAGGGACTCAATGAAACGCGGGCACCAAAGCCTCGACCAGAAAACCCCTAGGCGTGAAGCAGGGCCAGTGGCTCCGACCGTCCAAAAAAAACAAGACGAATGGGTTTCACTCGGCTCCACCCGTTAGGCAGCTCACCGGGCTCGGGGGCTCGGCCATCGAGGCAAGCCCCCGATTGACCCGACCCCTCCGAGCCACGAATGGCTCGCGGATGGGGGCGAGGCAAAATTTCCTTGAACGACAACCCGACCCATCAAAACAGGAACTCGGGGCCTCGCCGCAGGACCCCAGCGGGGACGATCAATGGTCGTGACCAACAGCTAGAGGTTCATACGTCGCGATTATCCAAATTAGGCAAGTACTAATGACCCCTTTTGTTTGTTGTCTTATTTTTTGATTATGCAGGAGCAGAGTCGATCGAGGTTAACCTCCTGGCCGAACACCAAGGTCGGTCAGGGGATCGGGGCTACTGACGGGTTTGTGCACTCAGACCCACGGGGAAGAAGCACGAGGGCATCCCGAGAGGGACGACGGAGAGGGCCCAAGCCTGAGCTCAGGAGGAAGTGAGATGAGGAGCCCGGGGCCGACCCCTAGCAGGACGCAAGACCCATCCTCAAAGCAGCTCGGAAGGGAGTCCTAGACTCAAAGGAAGGACCCGAATCCGACCTTGGGTAGGAGATGGCCTTCAATGCGAAGCAGGCGCCGCCTGAGCCGAGTGGAATGGTACTCGAGTATCCTTCTGACCCTAGCATTGAATGTCCGTCACCTCCGACGGAACCGAAGACGAGTGGAACTCGGGGCACGCGTGCGCTTCGATATGGACTACTCCCCGACGACGGGATGGGAGCAGGTGCAGCAGTAGTCTACAGATGCGGCAACTCCATCGAGTACCCTGTCGTGCGTACGAAGGGACAAGCCACCCCTGCGCCCACTACTTATCTCCCCACTGCGATACGAAAAGAGAGAGAGAAAGAAAGAGTATAGATAGAGGGACCTGTCGACCCGAAGAGGCAGACTCTCGCACTTCTAAGAACAACCCCTATTCTTGAGTAAGAACAAGCAAGACACCCCAGCTGAACATAGTTCACTTTTGCCCGAACAGGATAACCCTTCTTGTGTTCTTAGATAGGCCACCTCGAGGTAGAACGCGTGGTACATTCAATTACTAGTCGGAAGTCTGAAACACCAATAGGAAGCCGAGCCGAATGCATTGCGCAAGGGAAAATACCCCCGTTGCACTCGATAGAATCTACATGAGCCATTTGCACTCAATGCTCGATTTTACATTCAACTAAGGTGTGTTAGGCGTAGTTTGGTGCCCGTAGGTTAGCCATTACGTGCATAAAACATACACCATTTGTATCGTCACCTTTATATTTGTCATAAATAAGTGTTGTCTGCCTTATATATCATAAGAGTAGAAAGACAGACAAAATACACTTATGTAATGAACTTCGTAATGTATGCAATCGCCGAGTTTTTTTAATTAAGCAGTAATTGTGGTATTGTGATCATAATGCATATTCCAAAAGTATATAACAATTCATTCCATATACAATAAATTTGTGTAACCCATTGCATAAAATCATAACGATATAAACTACATTTACTTCTAGAACAAGATCTCTCAAATATGTATCTAAGTATTTTTAAAAGACAGTTCAAAAATGAATACAATGAGGCCCAAATTTGAACCTTGAACACTGTGATCGTAATACATACTTAAATTACATAACAATTCACTCGTTACACAAAACTTTCTGTAACTAATTACATGAACTTATAACAATGTATACTACATCTAATTCCATAACAACATCTTCTAAATATGTCTCTAAGTATTTTTAATTCACTATTAAAAACTAAATACTTTCCGAATTTGGAACTTTCTATCGCAGACGACTGGAATGCAGTGGTCCACACCATGAACGACAGGCTCAAGTGGCAGCCACCTTGAACTAATCGTCCACGGCGTGGATGACTTGTCTAGAACGATTTGTGATCCACGTGGACAAATCATCCACGCTGTGGACGATTTTTTGTCCATGTACACAAATTGTCCATGACATGGAGGACTGGGTGGCTATTTTGGTAAAAATAAAAAACCGCATGCTATTTATATTAAATCATTTAAAAATAGCGCTAAAATAAAAATTCTCATTTAGACATGGGAAAGCATGTTACGTGAGTGGCCCAAAATGAGCAGAGAAAAGTAGGCCCACGAAGCCCGATCAGCCCAAGAACAAATGGTCAATATTTAGTACGCGGGCAGCCGCAGGAAGCGGGTTGGAGTTGAGTGCTTTGAGTTCCCCTTCGATCCCTCACCTCCCGATCGCCGCCGCCGCCGCTGCCGCTGCAAGCACCTGAGCCCCCTTTACCCTATCGGAGCCATGGTGTCGGACGCAAGCAAGAAGAAGGCCGCGCAGAAGAAGGCGGCCGCGGCCGCAAAGAGGGGGGGCAAGGCGGCAGCGGCCTCCGCCTCGTCATCGTCCTCCGCGGCTGCTGCGGCCGCCGAGAAGGTGGCAAACGATATGGAGGCGCTCCAACTCTCCGACCGCACCTGCACCGGGGTCCTCGCCTCCCACCCGCTCTCCCGCGACATCCACGTGAGCACCCATTCCCTTCTCTTCTTACGTTGTTTCTTAGATTCGTAGTCTGAATCTATGTTTCTGATGAACTGGCCTCGAAACGGGAGGATCTAGCGCTTTATTTTCTTTCATGCCGTCGCATGGTTGCGTAGGCTTCTGATGCTGTCTGAGACCCTTGATAGTTTCAGTCTTGGGAGATCCGACCGATCTATTTGCTGGATGTTGTTAATAACTTAACATGCACAAGACCGATCTATGAATTTTCCTGAGATACTTTTAATTTTACTTAATATCAGTGTTATCCTAAATGGTAAACGGTAGACAGTCGGTGGAGATCTGTTTAACGTTTAGTCTGTCTAAACAGTGTTTAAATGGATTAAACAGCTTATACTATAGCTACTGTTGTTACAACAAGACCCGTGTAAGCGGAAGCGTTAGGAATTATTTTTAGAGCACCAAAGTAATCTTAATTTTTGATATTTTTTCTTTAATTAATAAAAAGTCTAAAGTTCCTTAACAAAGCATCATTTCAATCAAAAGTGAAATATGTATAAATAATTTCCAGCTAATATGAGAATATGAATTTTTGAGAAGTTCAATTGAAATTTGTAATATGTATTCATGTGTGGGAGCCTTCGGCACTAGGTACGCCCTTTTTTTTATATTCTTACGGAGGAGGTAAAGCCTGACTTTATTTTAAAAAATAAAAATAAAATCATAAACCCGAAAAATAAGATAAAATTACAAATAGAACTCAGAATAGGGGCTCGTATGTCGACGGAATCGATAGAAGTTTTTGAGCGCGTGCAGCATAACGGGTCTGAGAGAACCCAGTTCTAACATTTTCACTTCTCCTAAAAGGGTCAAAACACGTTTGAACAAGAATAGAAACCGTTTCGTTTAATCCGTTTACACCGTTTAAACAGTCGTTGACCCGTTTAAATGGGTCAACCGTTTACATGACCGTTTAGGGCCTAAACTACATAGCAAGTGTTTGTTTACCATTTAAACACGTTTAAACGGCAATTTAATACCGTTTAGGATAACACTGCTGAATATTAATCCAGGAATGTGTTGATGTGATAGTTGAATAGAGAAGGAAGAAATGAGCCTCTCGGTTACCAGTGCCTTGGTGCCTTCTAATATGTTCGCTGTCAACTTTCTAGCAAAAGTGATTGTACCTAGTCTACATTTTTTTACTAGAATGTTCTTGGTTATAGCTTATTTTTCCTTGCCAAACCTGTAAGTTGGAAGCAGTATCATTGCATTCTGTACATCACTATCCTCAGCAGATGGATGATTTTGGAGGAGTGAAATCCAATGAACATGTAGATGTTAGTCACTGCAGGGTGGAGATACTTTGGAACTAGCAGTCATGCCATTAGCAGGGTTTTAAGGCGTCGCCTAGACGCCACCTAGGTTTCCAGGCGCTCCGGCCTGGATACCATGGCCAGTCAACTCGCTTGCTGTCGCCCAGGATGTCACCGACTCTACCTGTCGCCCAGGTCGCTGCCTCTGCCTGTCATTCAGGCTGCCTTATTCTTCACCCTGGGCCTGCCGCCCAGGCCGCCACCACCTCCGCCCGCTGCCCAGGCCGCTGCTTGATGCTTCCCAGACCACCCCAGCCTCCAACCTCCACCTCTCATGCCACCGTCTTCTCCTAGGCAGCTCGCCGGCCAGGCCACCATCACCTCCGCCCGCAGTCTCCTAGGTTGCCGCTGCCTCCCAGGATGTTCACTGCTGAGCTCGCCGCTGCCTCCCATGCTGCTGCCGCCTACCTGAATTGCTAGGCGTCGTGGCTGGTGCTTTGGCGTCCAGGCGCCTGGCGGTTGCCTAGGCATCTAGGCACCCATTTAAAAGCCCGCCCATTAGCGCTCCATATCAAGTCCAAACTCGGACATTATAGTGATAGAATTTTTTTGTGGATATGGGCGCCACAGCAAATAAGAGCATCCTTAAGCCAATGTTTTTTTTTCCTGTTAGACGCATCTCAACGAAGGGCGGACCTGGCGCAGTGGTAGTGTGTCTCCACTTGTGTCCTGAAGGTCTTGGGTTCGAACCAGCCTCTCTGCAAAAACAAGGGTAAGGCTGTCTAGAAATAACCTTTCCCCAGACCCCACAATGTGGGAGCTTTCGGCACTGGGTACGCCCCCTTAGATGCATCTCAACACCTTTTTCCCAGTGAAGGAGGTGAAAGAGCTGCCTGATCAATTTTATTGATTTACTTATATATTTAAGCATTTTGGCATTCTTAACTGTTGGCTGATGCATTTACTTGTTTGGTTAGAGTTACGGCTTGGTGATTTCCTGGCCACTTTCTAATACATGATTTTAATTTTACAGATAGAGTCTCTTTCGTTAACATTTCATGGACATGATCTTATTGTGGACTCTGAGCTGGAACTGAACTATGGGAGGTATGAGCATATTGCTATCATTCTTTTCTAACCTGGCACCACCAAGAATGCTCTGTCATCTCATTGATGCTTTTACTTAATTTCAGACGGTACGGTTTACTTGGGTTGAATGGCTGTGGAAAATCTACCCTTCTCACAGCAATAGGCTGCAGAGAACTTCCTATTCCTGAACACATGGACATATACCATCTCAGCCATGAGATTGAAGCTTCAGACATGTCTGCATTACAAGCTGTTGTTAGTTGCGATGAAGAAAGAGTGAAGCTGGAAAAGGAAGCTGAAATTTTATCTACACAGGTCATATTGTTAGCTCTCTTTATTGTTATATTTTCTCATGTTCGTTCTCTACATCCCTTGTTACTGCTGTTGCAAATTGTAAATCTATGTAGTATATGTCCTGAGTAATGTTGTAAATCCGGTGGTAATTAGTCTCGAAATTTTTTCTAATTACTCCCCTTTTCCCCTTTCTCATATATGGTGGCTATATATAGCCCCAAATTTATCTCTACTATAATTACTCTAGAAAAACAGGATTATTACTAACAATCACCCCCTAATCTTGTTTTCTAGATCACACTCGCACTAATTACGATGGAGACACACTTCGACCATAAACACGCTTTTTGGGATGGACACAACTACACCCCCAGAATGAAAACATCACCCTGCACGACAATGAGATGAACACATCATCTCGCACACTAACACCTATGAGATGAACACATCATCTCTTGGAACAAACACATCATCTTGAACACGAATTTTGGGGTTGAACAAATCATCCCATGGGACGAACAGATCATCCCACGTTTGACCTTGGAATAGGTGCATCTTCATTCGAGATGGTCACATCTTCACCTCGATCACTCAATTTCGGGTTGGGCACATCTTCAACCACAGGATGATCACATCTTCATCCTGATCACACTCCGTGTGACGCTCACAGCCACCACCGTTGCCATGAACCACCTCTGACATGTCACTGGGTACACCTCCCATGCACATGATCAAAACCATCTGAAAGTCCAGCCCAGCCAAGAGAGTCCTGGGCCCGACCCACTTCTTTCTTCCACTGTTCGGCCCATATAACCAACTCAAGGCCTGGCCTAGATTGTTCTCTATTCACCTCTTCTGGCCCAGCTGGCCCGATAGGCCTAACTCCTCAAAACCCTAGACCACCAGCCTCTGACTCTTCATAGAGCGAGCAACTGCCACATCCATCTGCCTAGCCGCCGAGCTCCCTGCCTCGAGAGCGCGACTTGATAGCTGATCTTGTGAGCGCGCACGGTGCGCCTGCCCCCCGAGCCCGCCGAAACCCTAAGCCACCGCTGCCTCCATAGCCGTCGACTGCTTGGACGGAAAGAGCGCAGCAGCTGCCACATCACGGCACGCAGCGTGGCCTCGGGCAGCGGCGGATAGGCGTCGAGGCTTCGCTGCCGGCCGAGGAAGCGGCCGATGCTCGGGCCCATGCACTCCATGATTCGGTTGAGCTCCGTGGTTGTCGGGTGAAACCGCGCCTCCCGGAGCCGATGATGAACGGAAGGCTGTCGCATGCCACGTGAAACCGCGCCTCCCGAAGCAGCACCTGCTCAAGATCGCCCTCCTCCACGCAGTTGCCCTCCGCGCCCAAGCGATGCGGCGACTCGCCACAGCCACCCCTGCTAGTCCGCCGCCGTGGCAACAGCACCGCCGGCCACCTGCACCGCAGCCTCCTCGTCGCTGCCGTTGAGTCCGACGCCCCGGACGACGACAGCTCCCTCCGCTTCCGGATCTTCTTGGCCAGCCTCAATGCCGGCCGGCTCTCCGTTGCGTACCAGGGCCACGGCGACGTCGACGTCTGGTTGCAGGTGCTTGCCAGCCCTGATGTCCCTGGTCGCGCCCTACCTCGCCGACGCGCTCGCCAGGGATGTCGCCGTCGGGTACCTTGTTGAGCAGAAGCGTTCGGGCCGGATTGGCCGCCTTGAGAGCAGGTCCTCACGGGGCAACACAAGGTTAGATGCTGAACCTTAGCTCTGATTACCAATTGTTGTAAATCCGGTGGTAATTAGTCTCGAATTTTTTTAATTACTCTCCTTTCCCCCCTTCTCATATATGGTGGCTATATATAGCCCCAAATTACAAGAGTCCTAAACTAATACTACGTAGACTCCTATTCTCATTTGAGATAGACTTGGATTCTATCTATAACTCTAATTACTCTAGAAAAACGGGATTACTACTAAGAAGTAATTAATATAGATCATTTTGTTGAACATTTTTAGGATGATGGTGGTGGTGAAGCTTTGGATCGCATATATGAGCGTCTTGATGCTATGGATGCATCAACTGCTGAAAAGCGTGCTGCCGAGATATTGTTTGGATTAGGTTTTACCAAGCAAATGCAGGCAAAAAAAACTCGTGATTTTTCTGGTGGTTGGCGTATGAGGATTGCTCTGGCAAGAGCCTTGTTCATGAATCCAACTATCCTTTTGCTTGATGAGCCCACAAACCATCTTGGTAAGTCCCATAAATTGTAAAATAAGTGAAAATTGCATTAGAACCTAGATTGTAGTACATAGAAATCCATTCATTGCTTGGTGACTAAATTTCACCCTATTATTTTCTGTTGCGCACTTGCAACATTTTTATGTATAATATTCATGTGCATATGCATCAGATGCTGTATCCAGTGTATGCAACATTCTTTTCAACTTGATGTATACAACTTTTTTCTTCTTGTATTACATAGCTTTTATGCATTTCTTTATACTTTTTCATTTCATAAAATACCTCTCAAATTGATGTTCTTTCCTGTTCCTTTCTACTAGATGCTTTAAGTGTTGCATAGCAATACTTATAGTGATGAAACAAGCTTTGAACTCATATGTGGAATGTCTTTCTACAGATTTTGTGATAAAGATGTTGCTTCACTGTACTGATTCTCTACACTAATTTGCAGATCTTGAGGCTTGTGTCTGGTTGGAAGAGATGTTAAAGAAATTTGACCGCATACTTGTTGTCATATCACACTCACAGGACTTTCTGAATGGAGTATGCACTAACATCATCCACATGCAGAACAAGAAACTCAAGTTATACACTGGTAACTATGACCAGTATGTTCAAACACGCTCTGAGCTTGAAGAGAATCAAATGAAGCAGTACAGATGGGAACAAGAACAGATTGCTTCAATGAAAGAGTATATTGCACGGTTTGGTCATGGCTCTGCTAAGCTTGCACGTCAGGCCCAGAGCAAAGAGAAAACTCTTGCAAAAATGGAGCGTGGTGGTCTAACTGAGAAGGTTGTTAGGGATAAAGTTCTGATCTTCCGTTTCATAGATGTTGGCAAACTTCCGCCACCAGTGCTGCAGTTTGTTGAAGTCAAGTTTGGATATACACCGGATAATCTCATATACAAGAGTCTTGACTTTGGTGTTGATCTTGACTCTAGAATTGCACTGGTTGGTCCAAATGGTGCAGGTAAGAGTACTCTTCTGAAGCTCATGACAGGTGACCTTGCTCCTCTAGATGGTATGGTCAGGCGCCACAATCACCTGCGCATTGCACAGTACCATCAACACCTGGCAGAGAAGCTGGACATGGATATGTCAGCCCTAGCTTACATGATGAAGGAATACCCTGGGACAGAAGAAGAGAAGATGAGAGCTGCAGTTGGTAGGTTTGGCCTGACAGGTAAGGCGCAGGTGATGCCGATGAAGAATCTTTCTGATGGGCAGAGGAGCCGTGTCATCTTCGCATGGCTGGCATATAGGCAGCCACAGCTTCTGCTGCTTGATGAGCCGACAAACCATCTGGATATCGAGACCATCGACTCCCTGGCAGAAGCGCTGAATGAATGGGACGGTGGCATGGTCCTGGTGAGCCACGACTTCCGGCTGATCAACCAAGTTGCTCAGGAGATCTGGGTGTGTGAGAACCAGGCAGTGACTAGGTGGGATGGTGACATCATGGATTTCAAGGCACACTTGAAGAGCAAGGCTGGTCTCTAATTGGGCCTGTTTTATTCTTCTCTTCAGATAATTATAACCGACCCCGATTTTTTTCAATCTATCACGAATTCCTTGTTTTGCAGCAGGAGGTTATTTAGTTATTTACTATTCTATCGGATTTGCTCTTATATTTCATCAGAACCAGAGAATTCATAATAGTTAAAACATGTATCCATATGTTTTGAATTTTGTTGTCATATGGCAGTGTGGAGGCAACATCCGTTTCTTTTTTTCTTTCTTAGAGCAGTGCATCTGTAGGCATGGATGAATTTATACTATTTGGTTTTAAATTTCCTGTCACTCTAAACTTCAATATTTTTCTCAAATTACTTGTCATTCCTACTTTCTTCTCTATTTTTCTTCTTTTCTCAATGCATCTGTAATCTGTTTCTTTTTCATTTTTTGTACAACGCACCTTTTCATCTTTATTTTTCTACGTGGAGACTGGAGAGATAGGATGACAAGTAAATAAACGGAAAGAGTATTAATTTCCCCTTGGTTAACTTTTTGAAAAGAAAAACACTACACTATATCACGGCCCTAGCCTCTATACGCCAGACTCGAGACTAAAACATCCGTACATGTCTAGGGGGTGAGAAAACAGTTGGATATATGATTCATTGTACACTGAAAATAGTTATAAGTTAATATATAAACAACTGTTGGAATTTGGAGCAGCAATGATGAGGGGATTATTATTTTAAATGATATGTAGACTTTATTTAGCAGGTTAAAATTTTAATTTATTTTCAACTAGGGCTCTCTTACCAAAGACAGGTCTAGGTCCACATCATCAACAACTGCCAGGCACCGCACTTCCAAAGGGCTAGCCAAAACGTGGCAGCTGCTGCCGCCATACTACGCGCCATGCTGGAGCCCGCTGATCCTGAAACTCGGAGAGCTCATTTATACCTTCAGGCACTCCTGGCTTCAGCCGCCACCCAGCAGGCTGAGAGCTTCCTCATCCGAGCTCGGGGCTCGTCAGCCCCCAGCCAGAGCTAAAGGTTTGACAAGCGCAGGACAAACCGCACCGGCACCCACACGCCAAGCCAAGCAACCCGACCCGAAAGGGCCAGGTTGTCAACTCCCTCGCATAACTCGGTACTCGAGCGTATGAGAGCTTGTGACCTCCGCCAGACTCTCGAAGCCAAGCGGCGAACTCGGGAAGGTTCCTCGGGGTCGCCTTCCAACTCTCGGCCCCAAAGGCCTCGCCAGGCCAGCTACCACGGCCGCGGGAGAGGACAGAGCCTAAGACCTAGTTCCCCAGGCCCCAAAGCCTCCAGGAAGGCGATACACAGCGCTCCCTTCCCGCAAAGATTCCGGGTCCCAACCAACATCGGTAAATACAACGGGGAAATCAACCCCGGCGTATGGTTGGAGGACTACCATCTCGTCCGCACGAGCCGGTGGAGCAAAGGATGATGACTTCATTATCCAATACTTCCCCATCTACTTAGCTGAGCCAGCACGCACATGGCTCGAGTACCTTCCCCCGGCAGCGTCTAAAACTGGGTCGAGCTCAGTGAAATATTTGTCGGCAACTTCCAAGGGACCTACGCGCGTCCTGGCAACTCCTGGGACCTCAAGGGTTGCCGACAGAGGCCGGACGAGACCCTGCGACAGTACATCCAGCGCTTATCGAAGAAGTGCAATGAGCTCCCCAACTTCGTTCGATGTGGACGTCGTCTGCCTCCCTATCAGGGACAACTTGCGAGTCCCTCGTACATAAGCTTGGCTGCGTCAGCCAAGAAGCACGAGGGACCTCCCTGACATTGCCACGAATCATGCCTCCGGCGAGGAGGCAGCCGGGGCCATCTTCGACAAGCGAAAGCCGAAGAACCCCGGCGTGTTGAGCAAAGAGCCGCCCCATAAGGGCGACAAGAGGAGGCGAATGAACAATGGAAGATTCCCACTCCCGACCAACTACGGTTCGGACCTCGTCGCGGCCGTAGAGCACCTCGAAGGAAAGATACCAGCCACGGGGACGACTGGCTACTTCGAGAAGCTCTTCGAGAAGCCGTGCACCAACCACGCCTACCCGGTAAGACACCCCCTCAAACACTGCGCCCTGCTAAAATGCTTCGTGAGCACGGAGACGGACGCGGTGGGAGACAAGGGCAAGGGACCCGCCGAGACAAGCCCTGAGCCCGAGGAACCAAGCTTCCCCACGTCGGAGGGCTGCCTCATGTGATCTTTGGGGGGGGGGGAGAGTCAAGCCTACGAGAGCCGCCGCAGGCAAAAACTGGCAACCCGAGAGGTCAGTATCGTGTCTCCCGCTATCCCTACCTTCTTACGGTGGTCCGAAGCAGCGGTCACTTTTGACCGATCAGACCACCCCGACCTCATTCCACAACCCGGGCACTTTCCCCTGGTTGTGGACCCGGTCATAGGCACAAAGCGCTTAACCAAGGTACTGATAGACGGAGGAAGTGGCCTCAACATACTTTATGTTGGGACCCTCGACGCCATGGGGATCCCATGCACGAGTCTCCGCCCGACCCGAGCCCCCTTCCACGGGGTCATCCCTGGCCAACAGGACGTGCCATTAGGGAAGATCGACCTCCCCATCACTTTTGGGGACAAATCCAACTTCCGCACTTAGACGCTCACCTTCTAGGTCCCCGACTTCGACGGCACCTATCACACCATCCTAGGAAGGCCGACTTACGTGAAGTTTCTAGCCATCCTGAACTACACATACCTCAAGTTGAAGATGCCCGGCCCTAGGGGTATCATCACTGTGGAGGCAAAGTTGATGTATACTCTGCTGTACGAGCAACATGGTTGTGAACAGGCCGCAACAACGGCCACAACATTGCCACCCAGCTCGGCTTGTCGAGCAACGGCAAGAACCCCTCCTGACCAGCCTTCGATCGGTCCTCTGAAGGACACGAGGATGGTCGACGTCAACCCCGAGGGCTCGACGAAGGCGGAATGGATGACATCCGCACCGCCCAACAACTAAAAGAGGGGCGCCGCTCACCTTGGAAGCATAGGCTAGGCGCTACTAAAATTGTACATGTAAACCCCCCTAGTTTGGCGGAGTTAATCTATAGACGCCGAGGCTTATCTATCTTTTGCGTCCAGAGCTCTTAGCGATCCAACATATTTTCCCTTCACAACGAACTGGACCCCACCTCCAGAACTACGCAATCTCCGTGCGCAAAGCCTCGGGGGCTCGCATCGAAACAATGGTTCCCTCCTCGAGTCGTGTGACCCACGGCTAAGGGACAGCAAAAACCCTAAACGCGGCCACGGTCCGAATGAGATGAAGGGGGTGTTGTTCTTTCTGTCAAAATATGTGAAATACCCAAAGACTCGCGCCAGTAGATCGGACCCTATCAAGTCTGGAGCCGCGTGACCTATGACCAAGGGAAAATGACAACACGGAGCAAAGCCATGGTCCAAACGAGGCACAACATACAAAGTGCCCAGGACCCTTTCCCTCTCGAAACCGAGCCGCGTGACCTACGGCTAAGGGACAACGATAACCCTGAGTGTAGCCATGGTCCGAACTAGGCATAACAGAAAAAGTCCCCGGGCGCCTTTCCTTCTTGAAATCGAGCCGCGCGACCTATGGTCAAGGGAGAATGACAACCCGGAATGAAACCATGGTCCAAACGAGGCATAACAAAAAAGTGTTCGGGCCCCTTCCTTCCCAAGCCGAGCCATGCGACCTAGGGCCAAGGAACAACGACAACCCAAAGCGTAGCCATGGTCGAAACGAGGCGCGACGGACAAGAAGGGCCTATGGCCGGGGCCACTGACACGACCTGACTAAGGAGCTCCCTCAGCTCTGCATCAGAGGGGTCGTCGGCAAAGCCCTTTCCAAATAGCCACAAGGCCAACCCGAGGGTAAGGGCAATAGCGCCACGCCCAGAGCCATCCGAGCCCCATAGATGACTTCGGCATCCACGTTAGATGATGAACCGGTTGACCAGTAGACTACCGACAAAAAAGAAGTATACGTATGAAGAAGCACCGCGCAATGGAAGGAGTGGACCAACCCTCGCACAGTGCTCGGGTGCTACCCATCAACTAGAGATCCAAACACAGCCAAAATACCAAAAGTTTTTCTTCATTTCACAAAGGGAAAGCCAATATTCCCCACAAATTACAAAAATAAAACAAAAACCCGAGGAGCAATCCCATCTACAAAGAGGGACCACTCATCCCCCGCTTCCTGTCTGCATCATCCTTGATTGCCTCCTCCTGGATGAGCTCGGCCAAGGAGAGTGCAGCTGGAGTAACCGCAGCCCTAGCCCCTTTAGGATCCACCGCCGGCTCAGGAAAGCCACGAAGAAGATGAAGATCGAGGGTGGGGGTAGTGAGACAGCACGACCCCTAACACCACTCGGGCCCCACAGAAGACCCCGGATTCACCGACACCCCATCGCCGATCATCCACCACGCCAAGCGCCTTGACCAGCCGATCGGAGAGCTCGACTCCGGACCGGTCGTCGAGCACTAGGTCACATATCGACCGCCCGACACCCCGGAGGCTGGCGAGCTCTGACTGAAGTGCCACGAAGCACTGGGTGACTTGCCGAAGCTGCGACTCTGGAGAGGCGACGTCCGCCGAAGTAGTGGACAGCATCGGACTCAGCATCCAGTCGCAAGTTGTCGCCGCCACGCACCGAGCCTTCTCCAATGTTTGCTCCTCAATAGAGAGACAAGAACGAAGACTTTCGACATCCTCCCTCTGAGGCTCAGCCATATCTCCAGCTACCGTAATATGCCCCTGCGTTTCTGCAACAAGACATACCACAAAGATGTCAAGTCGGCATGGATGCGGAAAGCCAAAAGAAGAAAAAGAAGAAGGGACCAACACCAATTTTGTCCCTCGTCTTCTCCATGACGACTAGGGCTTCCTGGATCTCCCGGCCGCAGGCCGACAACTCCTCCTTGGCCTGAGCCATGCCCCCTTGCGCGGTGTGAGGACCCCTTTGAGATCTGCACTTCCCGAGAATCGCATTGGGTGGTGCCGTGCGATTCGGCACTCAACAGCACACATAGTAAAGGCATCATATTACATAAATCACTGCGGAAGCTTACAAAGTGTTAAGTTTAAAAATACTTTACCTCAAAGTACACTACAGCGGAAGACTAATACAACTCACGTCTCATATCTAAACTAAGCAACAAAGAAGCCACCCAGCCCGCGGACGCTCCTCACTAGCGACATGAAGACAAAGAGCAATGGCCGGGTTTTCCATGAGTACACCACTCGGAGGGTTCCGAGTCTCAGCAGATAACTGTACTCATAAGCATAGCTGTTAATACCTGCAAAACCACTAGTATAGCAAGTGTGAGCACAAAGGCCCAGCAAGACTTAACCGTCTCCTCTAAATGTGAAACTCTATATGAAGGAAACATTAAACATGACAGCTGAAATCTGCATAAAAGACTCTCCTACAATGGATACTTAATTTTCAGGTTTTGTAGCACCAACTTAAAGCCTTGAGCCGAACAGCATCGCAACTTCACAATTAAACAAGAAACGCTTCGTCACGATGCTTCTTGCACAAGGTGAAATAAACTTAATTTGCACTATCTCTAATCCATACAAGGTTGCAATACAATTTATAACACAAGAAGTATCAATTCAAAGTAATTCACTTCACTTGTTACTATGTTAAGAGTCAGTGTCCAAGTATGCTCAAATAACTGCAAGCGACAGTGATTTGAATCAAAAGACGCCCGGACTGCATGAGACGTACACCCATTCCCGAGTTGCGAAGCACACTCGACCAATGTTGCACGCAGCCACCTTTCCTAAGTTCATCCACATGGGTCACGGTCCCGTCGACCCGAACAGCAAGATCCCTCAAGGTGTGCCTCCGCTGTGAGATGTTCATGAGCGAGTTACCTCCTGCTGTACTGACGCCGAAAGCCTAAGCCGATCGGAAAAGTTCCAATATGGATCTCACAAGGTACATCAGTTTCCTGGGTCCCATATAACCAGTATGCGCCCTATACACAACTCAAACTTGTCCAATAGGGCCAGTACGGACGGGCCTTAACCGACACAGGCTAGGCTACGCACTCACGGACCTTGTCCTGCTGTTCTCTACATCCCTGCCCAGTCTCCATTTCTCATTAGTGAATTCTCCTTACAGTTCCACTCATAAACCCGTACCGAGATGAATCCTAGCCCTAAGCTCGCGAGTAGATTCCAACTACTCGACTTTTACCGGTCCTTCCAAATGAACATTAATCGTAGCATAATTCACTCAACGAGGTGCTAATCTACCCATTCTCTCTCAGTTTTAATCTGGTCATGCAATTGGGTTTCGAAGCACTTAGACCTAATGCACATCATCATCTCATACATATAGTGTATACAAAGTAAAACTTTATAAAGATTGCTTAAATGCAAACAGGGGCTCGCCTTTGTTTTGCAGGTGACTAGTAGTATATAATTTAGTTAGTTTGCTTGTCACTTGATGTTTAATAACTTGATCCTCTTGATTCTTGATCCAATCTTCAATGGTTCAATGAAGTTCCATGTCAACACTACATGTTATGAAATGCATATGCGCTTAATTATAAATACTTTGTTAGCAAGGCCTGATTACAAGGTTGGAAACAGAACTCTGATTAGGAGCTGGAATTGAAATTATCCTAGTGGAAGAACATGGATTTAGCAAGGTGGATCAAGCACTAAGTGTTCTTCCTAATTGTTGTGTATTCACCTAAGAAAGATATAAAGAAAAGTAATGATCCATAGCTCTAATTGATCTGAAACTTTTCACGTGAGTTTCTTCTCACAAGAAAGGATTCTGGACCAAAACTCAGGACTTCTCATTGAGTAGTTCATCCAGAATAATTCACTAAGCAGTTATGATAAAAGGAATTAATTCTGAAGTAATTTGCATGTTCATGCAAAATAAATTGAACTAAAATTCCAAGCATATCTCATAGAGTATGCATGAATTTTCTTGGGATTTTTGGAGCTAGGAATAGCCAATAATTGAGTTTACAAGAGTGGGATATTTTCTGAAAAATTTTCTGGACAATTTTGAGTACAGTAGTTTGTACTCTGAAATCTCCTACTCAAATTAACTACAAATGAGCTGCAATTTTAACAAGAGTTCAATAATATCCTAAAGAATATTCTGGTAAAATTTGGGAATTTTTGGATGAACCGAAATCCCTCAATAATTATTTTACTAAAAATCTTCAAAGAATTATCCAGAAATTATTATTGACTTTCATACTAATTTGATTGCAAATTTGGATATATCTTTCCAAGCTAATCTAACCCAATTTAAATAACTGAATTTGGAGTTTCCTAGCACAAGTTATGAATTTATGAAATTTGGCTAGAATCTGGATTTTCTTTTTATTGGAGATTCACTGCACAGTAGCTGGGCCCACAGGATTTAAAATCAGCCACTCAGATGTGAGCCACACCGGGGCCACAGCCCATTCCTGCGTGGACACACCAAATCCGTGCTTCACAGAGGATCCTGGTTTAAATCTCACAGACACTGGCGCGTGGGCCCGACATCCCTTCTTCTTCCTCCGGTCCTTTCCCGCGCGAGCGCCCTCCCCTCGCCGGCAGAAGTGGCGCCCAAAGGATCTCTGGTTCCTGGCTACCTCCCGCCCTCAAAGTCGCCGCTAGCCCCTAAACCGAGGTGAGAAACCACCCCATGCCCTCACCAGAGGTCGCTGATGGCTCCAACGCATTGTGCGATGGGCGGCGGCTAAACTTTCACTCCGGGCAACGTCGGTCGTACTCCCTAGACCCCTAAACCCGATGGTTTTTAGTACTACAGAATCAGTGGAGCACGTAGGACCTCGACATGGACGCCACAGGCTCGGAAAGACTGCCCAAGAGGCTGTCACCGTGCGACCGACGGGGTACCGATGGTTCGCCGTTGGAAAAACTTGAAATTGTTCTTATACCTACGGTTTTAAGCTAGGGTTTCAGGTGTGAAGCATCACTAGCCAGTCTAGAGCAAGTGTGCACAATTTGATGGAGTAGAAACGAGAATCGAGAAAGAATTTGACGAATTCTTACCGGAAGGTCGGTTTGTATGCGCCAGAAGAAAAACTCCAAATTCCAACTCGATGATCCACGGCTCAGGGTGCGGTTTGGGGAGGAGTAGCTCGAGTATCCAGCGCGTCTCTAGGTGTTCTTGCTCAAGCGTGAAACCCTTCGGTTTGGGCTGTACACATGAACCCCGAGCTGCGGTGGAGTTCGGTCACCGCGAAAACGAGTCGCTCTAGGTTTGTGCATGTCGATAACCGATCAACTCTGCACCGAGGAGGTAGAGGACGAACACCCGGTGCTATTTTGCTGCCCAGTGAGGCTTTGCATGCATGTAGCTGCCGGCTCCAATCGACACAGAGGCGGCGGTGGTGGTGCGGCTCGGTTTAGCGCGAGGGAGAGGCAGAGCTTGGTGAAACTCGGAGGCGACTGAAGTGGAGTGTTTCGTGTGCACTACTGAGGCGTTATGGCGTGAGGAATCAAGGAGCAAGGGGGCTGCACGTTGATGCCTCGGTGGGAAGCTCCATGGCTCTCGGTGTGCATCCGTGGCCATCGAGAGAAAACAGAGAACCGACTGAATTTGCAGATTTTTGTGGGTAGCTGACCAGCAGGTCCCACAATTTAGCTCCTCCTCATCCTCTAAAAGCTTTCCAATTTGGCAGGTGATCCAATTCAAATATGTGGAGTTTAAATCTGGAATCCATTTGGACAATTGACAAAGTTTACTTCAAATTCAAATTTGAATTCCCATGCAATTTAATGCCTTCTTTGAAATACTTAATAAAGTATCTCTAAAAATTATCAAACTTTGCATTCTTGTTACTTGGAACCTGAGGCATTTAAATATGGGACCACATTTTTAAATTGGCTACTGCAAATGGAATATTTGAACAACAGTTTGCATTTCTTTTTGTTATGACCACATTTGAATTTGAGTGAACAAATTGAGTTCACAAATCTGGATTTAAAACTCCATCATGCACATGAGAAATCTACACATGGTGTTTAAATCAACATTTGTTCAACATTCAAATGAACATTTGAGCTCGTTTGGTTGGACACCTATGTGCATCATCATGTTTAGAAAGTTTTTTGTAAGTCCCACTTTCATGAACTCAAAACATAATGGCATTCAACATTCAGTTTATTGCCTTCACATTTTTGGGACTTTTACACGCGGTCTCAGCGACCGCACGAAGGTGGGAGAGCTACGCGAAAGATGATGCTGCCCCCTCGATTGCGGCCTCAGTTTCACGACCGTTTCCTCGGCAACGGCCCGGGCCCTCTCGAGCTCTGCCCGCACCTCTGCCAGCTCAGCCTCCGAATGGTGACGACGATCCTCGCTCTCATGGAGATGCTGGGAGTCCTCAGCAGCTCGGCGAAACAGCTCCTAACGACAACGGAGAGACCCCTCGTCAGAACCCATGAATCTACAATGACAAGGAAAGAAGAAAAAGGCTCACCAGACCGCTTGGAGCCACCTCCCGCAATTGTCTGAGCATGGCGCCCAAACGGCCGCGCTCCGCCAAGAGACTTGACTGGATGCCAACAAGTTTGGAGCACAAGGAACCTGTGAAATCCCAAAATTCTAGCAAGTGGAGCTGCAAATCACACCGAGAAAATGAGGGGGAATTTAAACTTTTGAATATAAAGGTGTGAGCTCCAAGTCTAAATATAATATGCAAAAATGTCCAAACACGGAGACCTAAATCTACAATTTGGTTCTCCACACATCCACGGTAGCCCGGCGAAATTTCAGATCATTTGGAAAGGGTTTCCTAGTCGTTGGAATTAAAAAAAAAAAAGGGCAGCCCGGTGCATGTAGCTCCCGCTTGCGCAGGGTCCGGGGAAGGGTCCGACCCACTTGGGTCTTTTGTACGCAGCCTTTCCCTGCATTTCTGCAAGAGGCTGTTTCCAGGACTCGAACCCGTGACCTCATGGTCACAAGGCAACAGCTTTACCGCTGCGCCAAGGCCCCCCAAAGGGTTTCCTAGTCGTTGGAATTAAAACGGGAGAAAATTCGAATTTGAATTTAAATCTCAGTTTCAAATTCCGACTTCATTGAAATCCAAATTTGAGTGCACCGTTGTGTTCCTCATATTTCGTTTGGTCTATCCTCCAATTTTGGGAATTTTCGGACAAAATCCGTGTGGGAATCCTAAAGCACAGAGAGGAGGAAGAATTGGGGCTGTGTGGACCCCACTGGACAGAGACACAATTGAATTTACTCGCCGTGCTCTGTTTCTCATCAACCAGGAGCGCGCCACCTCCCGGTGTCCGGTCTCAACTGACGTCCCGAGCACCACCTCCTGCTAGGCTCGTCTAGCGGCCGGAGAATAATCGAGCGACCTGCCCATGTGAACCATATCTCTCGCGCCATTCACCCTCTCTCTCGCACAGCCCCGAAGAAACCTCACGCCGCCCGACACCCTCGGTTCCCCGGCGCCCGGACGCTAGAAGCTCTCTCGTGGCCGACGCCATACACGAAAAAGAACCGCCCTCAGGTGCTAAACACTACCGTTCAACCCTCTCATCTTCTCATGCATCGCCGAGGACAAATTTTGTCGTTTATTGCTTCGGCATTCATAGATCCAAGCCGCACAAACATCCGAAATTCATAGTGATCAATCCACCACAGCTTATGCCGAGCTATAAACATGTTGTAGACCTTCCCACGATCCTCTAGGACCAAAAAGCATTGAAAATCATCAAGTTTTGACGCTGTTCTTTGAAAATTCTGAGCCGCCGTCGGTTTTGGCCCTAGGTCGCCGATGAACTCATGGTTGCAGCCCCTTTTGAGCTGATTTGAGCGCATGACGATGCTTAGGGTGCCACCATGATGCTTTAGGAAGAAGAACCGAACCTTTTGAGCATGGGTAGAGGGAGTTTGACGCCACCAAAGTTGAGCCGCCGCCGTCGCGCTCGTTGCCGATGCATTTTCGGTGACCGGGGGCCTCGGCCGACCCCATGGATGAGCTTCCCGTGCTCCTAAAGTGAGAGGCAGCGAGTTTGGGCCCAAGGGGAGGCCGGGAAGGAACTTACGGCGAACCTCACCGGCGCCCACCACCGCCCGCCGCCACCCGAGCCTCTGCTGTCGCAAGGTTGAAGAAAGGGGTGGGTCCCACTGTCAGCAGTTTAAAATTTTCCCCAATTTCTGTTCAGATTTCCCTCCAACTTCAAATGCTCATAACTTTTAGTAGGGACCTCAAAAAATTGTCAAATAAATTTCATTGGATTCCTATCAGTGAGTACTATCAAGGGGTGCATCCCAGTTTTTATGAAAATCTATGGATTTGGCTAAATAATTCAATTAAGAAAATCTTAGGAAATTAATTACAGGAGTTCTGTTTATTGGAAAATTCCCAATTTTGGGCAGGACACTCCCTTAAATATACTTGAACTCCAGTAAACATTTCAGAGGCATTGGACCACCTTTTATAGGCCAAATGATGATTCAATCTTGTATGTCTCTGAAAATTAGGAAAAATAACAGAATCAATTTTCCAGCTTTTAGCCCAATCTTGTAAATTCCACATAGCTCTGTAGGAAGCTCCAAAATAGTGAAACCAAATCCTATGGACTCATATTACTCCCAAGGTTCTGAAAAACCAAGTTTGGAGCATGCCAAGACCCTAGAATTGCCATAGGAATTCAGAGAAGTCAAATAGCTAAGAAAATTCCTTAGGCCACATCTTACATCAACTTTGTCTGAAATTTTGCAAGCCATACCTCTGTATGATCTATGAACTACTGTAAAAATTTCAGAGAAAGTTGAGATCATCTTCTCCAGTTTTCTGCTGATTCTTTCCAATATCTTTCTTATGTCCATTAGATAGCTCTTGGAATTTTTCTTCCACCACATCCATTGCCCAACTAATTTTTCCTCTGGTTCTGTACATAACAGAGCTTATCACTCACTTACTTGTTAGTCTTTTGAGCATGGGTAGAGGGAGTTCGACGCCACCAAAGTTGAGGAGCCACCGTCGCGCTCGTCGCCGATGCATTTTCGGTGACCGGGGGCCTCGGCCGACCCCATGGATGAGCTCCCCGTGCTCCTAATGTGAGAGGTGGCGAGTTTGGGCCCAAGGGGAGGCCAGGAAGGAATTTACGGTGAACCTCACCGGTGCCCACCACCGCCCGCCGCCACCCGAGCCTCTGCTGTCGCAAGGTTGAAGAAAGGGGTGGGTCCCACTGTCAGTAGTTTAAAATTTTCCCCAATTTCTGGTCAGATTTTCCTCCAACTTCAAATGCTCATAACTTTTAGTAGGAACCTCAAAAAATTGTCAAATAAATTTCATTGGATTCCTATCAGTGAGTACTATCAAGGGGTGCATCCCAATTTTTATGAAACTACATGGATTTGGCTAAATAATTCAATTAAGAAAATCTTAGGAAATTAATTACAGGAGTTCTGTTTATTGGAAAATTCCCAATTTTGGGCAGGACACTCCCTTAAATATACTTGAACTCCAGTAAACATTTCAGAGGCATTGGACCACATTTGATAGGCCAAATGATGATTCAATCTTGTATGTCTCTGAAAATTAGGAAAAATAACAGAATCAATTTTCCAGCTTTTAGCCCAATCTTGTAAATTCCACATAGCTCTGTAGGAAGCTCCAAAAATAGTGAAACCAAATCCTATGGACTCATATGACTCCCAAGTTTCTGAAAAACTAAGTTTGGAGCATGCCAAGACCCTAGAATTGCCATAGGAATTCAGAGAAGTCAAATAGATAAGAAAATTCCTTAGACCACATCTTACATCAACTCTGTCTGAAATTCTGCAAGCCATACCTCTGTATTATCTATGGACTACTGTAAAAATTTCAGAGCAAGTTGAGATCATCTTATCCAGTTTTCTGCTGATTCTTTCCAATATCTTCCTTATGTCCATTAGATAGCTCTTGGAATTTTTCTTCCACCACATCCATTGCCCAAATAAAATTTTCCTCTGGTTCTGTACATAACAGAGCTTATCACTCACTTATTTGTTAGTCTAAACCATTATTAAGTCGTAAAACACTGTGCATTTTCATATCGGTATGAAACATGACGAAGGAACTCGACTCGGAGCAGAAAGTTGAGGCATTAATCGTCAACAAGCTACTGACTTTAATTTAGAATCAAACCTGCAGCAACATAAGGCAATCCCCGGTTTGCATTTAACAGCTTTTAGTTATATTTTGCTTTGTATCACTTTCTTTGGTCTAGTATGTATTGTGCATTAGGTCAAGGGTGATTGATACTTCAAATGCATGACCCACAAACCCTTGGAGTTGGAGGGCAGAACAGGTTACCTTCGTATAGTCTCTGCTAGGCTTAAGTTGTATAGGAACTGGTACAAGTCGGGTAGTTGGAAGCTACTCGCGAGGCTCGGATTTTGGTTCAACGAGGTATGATTCTAGAGAATGGAATATCTGGAATGGAAAATGAGACCGGGCAGAGAGTAGGAGCAGCAGGACGTTGGGCCTGTGTTGCCGTAGCTCTGTTTGTGTGGGTTAAGGACCGATGCGTATGCCGCCCTGTTAAGCAAGTTTGAACAGTACCGGATGCATACTGGAATTATGGGGTCCAGGAAACCGATGTAACTCGGGTACTCTCGTGTCGAAACTTATACCGCCGCCCTTTGGGGGTTGGTGTCAGAGGTGTAAACCCACTAGCGGAGTAACTTCAACGTGTTCCGGGTAGTGGCCTTTCTGATGGGTCGGTAGAACTGGTTCGGCATTGGAGTGACGAGTGAAAGGTTGCTGCATACAACGTAAGAATGAGATCTTTGTCACACCCGGTTTCTCCGAAAAACAACCGAGTGAATATCAAATGTATGCCAGGATCATTTTCTCATACATGTGATGACAAATAGTGAAACATCATTTATTACAAGCCAGGTGTCGAATATAAATAAGTCTTACATAGCATATGTCTCGATGGACGATAATAAGTTCATAACATGTAAATAAAATAGCAGCGGAATATTATTCTTGTGGGCTCCGTCACAGGCGTTGCCCGGGGGACTCCATGAACCTAGAATCCTTTTTCGGGTACAAAGTCTTGGTCATTGAACACCACATCATCCCCTTGACCCGAGCAGCAATTTAAACCAACAAATATGCAAGGTTGAGTACCGTTGGTACTCAGCAAGTGTGGGAAAGTTATGTCATGCATGGCTAGAACAAGGAGAGGTTGAACTCATGGTTAAAGCACTACACAATTATTGCCTACCACCTTAGCTTATTAAACACCTACATTACTACACAGGTGAAATGGTCCCAATCTCCCATCCCATCATCATAATCAAATAACCATAACATCATTTCCAATGTTAAGCTCCCCGCCTAACATCCACAACTTCCAAAGTCATCATCTTCTAATCATGAATAAGTCCAAGCCGCTCTTGACCGTGAGCACGGCTGTCATGACAGTTTTGACTCTGCAGAGTTTGCACCACTGTACCCACATGTAGTGATTTCATCCCCCGTTGCCAGGTGGACTAAAAGAACCTCCATTATGCCAGTGGCTACGAACCACATTCACACTTCCCAGGTGTGTAGCCCTACGAAGCCTTTACAAAGGGATTCCCGACGAGCGTGGGCCCACTGAGGTTTCACCCCTAACAGCATACAAGAGGCTCCAACCCCGCTGCAGTGGCCCCCTCTTGAGCCATGCGGTTCATATGGTAGTCCAGCTGACACCTACTCCCCGCACCATCCAACACACCCATACTACACCGGGGATACACCTAATTAATTGGCCAAGCGGCCCAATCTCAGCATGTGGTTGGCACGGTAAAGCCAGGTTACATGCTCCATGAACCGGTCCTTAGGATCCAGGCAAGTAGTAAACACAAACCCGAGTCTCGTGCACCCAGCACCAACCAAATCATCCAACTTGCCTTGATCCCTACCTCTACATAACTCATAATGTCTCATTCAAGAGTAAGGTAAACGAGTTGATGATCTCATATCCCACTTATCCCACTCTAAGCATGGCTAAGCATAAGTAATATGAATGAATGACATAATAAAATAAATCCCAACCCAAGCTACAAGGAAACAAGATAATGCAATTCTAGGGAAACTTCCTATCATGGGTTTCATATTTCAATTGACAATGCAAATAATTCTATCTACACATCCTAGCATAGGGTCAAAGTGGTCAAGGACACTTGCCTTCTTCCTGCTGCTCTGGGAATGGAAAGTCTTGGTCTTGGAAGGGAAGAACTTGCTCTGGGGCAGGTTCTACTCATGTCAACACACATAGCAAAAGAAGACAACAATCCATAAGACATAGTTCACACTTTCACTCCACATTCCTCTACCTCTACATAACTCATAATGTCTCATTCAAGAGTAAGGTAAACGAGTTGATGATCTCATATCCCAGTTATCCCACTCTAAGCACGGCTAAGCATAAGTAATATGAATGAATGACATAATAAAATAAATCCCAACCCAAGCTACAAGGAAACAAGATAATGCAATTCTAGGGAAACTTCCTATCATGGGTTTCATATTTCAATTGACAATACAAATAATTCTCTCTACACATCCTAGCATAGGGTCAAAGTGGTCAAGGACACTTGCCTTCTTCCTGCTGCTCTGGGAATGGAAAGTCTTGGTCTTGGAAGGGAAGAACTTGCTCTAGGGCAGGTTCTACTCATGTCAACACACATAGCAAAAGAAGACAACAATCCATAAGACATAGTTCACACTTTCACTCCACACATACATACATATGATAATCATTCACATTTCTAAGTGTTGTGTTTACCCCAGCTGTGTTGATTTTTAACCTTCATGCACTTTTAAACATATGTATATGATTTCTAACTTTTGTATTTCAGATTTCTGTTTGCACACTATATATATGAATTTTCAATTTGAATAAATTCTTTATATTAAATTAATATACTTCTTAACTATCAAGTTTGCATGGAAGGTACTTTCTCACTCCAAATGGGTTTTCTGCTCTTCTACCAAGTCCTAAACTGAAATCTTTGGATTTGGAAACTTTATTTATCATTTTCTAGTTATGCATACCCATTTCCCTATATTTTCAGATTTATTTTCTATGCCTAAATGTGAACTTTATTATCAAAATAGTAAGACACATCATCTAAACAGAATAGGTTCTGGTCTAAAATATTAAATAATATATTTTTCAACTTCTCCTCTGATGTGAACTAATTTAAATTTATTTTTCCCATTTTCAGAATTATTTACTAACCTAAAAATGTGTTCCTATAACTAATAAATGTGAATAATCAATTAGACAGATTCATTTCAGCTTAAAATCTACTTTTGAACTCATCCTAAAGTTTTCCAAGTGCTAGGAGAGTTTAAATTTGAATTTACCATGTGTTTGTCTCACCCTTTTAAATTTAAATCTTAATTACATATCCAAATTTCTAAATTTAATGTCATATAGGGTTAAAAAGGTAAACTCACCCCACTACAGGGTCTATTATATTATTTCATAAATTTCCAGGGGTCTAGCTACACATAACAGAGGTGTTTTCCTAATTTTTATTAAGTCGAGGGACTAAAACTGATTTTTAAATGAATTTACATGAATTTCTGTAGTTCCAGGGGCTAGATCAGAAGTTTCCGGGGCTAGCTCGTGTTTTCCGAGATCCCCAGGGGGTAGCGCGTAAGAATCCCGGTCTTTATAATGCGGGGCTGATGTGGACCGTCCGATTTAAAACAGACGGCTCAGATTAGATCGCCGAACCGGTACGCGCTGGTTTTAATTCTACCGTGCAATTTAAAATAGACGGCGCATAAGCGGCCACGTCGCTCTGACCGTGCGCGGGCGGCGCTGCCCGGCAGCGCGCGGCGGCGGGAGGCGGCGATCTCACCGGAAAACTTCGGATCTTCGTCTATTCATCCTAAAACTGGGATTTCATGGCATAGATCGATAGAGGGGAGGTCGGGGATCTCACCTCGGGGTTTTTCTTGAGCTCGGAGGCCCTCGAAGGCGGTCGGCGACGAGGTCCGAGATGGAATCATGGCGATGCTCGTCGGCGCTGTGTCTAGGGCGAAATCTACCGAGTTTTCTGCACCTGCGTGATTCCCCGGAGGTGGTGGAACAGGATCGGCGTGTTAGATCAGAAAACCCGAGCAAAGATCGAGAGAAAACGGTGATCGGAGCTTCGGTTCTCACCGGGAGGAAAAACAGCTGATCGGGTGGGGAAAACGGGGCGACGCCGGCGTTTATATAGACGGGGGAGGGCGGCGTGTCGGTTGTGATCGAGTTTGAGTCGTCCGGGACCAGAATTCGGCTGGGGAAACGCGGGTTTCCGGGGTGGTTTGGATTCGGCGCGTGGAGGAGTCCCGGCGGTTTGCGCGATCGCGCGAGGAAGACGATGACCGCGGGCCCTGTGTGTCAGTGAGAAAGAGAGGGGAACGCGCGGCTGCGGGCTGGCGCGGGGGCGGGTGGGCAGGCTGGTGGGTTTTGGCCCACTGGCCGGGGGTTTTGGTTTTTTTCTTTTTCTTTTTCTTTTCTGTTTTGATTTGAATTTGAATTCCAATTTGAATTTGAATTTCTGCACCACATGCAATACGTCCAAAAATTTTTAAATTCCCCTCTTAACAGGTTTTGGGGTGTTACAGCTCTACCCCCCTAAAAAAAATCTCGTCCTCGAGATTGGTGGTTCTAGGAAAACAATTCCGGAAACTGTGACTTAAGCTCGTCTTCTCGCTCCCATGTGGCTTCCTCTTCCGAGTGATGCTTCCACTGCACCTTGCACATCCGAATTCTTTTATTTCTTGTGAGGCATTCCATTGTCTCCAAAATCTTGAATGGTTGCTCGGCATAAGACAAATCCTCATCTACGTCAACCTCATTCATGGGTAACATCTCTTCAGGCGTCCTCAGACATTTCTTGAGCTGTGACACATGGAATACGTCATGCACATCTGATAGGCGAGCCGGCAGTTCTAGTTGATATGCCACTTCGCCTTTCCTCTCCAGAACTTGAAAGGGTCCAATGTATCAAGGTGATAACTTCCCTTTCACCTTGAACCGATGAAGTCCTCGGATAGGGGACACCTTGAGATTAACATAGTCCCCCACGTTGAAAACGAGCTCTCTTCTCCGTACATTGGCATAGCTCTTTTGTCGTGTTTGTGCTATCCTCAAGTTGTTGCGGATTTCCCTCACTTTCGCCTCGGCTTCTTGTAGTACCTCGGGCCCAAACACTTTACTTTCCCCTGTTTGGTTCCAAAATAGTGGAGTTCTGCACTTCCTCCCATACAAAGCCTCAAATGGTGACATCTTCATACTAGCCTGATAGATGTTGTTATAGGAGAACTCCGCATATGGTAAGTTCTTATCCCAACTCCGATTGTTTTTTTAGTGCACACGCTCTCAGCATATCCTCAAGGATCTGATTGGTTCTTTCCGTCTGCCCGTCAGTTTGGGGATGATAGGCAGAACTAAAATTCAGATGAGTTCCCATGGTTTCATGTAACTTCTGCCAGAATCTTGAGGTGAACTGCGTCCCTCGATCTGACACTATCTTCTTTGGCACTCCATGGAAACACACAATCCTTGACATGTACAATTCTGCCAATTTAGATCCGCTGTACCTTTCTTTCACGGGGATGAAATGAGCTACCTTGGTTAGCCTGTCGATGATGACCCATATCGAATCGTATCCTGATTGGGTCCTAGGTAGTTCCACTATGAAATCCATACCGATTTCTTCCCATTTCCATTCAGGCACTTTGAGTGGTTGCAATAATCCCGCAGGTCGTTGATGTTCTGCTTTTACCAATTGACATGTGTCACATAGGGCAACATGTTCCGCGACATCTCGCTTCATGCCACACCACCAATACCTGCTCTTGAGGTCATGGTACATCTTCGTACTCCCAGGATGAATGAAATAGTCAGAATCATGAGCCTCCTTCAAAATCAATTCACGGATCTCCTTCACTTCAGGCACACAGATTCTTTTCCCATGCCACACCGTACCTTGTTCATCCTCTCTGAAACCAGGGGCTTTATTTTCCTTGATGAGTTCTCTAATCTCTTGTATCTTCTCGTCATTCTTCTAACCATTTCGGATGTCTTTCTCTAATGTGGAGTCCACTTCCATGGCGATGGCCTCACCACTATTCACCAGACATAGATTGAGTTTTATAACCTCTTCCTTCAATTCTGTGGGCATGTCCTTCAAGCTCAATCTATTGACCTGCACTTTCCGGCTTAGAGCATCCGCCACGACGTTCGCTTTCCCAGGATGATAGTTGATGCCCACATCAAAGTCGTTGATTAGCTCTAACCATCTCCTTTGTCTGAGGTTGAGATCTCGCTGTGTGAAAATGTACTTTAAGCTCTTATGGTCCGTATATATCTCTGTCCTTTTCCCCATCAAGTAATGCCGCCAAACCTTCAACGCGTGTACCACTGCGGCTAGCTCTAGGTCATGCGTAGGATAGTTCTTCTCGTGTTTCCGGAGCTGCCGGGACGCGTAGGCCACGACATGCCCCTCTTGCATGAGAACACATCCCAACCCGTTTCCAGAGGCATCGCAGTACACCGAAAAGTTCTTCTGCATATCTGGCATAACTAGCACTGGGGCTGTTGTCAATCTTTTCTTTAGCTCTTGAAAACTCGTCTCGCACTGCGGCGTCCATGTGAATGTGATTCCTTTCTCCAACAGTTTGGTGAGGGGTCTCGAGATCTTGGAGAATCCCTCAATAAACCGTCGATAATACCCAACCAATCCCAAGAAGCTTCGAACTTCCCTGACATTCTCAGGGGTCTTCCACTTCTGTACATCCTCGATCTTGGAGGGATCTACGAAGATTCCTCCCTCCGAGATTATATGTTCTAAGAAGGGAACTCTCTTCAGCCAAAACTCACACTTGCTCAACTTGGCATATAGCTGGTGTTCTCTCAGCTTTTGCAACACCAACCTTAGATGTTTCTCATGTTCTTCTTCATCTTTGGAGAAGACGAGAATGTCATCTATGAAAACCACCACAAATTTGTCCATATATTCCATGAATACCTTTTTCATGAGATACATGAAGTATGCCGAGGCATTAGTTAGCCCGAAAGGCATGACTGTGTATTCATACAGTCCGTACCGAGATACGAAAGCTGTCTTTGGAATATTAGTTTGCCTTATCTTAAGTTGGTGGTATCCCGACCTGAGATCAATTTTTGAGAACACACAAGATCCCTTCAACTAATCAAACAAGTCTTCAATGCGGGGTAATGGGTACTTGTTCTTGATGGTTACTTCATTCAACGCACGGTAGTCTACGCACAACCTTTGGGTTCCGTCCTTCTTGGGCACAAATATCACTGGAGGTCCCCATGGTGAGGAACTAGGGCGAATATACCCCTTTTCTGTCAATTGTCTTAAATGTTCCTTGAGTTCTTCCAGCTGTTTGGAGTCCATCCAATAAGGTCTCTTGTATATCGGAGCTGTTCCATGCACTAGCTCAATCGCGAATTCCACTTCACGATCGGGAGGCATACCTGGCAACTCCTCCGGAAAAATGTCTAGATATTCCCTGATAATCCTGATCTCCTCCACTTTCACCTCAACTTGATTTAATTTAATGTCCCTCCTAGGCTCTTGTATTGTTATAAACTTTACTCTTGTGCCACTAGGGTGAGTTAGTTCCACCGTTCTGGTCAAACAATGGATGATTCCCTTATGTTTGGTCAACCAATCCATGCCCAAAATAATATCTATCCCTTGTGAATCTATCACTATGAGGTTGGCAGTAAATACTACCCCATTAATGTCTAGATTCACCTTGGGACACAGTTGTCTTGTCCTTATTTCTCCACCTGGAGAGTTTACTGTTAGCATATGGTTCATTTGTGTTGTTGCTATATCATGCTTCTTAACAAACCCTTGGGCAATGAACGAGTGGGTAGCACCAGAATCGAACAACAGAGTTGCAATGTGTAAATTGGCAGGAAACTTACCAACTACCACGTCGGGTGCCTCTTGCGCCTCCTCCATGGTCACGTGGTTCACTCATCCTCGCATCACATTCTTCTGTTGTGGCTGCACGGGCTTCTTCTTTGGGCACTTATGGGCGTAGTGCCCCACTTCACCACAGTTGAAGCATTGCACCCCAAACTTAGGTGCCTGGCCTTTGTTGTCTTGGAGTTGGTTTGGGGGTCCTTGTACTGCTGGTCGACGTGGATATGAGGGGCGAGGCTGCTGTACAAACTGACGTTGTGGCTGTGTTGGTGCTGACGAAGGCCTCAAATTCGGGTTGTACCCTCTCGGCGCGGAGTAGGGTACCGCAGCACGACTCGTCTGCCCTGCGGGTTGCTGCATTAGACGTGGGCGGGTGTTGCTACCCGAGGTTTGGTGTGACCATCCCGCCTTCCTCTTGTTTTCATTTTCCAAGGCCTTTAGCTTCCTTTCTACAACAAATGCTCTGTCCACCATCTTTTGGAAGCTTTCATACTCGTTGGAGGACATTGCACACTGCATTTCTGCTGTAAGTCCTTCCACGAAGCAATCCTGTTTCTGCTCATCAGTCTCTATGTCCCGTGGGGCATAACGGGATAGTTGGGTGAATTTAGTGAGGTATTCCCTCACAGTTATGTTTCCTTGCTGCAGCCCCAAGAACTCCTTTCTCTTGTTTTTGAGTTCCCCCTGGGTATGTAATGGTTGCGGAAGCTACACTTGAACTCTACCCACGTGATGTTCTCAGGGTCATGATGGGCGGCCACGTAAGCGGTCCACCAATCAGCAGCAGGTCCATGCAATTGGTGAGAGGCAAACAACACCCTCTCATATCCTTGGCATTGTATGATCCTCATCTTGCTCTTAATGGTCTTTAGCCAATCATCTGCCTCCAGAGGTTCAGCAGCACTTGCAAACTTTGGAGGTTGAGTCCCTAGAAACTCACTCAACCTTGGTTGGCGTGGTGCAGCTTGTGGAGGTGGAGCTTGGTGCAAGTTGGCCACCACTTGAGTCAGGCTCTGGATGAGCTGATTCTGATTTTCAAGCATTTGGTGGATGGGATCAACTCCTTCCCGACGATCACCCCTGTCTTGTCCTCCAAAAAGATGAGGGTTGCCGGCCTCATCGTTGTTGTTGGCGGGGTTGGCACCGCGACCCTTTCCTCTTCCGACCATCTATCATGATCAACCAAATGTTAATTTAAAGCATTTCGTATTAAATTCCCAATTTGCTTGTTTAAGCTTTAAAATTTTGAGACCTTATTTCATTTATATTTTCTGAGAGTTTCATGCCTTGTGCGAACATAAATGCACTCTTAATTCATATGGGTTCACACACCAAGGCAAAGAAACCTGAAGACGAGGTTGTGGACAAACGCCCATGGCTTCCACAACTCACGTCACACACCAAGCATTAACACACCATTAACTAAGGTAACGACTCGACTACTCGACATCTGCTAAACTAAGGGAAAGGACTCTACACGACTCGTATCACTGAGCTAGCTCCTCGGGATCTTCCTCATTATTGCAGCTGCCCTCTGACTCCGCTTTGGGTGGGGAAGCTGCTGGTGGAGAAGTGCGGCGACGCATGCTCGCCCGGCGATCTGGGGAGTCAGGAGTCCATGTGTCATTCACGGTGACACACAGTTCATTCCCATCTCCTCTTTCTCTCGCCCTCAAGCTGGCTCGAAGCAACGCCTCAGTCTCCTTCAGAGTGTCACGTACATCCTGCAGCTCCTGTTGACATTCCTGCAGTCGAGTGCTGAGCATAGCAGCATCCTCCAAGCACAAGTCCATGTGCTCATGGGAAGTCCCCTGCTGCACTGGCGGGTACTTGTACTCCATTGTACCACTCTCACGTTGGAGGAAATACATGTACTCAGTCCTGTCCAGGTGGCGACAATAGATGTGACTCTGGCAGGTGATGGCCTCCCAGGTGACATCCTTCTCTGCATCGACCTGTGTCGCTCGACAAGCTGGAGAGCAGTGGATCTTAAGCAGCTGATTTTCATGGATAATCCTCATTTCTAAACTCCATTCTTCCCGCTTCTCACGGATGGTCTGGGTGGAAATATAGTGTATGATTAGCTTGCCCGTATTGCCGGCGGCTTGGAGCATACGTTGAAGACGGCGCAACAAGCCTCCTACTGCCAATCCGTAGGAGAGGTACGTCACCGGACGGTTCTCCTCTCTTAGGGCAAGGGCAACTACGGGAACTCTCCCTCCGGTGGACTTGCGAGCGGTGCGGATCATGCGAACCATCTAAAACATAAAGCATTTAAACTTAAGTTAGATAAAATTTTAAACAAAAATCCTATTTTGAATAAAAGTTGGGGTAAGATGAAGAAAGTGACTCCATTAAATAACACTTTTCAACCCACACCTTGTAAAAATAGTTATTAAGAAAATAGGGTCCTAAAATATGTCCATTTCTACCTAGGTCCACGTTCCTACGGGCAACCTTGGCTCTGATACCACTTCTGTCTCACCTGGTTTCTCCGAAGAACAACCGAGTGAATATCACATGTATGCTAGGATCATTTTCTCATACATGTGATGACAAATAGTGAAACATCATTTATTACAAGCTAGGTGTCATGCATGGCTAGAACAAGGAGAGGTTGAACTCATGGTTAAAGCACTACGCAATTAATACCTATCACCTTAGCTTATTAAGCACCTACATTACTACATAGGTGAAATGGTCCCAATCTCCCAACCCATCATCATAATCAAATAACCATAACATCAATTCTAATGTTAAGCTCCCCGCTTAACATCCTCAATTTAGAAAACCATCAATCCTCTAATCATGAATAAGTCCAAGCCGCTCTTGACCGTGAGCACGGCTGTCATGACAGTTTTGACTCTGCAGAGTTTGCACCACTGTACCCACATGTAGTGATTTCATCCCCCGTTGCCGGGTGGACTAAAAGAACCTCCATTATGCCAGTGGCCACGAACCACATTCACACTTCCCAGGTGTGTAACCAGGAGATCACTACGAAGCCTTTACAAAGGGATTCCCGATGAGCGTGGGCCCACTGAGGTTTCACCCCTAACAACATACAAGAGGCTCCAACCCCGCTGCAGTGGCCCCCTCTTGAGCCTTGCGGTTCATATGGTAGTCCAGCTGACACTTACTCCCCGCACCATCCAACACACCCATACTACGCCGGGGATACACCTAATTAATTGGCCAAGCTGCCCCATCTCAGCATGTGGTTGGCACGATAAAGCCAGGTTACATGCTCCATGAACCGGTCCTTAGGATCCAGGCAAGTACTAAACACAAACCCGAGTCTCGTGCACCCAGCACCAACCAAATCATCCAACTTGCCTTGATCCCTACCCCTACATAACTCATAATGTCTCATTCAAGAGTAAGGTAAACGAGTTGATGATCTCATATCCCACTTATCCCACTCTAGGCATGGCTAAGCATAAGTAATATGAATGAATGACATAATAAAATAAATCCCAACCCAAGCTACAAGGAAACAAGATAATGCAATTCTAGGGAAACTTCCTATCATGGGTTTCATATTTCAATTGACAATGCAAATAATTCTATCTACACATCCTAGCATAGGGTCAAAGTGGTCAAGGACACTTGACTTCTTCCTGCTGCTCTGGGAATGGAAAGTCTTGGTCTTGGAAGGGAAGAACTTGCTCTGGGGCAGGTTCTACTCATGTCAACACACATAGCAAAAGAAGACAACAATCCATAAGACATAGTTCACACTTTCACTCCACATTCCTCTACTTCTACATAACTCATAATGTCTCATTCAAGAGTAAGGTAAACGAGTTGATGATCTCATATCCCACTTATCCCACTCTAAGCATGGCTAAGCATAAGTAATATGAATGAATGACATAATAAAATAAATCCCAACCCAAGCTACAAGGAAACAAGATAATGCAATTCTAGGGAAACTTCCTATCATGGGTTTCATATTTCAATTGACAATGCAAATAATTCTATCTACACATCCTAGCATAGGGTCAAAGTGGTCAAGGACACTTGCCTTCTTCCTGGTGCTCTGGAAATGGAAAGTCTTGGTCTTGGAAGGGAAGAACTTGCTCTGGGGCAGGTTCTACTCATGTCAACACACATAGCAAAAGAAGACAACAATCCATAAGACATAGTTCACACTTTCACTCCACACATACATACATATGATAATCATTCACATTTCTAAGTGTTGTGTTTACCCCAGCTGTGTTGATTTTTAACCTTCATGCACTTTTAAACATATGTATATGATTTCTAACTTTTGTATTTCAGATTTCTGTTTGCACACTATATATATGAATTTTCAATTTGAATAAATTCTTTATATTAAATTAATATACTTCTTAACTATCAAGTTTGCATGGAAGGTACTTTCTCACTGCAAATGGGTTTTCTGCTCTTCTACCAAGTCCTAAACTGAAATCTTTGGATTTGGAAACTTCATTTATCATTTTCTAGTTATGCATACCCATTTTCCTATATTTTCAGATTTATTTTCTATGCCTAAATGTGAACTTTATTATCAAAATAGTAAGACACATCATCTAAACAGAATAGGTTCTGGTCTAAAATATTAAATAATATATTTTCAACTTCTCCTCTGATGTGAACTAATTTAAATTTATTTTACCCATTTTCAGAATTATTTCCTAACCTAAAAATATGTTCCTATAACTAATAAATGTGAACAATCAATTAGACAGATTCATTTCAGCTTAAAATCTACTTTTGAACTCATCCTAAAGTTTTCCAAGTGCTAGGAGAGTTTAAATTTGAATTTACCATGTGTTTGTCTCATCCTTTTAAATTTAAATCTTAATTACATATCCAAATTTCTAAATTTAATGTCATATAGGGTTAAAAAGGTAAACTCACCCCACTACAGGGTCTATTATATTATTTCATAAATTTCCAGGGGTCTAGCTACACATAACAGAGGGGTTTTATTAATTTTTATTAAGTCCAGGGACTAAAACTGATTTTTAAATGAATTTACATGAATTTCTGTAGTTCCAGGGGCTAGACCAGAAGTTTCCGGGGCTAGCTCGTGTTTTCCGAGATCCCCAGGGGGTAGGGTGTAAGAATCCCGACCTTTATAATGCGGGGCTGATGTGGACCGTCCGATTTAAAACAGACGGCTCAGATTAGATCGCCGAACCGGTACGCGCGGGTTTTAATTCTACCGTGCGATTTAAAATAGACGGCGCATAAGCAGCCACGTCGCTCTGACCGTGCGCGGGCGGCGCTGCCCGGCGGCGCGCGGCGGCGGGAGGCGGCGATCTCGCCTGAAAACTTCGGATCTTCGTCTATTCCTCCTAAAACTGGGATTTCATGGCATAGATCGGTAGAGGGGAGGTCGGGGATCTCACCTCGGGGTTTTTCTTGAGCTCGGAGGCCCTGGAAGGCGGTCGGCGACGAGGTCCGAGATGGAATCGCGGCGATGCTCGTCGGCGCTGTGTCTAGGGCGAAATCTACCGAGTTTTCTGCACCTGTGTGATTCCCCAGAGGCGGCGGAACAGGATCGGCATGTTAGATCAGAAAACCCGAGCAAAGATCGAGAGAAAACGGTGATCGGAGCTTCGGATCTCACCGGGAGGTAAAACAGCTGATCGGGTGGGGAAAACGGGGCGACGCCAGCGTTTATATAGATGGGGGAGGGCGGCGTGTCGGTTGTGATCGAGTTTGAGTCATCCGGGACCAGAATTCAGCTGGGGAAACGCGGGTTTCCGGGGTGGTTTGGATTCGGCGCGCGGAGGAGTCCCGGCGGTTTGCGCGATCGCACGAGGAAGACGATGACCGCGGGACCCGCGTGTCAGTGAGAAAGAGAGGGGAGCGCGCGGCTGCGGGTGGGCCGGCTGGTGGGTTTCGGCCCACTGGCCGGGGGTTTTGGTTTTTTCTTTTTCTTTTCTGTTTTGATTTTAATTTGAATTCCAATTTGAATTTCTGCACCACATGCAATACGTCCAAAATTTTTTAAATTCCCCTCTTAACAGGTTTTGGGGTGTTACAATCTTGTGTGAGTCTTTCGAGGCGGGTGTATGTGTCGTATGTTCCGGGTGTGTCCTGATTCGAATCACCGTCCCTCACGGTTATATGAGTACCACTTGTTCATTGAGTTGTGACGTAGTAATTACTTCCAGATGAAGTGAGATGAATCATTTCTGTTGTGAAGTTCTAAAGTTCATTATATTGCAAACCATGTATGCTATAGTTGTAGAGCTCACTAAGTTTTTCTTCCACTTTGGGCACAACCACATCGGAGGAAAGCGTTTCTTATTTGATTGTGGACTTCCGATGTGAGGGCTGCCTAAGGCATATTAATCTGCTGCTATAAAACTGAAAGTATGGATTAACATGTAGGTGTGTCGTTATTGCAACACATTTGTCCTATATTATTGTAACACCCCAAAATCCTGTTTAGAGGGAAATTTAAAATTTTTTGGACGTGTTGCATGTGTTGCAAAAATTCAAATTCAAACTGGAATCCAAATTAAAATCAAAACAGAAAAGAAATAGAAAAAGAAAAAGGAAAACAGAAAAAAACCGGCCAGTGGGCCGAAACCCACCAGCCGGCCCACCGATCCCGCGCCAGCCCGCAGCCGCGTGCGCCCCCTTCTTCCCACTGACATGCGGGGCCTGCCAGTCTTTCTTCTTCCTCGCGCTAGCGCCGCGCTCGGCCGGACTCTCTTTCACCCCGAATCAAAACCGACCCGGATTCCTGCGTATCCCAGCCGAATTTTGTTCGTGGGCAACGCAAACTTGATCACAACCGAACGCCGCCCTTCCCCCGTCTATAAAAATCCCGGCATCGTCCCGTTTTCCCCACGATCTGCCGATTTTCTCTCCGGTGAGAACCCGAGCCCCTCCGGCGAATTCTGCCCGATCTACGCTCGGGAATTCCGATCTAACTCGCTGGTCTTGATCCACCGCCTCCGGGGAACCTCACAGGTGCAGAAAACGCGGTGGTTTGCGGTTCAAACACAGCGCCGACGAGCCTCGCCGTGAATTCACCTCGGACCTCGTCGTCGACCGCCTTCCAGGACCTCCGAGCTCAAGAAAACCCCCGAGGTGAGATCCCCGACCTCCCCTCCACCGATCTATGCCATAAAATCACAGTTCTACGAAGAATTTACAAAGATCCGAAACTTTCCGGCGAGATCGCCGCCCCCCGCCGCCGTGCGCCGCCGGGCAGCGCCGCCCGCGCTCGATCAGAGTGACGTGGCCGCTTGTGCGCCGTTTATTTTAAATCGCACGGTAGATTTTAAATCCCCGCGTATCGGTTCGACGTTATAATCTCAGCCGTCCGTTTTAAATCGAACGGTCCACGTCAGCCCCGCGTTATAAAGGCTAGAATTTTTACGTGCTACCCCCTGGGGTTTTCGGAAAATAAGAGCTAGCCCCTAAAACTTCTGATCAAGCCCCTGGAACTTCAGAAAATCATGTAAATTCATTTAAAAATCAGTTTTAGCCCCTGGACTTAATAAAAATTAGGAAAAACCCCTCTATAAGTGTAGCTAGACCCCTGGAAATTCATAAAATAATATAATGGACCCTGTAGTAGAGTGAGTTTACCTTTTTAACCCTATGTGATATTAAATTTAGGAATTTGAATATATGTTTAGTATTTAAAATTTAAAAGATGGAACAAACACATTGTAAATTCAAATTAAAAACTTTCCCAGTACTTAGAAAACCTTGGAGTGAGATAAAAATAGATTTTTGGCTGAAATGAATCTGTTTAATTGGTTATTCACATTTATTAGTTATAGGGACACATTTTAAGTAGAGAATAATTCTGAAAATTAGTAAAATAAATGTAAAATAGTTTGCATCAGAGGAGAAGTTTAAAATATATTATTACATATTTTAGACCCAAAACCTATTCTGTTCAGATGAGGTGTCTTACTATTTTTATAATAAAGTTCACATTTAGGCATAGGAAGTAAATTTGAAAATATAACAAGCTAGGTATAAATAATTAGAAAATGATAAATGAAGATTCCAAAATCCATAGAATTCAGTTAGGGTTGGTAGAAGGTCTGAAGACACATATGAAGTAGGAAAATACCTTTCATGCATACTTGGTAGCTAAAATGTGTATCAATTAAATATAAGGCATTTATTTAAATTAGAAATACATATATAGTATGCCAACATGAATATGAATACAAAAGTAGAAATCATATGTACATGATTAAAAGTGCATGTAAGCCAAAATCAACACACATAGAGTAATCACAACACATAGAATTGTGAATGGCTTTCACAAATGTGAATGTGTGGTTTGTATGAAGTGAAAGTGTGAACTATGTCTTATGGATTGTTGTTTTTCTTTTGCTATGTGTGATGGTATGATGTAGAACCTGCTCCAGAGCAAGTTCTCCCTTTCCAATATCAGGACTACCCATTCCAAGAGCAGCAGGAAGGAGGCAAGTGTCCTTGACCACTTTGATCCTATGCTAGGATGTGTAGATAGAATTATTTGCATTGTCAATTGAAAATATGAAACCCATGCTAGGAAGTTTCCCTAGAATTGCATTACCTTGTTTCCTTGTAGCTTGGGTTGGGATTCATTTTATCATGTCATTTATTATTATGCATATGCTTAGCCATGCTTAGAATGGGATATTGTGGGATATGAGATCATCAGTTTATGTTACCATACTCTTGAATGAGATATTGTGAGTTATGTAGAGGTAGGGATCAAGGCAAGTTGGATGTTTTGGTTGTGTGCTGGGTGCACGAGACTCGGGTTTGTGTTTAGTACTTGCCTGGATCCTAAGGACCGGTTCATGGAGCATGTAACCTGGCTTTACCGTGCCAACCACATGCTGAGATGGGGCAGCTTGGCCAATTAATTAGGTGTATCCCCGGCGTAGTATGGGTGTGTTGGATGGTGCGAGGAATAGGTGTCAGCTGGACTACCATATGAACTGCAAGGCTCAAGAGGGGGCCACTGCAGCTGGGTTGGAGCCTCTTGTATGCTGTTAGGGGTGAAACCTCAGTGGGCCCATGCTCGTCGGGAATCCCTTTGTAAAGGCTTCGTAGTGATCTCCTGGCTACACACCTGGGAAGTGTGAATGTGGTTCGTAGCCACTGGCATAATGGAGGTTCTTTTAGTCCACCCGACAACGGGGGATGAAATCACTACATGTGGGTACAGTGGTACAAACTCTGCAGAGTCAAAACTGTCATGACAGCCGTGCTCACGGTCAAGAGCGGCTTGGACTTATTCATGATTAGAGGATTGATGGTTTTGGAAGTTGTGGATGTTAAGCGGGGAGCTTAACATTGGAAATGATGTTATGGTTATTTGATTATGATGATGGGATGGGAGATTGGGACCATTTCACCTGTGTAGTAATGTAGGTGCTTAATAAGCTTAGGTGGTAGGCAATAATTGCGTAGTGCTCCAACCCTGAGTTCAACCTCTCCTTGATTTAGCCATACATGACATAACTTTCCCACACTTGCTGAGTACCATCGGTACTCAACCTTGCATATTTGTTGGTTTATATTGCTGCTCAGGTCAAGAGAATGATGTGGTGTTTAATGATCAAGACTTTGGACCCGAAGAAGACTTCTAGGTTCATGGAGTCCCCCGGGCAACGCCTGTGACGGAGCCCACAAGAATAATATTCCGCTGCTAGATTATTTATTTGTGATGAACTTATTATCGTCCATCGAAACATATGCTATGTAAGACTTATTTATATTCGACACCTGGCTTGTAATAAATGATGCTTCACTATTTGTCATCACATGTATGAGAAAATGATCCTAGCATACATGTGATATTCACTCGGTTGTTCTTCGGAAAAACCGGGTGTGACAATTATTAATCCCTGCATGTAGAGTTTCATGGTTAGGCGTGTCGGTTAAGTCTTTCCGAGCCATCGTGCTCACGGTTGCATTATTAGTGTTTTGCAGGTTATATAAAATTTGCAAGGAAGATGGTTGTTCAGTGATACATCGGAGACTCACCAGAAACCTTGCTGCTGCACTCACCTTTGTGGAAGCTAGTAAGAAGCGTCCGCGGGCTGGACGTCTTCTCCTTTGCATAGTTAGGACAGAGAGTACGTGTGTATGTATTTTCCGCTGCGTGTACCTTTGTGGTACATTATGTTGTAAATGATACTGTATTGAGAAATAAAAGACTTTGTATCTTTATGGTTTCTTTTCGTGTATGCTGTTGGGTGCCGCATCGCACGGCACCACCAAATTCTGTAACGACGCACCTACGTGGAGGTAAGCATGGTAAGGAACACCACCGAAAACGGATCAATTTCAGTTAGCTCCCCTGATGAGGAAAGTGATTTAGGGTATAGGTCTCACAGCTTGGTGTGAGACGTCAAGATGAAACTCTTGAACTCTTCATGTTCCTGAGTTCATATGAAACGCTGGTCCCTGGCGTGCATTAGGCAAGAAAGTGGAAACCCCATCGTGTGGTCGGTAACGCGATTGTGTGTTCTTCTGGAAATAGCCTAGGAGGACATACGCAGCGCTTGCCATTGGCGTGCCCTGCAGGGCAGTAGGTGGTATTCGTTGGGTTGATAAAATTTCCAACCGTGATGACCCGTTCGCGCTCTACTCGGGTTCCCCGTCGTGTGGTGTGAAAACACGACCATGTACCTTGAGACGTGACTTGACTCAAGGACGACCCGCATGACAATGATACGGGGCGTATGTTTTTACTATGACATGGACCTGCCTGAAATGGAAAACCTCTTGTGTGCATCATTATTGATTGTTTTTCTGCAGTTACCTTACACATGAGTAGAACATTGCGTTTAGAAGACGTGTCTGCAGGTACTCTTTGAGACGTATATGCCGGTGTAATGCCGGTTAGGATTTTTGATTTGGTAAGGAAACGTAGTACCGTGATATGTTCTTAACTGCATGAAAAAGAAAGTTTTCAAAGAAAAGAGTAAATTTGGAGTCTAGGATTTCATTAGGGGTTAATGAACTCCTATATTGGACTAAGAGTCAATTGGGAGTATAGAATCATTTAGAAAGATTTAGATACAATGTCCCCTGTTTTCGGCAGAATTTTTGCTGAATTTGAACAGGACATAACTTTTGATTGGTTGAACCAATGGAGGTTAGGGATACATTTCTGAAATTTTTTTGAAGTCTTCTACAACTTTTCTGTAGAACTCCAGAACAGATTCTCCATCCAAATGGATGAAAATCTCAGATGAGTATGTACTGTCCAGAAACAGGGCAGACCAAAAATGCTCTCTGGAATTTTCTGTATTTTAACCATAACTTCTTGTAGAAAAATCTCTAAGGGTCATGTAAGATACTGTTGGAAAGTTTATGATATGTGCTACGACTTTGTAGTTCAAATTTTCTACAGATTTGGGGTATAACTTTATGAAATCTCGCGGACAAAACAGCCACTTTCAGAGGAGGTGCTGTCAAAATTGTTCCAGATTTCTGTCAACTTTGAAATATCATAACTCCTGATCTAGAATTGATATGAAGGCAAATAAATACTTGTTGGAATATATTGAAGTTATCTAAAACTTTGATATTCAACTTGAGACATGAAATCACCATTTTCATATTCAAATTCCGGAATTAAGGCCAAATGGTCATTCTGAACAGGACATTGCTCATTGCCCATATAATTTGGACTTGTTATGGACAGGGAGGTTTATGCTTCTCTAAGTTCCATGACATATTCATTAGTTATCTTTCATCATTCCTTGTTGTTGGTTTAAGTGTTTGACAAACTTGAGCAATCATTGGTTGTAATTCAGAAATGTCAAAAACCTTGTTTCTTCCATGTATGCTGCACTGTTGATGTGATGCTTTTACGGTTAATAATGTTGAGTTCAAGTTGAGTACAATCTAGGATATTAACCGTAAATTGTTCGCTCTTGCAGTATGGATCATACTCATTCCGGGTAGAGGTTGGTGGTTCCAGACGAGATGGAAATGATTCGTCGCAGCGACGATCACCGCCATCATCAACCGGACTGGCGGAGGTGTTGGGAAAAATGGATGAGTCTCTTGAGATGTTGGCGAAGCAAGGCATCCGGCAAGAGACCATACAGCGTAATCTCACACTGAACACTTATCTGGATTTCCTAGCAAGACAACCATCGGTATTCTCGGAAGCTAAAGAAGCCTTGGAGGCAGATTATTGGCTCCGGGTGATTGAATCTAAATTGGACATGATCCAGTGTGATGAATATGAGAAGGCTTTGTTTGCCGCTCAGGAACTTCATGGATCCACTGGGGCTTGGTGGTCTGAATATCTTGCTAAAATTGCTGAAGGCCATCGTGTGACGTGGACGGAGTTTCGTGATGCTTTCCATGCACGTCATATCTGTGCGGCATTGTTCAAACCAAAGTTGAAGAGTTCTATGAACTCAAGCAAGAAGGGATGAGTGTTATGGAGTACTTTACGGAATTTAACTGTTTCGTACAATATGCATCCGCTTATGTAGATAAAGAGACGGTTAAGTGTCAGTACTTTTTCCGAGGCCTCAATGTGGAGCTTCGGGCGAAAGTGGCACTATTCAATAAAGGGAATTATAGAGAGTTAGTCAATTCCGCTATGATTCAAAAAATAGCTGAACTCTAGCATAAGGAAAGTAAGAGGAAGAGAATCTTATCACCGGCAAGTACGGATGATTATCCTCAAGAACAACCGGTGATATATTGCTTACCGTCCAGGGTGGAAATTCAATCTTTTGACGGACCACCGCAAATCCGATTCCATCCATACTCAACAATGGATGTTCAGCCACTGCTGCTGCAGCAGCAAATGAGTATTTTTGCACCCCCACCTCAGCAAAGTGCACAAGTATATCAACCACTTCCATCCTATGAAGATCTTGAGCTTGCATCATACGATACTTGTAGCGATGTAGAGCATATTCCTCAGGAGGGTCAAGTGACCAAGCAGAGCAGCAGTAACATGTCATCTCAAGCTGCAATGAAATTCCATGGTCAGCCAAGGAGGACAACACTGAAAGTGGGAAATGTAAACTATATGGCAGTTGAAGATGTTCCCGTGGGAGAACCCGTGTATGCGGGTATGTTCAGCCTACGTGATCAGCCCACGTTCATGTTTTTCGACTCGGGTGCCACACATGATTTCATCATCAAATATTATGTGGTTAATCACCAAATACTATCAACCACCTTGGCCGCATCTTATCAGATTAATTCACCGGGAGGTAGTAGGACAGCGGGCAGAATTGTTGCTCGAGCGCCTATATGTTTGGATGGGCGGATATATCCTACTACTCTTATCATCCTGGAAGGCTTGCGGATTGACATAATCTTGGGAATGGCTTGGTTGACACATCACCAAGCTATATTTGATATTAGTTCATGAACGGTGCAGCTGAATTCAAAGAAGTACGCGTAACACACGTTGATTCTGAGAAATGTTGCACCGGAAGTTACTGCTGTATACAATGCTGAAGCTAAGAAACTGGAGGACATTCCTGTGGTCCAGGAATATCCGGACGTGTTTCCAAATGATCTACCGGGCATGCCGCCCGGACGTGAGGTGGAGTTCAAAATTGAACTAGCACCGGGAACCACACCAATCTCTCGGAGGCCGTATAAAATGGCACCAAAGGAACTCGCGGAGCTGAAGGAGCAGCTGAACGATTTGTTAATCAAAGGGCTTCATTCAATCCAGTTCATCACCGTGGGGATGCTCCGCGCTGTTCGTCAAGAAAAAGGACGAGACTCTGAGGTTATGTGTGGACTATTGTCCGCTAAATGCCGTAACTATCAAGAACAAGTATGTACTACCATGTATCGATATGCTCTTTGATCAACTAGGGGGTGCTAAGGTTTTCTTGAAGATGGATCTTTGGTCCGGATATGATCAGATAAAAATCCGGGCGTAAGACATACCAAAAACGGCATTCTCGATGAGATACGAGTTATATGAGTATCTCGTAATGTCATTCGGACTCACCAATGCTCCGGCTCATTTTATGTACTTGATGAATTCAGTCTTCATGCCAGAGTTGGACAAGTTCGTCGTGGTCTTCATCAACGATATCTTGGTAGATTCTAAATCGGAGGAAGAACACACCGAGCATTTGCATATTGTGCTCCAACGTCTACGGGATCACAAACTATATGCAAAATTCAGCAAGTGCGAGTTTTGGATCAAACAAGTGCCATTTCTTGGGCACATTATCTCTGCGTAGGGCATTGCGGTTGATACGAGCAATATTGTCCAAGTGCTGAATTGGAGTTCGCCAAAATCAGTCCACGAAGTCTGTAGTTTTCTCGGTTTAGCAGGTTACTACCGGAGATTCATTCTGAGTTTCTCCAAGATTTCTAAACCAATGATGGAACTTCTGAAGAATAGCAAGAAATATGTGTGGAGTGAAGCATGTGAGCAGGCGTTCAAAGAATTGGTAAAGCACCTCACAACAGCCCCAGTGTTAGCGCAGCCGATACGACTAAGGCTTTTGATGTTTATTGCAATGCATCCAGCATAGGCCTTGGCTGCGTGCTCATGCAAGAAGGGAGAGTGGTCGCGTATGGATCCCGGCAGCTTCGGAATCATGAGCATAATTATCCAACACATGACCTCGAGCTAGCTGCTGTGGTCCTTGCTCTAAAAATGTGGGGCACTATTTACTTGGAAACTTAGTTCACCTCTACACCGACCACAATAGTTTGAAATATATCTTCACACAAAAGGAATTAAATATGAGGCAGCAAAGATGGTTAGAGTTAACTAAAGACTATAAAATAGAGATACATTACCATTCTGGAAAAGCGAATGTGGTTGCCGACACACTTAGTCGAAAATCACATGTTCATAACCTATCCATAGCTTTAATGGAAGAAGAAGAACCGAGCCTGCGCTTGGTTCCTTATGGGTCGCTATTTAATCTGCCCCTCATTCCTACAATTCGAGATGAAATTGTAGAGGCTCAAAAGAAAGATAAGGGCATGGCACATATCCGGAAGAGAATAGATAAAGGAGAGGTTAAGTGCTTCCAGAAAGATGAGAACGGTACGTTATGGTCAAGAACCGTATAGTCGTACCGCGGGACATGAAGCTTCGTAAGAAAATATTAGGCGAAGCACATTTAAAAAAAATTTCCATTCATCCGGGCAGCAACAAGATGTACCAAGATTTGAGAAAAAGGTTTTGATGGACATGGATGAAGCGGGAAATAACTAAGTATGTATCTGAGAGCGATACGTGTCGGAGAGTGAAAGCCGATCACATGAAGAAACCTGGTTTGCTACAACCCCTTAATATTCCGGCATTGAAGTGGGAAGATGTGAGTATGGATTTCATTGTCGGACTGCCACTCACATCTCGGAAGCATGATCCGGTTTGGGTGATCGTTGATCGATTAACCAAGTAAGCACACTTCATACCGGTAATGTTGGATTCAACGCTAAGAAATATGGGGAGTTATACATTGCATGGATCTTATGCCTGAATGGAGTCCCAAGAACAATAATTTCAGATCGTGGTGCACTGTTTGTTTTTCATTTCTGGTAACAGCTGCACGCATCTTTGGGAACAAAATTGCTTAGAAGCTCCGCATATCACCCTCAAACCGATGGACAAACCGAGAGGGTGAATCAATTATTGGAAGATATGTTGAGAGCGTGTGCCATCCATCATGGTAAGAATTGGGATGCTTATTTACCGTTGGCAGAATTCTCGTACAACAACAGCTATCAGACGAGTATCAAGATGGCACCATATGAGGCTCTCTACGGCCGGAGATGTCGCACACCGCTGAACTGGTGCGAATCCGATGAAAGAGTGACATTCGGGATTGAATTTGTAAATGACGCCGAAGAACGAGTTCGGGTCATACAAGAAAATTTAAAGGCTGGTCATTCTCGTCAGAAGAGCTATGCAGATCAGCGACATCGACCGCTGAACTTCAACCTCGGAGAGCACATATATCTCCGTGTATCTCCAATGAAGGGAGTTCATCGATTTGGTGTAAAAGGAAAGCTCGCTCCCCGGTTTATCGGTCCATTTGATATCACAGAGAAATATGGACCCGTAGCCTACCGGCTTGAGCTACCGAACAATCTCGCTGCGGTGCATGACATTTCACGTCTCCCAACTTCGGACATGTCTCAAGAATACCATTGCTGTCCGCACTGAGGATCTCGAGACATTGCAACTGGATCTTTCTTATACCGAGCATCCAATCCGGATTATTGATGAAAAGTCTCGGTTGACAAGGAATCGAACGCTTCTATTTTATAATGTGTTATGGAGCAATCACACTGCGGAGGAAGTGACATGGGAGAGTGAAGAATACCTCCGTTTGAACTACCCGTACTTGCTGTCTGCTCATATACGGTAATTCCGCTTCTATCGCTTTGTCTCTTCTTTTGGAATTTTGGGACGTGATTCTTTTTAAGGGGGGAGGGATGTGAAATCCCAAAATTCTAGCAAGTGGAGCCGCAAATCACACCGAGAAAATGAGGGGAAATTTAAACTTTTGAATATATAGGTGTGTGCTCCAAGTCTAAATTAAACATGCAAAAATGTCCAAACACGGAGACCTAAATCTACAATTTTGTCCTCCACACATCCACGGATAGCCAGGCAAAATTTCAGATTATTTGGAAAGGGTTTCCTAGTCGTTGGAATTATAACGGGAGAAAAATTTGAATTTGAATTTAAATCTCAGTTTCAAATTCTGACTTCACGATGGTGGTGCCGCACGATGCTGTGAGACCTATGTGTGCTGAATACATTGGCTTTGATGATAAAAGTTTTGAATACTACCAAAACACCTTTTTTAAGAAGGTCCGACTCTAGGTCCGAGCTCCTGCAAGGTCGGACTTCAGGTCCGACTTGTTTTGGGTACCTCCGGCAAGGTCCAACATAAGGTCTGACTTTCTTTGTCTAGGTCTGACTTATTTTGGCTGGGTCTGACTTGTTTTTGCTAGCTCCGGTGCTAGGTCCGACTAGCTTTAGTAAGCTCCGGTTCAAGGTCCGGTTAGCTTTGGTAAGGTTCGGAGCTTGATTGCAATGGTTCTGCTTTTAACTTGCAATGTTTCGAACTTGCTTTACTCTTATGGAAAGTTTTCTTAGTATTATTTTTACTAAGTTTTTGGTGTGTTTTGGTGGTTATCGCTGATATCATTTTGCTATGGTTTACAACATGCTTATGTGAGGTGCTCACGTAAGATGTTGTAGTTTCGGAACTAACGAGAGTCAAGTCGAGGACTTGTGCTCGGTAGTATTGGTTGTTTATTCATGTGCAGGTGTTGCTTGAGTTCAAGACATGGCTGGTGACAGGATCCATTGAACTAGTCTTAGGGAGAAGATGAGGTTCAACAACCAAGTTCGGGAGGAATTGTGGTTGAGTTGATCGGGAGGTTGCGCAGTATGTTTGAATCAAGAACAATGCATATGAAGGTATCTTGGACGTTGTTGGAAGATGTTTGCACGTGTGCAAGGAGTGCATGGACGTGGCTGCATGGTTCCAAGGCGTGATGAAGAGATGTGGATGTAAAGAATTGGTCGGAAAGGTCCAACCGACTAGGTTATGGACTCAGACTGCGGCTGAGTCGTGTTTGACTCAAATATGGAAAGTTTTGAGTTGGTTATGATAGGTTTCATGTGGGTCACGAATTTGAGTTGTTTTAGGAATGTTTGGGATGTTACTAAGGTGTTTGGAAGTCTTAAGATTGCTTCTATCTGCGTGTAGAAGAGTCTTGAGCAGTATTGGAAAGTTACAGTTTGAATCCAAGTAAGAGTAGGAGTCCTAGTTTGAATTGGGTTGGCCTTAGGGCTGGTTATATAAGCAAGGGAGGCCAAGGCTCGTGGGGTCAAGACCTTGGGGTTGTTCCTCTTGTGTTTTTATAAACAAAATTCGTATTCTAAAGGAACTTTTGTGCCTTGTTCGTCCGACTTGTTTCAGACAAGTTTTTCTCGTCGAGTTTCTGTTCAGCACTAACTTGCTTCGGTGGTTTTATCATAACTCGAGTTTTACAGATCCAATTGATGTGATTCTTTTTGGGTTGTCTTCACAACTTGATTATCTATCATCTGTGAAAATGTCACGGTCATTGAATTTGTGGTTTCTGATCTGCACGAGTTTCTTTACAGTATTCCAGAACTGTTTTTCTCGCGTAGGACAGATTGACCTTTGTTCGATCTTTTGATCGTAACTTGAGTTTCTATCAACGGATTTTCATGATTCTTGTTGTGACGTCTTCGTGACTTGATTCTCTACAATCTATACTAGTTTTGTCACAGTTGAACATGTTTAGATTAGTTGCACACACGGTTTCTTGAACAGATCGGTTTTCTACTGAGGGATGTTTTGTTGCTTCTGCTGAAAAGTTTTTATCTACCATTCACCCCCCTCTAGTAGCTTTACACGTGTACTTCGATTCTACAATTGGTTTCAGATCCAGGTTGCTCTAATCTTTGTGATTTGCACGTGTTTTGACTAATCATCATGGAGAAATACTCCGCTAAACCTTGTGTGTTTAGTTGTATTGATTTTCAGGTTTGGAAGGCACGCAATGAAGCTTTCATCCAGGCGCAAGGCTTTGCAATATGGGAAAAGGTGTACAAGCCTTACGATGTGCCTTCAAACGATCAAGTCACGGCTACAAACATGAGAGATGTCGACAACAACAACAAGGCTCGGAACTTGATCATACAAGGACTAACTCAGAGCGACTTCGACCGTGTTGCACATCTCCGATCGGCGTACGATGTGTGGAGAGCACTTTGTGACTACCACGAAGGATCCAAAACGATCAAGGAGGTAAGACAGGATATGTTCAAGAAAGAATACATGCACTTTGAGATGCAACCCGGTGAGTCTATTGATGACCTATTTGCTCGCTTTAATAAAATTCTCAGTAACTTTCGTAGTGTCAATGTTAATTTTTCATATACTGAAAATGCTAGGCAATTACTAAGTGCATTAGACATGTCAATTTGGGAGATGAAAGTAACATCCATACGTGAATCCACTGTCATGAGTACTCTTACATTAGATGTGCTTTATTCTAAGCTAAAAACTCATGAAATTGATATTATATCACGTAAGAACCCAAATAAGACTATTGCATTTGTCTCACAACGTGATATGCCGAGCTCCGGCCAATCATCTAGAAATACACTTGCTTTGCTGTCTTCACTAACCCTGGAACAGATTGAGGAGTTTCCAGAGGAGGAGCTAGTACTTCTTTCTACTATGTTCTCAAAAGCATTACAAAATGTGAGAACTAGAAGGAGAGGAAGCTCCGGACCTCAATGATGCTTTGAATGTGGTAAGACAGGACACTTTCGTACAGATTGCCCTAACCTTTCAGGTCCTTCTAACTGTGATGAAAAGAAGAATAAAGTCAAGTCCTCTTTTGGCAACACCAACAAGAAAAAGAAGGTTTTTACAGGACGCAAACTGATAAACAGTTTCATCACCGCACTTCAAGAACTTGGCTTGAGTGATATAGACATTGGAAGTGATGAAGATGATCTGGCAAACTTGTGCTTCATGGCGGGCAAATCAAAATCAAGTATGGAGGATGCAGAACACAACAGTGACAACGAAGAGGTATGTCCTACTTGCAAAGAAATGTGTGATGCTATTTCTCGTGCCACTATTATTGTTAAGAAAGAGGACAAAAAGCTTAGGGACAATGCTGTTAAAATTGAGCCACTAGAATCTGAAATTAATCGTTTAAAATCCTTGATTCCTAGTGATGATTCTTGTTCCTCATGTGATTTAATATATGAACAATTGTCCTCTCTAAGAAGTGCACACACCTCCACACTTGATAAACTTGAACTTGAAATCGAAAAGAACAAAAAGCTTGCTGTACTTAATGATAAAAACTTGAAAGATGCTTTTTATTCTACAATTGATTTGCATTGTTCTACTTGCGATGACCTTGATAAGAAACTACAATATGCTATAAAAGAAATTTCTATATTGAACAATGCTTTACGTTCTTATGAAGTTAAATATTGTTCCAATTGCAAATTAAAAGGAAAAACTTCATGTGAAAATTGCCTTGATCTATCAAATAAACTTGATAACATGCATAGGACATTAGATCGGTTTTGTAATGGGAATAAGAACCTAAACTTGCTGCTGAATTCTTCCAAGTCTTGCAATGATAAAACTGGTTTAGATTTTGATTCACATGCTCATGCTAAGGAACATCCACCTAAAATTGTAAAATCATTAGGAAGTGGTTTGATTCAAACAGTTCCTAAACAAAAAGAAGTGGTTTTTAAATCTGCAGGAGTGTTGTCACATTCGGGTTCAAATAAGCATACTGCATGCTCATCTAGACATGAACACAAAGTTAAATATCATTGTATCTATTGTGGTAGAGATGGTCATGTCATAGATTTTTGTTATAGACTAGCTAAACAACATAAAAAGGAAAGAATGCAAGCTAGATCTTATAACTCTCATGAAAAATTTGCTGCACATACTAAACCGAATGTCAGGAACATGCAACCTGCTGTTATGAGTCAGAAATATTCAAAGTTTACCTCCGGAGCTTCAGTTTTTGCCTCCGGAGCTACTGATTTTCGTGCTACACAAGTAACACCTCATAGGTCAGTAGTTAAGAACAAAAATCTCAAACTTTGACTCATAAACCTGCTGTTTTATCTCAGCTGTCACATGTTATTCCTGCTGGACATTGTGTGACTCAGTACTGGATTCCTAAATGCCTTTTAACTAACCCCAGTATTGAGTCATCGATGTATTGTGCTTCTATGTAGGTTACACGCTTGAGGAAGGAGAACATTTGGATTATGGATTCAGGTTGCTCACGCCACATGACCGGTAACAAAGAATGGTTCACCTCTCTCTCTTTTGTGTCACGTATAGAGAATGTTACTTTTGCCGATAATTCTTCAACTCCTATAATTTCTAAGGGTTCGGTTAGAGTAAATGATCACTACACTATGAAGGGTGTGGCACTTGTCAAAAATTTGAAATACAACTTGCTTTCTGTTTCACAATTGCTAGATGAAAATCTGGAAATTATTTTCAATAAAAACTGCTGCAAAGTTGTAGGTTCAAATAGTGAGCATATTTTTAACATGTCTCGGTTTGGAAGAGTTTTTAAAGCTGATTTTGATATGTCTTCCTCTAAGCATAGATGTCTAGTTGCAAATGATTCCAAAGATTTATATTTTTGGCATCGTAGACTTGGTCACGTAGGCTTTGATCATCTCACGCGTGTTAGTGCTCTTGATCGCATACGTGGGCTGCCTAAGCTTAAAGGGGACAAAGAAATTGTGTGCTCTTCTTGTAGACATGCTAAGATGGTTGCAGGTTCACATTCTCCTCTCATAATGACCATGACAACTGAACCGGGTCAACTTTTACACCTTGACACCGTAGGACCTTCACGTGTTCAATCCTTCGGAGGTAAATGGTATGTTGTGATTGTTGATGACTATTCTAGATACTCTTGGGTTTACTTTATGACATCTAAGAATGAAGCTTTTAATCACTTTAGAACTTTATTTCTTAGATTATCAATTAATCACCCAGGATCTTTAAGAGCAATTAGAAGTGATAATGGAACCGAATTTAAAAATCATTCATTTGATCACTTTTGTTCTGAAAATGCAATAGATTATCAATTTTCTTCACCATATGTACCTCAACAAAACGGTGTTCTAGAGAGAAAGAACAGAACCTTAGTTGAGATGGCTAGGACTATGCTTGATGAATATCAAACTCCTAGGAAATTTTAGGCTGATGCAATTGCAACCGCTTGTTATGTCTCAAGTCTTGTTTTCTTGCGTGCTAAGCTAGGTAAAACACCATATGAGCTCAGGTTTGGACATAGGCCAAGTGTCACACACTTTAGGGTCTGTGGTTTCAAATGCTTTGTTAAGAAACATGGTAATCTTGATAAATTTGAAACTAGATCTGTTGATGGCATGTTTCTTGGTTATCCATCTCATACTAGAGGCTACCATGTGCTTTTACTTGATACTAACAAAATTGTGGAGACTTGTGAGGTTTCTTTTGATGAAGCCAGCCCAGGTACTAGTTCAAATATTGCAGGTCCGGGTCCATATCCGTAGGGGGAGAGTATTTTCGTTGAAGAAGAGGAAGAAGTGGTGCTGCTTCCCGAAAATTCAGCAGCTAATGACATTGTTCCAGCTCCTGATCTTGATTCACAGCCAGCACCGACGACCACCATTGCTGGTCCAGATCCTCCTCAAGTCACAAGCTCATCTATTTGTGATGAACATGAAGAAGTACAAGCTTGTGAAGTGTCCACTCCCCTCCAGATTCTCAAAAGTCATCCTCCACAACAAATTATTGGAAGCTTGCATGAACGAGTTGCAAGATCCAGGTTTTTTGACCCCAATTCTCATGCTCATTCTGCTTTTGTTGCTTCTTTTGAACCCAAAGATATATCACACGCACTCACTAATGAATCTTGGATTATTGCCATGCAAGAAGAGTTAGAAAATTTTGAAAGAAATAATGATTGGAAACTTGTACATCCACCTCAAGGTCACACTTTAATTGGAACTAAATGGGTGTTTAAAAATAAACAAAGTGAGGATGGGGTTGTGGTTAGGAATAAGGCTAGGTTGGTTGCTCAAGGTTTCACACAAGTTGAAGGTCTAGATTTTGATGAAACTTTTGCTGCTGTTGCTAGATTAGAAGCCATAAGAATTTTGTTAGCTTTTGCTGCATCTAAAGGTTTTAAGCTATATCAAATAGATGTTAAAAGTGCTTTTCTTAATGGCTACATAGATGAGGAGGTTTATGTCAAACAACCACCTGGTTTTGAAAATCCAAATTTTCCTAATCATTTTTACAAACTGTCCAAAGCCTTGTACGGTCTCAAACAAGCCCCTAGAGCATGGTATGATAGGTTAAAAACATTCTTACTTGAAAAGGGATTTACCATGGGCAAGGTTGATAAAACTTTTTTTTTGTGCTTAAGCATGGCAATGACTCATTATTCGTTCAAGTGTATGTGGATGATATTATCTTTGTTTGTGCTTCTCATGATCTTGTGTCCAAGTTTTCAGCTATGATGAGTTCAGAATTTGAGATGAGTATGATGGGAGAACTCACGTACTTTTTGGGGCTGCAAATCAAGCAAACCAAGGAGGATACCTTTGTGCATCAAACAAAGTATACAAAATATCACCTAAGGCGCTTCAACATGGACAAAAGCAAGCCTCTTCGGACACCAATGGGAACAACAACAATACTTGAACTTGATGAAGATTGTGATCCCGTTGATCAAAAAGAATATAGAAGCATGATCGGATCACTTTCGTATCTCACGGCATCAAGACCGGACATACAATTCAGCGTATGTCTTTGTGCACGGTTTCAAGCATCCCCACATGCTTCACATCGTCAAGCCGTCAAAAGGATTCTCAGGTACTTACATGGAACTCAAGAATTTGGCATTTTTCTTCCTTCTTCCTCAACCGTTACTTTGAAAGCTTTTTCTGATGCTGATTTTTGGGGTTGTAGGATTGATAGGAAAAGTACTTCTGGTGCTTGTCATTTTCTTGGTAATTCACTTGTTGCCTGGTCCTCTAGAAAACAAAGTTCAGTTGCACAATCCACAGCCGAATCTGAATATGTAGCTGCTGCTAGTGCTTGCTCACAAATTCTTTGGATTGTTCAAACACTTAAGGACTATGGGGTTGATCTAGATAGTGTTCCACTGTTTTGTGATAACACTAGTGCCATTTGCATTGCTAAAAACCCCATGCAACATTCGAGAACTAAGCACATTGACATTAGGTATCCTTTCTCCGTGATAATGTCGAAAAAGGGAACATTGTGCTTCACCATGTAGATACCGAACAACAATTGGCTGACATTTTTACAAAACCTTTGGATTTCACTCGTTTTTGTTACATTCGTAGTGAAATAGGGGTTATGCATCCTCATGGCTTAAATTGAGGGAGAATTTTGAAACTTGGGAAGTCTATGTGTGAATCTAAAATTAAAATAATATGAGCATAGTATTTCATGCATATATGACTTTGTGATTCCTTTTTCATGCTGAAAGTTCTTACTACATTACTCGTGTTATACATTTTGTAGTTTTTACCATGTCTATAATTGGAATAATTACTTACACTAAATCTGGTCATGGTCGAACTTTCTTGCTGTTTTGAACTTGTTGCATGCTCACAAGTGCTTTTAATCATAAAGAATTAATCAAGTAATCAACTCACATGTTGAGTTTTTATATTCAAATAAAAAAATGAGAAAAAGATCAAGAGAATATGCATGCATCGCACTTCTTCTTTTGAGATGGCTTATCATTGCATTTAGATATGGACTTGAAAGGAGTTGTGTATGACTAAAATCATGTCCTTAAGCTTCTGACTGTCAAATGACATAGGCTTGGCTTGGTTGGTAGAATAAGGCTGATGCTGCATATAATCTCTTGCAAATGTCATAAGATCAAAATTTGTGCTTTAAATGATAAATAAAATGCAGCAACAAGTGTCATGTTTCCAGGTCTTGAAATAGTTAAGTTTTTGAGATCATGACTTGCTTAAATTGAAATTTACACTTGATCTCTAGCATGGCTTACACTACTTTATGTATCTCATTGATGTGATAGTGTAAGTTATTTGATAGTTGATTTGGATGAGCTTTGTTTTATATGTATATGTTATAATGTGCTCATAACAAATTAAAATTTCTCTTTTGTACCTTGCTGAATACATTGTTAAAGGGGGAGAAATTGATCACACATTGCACACATTCACAAGTGTTTTGGCACGATTCTTCTCAGGGGGATAATTTTTGGTAATTTTGTTTTTCTTCTCATTTTGTTTCTGATTTACAAAGGGGGAGAAATTGTTTTCAAAACTTTTCATGTGAATAAGCCAATGTTTGGATTTTAAGTGGTGTTGCCAATGCTTTCATCAAGGGGGAGATTGTGAGACCTATGTGTGCTGAATACATTGGCTTTGACGATAAAAGTTTTGAATACTACCAAAACACCTTTTTTAACAAGGTCCGACTCTAGGTCCGAGCTCCTGCAAGGTCCGACGATAGGTCCGACTTGTTTTGGGTGGCTCCTGCAAGGTCCGACGTAAGGTCTGACTTGCTTTGTCTAGGTATGACTTATTTTGGCTAGGTCCGACTTGTTTTTGCTAGCTCCGGTGCTAGGTCCGACTAGCTTTAGTAAGCTCCGGTTAGCTTTGGTAAGGTTCGGAGCTTGATTGCAATGGTTCTGCTTTTAACTTGCAATGTTTTGAACTTGCTTTACTCTTATGGAAAGTTTGCTTAGTATTATTTTACTAAGTTTTTGGTGTGTTTTGGTGGTTATCAGCTGATATCATTTTGCTATGGTTTACAACATGCTTATGTGAGGTGCTCACTTAAGATGTTGTAGTTTCGGAACTAACGAGAGTCAAGTCGAGGACTTGTGCTCGGAAGTATTGGTTTGTTTATTCATGTGCAGGTGTTGCTTGAGTTCAAGACATGGCTGGTGACGGGATCCATTGAACTAGTCTTAGGTAGAAGATGAGGTTCAACAACCAAGTTCGGGAGAAATTGTGGTTGAGTTGATCGGGAGGTTGCACATTATGTTTGAATCAAGAACAATGCATATGAAGGTATCTTGGACGTCGTTGGAAGATGTTTGCACGTGTGCAAGGAGTGCATGGACGTGGCTGCATGGTTCCAAGGCGTGATGAAGAGATGTGGACGTAAAGAATTGGTCGGAAAGGTCCAACCGACTAGGTTATGGACTCAGACTGTGGCTGAGTCGTGTTTGACTCAAATATGGAAAGTTTTGAGTTGGTTATGATAGGATTTCGTGTGGGTCACGAATTTGAGTTGTTTTAGGAATATTTGGGACGTTCCTAAGGTGTTTGGAAGTCTTAAGATTGCTTCTATCTGCATGTAGAAGAGTCTTGAGCAGTATTGGAAAGTTACAGTTTGAATCCAAGTAGGAGTAGGAGTCCTAGTTTGAATTGGGTTGGCCTTAGGGCTGGTTATATAAGCAAGGGAGGCCAAGGCTCGTGGGGGCAAGACTTTGGGGCTGTTCGTCTTGTGTTTTGATAAACAAAATTCGTATTCTAAAGGAACTTTTGTGCCTTGTTCGTCCGACTTGTTTCAGACAAGTTTTTCTCGTCGAGTTTCTGTTCAGCACTTCCTTGCTTCGGTTGTTTTATCATAACTCGAGTTTTACAGATCCAATTGATGTGATTCTTTTTGGGTTATCTTAACAACTTGATTATCTATCATCTGTGAAAATTTCACGGTCATTGAATTTGTGGTTTCTGATCTACACGAGTTTCTTTGCAGTATTCCAGAACTGTTTTTCTCGCGTAGGACAGATTGACCTTTGTTCGATCTTTCGATCGTAACTTGAGTTTCTATCAACGGATTTTCATGATTCTTGTTGTGACGTCTTTGTGACTTGATTCTATACAATCTATTCTAGTTTTGTCACAGTTGAACATGTTTAGATTAGTCGCAAACACGGTTTCTTTAACAGATCGGTTTTCTGCTGAGGGGTGTTTTGTTGCTTCCGCTGAAAAGTTTTTATCTACCATTCACCCCCCCTCTGGTAGCTTTACACGTGTACTTCGATCCTACAGATGCGACACCCGACAACACACATCATAAGGAAACCATAGTATTACATTGAAAACATACTGAATTTGTACAAAGTAGTATAAACCTTCAGTTTACACCTATTTACAGAGTCTACTATAGCGGAAGATAATTATACAACTCATGCACACACCTAACTAGCAAAAGTTGGTTGTCTGGCCCTACGGACAACCCACACTAGCTGCACTCAGCCTTGGCATGGTGTGTACAGCTCCCACTCCAGCCGTAGTCCCCGACGGAGGATAGCCCTCGCCGGTGGACTTGTACTCCGAGTCCGTGGGGTACTCTTCACCTGCAAACACTCATAGCAGCAACCGTGAGCACGATGGCTCAGCAAGTCTTAACCGACTCTCCTACACAAGAAACTCTATATGCAAGTCATAACATAGATCGACACGAAGTCATGGCGCTCCCTCCCACTGAGCGCGTGACACACCGAGGAACTGGGTTCAGTCGGTTTAGAACCCTGTGTGGCTGACAGGAGGGCCCCACAGCTCCAAATTGTCCTAAAAAAATTGAATTCCTACTGCTCTTAAATATGTGACCCCCTTGTCCTTGGTAATTTGATCAAACCACATTTTTGGGCCTCTGAATTTGGATTCAAATGGTGATTGGGTTTGGATGAATTTGAGCACATGTGAGGTTGAAATTCAAATTGTGTTTGAGTTTGCTCAAAATAGCCCCCGACAAGACGAACTCCAATGAGGATGAAAATTGGTGGACTAACTCAGAAAAATGTGCTGAGTTTTAATATGAAGTCAACTTTTGAATCCAAGTGATGAAAGTAGCTGAAATTTGAATTTGCATTCAAATTAGCCCTTTTCACAAAAGTCTCCAAAAGTGCTTCACAATGATTTGGATTTGCATGAAACTTGGCATGAGCAATCCTAAGAATGTTTAGGTCATAATGGTGTTTATGTGTGTGAGCTCCTACTCTTTGGAGTTATGAGTTTTTCCTCTAATCACCTCTTGATGGTGTTTACTTGCTCTTTACAAATGTTCATGAGACTTCCACAAAATGAGCTGTGGTGTGGTGATATGATGAACACTCTAGCAAGTAAATTCTTGGGCTTTTACATCCCTCCCCCCTTAAAAGAATCTCGTCCTGAGATTATAAAAGAAGAGACGAAGATGTAAGAGGAATTACCCGTGATGAGATGCCATGAAATCCGGGTAGTTTGAGCGAAGGAAATCCTGGCTCTCCCACGTCGCTTCCTAAGCGGTGTGGTTGCTACACAATATCTTGTAGAACCACAGTGTTTGGTTACGCGTGGTCCGAGCCTTTCATCAATAATCTCCACCAGATATTCAGCGTAGCTTAAATCCGGTTGCAACTCGCCAATGTCTTCAGTGGGAACAACATCCGTATACTTCATACATTTCCGGAGTTGTGAAACATGGAAAACGTCGTGAACAGAAGCGAGAGATGCCGGTAGTTCCAGTCGATACGCCACTGGTCCACACTTCTTGGTGATGGCATAGGGTCCAATAAATCGGTGAGCAAGTTTCCCCTTCACGCAGAATCAGTGCACGCCCTTCATCGGAGACATATGGAGGTATACGTGTTCCCCGACGTCGAAGTGCAGCGGCCTACACCTCTTATCAGCGTAACTCTTCTGTCGGGATTGGGCGTCCTTCAAGTTTGCTTGAATCATCCGGACTCGCACTTATGAAGTTGTGGGTTGCACCAGAATCAAATAAAATGATGATTGCTTGATTGTTGAGAGTGAACGTACATGCCAGCACGTTCTCTCCTTCCGGGGCGTCCTCATTGTCTAGGTAGCAAACGCCTCCGGCTCGCTGACCGCCCTTCTTTACTGGTGGTCGGCCTCGAGCACCGCCCTGATATTAGGCTTGTCCACTGCTTTGCTGCCCCTGTGGACAGTCCTTTGAGAAATGACCCGCCTGGCCACACGTGTAGCAGGTGTAGCGAGGCGGTCCTCCGCCGATCGGCGGACGGAATCCCGGGTAGCGTCGTTGCGGTGGAAACGCCCGGGGTACCATCTGCTGCTGCTTTGCGGTCGCGGTGGTGGCATCGGCAGTCGGAATGGGGGTGGCTGAAAAGAACGACCCCTAAACTATTGAGGTCGCGCCGGTGGATGCCACTGCTGACCAGATGGTGTCCGATACACCATGCAGGATTTTTGAGGATCTCCACCTCCGCTGCTCAGTGGAGCGCTTCATTTCCGCTGCTCAGCCGCTAATTCCCGCTGAGCATCCTCTTGCATAATCGCGGCTTTGACGAGGTCGTTGAAGGTGCCGCGATTGCATTGCACGAGGTGAGTCTTCATCTCGGAGTTTAAACCCCGATAGAACTGCTCGCGCTTTTTCTCCTCCGTGGAGATGTAATCCGACGCATACTGCGCCAGATGGTTGATCGCACGGGAGTAGTCGTGGGCACTCCTCCCGCCTTGCTTCAGTTCTAAGAACTCTTGGAACTTCTTCTTCATCATTCCGGGAGGTATGTGGCAGGCGCGGAACGCCTCCCGGAATTCTGCCCATTCCACGGCGTGGCCAGCAGGTAGTGAGGCGACATAGTTCGCCCACCATGCACCGGCGGCACCGTGAAGCTGCTGCGCTGCAAAGAGAGTCTTCTGCCGCTCCATACATTGGAGCAGCCAGAACTTAGACTCAATTGTCCTCAGCCAGTTGTCAGCCTCCAGTGGTTCCACCGCATTGGTGAACACCAGAGGATGTGTACTCATGAAATCCAAGTACGTCATGATGTGGGGCTCGCGAGGCCCCCTCTCTTGACGCCCCTCCCTCCCTGCCTGGGACAGATTCTGCACAATCGTGCGGAGCAGGTCGGTCACATCCGCTAGTGTAAGCGGAGGCGGCGGCGGTGGTTGTTGCTGCGGGGTACTATCGTAGGCAGGTGGCTTGGAGTCATCACCTCCTTGCTGACTAGAGCCCCCAACCTCATGTGTGGCCTGAGTACGAACCATCTGTGACCATACGACAATAAACTCAGTCCCACAGCATACTTCATGCAGTCCATAAAATAGGAGTAAAACATAATGACAGTAAATATGCGATACATCTCGTATCGGATAATGTAATAACTTTGCACAAGCTACACCATTACCAGACCAAATATACATTAGTGAGATCCAAATTGACGGAGTTCCTCTTTGGAAGTTCATCTCAACTAGATTTGGTCACTAGGAGACGTTAATATCGCTTTGTCATCACGTATACTACCCTTTATCTTCAATACGACACAAACATGGTCTCTAGCAAAATAACATGAGTAGGTAATATACTCAAATCTCTCACTAGTTGAAGATAACCACTCATGAGTATGTTCAACCCCATTGGAAGTAATCAAACCCCCCCAAGGTACAACAATCTCTCAAATAAGTTCAACTGTCCATCCCTCTGCCCAGAATGACCAGTTTCTACATATCCCAGAATTTGACCTGATATATGGCATTTTCTCAAGTTGAATACCAAAGCTAAAATTAAATTCATTATATTTCCAAAGAGTATTTATTTTCCCTCGGATCAGCTCTGGTTAAAAGTTATGATAATTCAAAATCAACAGAATTTCTGAAAGAATTTCAACAGCACCTCCTTTGGAAGTTGCTGTTTTCAACTCTAAATTCCACTGAATTCCGTGCTGCAACTGCAAAAACTTTGAATTAGAAAGATGTAACACATCTCCTAACCTTCCCAAAAATGTATCATATGATAATTGTAGATTTTTCTACAGGAAGCTATGCTTGAAAAACCGAACAGTCCAGAGAGTGTTTTAAATCTGTCCTGTTTCTGGACAGTTTCCAATCATCTGGAATTTCACCCAGTTTGATGTGTGATTCTGTTCTGGAAGTCTACAACAAAGTTGTAGAGAACTTGAATCTATTTCCAGAACTCTATCCCACACCTCCATTGGCTAAGTAACCTGTGAGTTTGCTCTGTTAAAGTTCAGCAAACTTGCTGCCAAAAACAGAGCACTCTGTTTTTCAAGTCTTTTGAGCTGAACTAATCAACTTTTTAATTCTTCTACAAACCCAGAGCCCTAAAGATTAACACTTGGTTATATGAATTCCCTTTTCACCAATGTTTTTAATGCAATCTTGATCATTACATGTCGGTACTACGTTCCTCACAAAATGAAAAATCCTAACCGGATTACACCGGCATATACGTATTCAACGGTGGCACTAAAACGGTCACTCGCAAATGTGTTCTACTCGGACTACGGGTTTTGTGGTTAGTACCTGCATAAATTTACACAATCATCAGGTCCGGCTGCACACCGAACCCGGTCCCAATACAGTTTCATACACCCATCCGTCATAACTCGCACGGGTGTTCTCAAGCCAACCACGCCTTGAGCTACGTGTTCACGTTACTAACCACGTGACAGGGTCTCCCATACTTGCCCGTAGCACGCCAGGGAAGGGCGTTGCTCGAATACCCCAAACGACATGAAGAGTCGTAGAGGATACTAAAACTGGCCGGGTTACCTGCCACCCGTGAGGCTCCACCCTTCAGCTTGTGCGCACTGGTGGGCAGCACTTACATACACCCTCAAGACATATGAAGTCCCAAGATGCACGATTTTCCGACATAACACATAAGTTAGGTTGCCACCTTCATAATAGGCTAACAGTAGTTCTTATTTGCGCATACTAGCGAATCCTCACCGTAATCCTAAGTTTTCCCGTAATACGGTCCTCATTCAGTGTGCTATCCCCTAAGCAGCTCTGATACCAGCCTGTGACGGACCAGAATCCGTAGTCAGGACCTCAGAGGGTGGTGGCGCACGATGCGACACCTGACAGCACACACCATAAGGAAACCATTGTATTACATTGAAAACAAACTGAATATGTACACAAAGTGGCACAAACCTTCAGTTTACAGCTAATTACAAAGTTCTACAGCGGAAGATAATTTGTACAACTCACGCCCACCTATCTAGCAAAAGTCAGTTGCCGGCCCTACGGACAACCCACACTAGCTTCACTCATCAGCTCAGCATGGCGTATACGGCTCCCACTCAGCCGTGGTCCCCGACGGAGGGTAGCCCTCGCCGGTGGACTCGTACCCCGAGTCTGTGGGGTATTCTTCACCTGCAAACACTCATAGCAGCAACCGTGAGCACGATGGCTCAGCAAGTCTTAACTGACTCACCTATACAGGAAACTGTATATGCAAGTAATAACATAGATAGAATGGCAAATGGCAGCAAGAACACGCCTACAAGTTCATCCTTAATTCATCTTTTAGCCACATGTTAATGGTTCATGAATCTGAAATTTAGTGAGCAATATTTGGTGGCACACATGTTACAATACAATTTATTCATATCAGTAATATTGAATCATAACATTCTATATATTAACCTACGTCACGATGCAGTGAACAAGAGGTACTCATAACCGTGAGGGATGGCAAATCGACTCGATATACACCTGCAGGGATACCCGAATAGTACGTCATGTACGCCCACACGCGGAGCTGCACACAGCATGCTCACCACATGTCGTATGGGACAACCTTTCACCAAACAGGCCAAACGTCGAACCGGTCGCACCCAAACGGACAGGAGGTTCCCTACACGGAGCATCTCTATATGCCCGTTACCGGATTTCCACCTTGCTGCCATCAACCTACACCTATAAATCGGTGCATTATACCTCGACGCCCGGAGGTATAGGTTACATCAGTTTATCAGAGCCCATATATCCGATATGCCTTCGGTACATTCAAACTTGTTCAGCGGGGCCACACATGGATCGGTCCTCAATTGACACGGACAGGGATACACACACAAGACTTCCTCTTGCTGCGTCCTAGCCCTCTGTCTAGTCTCATTTTCCTTGCTAAAGTGGTCTCACAGCTCGAACCAATCCCGTGTGTCCTGAACCCTATACTCGCGAGTAGATTCCAACTACTCGACTTGTACCGAAGTCTATACACATTAAGCAGAGCATAAACTACTCGAGGACTTAGACACTACCCTCACTCTTGTCGGAATGATCTGGTTATGCATTTGGGGTTTCATCCATCCTACACCTAATGCACACACATACTTCACACTAAGTGTATATAAAGCAAAACTTTAAAAACTTGTTCAATGCAAACCGGTGCTTGCCTTGTTGCTGCTGTTCAGATGTTAGTGTCTTGTCCGGAAGTAGGAAGTCCAAAACATCCGGGGTCTCTTCGTCTTCAGCGACTACACGTAAGCAAATCAACCGATATGTCAATTTAAATGCAATGTGTTGAAGTTTGTATGTAAAGACTGTAACTCTAGCTAGACATACCATTTGGCTCTGAAATTTTTACTGTGGCTTGGTGAAAACCTACTCATATACTTGACCAAATTTCATTTGAAACAAAGCTCATTTGAGCTCTGCACAAATAAAAGCCTAAATGGTCATTTCTAGAGCTTCTATAGATTTCCAGGGATTTTCATGGATCAAACCATTACTTTATGGAAACTAGAGTTTGAGATGGTTCTAATGGAGTTGGTTTCATGTCATTTGAAGAGTCCTAGAGAAAGTTATGCCCTAATCACGATTTGAGAAAATCTAAAAAATGTTTCTGTACATTTTCTATTTTCTCAGAGCAGTTCACTTAATCACACCATTAGGGGGATTAAATGAACTTGGATGGACCTGAAAGTTTTCCTGTGATTCAAGGATTTTCAAATGAACATCCTAGCCAAATTTCAGAATTTTTCATAAAAGAATTCTCCAGATAAAATTACCAACACTTTAAAATTTAGGGAATTAATTCTGGAAAATTAATAAGTTTCATGAGCTAAAACTTGTTTTGATGGGTAGTACTATAAAAGATGAATCTAAAAAAATTTGGTTCACTAAATTTGGAGCTGCCTAGCAAAAGTTATGGCTAGTTGAAGTTTGAACAAAACTCTGAATTTCAAAGAAAAGTTTAAACTTTGCGCGTTGGCCCCACCCGTGTTTTCTTCTTCCTCGCGCGCCCAAGCTCGGATGGCGGCGCTCTCCATCAAGGTCCGTCGGAAGGGCCTTCCCGGCCTCCTCTAGGGATAAGGCTTGCCGCCCATGCCCAAGAGAGCATGAGGAACTAATCCCCGGGGATCGGCTGAAGCTCTAGGTGGCCGGAAACTGGTCGGCGACGGGCCGCAGGCTACGGAGCCACTCTGGTGACATCGCCTGGCACCTACAGAGGCTCATTCCGAGCAACTCTTGGCCCTACAGCTCTGTGGTGACCTGCTAAGCACGGACATGGCGCTGGTTCACCGTGAAAACGGCCGGAGATGGGAGCTCACCGTCGACCTAGGTCACATATCAGCGGCGACTAGAAAAACTCGAAGAGCAGAGCCTATACTCGACGGTTTGTGATGATTTTTGATCGTAGATGGCCGTGGGAAAGTTTAGAACATGTGGGTAGCTCAGCATATGCTGTGGTGAGCTAATTCCTGCGAATTTTGGAGTTTGGCGCGGCTTGGTTTTGTGAACACCGAAAAATAACCGGGGAAAATCTCCCGTGAAAGTGTATGAAATGGTGTAGGGTCTTCACCATGAGTTCAAGCAGCCTCTGGCGCGTCTATTTGCTGTTGATCGTCAGCCACGGGACTGATTAGAACGGCAGCGCACCGGGAACCGAGGGGCGGCGGTGGTGGCTGTGTTTGCTATCGGGAGTGTGCCAAGGCAGGGCAAGGACTCGGTGTGAGCAACGAGTAGAGGCTTCAGGCGCAAGAATCACATGGCTCAGGTTGCCAGCATGACGTGCACGCTCGGGAGGTGGCACCGAGAGCAGCTCGGTGGCGTCGTCCGGTGAAGAGGCCGAGTGAAAAACAGAGCCTCGAGTAGAAGGCGGTTCACTCAGTTTGTGGGACTGACTTGTGGGCCCTCTTGCCCCCTTAATTCTTTTCCCATTTCGTGTTGCGATTATCCCAGCTACTCACAATTGAATGGGAGACTTAGCCCCAAAGTCATGAGACAAATTTAAATTCCACAATTTGGAGTTGTTTGGCCACATTTGAATTTAAAATTTCAAATTCAGTTTTGAATTAATGCAAATTTAGATCCCGACAAGATGAACTCTAATGAGGCTGAAAGTTTGTGGACTAACTCAGAAAAATGTGCTAAGTTTGAATGTGAAGTCATCTTTTGAACCCAAGTGATGAAAGTAGCCGAGATTTGAATTTGCATTCAAATTAGCCCTTTTTACAAAAGTCTCCAAAAGTGCCTCAAAATGATTTGGATTTGCATGAAACTTGGCATGAGCACTCCTAAAAATATTTAGGGCCAAATGGTGAGCTCAGCCTTTCATGTTTATATGGGTCAGCTCCTACTTTTTGGAGTTATGGGTTTTTCCTCTAATCAACCTCTTGATGGTGTTTACTTGCTCTTCACATGTGTTCATGAGCTCTCCACCACATGTGTGCCATCCTATGTTGGTTATGTCCTGCATGTATAGTTTCATGTGTAGGAGCGTTGGTTTAGACTTTCTGAGCCATCGTGCTCATGGTTGCTGCTATGAGTGTTTGCAGGTGAGGAATACCCCACGGAGTCGGGGTACGAGTCCAACGGTGAGGGCTACCCTCCGTCGGGGACCACGGCTGAGTGGGAGCCGTACACGCCGCGCTGAAGATGAGTGCTGCTAGTGTGAGTTGTCCGTAGGGCAGGACACCCGACTTTTGCTATTTAGGTGGGCGTGAGTTGTACAAATTATCTTCCGCTGTTGTAACTCTGTAGTTAGTGGTAAACTGAACGTTTGTACCACCTTTGTACATATTCAGTTTGTTTTCAATGTGATACAATGGTTGCCTTATGATGTGTGCTGTCAGGTGTAGCCTCGAGCGGCACCACCCTCTGAGATCCTGGGCGTACGGGCTTCGGTCCGTCTCGCGAACAGCGCCGAGCATCCCCACGGTGAGGAACTCGGCCTAATGAAACCCTTGCTCAACAAGTCATTGAGCTGTTCCTTCAACTCAGCCAGCTCATTCGGAGCCATCTTATACGGTCTCCGCGATATTGGTGTAGTCCCGGGTACAAGTTCAATCTTAAACTCCACATCCCATTCAGGTGGCATGCCCGGGAGATCATCCAGGAACACGTCGGGGTATTCTCGGACTACGGGGATGTCATCCAACTTGGGAGCTTCAGTATTATAGGCTGCTGAAACCTCCGGAACCGGATTGTCTAATATAAGTGAATGCAGACGGTGGAGTGGAGAGTTGAGGTGAACCGTCTGTGATACAGTTTACAGGACAGCGCCATGGTAACTTAGCCATGACATTCCTAAGATTGCATCAATCTTCTTCCTTTCAAGGATAATCATAGTAGTGGGATATATTCTCGCACCTAAACACAGTGGTCTTTTGGAATCATCACATTTGCTGAAATCTTCCCTCCCGGTGAGCAGATCATATATGAGCACTCGGTTGGAAAGACTTGCAGTTGATGCTTAATCACATATGATGCACTTATAAAGTTGTGAGTTGCACCAGATTCAAATAAAATGATGATTGCCCGATCGTTTAGAGTGAACGTACCTGCCAGCACGTTCTCTCCTTCCGGAGCATCCTCATTGTCGATATAACAAACGCCCCCGGTTCGCTGACCTCCCTTCTTCACCGGTGGTCGGCCTCGAGCACCGCCCTGATATTGGGCTTGCCCGCTGCTTTGCTGCCCCTGTGGGCAGTCCTTCGAAAAATGAACCGCCTGGCCACACGTATAGCATGTGTAGCGAGGCGGTCCTCCTCTGACCGGTGGACGGAATCCCGGGGCGCGTTGTGGCGGTGGAAATGCCCGGGGTACCCTCTGCTGCTGTTGCTGCTGTTGCGGTAGCGGTGTGACATCGGCGGTCGAAATGGGGGTGGCTGAAAAGAACAACTCTCAAACTGTTGAGGTCGTGCCGGTGGATGCCACTGCTGACCGGATGGTGTACGATACACCATGCTGTATTTTTGAGGAGCTCCACCCCGCTGCTTGGTGGAGCGCTGCGCTTCCGCTGCTCAGCCACAAATTCCCGCTGATCATCCTCGTGCATAATTGCGGCATTGACGAGGTCGTTGAAGGTGCCGCGATTGCATTGCGCGAGGTGAGTCTTCATCTCGGGGTTTAAACCCCGATAGAACTGCTCGCGCTTCTTCTCCTCGTTGGAGATGTAATCCGACGCATACTGCGCCATATGGTTGAACACACGGGATTAGTCATGGGCACTCCTCCCGCCTTGCTTCAGTTCCAAGAACTCTTGGAACGTCCTCTTCATCATCCCGGGAGATATATGATAGGCGTGGAATGACTCCCGGAACTCCTGCCATTCGACGGCGTGTCCAGCAGGTAGTGACGCGACATAGTTTTCCCACCACGCACCGGCGGCACCGTGAATCTGCTGCTCCGCGAAGAGAGTCTTCTTCCGCTCTGTGCATTGGAGCAGCCCGAACTTGGACTCGATCGTCCACAGCCAGTTGTCGGCCTCCAGTGGTTCCACCGCTTCGGTGAACACCGGAGGATGCGTACTTATGAAATCTGAGTACGTGGTGATGTGGGGCTCAAGAGGACCCCTCTCTTGACGCGTCCCCGACTGGGACGTATTCTGCACAATCGTGCGGAGCAGGTTGGTCTGCTCCTCACGAGAGCCCACCAGCGCCGAAATCACGTCCGCTAGTGTAAGCGGAGGCGGCGGTGGTGGTTGTTGCTGCAGGGTGTTGTCATAGGCAGGTGTCTGGGAGTCATCACCCTCCTGCTTACTACAGCCCCCGGCCTCGTGCGTGGTCTGGATACGAACCATCTGCAACCATACGACAATAAAATCAGTCCCACAGCATACTCCATGCAGTCCATAAAATAGGAGTAATACATAACGACGGTAAACATGCGATACATCTCGTACAAGGATAATGTAATAACTTTGCACAAGATACACCATTACCAGACCAAGTACAAAATTAGTGAAATCCAAATTGAAGGACTTTCCCTTGGAAGTTCGTCTCAATTAGATTTGGATACTATGAGACGTTAATATTGCTCTGTCATCATGTATACTACCCTTTTTCTTCAATACGACACAGACATGGTAACAACTTGAGTAGGTAATGTACTAAAATCTTTCACCAGTTGAATATAACACTCATGAGTATTGCGTACCCCATTGGAAATAATAAAACCCCACTAGGTACAACAATCTCTCACATGAGTTCAACTGTTCATTCCTCTGCCCGGAATGACCAGTTTATACTTATCCCAGATTTTGACCTGGTACTTGGCATTTTCAGGACTCAAGTTGAATACCAAAGTTAAATTTAACTTCATTATCTTTCCAATGAGTATTTATTTGCCCACATATCGGCTCTGGTTAAAAAGTTATGATAATTCAAATTCAACAGAATTTCTGGAAGAATTTCAATAGCATCTCCTTTGAAAGATGCTGTTTTCAATTCCAAATTCCACTGAATTCCGTGCTGCAACTGCAAAAACTTTGAATTAAAAAGATGTAAAAAATCTCCTACCCTTTCCAAAAATGTATCATATGAGTATTTTAAATTTCTCTACAGGCAGTTATGCTTGAAGAACAGAACAGTCCAGAGAGAGTTTTGAAGCTGTCCTGGTTCTGGAAAGTTTACAATCATCTGGGATTTCAACCAGTTTGATGTATGATTCTGTTATGGAAGTCTACAAAAAAGTTGTAGAGAACTTAAACACCTTTCCAGAACTATATCCCACACCTCCATTTGCTAAGTAACCTGTGAGTTAGGCCCTGTTAAAGTTCAGCAAACTTGCTACCCAAAACAGAGCACTCTGTTTTTCCATTCCTTTGAACTGAACTGATCACTTTGAATTTTTCTACAAAACCAGAGTCCTAACGATTAGCACTTGGTTATATTAGTTACTTTTCAACTTTGTTTTTAATGCAAATGATTATTACATGTCGGTACTACGTTCCTCACAAAAAGGAAAATCCTAACCGGATTATACCGGCATATACGTCTCAATTGTGGCACTAAACGGTCGCTCGCAAACGTGTACTACACGGGATACATACGTGGTTAGCACCTGCAGAAAGAACACACAATAATGATGCACTCAAAGGTTTTTGACATTACAGGAAAGTCCATATCATAATAAAAACATACGCCCGTATCATTGTCATACGGCCGTCCTTGAGTCAAGTCATGTCTCAAGGTACATGGTCGCGTTTTTACACCACACGACGGGGAACCCGAGTAGAGCGCGAACGGGTCATCACGGATGGGAATTTCATCAACCCAACGGATACCACCTACTGCCCTGCAGGGCATGCCGATGGCAAGCACTGCGTATCTCCTCCTAGGCTATTTCCAGAGGAACACACTATCGCGTTACCGACCACACGATGGGGTTTCCACTTTCTTGCCTAATGCATGCCAGGGACCAGCATTTCATATGAACTCAAGAACATGAAGAGTTCAAGAGTTTCATATTGAGGTCTCATACCAAGCTGTGAGACCTATGCCCTGAACCACTTTCCTCGTCAGGGAAGCTAATCGAAATTGAACCGCTTTCGGTGGCATTCCTTACCATGCTTACCTGAGCGTAGGTGCGTCATTAGATAATCAAAATTCAGAATTATAACCAGTATGTTGGTCATGCCACTTCAAGTAACTATACTAATATAGTCCTTACTTGGGCATACTAGCAATTCCTCACCGTAATCCTAAGTTTTCCCATAATACTGTCCTTACTTAGTGTGCTATCCCCTAAGCAGCTCTGATGCCAGCCTGTGACGGACCAAAATCCGTACATATAAGGATCTCAGAGGATGGTGCCGCATGATGCGACAACCGACAGCACACATCATAAGGAAAACATAGTATTACATTGAAAACATGCTGAATTTGTACAAAGTAGTACAAACCTTCAGTTTACACCTATTTACAGAGTCTACTACAGCGGAAGATAATTATACAACTCACGCACACACCTAACTAGCAAAAGTTGGTTGTCTGGCCCTACGGACAACCCACACTAGCTGCATTCAGCCTCGGCGCGGCGTGTATGGCTCGCACTTCCCCGACGGAGGATAGCCCTCGCCGGTAGACTCATACTCCGAGTCCGTGGGGTACTCCTCACCTGCAAACACTCATAGCAGCAACCGTGAGAACGATGACCCAGCAAGTCTTAACCGACTCTCCTACACAAGAAACTCTACATGCAGGTCATAACAAAGATAGGATGGCAATTTGCAGCAAAGGACACGCCTACAAGTTCATCCTTAATTCATCTTTTAGCCACAAGTTAACGGTTCATGAAGCTGAAATTTGGTAAGCAACATTTGGTGGCACATATGTAACAATACAAGTTATTTATATCAGCAATATTGAATCATAAGATTCCATATGTTAACCTACGTCACGACACATTGAACAAGCGGTACTCATAACCGCGAGGGACGGTGAATCGACTCGATATACACCTGCAGGGATACCCAAAGAGCACCTCATGTACGCCCACCCGTGGAGCTGCACAGCACGCTCACTCGATGTCATATGGAACAACCTTTCACCAAACAGCCCAAACATCGAACCGTTCGCACCCAAACGGACAGGAGGTTCCCTACACGGATCATCTCTCTATGCCCAGTAGCGGATTTCCACCTTGCTGCCCTCAACCTACCCCTATAAATCGGTGCATTATGCCTCGATGCCTGGAGGTTTAGGTTACATCAGTTTATCGGACCCCTATATCCGATATGCCTTCGGTACATTCAAACTTGTTCAGCGGGGCCGCACAAGGATCGGTCCTCAATCGACACGGACAGGGCTACACCCACAAGACTTCCTATTGCTGTGTCCTAGCCCCTGCCTAGTCTCATTTTCTTGCTAAAGTGGTCTCACATCTCAAATCAATCCCGTGTGACAAACCCTATACTCGCGAGTAGATTCCAACTACTCAACTTGTACCGAAGTCTACAAACATTAAGCCAAAGCAAGATCTACTTGAGGACTTAGACTCTACCCTCACTCTCTTTGTAAATCATCTGGTTATGCAAATAAAGTTTCATCCACCCTAAACGTAATGCACATACATACCTCAATCTAAGTGAGTATAAAACCAAAATTTATAAAACTTGTGAAATGCAAACTGGGGCTTGCCTTGTTGCTGCTGGTAAGGTGTTAGTGTCTCCTCCAGAAGTATGAAGTCCAAAACCTACGGGGTCTCCTCGCGTTCAGCAACTACACGTAATCAATTCAATCGATATGTCAAAATTAAATGCAAATGTGTTGAATTTAGTATGTAAAGACTATAACTATAGCTAGACATTCCCTTTGGCTCTGAATTTTTTACTGTCTCTTGGTAAGAACCTAATCATAGACTTGACCAAACTTCATTTGAAACAAAGCTTGTATGAGCTCTGCACCAATAAAAGTCTAAATGGTCAATACTAGAGCTTCTATGGATTTTCAGGGATTTTCATGGATCAAACCATTACTTTATGGAAACTAGAGTTTGAGATGGTTCTAATGGAGTTGGTTTCATGTAATTTGAAGAATCCTAGAGAAAGTTATGCTCTAATCAACAATTGAGAAAATTCTGAAAAAGATTTCTGTACATTTTTCTATTTTCTCAGGGCAGTTCACTTAATCACACTATTAGGGAGAATAAATGAACTCGGATGGCTCTGAAATTTTTTATGTGACTCAAGGATTGTCAAATGAACATACTAGCCAAATTTCAGAATTTTTCATAAAGGAATTCTCCAGATAAATTTCCCCACAGTTTAAATTTAGGGAATTAATTCTGGAAAAGTCATAAGTTTCATGAACTGAAATTTGTTTTGCTGGACAGTACTCGAAGAACTGGATCCAAAAAATTTGGTTCACTAAATTTGTACAATTCTACACAAGGTTATGAATTTTTAAAGTTTGAGCTGATCCCTGAATTATTTTCCTAAAGGAAATCCTTTCCTGCGCCTAACAGTGACTAACAGAGGGGCCCATGTGTTTAATTTAAACTAACCCACGCGCTTAGTGCTGTGGCTGACACGTGGGACCTGTGCCTTTGTATATCTCGTGACGTCGCCGCCCGAGCCGTCGGAGCTCCGGCGAGGTCGGCGTTCCCGGCGACCTAGCTCGCCGGCGACGGTGAAACTCGCCGTCCCCACCTAACTTTGGACGCTGAACATGCTGGACACCTTGCTGCCACCGGCTAACCGCCGTAGCTCGCCGGCGACGAGCGGTATGCCACGTGCCCCATCGGCAACGTGTTCCCATCATTCCGACCACCCCCTTCGCGCAGTAACCGCGTCACCACGTTCAGAGCGACCTCAGGAAGCTCGGCATGCACTCGGTTTGGTCCCGAAAGGCCGGAAAACCGGACCTCACCGGCGACCCCCGCATCCGCCGAACTGCTTGTCGGTGAACCTAGGGTTCCGGAGGGTTTTCTTGTCGGTTTTTGATTGAGGAGGGGCGCAAGACTCTCTAGAGGCCATTTCTAAACCCTGTTCGACTTTCCCCATGATGGTTGGCTCGAATTTCTCGTAGACCTCATCGGGTCCCGAAAAGAGTCCCCGATGCTAAACCGTGAAATTCTTTGCGCACAAGGGATGAACCTAAGAGCGGTTTGAGCTGTGATCTCAAGAGCAAGCTGGCGCGCAACTTTGCTATGGATGTCGAGATCGGAGAACGATTGTAGCTCGGGTTGCACGGGGTCAGAAACTGGGCGGCTATGCGGCGATTTGCGGAAATGACAGAAAAAGAAACTCGCCGGCCGACACCGTCCCTTTTATAGCCAACCGAGGTCAATGGAGGGTGCACACCTGTTGAGCCACCTCCCACGCCGAAGCAGGAGCTGGTCGGCGCCGCTCGGTGGACATTGACGTGAAGTCACGGTGCTCCCTCCCACTGAGCGCGTGACACACCGAGGAAACTGGGTTCAATCGGTTTAGAACCCAGTGTGGCTGACAGGAGGGCCCCACAGCTCCAAATTGCCCTCAAAAATTGAATTCCTACTGCTCTTAAATAATGTGATCCCTTGTCCTTGGTAATTTGATCAAACCACATTTTTGGGCCTCTGAATTTGAATGATTCAAATGGTGATTGGGTTTGGATGAATTTGAGCACATGTGAGGTTGAAATTCAGATTGTGTTTGAGTTTGCTCAAAATAGCTCCCGACAAGATGAACTCCAATGAGGATTAAAATTGCTGGACTAACTCATAAAAATGTGCTGAGTTTGAATATGAAGTCAACTTTTGAATCCAAGTGATGAAAGCAGCTGAAATTTGAATTTGTATTCAAATTAGCCCTTTTCACAAAAGTCTCCAAAACTGCCTCACAATGATTTGGGTTTGCATGAAACTTGGCATGAGCACTCCTAAGAATGTCTAGGGCCTAATGGTAAGCTCAGCGTCTCATGTTTATATGTGTGAGCTGCTACTTTTTGGAGTTATGAGTTTTTCCTCTAATCACCTCTTGATGGTCTTTACTTGCTCTTACAAATGTTCATGAGACTCCCGCAAAATGAGCTGTGGTGTGGTGATATGATGAACACTCTAGCAAGTAAATTCTTGGGCTTTTACAGAGGAGCCCGGGGCCAACCCCTGGGCAGCACAAAAGACCCATCATCAAGGCAGCCCGAAAGGAAGTCTGAGCCTCGAAGGGAGGACCCAAACCTGACCTCGGGTAGGAGAGAAGCAAATGTCCTTCAATGCGGAGCAGGCGCCGCCTCAGCTGAGTGAAAGGGTACTCGAGTACCCTTCTGGCCCCGGCGTTGAATGCCCGTCACCTCCAACGGAACCAAAGAGGAGTGGAACACGGGGTGCGCGTGCGCCTCGGTGTGGACTACTCCCCGACGACAGGATGGGAGCAGGTGCAGCAGCAGACCACGGATACGGCGACTCCATGGAGTACCCCGTCGAGCGTACGACAGGACAAGCCACTCCCGCGCCCAAGACTTATCTCCCCACTGCGATACGGAAAGAGAGAGAGAGAGAGAGAGAGAGAGAGAGAGTATAAATAAAGGAATCTGTCGACCTGAAGAGGCAGGCTCTCGCATTTGTAAGAACAACCCCCATTCTTGAGTAAGAACAAGCGAGACACCCTGGCTGGACATAGGGCATTTTTGCCTGAACCAGGATAATCCTTCTTGTGTTTTTAGCTAGGCCACCTCGAGGCAGAACGCACGGTACATTCGATTACTAGTCGGACGTCCGAAACGCAGATAAAATTAAAAGGAAGATTGTGGCTAATTTGGGAATTTTCTTAATATGGAATCTCCAGGAATTAATTCCCAAAATTTAACTTAAGGAAATTAATAAGAAAATCTAGGGACTTTCATACCAATTAAATGGTATTGCTAGAAAGTACTGGCCACAAGGATTCTAACAAAATTTGTTTGAGGAATTTTGGATAATCTGACTGAAAGTTATGAATTTCAAAAGTTTCCCACAAGCTGGAATTATTTTCATTGTGAAAAATCCTTAACAGTCGACCCGCACCCACCATGCCGCCGAGGCGTTTTCGACCACTAGGATACTCCAAACTTGCCACCAGGGCCTAACTTTGCACGTTGAGCACACCGGTGACCTCATTCCACGCCGGCGATGACCGGAGCATGGCTGACCGTGGCGACAGCGACCCAAAGCTCGCCTGCGATAGTGTTCTAGCTCGGGAAAGCCTTATTTCGATTCGGTTTTGTTCCTACAGCATCGCCAAATCACGTGGAGCATGAAAATGAACCAAGAAACCAATGAAAATGGGTGTAACCTAGAGCTCACTGGTGAACAGGGAGTTTTTCGTCGCCGAGGGCAAAAACTCGGTGAACTCCATGGTTCCTCGGCCCTTTCTTGTTCTTTTTCTTCCTACAGCTCCGCAACAATGTCTAGAACATATCCTTAAACGGACACAATCATTCATGGATCATGTGAAGTGAATTCTAACCAAAAATCCCTTCGGTTCTTATGAACTAACCGAGATAAAACTAGAAATACTCCGTGCACGCTAAAGGAAACGTTGAACGGCTTTCACCACAAGCAATAGGGAACCTCAGCACACCTTTTCTCTTCTCTGACCGAGTCGTGAGGAAGGATATATGTGGGGGCCACCCTATGGTCTTCCACTCTGGGATCACAGAGGGTGGTGCCGTGCGATGCGGCAGACAACAGCACACAAGAAAAGATTAAGAACAACATACAAACTTTTATTTACATAAAATAGTGGAAGTATTTTACAAACTTATGTACAGTGGAAGTCTTGTTCATAGCTAAACTCTCAGCCTAGCTATGCAAAATTGCAGTCGTCTAGCCCGGGGACGCTACACACTAGCTACACGCGTCTGAAGATCATGGCGGCGTGCAGGGCTCCAACTCGGCCGTGTACCCCAACGGGGGCATCGCCTCATCCTCGGAGCCTTCCTCATACGTCTCACCTGCAACATATTAATATAGCAACCGTGAGCACAATGGCTCAGCAAAGCTTAATCGTCACTCCTAAACATGAGACTCTACATGCAGGGATTCTTAATATAGGAAAATGATATTACGATATAGACACGCCTACATGTTAATCCTTACTTTCAATTTTACAGTGACATGTTAATATGCCTTGGGCAGCCCCCACATCAGAAGTCCACAATCAAACAAGAAACGCTTTCCTCCGATGTGGTTATGCCCAAAGTGGAATACAAACTTAATGAGCTCTACATCTACAACATACATGGTTTCAATACAATAAAAGATCAATGCATCATATTCTTCCGGCCTCTTTCAATTCTTACTACGTCACAACGCAGTGAACAAGTGGTACTCAAATAACCATGAGGGACGGTGACTGCAATCAATAGACACCCAGATAACACGTCACATACACCCATTTCAGAAGTGTGGTGCTTCACACCTTCCAACTCTGCTGTATGCAGCAACCTTTCAAAGGAAACCCAAATGCCAAACCGGTCCATCCGTAACGGGCAGGAGGTCCCCGCGTGAAGCATGTCTGTGCCCACCGGCATATTTGCACCATGCTACCCTCAACCCACTTCTATAAAACAATTGGGTACGCCTCAGTGCCCAGGTTAACCAATTACATCGGTTTTCTAGTTTCCATATAGCCAGCATGCATCCGGTACTGTTCAAACTTGTCCAGCAGGACCGCACACGGCTCAGTCCTCAACCGACACCAACAGGGCTACGCACGTGAGACCTCCGCTCACTGCCTCCTAACCCCCTGCTGGGTCTCAATTTCTCATTCCTAAGCCATTATTTACTTCATTCTAGCCCGTGTGATAAAATCCTATCTCGCCAGTAGATTCCAACTACTCGACTTCTACCAAGATCCAAAGAACAATAGCATGGCATTTTTTACTCATCGAGCTGTAAACTACCCAACCCTCCATTGGATCTAGAGGTCATGCAAGTGCGGTTTCAATCACCTTAACTCTAATGCAAGCAATTCATCCTACACATAAGTGATACAAAGTAAAACTTTGCAAAAGTAATTAAATGAAAACTGGGGCTTGCCTTGTTGCGAGTCAAACCGGAAGTTAGCTTCTGGTGGGAGGATCTCCAAGGGCTCCGGAGCATCCCCAACTTTGTTCACTATATGGTATGCAACAAAATATTATGTATAAGTGATAATAGTTTCTATGAAGCAAGCTTCTACTCATAGCTACTGCTATTAAGGGTTCTTAATTGGCTTTGGAACTTTTCCAGGGGATACTAGACTCTATGGAGATGATTTGAGCAAAAATTGAGGAATTCTCATGGAAGTTTGTGGTCTCCAAAATTCCCACAAGTACATGTCTTCCTTGAATTTGGATCTCAAATCTGAAGTTTTGACATAGATAAAAGTGGAGGATTTAATTAGAGAAGCTCTCACTGGTTCTAAAAAAATTTATTTCATAATTTTTCGAGCTACCTATAGGGAGACATTGATTTTTGAACTTGGAGAAGTTTGCTGCAAAAGTTTCTGTTTTGAATTTGAGAATTTCCCATTAAGGCTGAATTTTTGATCAGGGTTTGGCCTAGCAAATTTACTCCAATGAAGCTCAAAATTTTACAGGAGATCACTATGGTTATGAAGGATCTTCTCGCCAATTTTTCGAAAATTCCATAACAGGGATATCCTGTAATTAATTCCCAAAAAATTAATTTGATGAATTTTGGAGAAAATTCCAGGGACCTTCAGACCAATTTCTTTGCATTTCTGCAAAGTACTGACTGAGAGGAACCAACAAAATTTGTTTCACAAATTTTGGACATTCCAACTGAAAGTTATGGAGGTTTGAAGTTTGACCAAAATCTGAAATTTCGGGGAAAAGTTTAAACTCTGGCCGCGGGCCCCACGGTTTGAATTGGGCTACTAATATCGCAGCCACAATGAGGCCTACAGGGTTTTACCCGCGCAGCCGCATCTGATCCGCCCGCAAACTGAATCCCGCACCGAATACAGAGGCTGACAGCTGGGGCTGCTCCCCCCTTCGTCTACCTCGCGCTACCCACGCTCCCCGCGGCGGAGACCTCCGGCGAGGCTCGTCGGAAGTGGTTTCCCAGCCAACTTACGAGCCAAAACTCGCTGCCTAGGGTTCTTGGGGTCACTGAACCCATTTGTGGGGTCCTCTCGGGCTGCCGGTGGCCGGAAACATGCCGGCGACGTGCGGCGGCCTCGGAACAACTTCGGCGACATCGGCCCGACGTTCTAGCCCGCCAAAAGTTTGGTTTATCGGTTCTACACCACCAGTGGAGGCTAGGGAAGCTTGGTGAATACGCACAGAGGCGAGGAAACGGCGGCTACCATGCTTTCACCGTGCGCCCGAGGCGCGCCGCCGAGTTTGCGCTCGGGGAAACTGAAAATGGGTTGTCTACATGGATATTCGAGCTAGGGTTGTGAACATAAGATGATCGCCAGCTAGTTTAGCTCCTATGTGTAAGATTTGGTGACCTAAGAACAATTATGAAGTGAGAATTTCTCGATTTCATCCCGGATTTCGAGTTGCCAGGCCCGGACGAATTTCACCGAATTCGCCGGCGAGGATCTACGGTTGGGCTTATGATTTGGGGAGGAGCTGCACTGATCACCACCGCATCCTTGGGTGTCCCTGCTCGGCTGTGAAAGTCGCCCGGTCGGGCAGTCCACGTGAGCCCGGGTTGCGGTGCCACTCGGCCGCCGTGAAGAAGACGCACGCTCGGAGTTGAGAAGCCGAGGCTCAAGCAGTTCTCACACCAAGGAGGTGGGGATCACGTGGTGCCATTTTTCTGCTCGGGAAGGCTCTGGGCACAGTGGTTGGACGGCACCCAATCGAGTTACAAAGGTGGTGGAGCTCTCTCCGGTCAGTGGAGAAATCTTTCATTCGCACGGTGCAGTGGCTCGGTGGAATGATGACTGAGTGGGGTGGAGTGTTGAGGGCTCTCAGCTGGGTCTGAATACGTGGAGAGAAGCGCTGAGGTTGAGGGCACGTAGTTTGCTGGCGCTTCATGCTGCCGCTCGGTGGCGCGCCGGGGTGAAAACAGAAACTGACTGAAGTCTCCTGTGACTGACTGCTGGGTTCCACTCCCTCAATTCTTTCTCATTTTTCCACTGATATTTTAGCACAGCTACTCACAATTAAAAGCTATACTTCCACACCAAGTCTTGGTTTGAATTTTTGGAATTCAGATAGATTTAATTCTGTTGTGGAATTGGAACTGTGTTTGGCTCTTTGAATTTGAATTTGAATCTTCCTCCTTCCATTTCTCCAAATACATAGCAAACCAAGCTCAAATAATCTGAATTTTGGCATGGATGCTAATCCGCTGGTGGGCACTGCGGATGCTCCGCGCAGATACCTCCTACTCGGGACGATAGGACCAGTTCAACACTTGGCTAACTGATGAAAGGTGGTTGCGTACGACGTCCGTGGTGATTGCTGTCGGCAACATCGAGTACGGGCGTATGTGATGGGTTATTCGGGTAACCCTGCAGGTGTAAATCGATTATAACCGCCGTCCCTCGTGGTTAGTGAGTATCACTTGTTCACTGTACCGTGACGTAGAAAGAACAGGCTAGTGTCATGTTAAAAGATTGCTGATTGAAAGCTTTACATTTTGCTAATGAAATGCTTTAGTTTAGAGTTAATTAAAGTTTTTTTCAACCTTGGGCAAAGCACATCAGAGAAATGAGTTTCTTGTTTGATTGCGACTTTCTTATGTGTCTTAGCACGAGGTTCTCCAACAACTTGTTGCTAAAACTTGAAAGTAAGATTCAACTAATTAGGCGTGTCTTTTGCAATATATATTCCATTATACACTGCAAACCCAGCATGTAGGATTTCATGTGTAGGTAAGACGGGTAAATCTTGCTGAGCCATCATGCTCACTGCTTGTGTTTGAAGCATTTGCAGGGATCTATGAGGAGGAGGCTCCCGAGGAGGAGATGGACCCCCAAGAGGGAACCACCGTCGAGTGGGAGCCGTGCACACCGCTGTGTTAGTGTGCGTGTGTGCTAGTGAGGACACGTTCATGGGCTGAATGTGAACTTCTTTTGCTTAGTCTATGCCCGTGATTGTAGACTTAACGTTATTTTGTTGTAACTATGTTCATAAACACTTTTATGTAATAAAATTTTTGCTTCCGCTTATTACATTTTATGTGTGTTATCCGGTGCTGTGCAACGCAGCACCCCTCAGCGTGATCCTGGCTAGTCGAGACCGTCGGGTCCTCCAAATATACTTGACCTTCAGTAACCATTAAGAGGCATGGGACCTCATTTGCTAGACCAAATGATGTTTCAATCTTGTATATCTCTGAAAAATAGGATAAATAACAGAAACTTTTTCAAAGTGTTACCCAATCTTGTAAATTCCATATCTCCCTGTAGGAAACTCCAAAAATGGTAAAACCAATTCCTATGGACCCAGGACATTGTGTTCTTCACAAAAAGGCCACTTTTCAGCATGGGAGAGCTCAAGAAATAGGAGGTAAAGGCACAATAGTAAAACCACATAAGGAATTGTTGTGACCACATTGAGCTATTCCTTGAGCTTAAATTCTGCACACTGCCTACATTTCCTCTGTTGAAGCTACTAGTAAATTTTCAGCTTCATTGGACCTCTGGAACTTGAGCTAGCCTTCTTTAGGTCTAGGTGTTCATATAAAGACTTAATGACATGGTGACTAATATTATTTTCATTTCACCTAGCATCTTCCTCTCTAATGTAGTAGATATAACAACAGAAACCTTGCTGTTGTTTTCCCCTCTTAGTCATAGGTAACATGTACAACAACTTTAAAGCATTTTCTAAGTTGCTTTCGAAATTATGTGCATCATAATCTCAACAGATCACGTGACTTCGACGCTCGACGAGGAGTTCAACTCAGAGTTTAGGATCTCCATCTTGTGACGAGTTTGGCAGATTATCCAGAGGAAGATTAAACTCATAGATTCACTAACAAAACCGCTGAGCAAGGAAAGCCCCGGTTTGCATATAATTGCCTCTTTAATTTTTGCTTTACTTTCACCCAATGTTGTTAGACTTGATATTGTTCATTATGTCTAGGATGCTTGAAACTCCAACTGCATTACCATGAATTCCCTGAGTGGAAGGTTTAGCATAGGTTTTCCCTCGTCATAGCTGGCTAGGCTAATGTTGTAGATAGCCGGGTAGAAGTCGAGTAGTTGGAAGCTACTAGCGAGAAAGGTCGAGTGGCAGAGTCTACTCACGAGAGGAAGTTATTGATAAGAGCACCCTCAAAGAATGTTAGATGTAGACGGGGAGTTCCTGTAGGATGGAACAATCAAGGTTTTCTCGACCCGATGGGTGTGACAATGCTTGGGACCACATTGGGACTGGTCTAGATATGGTAAGGCTAATGTGGAGGTTGGGTATTAGCACCGTCTGTGTTGGTTAAGGACCACGCCGTATGCGGTCCTGCTGGACACTTTTGAGCTGTACCAGATATATAGTGGGGTATGAGACCCATGAAACCGATGTAACTCGATGGACTGTGGCATAGAAACTCATCCTTTTCCTGGGAATGGAATTGAGAAGGCTGGAGGTGTAAATCCTTTAGCGGGCAACTTCGACGTGTCCGTGTAGAGGACCATCCTGCTCGGGACGAAGCGTGTTTCTATGTCAGGGTGTCGGGTGAAAAGTTGCTGCATACAACATAAGAAAGAGCTCTCGAGTGTGTCTTTAGAGGCGGGTGTATGTGTCGTGTATTCCGGATTGTTATTGATTCAAATCACCATCGCTCATGGTTAAGGATAGAGCATACTTGCCCACTGCACTGTGACGTAGTAAGAAGAGGAAGTAAATCTCATAAGATGTTGTTCTGGCTTAATAATTATATGGAAACCTTGACTGAAGTAGAGATAGTGCCAACTAAATTTCTATTCCACCTTAGGCTAGCAACATCGGAATAAGACTTTCTTGTTTGATTGTGGACTTCCGGTGTTGTGATGCGTGGGGACCATTAAATTGGCTGCTATAAGAATCTGAATATAAGGATCAAGGTTGGGTAAGCTTTTTATGCAAATTCAACTTCCTATGTTATTACAACTCCTGCATATAGAGTTACATGTTTAAGATCATCGTTTAAGACTTGCCCAGCCTTAGTGCTCACGGTTGCTTTCGTAGTTGTTTTTGCAGGTAGCATGATGCATGCCATGAAGACGGTTGTTCGGTGAGACCTCAGACCTCATGGTTCGTATAGCTCACCGGAAATCTAACCGCTGCATTACTCTTGTGAAGCTAGTAGGAAGCATCCACGGGCTGGATGGCTTCTCTTCTGCATAGTTAGGATCGAGAGTGAGTATATGTAGAGTTTTATTTCCGCTGCATATGTACATGTTTTGTACATTATCTTGCAAAAGACCTTATATTGAGAAATAAAGGATTTCATATGTTTATATTGTCTTTTCATGTATGTTGTTGGGTACAGCATCACACAACACCACCCCATGCGATTCCCGGAGTGTGAACCCGGAGGGGTTCCCCACACTACCCAATTGGCACCATGCTTCATCAAGCAGTCGTAGTTGCGTGTCTTGAGTCCCCTAAGTATCTCGGCGTTTGCTCTTTCAACTTGATCGTTGCTCTCTGTGTGAGCAACGGAAGCATAACAGACTTGGATGCCGAGGTCTTCGCAGTAGTCTTGGAACACTGCACTAGTGAACTGGATCCGTTGTCAGTGATGATTATGTTCGGGACCCCGAACCGACAGATGATTGACTTGATGAACTTGACTGCTGACTGCTTGTTGATTGTTACTACAACGACAGCTTCCGGCCACTTGGTGAACTTGTCTACGGTGACGTAGAGGTACCGGTACCCTCCGACAGATCTGGGGAATGGCCCCAAGATGTCTTGCCCCCACACAGTGAAGGGCCATGAAGGCGGGATCATCTGCAGCGTCTGTGCCGGTGTGTGGATCTGCTTGGCGTGAAACTGGCACACCTTGCATCTCATGACCAGCTCAACACCATCATGGAGAGCAGTCGGCCAGAAGAAGCCATGCCTGAAGGCTTTACCGACCAACGTGCGGGAAGTTGCATGGTTCCCAAACTCGCCTCCATGGATCTCTTCGAGCAAGTTGCAGCCCTCCTCCCAGGTTATGCACCGCAATAGAACGCCATTGGCGCCACGATGGTAGAGATCCCCTTCTACCAGCACGTATCTCTTAGCCAACCGAGCGATCCGATCAGCGGATACACGTTCATCAAAAAGGATATTATCTTTCAAGTAGTCCCGGATCTCTAGGATCCATGCGTCGGGACCTACTTGAGCATTTGGATATTGAGCGCCGGGTTGCATGGAGTTCCCGGTAATGCTTACGATCCTTGGCGGGCACCATGGTAGCAGGGCCACCGGAACCGCCAGCTTCGAGGTCCTGATCTTGCCCCCTTCGCCTGGTTCGGCCGGCCAGGTGGTAGGTCGCAGCAACTTCCTTTCAAAGACTCCCTCAGGCACCGGAGCCCAGGTGGAAGCCTTCGTTGACAGGTTGTTGGCTGTTGTGTTGTTGGCGCGGGAAACATGACACAAGTCCAAAGCTAAGAAGTCCTTCTCCAACGTCTGCACTTGGAGGAGATAGGCTGCAAGCTGAGGGTCATTGCAGCAGCACTCTTCCTTGACTTGCTTGATGATCAGTTGAGAATCACCCTTGACCAACAACTGCTGGACCCCTACGGATAACGTGGTCTTTAACCCAAAGATGAGAGCTTCATACTCCGCCATGTTGTTGATTTTTTTGAAGTCAAGTCGCACCATGTACTTGAACTGCTCCCCAGTTGCTGTGAGGAGCAGTACCCCCGCTCCGGCACCTTGCTTGCGCGAGGAGCCATCGAAGAAGAGAGTCCAGTGAGGCCCAGTGAAGACCGGAGCTCTGGGCTCTGGTTCACCAATGTCTTAGCCCTCTGGGTGGCACGGTGGTGGTGTCCGCTTCGCCACGAAGTCAGCTAGCGCCTGACTCTTCACCGCTCAAACTCTGACAGCTCCGCAGCCCATTTGGCCATGTTCCCAGTTGCATTGGGGCTGTGGAGGACGGTTCTCAGTGGGTACGAGGTGGCCACTGAAATCTTGTGAGCATGGAAATAGTGGCGCAACTTCCTTCATGCAACGAGGACTGCGTAAAGCAGCTTGTGCACCTCTAGATATCTTGTCTTGGCATCATGGAGGACCTCGCTGATGAAGTAGACTGGACGCTGAATGGTCCGGACCCTCGCGGACGGGTCCGGTGCACCCTCTTCGAGAGGTCCGGGACTCGGGGGCCATCGGCCCCTGGGTCCGGGACCGCACTCTGGAAGATGGGACCCAGACGTGCATTAGTCGTCAAGTCTAGTTAGCTGAGACCTGACTAGCTCTTCTTGGGGAGGTCCGGGACTCAGGGAACCCTGGCCCCCCGGGTCCGAGACTGCATCCCGGGAGCTCGGACCAGGATATGCATTGATCATCGAGTCCGGCTGACTGGGACCTGACTAACTCCCCGACCCTTGGGTCTCTTGCGAAGTCCAAGTCCTGGAACTCTGGACCAACGGCAGAAAGAGCCTCGTCTAGGACTTGAGGTTGATGGAGTTCTGGCCGCTCCGCGACCAGGACCATGGTCACGACCTCCGTTATTGCAGCGATGTATAGGAGAAGAGGCTCGCCTTGTTCCGGGGCCACCATGATTGGCAGCGTTGTGAGGAACTTCTTACGTCGGTCAACGCCAAGACAGGAACGTCCCCTCTTAGCCACGTCCGTACGTTCAGTACTGGCATACGCATACCATACATTATGTTAGAAGCATACGTACCATACCGTGTCCCTCACAGAGCACCAATGCTTCATGTGTACGTACCCACATCCCTGATACGTATGCTACTGTATCCTTCTCACTAACCCATACGCACCCGTGAAACTGCGAGGGCGGCTCTAATTCCATTTGTGGCAGCACTCTCTATGATCATAGACTAGTCCCACAGACTAACACTAGTATTTTCTACGCACTTTTGCCCTCACTCGTGCGCACCCGGGAAAACTTCCCGATTGGTCACCCATCCCTAAATTTTTGCGGGCCAAGCACGCTTAACCTTGGAGTTCTTTGCAGGTGGACTTCTAGAAAAGAAGGTATACCTTGATGGTATGAGTATTTTATCAATCCTATGAAGCCGGGAGCCAGGATGTCATATCCGCTCAGCCAGTCTAGAGATAAACCGACTGAGTGCAGCCAAGTATCCGGTAAGCTTCTGCACGTCCTTGATGCGGACAGGCGGCCTCATCAATTCTATTGCCTTAATCTTCTCTGGTCTAGCTTCGATCCCTCGGTGTGAGACCAAGAAACTGAGTAGCTTCCCGGTAGAGACCCCAAAGACACATTTGTCTGTGTTCAACTTCGTGCGTGTCAAACGCAGTCTGTCAAAGACTAGGGCTAGGTTGTCGAGCAAAGATGCTTGCGACTTAACCTTTACTACTATGTCATCGACATTAACCTCTACAAGGTCACGAATGAGATTCCCAATTGTTTTATGCATTGCATGCACGAAAGTGGGAAGGGCATTCTTAAGACCATAAGGCATGGATACATAGCAATATAGACCATCTACTGTGATGAAGGCATTATGCTCTTCATCTTCCATAGACATAGGAATTTGGTAAAAACTTGAATAAGCATCTAGGAAACACAGTAGATCACATCCGGATGTAGAATCCACTATTTGGTATATACGTGGGAGAGGAAACGAATCCTTTGAACATGCCTTCTTTAGGGTGGTGTATTCGATGCACATCCGAGACTTCCCGCCAGCCCTGGGGATGAAAACAGGGTTGTCAAGCCATCGTGGATGGTGGACCTCTCGTATGAATTTGGCGTCGAGCAGCTTCTTGATTTATTCACGGATGAAGTATTGCCGCTCGATGGATCGTTTCCGAGGCTTCTGTTGTACCGGCCTGACATCAGGGTAGATCTTCAGATGGTTCTCAATCACCTCCCTGGGGATCCTGGGCATCTCTGTCGGTTGCCATGCAAACATGTCAACGTTAGCCCGAAGGAAGGTGACGAGCGTGTCTTCCTATTTGTCACACAGGTGTGAAATGTCCAAAATTCTAGCAAGTGGCTTAGCTAATTCCCACTTAGGAAAATGAGGGGAATTAAAATGTTGAAATATAAAATTGTGAGTTCAAAGTGCTGACTCATACTTGCAAAAACTTCCAAACATGGAGAGCTAAATCCACAATTTGGTTCCTCATAATTCAAATAATAAACCTGCCAAATTTTGTCGCATTTGGAGGGGGTTTACCATTTGTTTGGAATTTAGTGAGGAAGCAACAAAAATCTGAATTCAAACCTCAGTTTCAAATTCCAATTTCATCAAACTGCAAATTGGGTTTCACAAATGTGTTCTGCACATTTGAAATAGCATCCATGCCAAAATTCAGATCATTTGGGTTTAGTTTGCTATGGTTTTGAATCAATGAGAAGGGGGGAATTCAATTCCTAATTGAAATTCAAACATCCAAATGCAATTCAAACTTTACACCCAAGAACAGAATGCAGTTGAATTAAATTCAAACCATGACTTGGTGTGCAAGTCTAGCATTTAAGTGTGAGTTGCTGAGGTAAAAAGATCAGTGAAAAATGAAAAAAGAATTGATGGCGTGGGACCTTGCAGTAAACCTCACAGCTCCACACAGTCAGCTCTCTGTAATTTTCACCGAGCCAGCGAGCTGTTGCGCGTGCTGCCGGCCGAGGCGCACTGCTGATGTGCCTCCACCTCAACTGGTTCTCTCCACGTCTTCAGCTACAAAGGGGCTTCCGAGGGACGTGTCATTCCACGTTGCACCGGCATCCCACCGAGCCGTAGCCTTCTCACGTGCGTCTTCTTCTCTGTTTTTCCACTGCTTGAGCGACTCTCGGCTCCCCGTCGCCCCCATGATAAAGGCCACAACTCGGGCGAATTTTCACAGAAAAAACAAGCACCATCCTCTCCTCGATCTTCCGGTGAAAACCTTCTTCCATTTCGTTTAGTATCGAGGGAGTATTTCCCTGTTTACCGATCACACGTTCTTAGAACCGAGGGGGACTTTGCCTCAAAATTCTTGATGATCGGTTCATCCCAGATCGTGTCCGCTGAACCATTAGTCCTATACCTTCCTACGATCAGCTAGGATCAACAAGCATAAAAAACCATCAACCACAGGCACTGTTCTTCGAGTTTTTTGGGTCGCCGCTAATTTTTGCCCTAGGTCGATAATGAGGTCATAGCTCTGGCCATTTTCACGGCAAACCGGATCTATATTCGTGCTTACCATGTCACCACGGAGCTGTAGGAATAAACCGTACTTGAAATAAGGATTTGTAGAGCTCGGGCGACCTCGCCGGAGTTGGAGCCGCCACTGTCACCGTTGCGAGATGGTTTCCGGCCACCCCCGGCCGTCGCCGACCCCCTCAGCGTATTCCACATGCGAACTTAGGACCAGGAGGTGAGAATTAGCGAGTTCCAAGCGGGGAAACGATGGGCGGCTGTAAAAGTCCCAAAAATGTAAAGGCAATAAATAGAGGGTTGGATACAGATAACGTGCGGAATGCATGAAAATGGGACTTACAAAAACTTTATACACGTGATGATGCACATGGGTGTCCAACCAAACGAGCTCTCACGTTCATTTGAAATGTGTTAAGCCAAGGTTGAATTAAACACCATGTGTAAAGTTCTTATGTGTAAGAGGGGGTTTAAATTCAGATTTGAACTCAATTGTTCCCCTCAAGTTGCTGCCAAAAAATTGGAGTACACATGTATCCTCATATCTTTAAATTCGAGGAAATTCATGGTGGCTATATTCTGATTTCAGGGTGGGCTAAAAAGGAGTTAAACATGATCATTTCCAAATGTGAGCTGAATTCAAATTTGAAAGTGAACTTCGCACTGGATTTGGTTTATTCAAATTTCTGTAAAGGTCCCAAAATTATGAATACAAAGAAACACTTATTTGCAAAAGTTGGTTTCATATGTATGAAAATTGGGACTTGTTAAAACTTTTCCCCACATGTGATAACACACATGAGGATTTTGCTTCACACAAGTCAAATGTTTATCTGAGAACTTGGAACCCTAGAGGGGTCAAAAACAAGGATGGGAAGTTCCCATATGTGTGAGAAAACAAAAATCAGTTTTGGAACAATTTGTTCAAACACAAATTCAAATGAGAAAAACACAATGGAATTCAAAACTGTTGTGCTAAAAATCTCATTTGCAGCAGCCAAAATAAAAATCAGATTTCATATTTGAATTTGGATGAAACTTGCCCAATTATTCAAATGCAGTTTAATTTTCAACTCCACACAGTTGAATTTCATCATTTGCAGATTGTGGAGATATTTTGGAGAGATAAGGGGGAGATGGGACCCACATGTCATAGGTACCAAAATATCTACACAAAGGAGATGGGTCTCTGTTTTGCTGCCTTCAGGGGAGCGACAGCAGCTGCTGCTCGGGACAGCACGCCCGCAGCTGGTCGGCCGCCCCCGCAACCGACTCCAGCGCCGATACAGCCCCCCCCCCCCAGCGCCCTCATCCATCCACAACGTGCTCTCCCTCTGCTCACAGACCGAGCACAGAGGCTTTTCTTCTTCCCTCGCGCCCTGAGCAACACCTACGCCGCCGCCGTCGTTTGCTCGACAGCCGGCTCAAACAGGCGCGAACAACAGCTGGTCAATAGCCAGATAGCACCGGCGCAGCTCCCTCTCCCTCCTCAACGCGTCCCCGACCCATGATCGGCTCTCCTACCCCGAATCCACCACGGCCGTGTGGCGGCCGAACAAGGATTGACTGGGAGGCGTCCGTGGACAGCTCAGTCTGGTGAGTATCACGACCAAGTGCCGGCGCCTCTGGACGCGCCAAGGCACCCTGCTGCTCCCCTCCAAAGAGCAGACCGTGCCATGCATCGCCGGGAGTGAATTTTGAAAAATTGCTCCGGCGTACTCCATCTGACCTTCCGGCACGGTAATCCCGAATTCCTCTTAAATTCTCAATATTTGTTCATCACAGTTTGCACGAAGGGTCCAAAGTAGTAGGCGATCCTTTGCTCTTCACGGTTCTAGCCTAAAACTGCACATAGACCGATTATTTCATGGGTTTCTACCGGCGACCGAACCGGGGAACCGCAGTCGCACGGTGAAAGCATGTTTGCCATCATTCTCGAACGTTTTTGAGGCTAGGCCGAGCTCCCCCATCGTTCACTGGTGCTGTAGCACCATTTGGTCGAACTGTTGGTGCACTAGGATGGCCGGCCAACGTCGCCGATGAAGTGTCGGGCTGCCGCAGCGTCGCTAGCTACCATAGAGGTTTTGTCGGCTCGGGAAAACCTTACCATCGTGCTCAGCAGGGCGGGTTAGGCTCTGGCGGCGAGCCAGGGCTCGAGCAGAAGCCGGGAGATCGAGTTACGGCGATCTCCGGCGAGGGCGGCGGCGTGGGCACCCGGAGCGCGGGAACTGACCCGAGGTAGAAGAAGGGGTCGGCGGGCCCAGTCGTCAGTGAGAGAGAGTTTAAAACCCTGATCCTCTGTGGCTGTGGGATCCCATGTAACTGCACAGAGGGATCTGTGTGGCTCCGTGTGCCTTTGATTCTGTAAGTGACACGTGCCCCATGGCCCACAGTCAGGTTTAAACTTTTCCCCGGATTTATTCAAATCCCAGATTTTTCCCAAACTTTAGAAGAGCATAACTTTTGCTAGGAATCTCTAAAATTAGTGATTCAAATTGGGTTAGATTCAGATTGACAAACTCTATCCAAATATGCAACCCAATTTGTATGAAAGTCTTTATTTAATTCTGGAAAATTCTTTAAAGCTTTTCAGCAAAAGAATTTTAGAGGGAGTTTGGTATATCCAAAAATCCTCAAATTTTGCCAGGATATTCTTTAGGGTGTTATTAGACTCCTGTAAAAGTTTCAGCTCATTTGGAGTTGAATTAATCAGGGTAATTCAGATTGTAAGTTCCTGTATTCAAATGAATACAAAAACATTTTCAGGGAATTTCCAAAACTTGTAAATTCAGTTCTGGGAAATTCCTAGCTCCAAAAATCCTAGGAAAATTCATGTGGACTCTATAAACTATAATTGAAATTGTGGTTCACTGAGTTTGACATGAAAATGGATGTTACCTCAGAATTAATTCATCTTTGACTAAACACTTAGAGAATTATTCTGAATAAACCAGTCCATGAAATGTGCTAAATTTTGGTCCAGAGAACTTCTTGTGACAAGGAACTCACATGAAAATTCTCAGCTCCATTAGGGCTCTGGATCACCACTGTCATGTGTGATCTCGTAAGGTGATCAACACTTAAGTGGAAAGAAGCATTCAACACTTGATCTTAGTGTTTAAGCCCAACCCAAACCACTAGCACCAGTGTCATTTTAAATTCTTAAACAAAGTTCCAGTTTTAAATGGTCATTAGATCTTATGAGCAAAATCTTTTCAATTAAATACATATGCATGATCATAACGTGTAGTATATACGTGAAGAAGGTGAGGAGGACTTGGAGTGAAGATCAAGGAGGGAGGAGAACAAGTGATCAAGCTCCAAGTGATCATCACTAACTGATTGTAACAGTAGTCACCTGCAAAACAGGCAAGCCCCGGTTTGCACTTGAACCATTTTATAAAACATTTTCATTTGTAAAGATCATAGCTTTGCATCGTTGATTGCATTACGTCTAGATGATATTGAAAACTCCACTTGCATGACCAGAAACACCTATGAGAGAAAGGGTAGAATAGCAACTCCTCGAGGGAATTTGGCTATGCTAATGTTAGTAGGAAAGGTCCGGTAGAAGACGAGTAGTTGGAATCTACTCGCGAGTTTAGGGCTGGTTTACTCGGAACGGGTCCGAATTAGAAAGAATGATGAAAGTTCACACTTAAGAAATGGAGACCGGGCAGGGAGGTTTAGATGCAGCAGGTTGCAGGCCGTGCGTGCATAGCCCTGCCTGTGTCGGTTAAGGCCCGTCCGTGCTTGGCCCTGTTGGACAAGTTTGAGTTGTGTACCGGGCACATACTGGCTATATGGGACCCAGGAAACCGATGTACCTTGGGAGATCCATAGTGGAACTTTTCCAACTGCCTTAGGCTTTCGGCGTCAGGGTAGCAGGAGGTAACTCGCTCAAGAACATACCACAGCGGGTATGCACCTTGAGGGAACTTGCGTACTCGGGGCAGTTGGACTGCGTCCAATGTGGAAGATCTTGGGAAAGGTGGCCGCGTACAACGTCAGTCGAGGTTGCTGCCGGCAGCTCGGAGTACGGGTGTACGTGTCGTGTAGTCCGGGCGTGTACTGATTCGAATCACCGTCGCTCGCGGTTATATGAGCATACTTGCCCACTGCGTCTTGACGTAGTAACAACTGGAATTGTTTATCTTCGAACTTGATGAGGATGTGCTATAACTTGTATTGCAACCATGATTGAATTAGAGATAGGCTCATTAAAGTTTACTTTCACTTTGTGCAAGAAGCATCGCAACAAAGCGTTTCTTGTTTGATTGTGGAGTTGCGATGCTTTTCGGCTCAAGGTCTGCACAATGAGGCTTAAAATATGAAAGTTAAGGATCAACTTTAGGCGAGTCCCTTATGCAAATCTAGCCGACCCAATTGCAACCGTCTTGCATATAGAGTTTCTTGCTTAGGAGAGACGGGTCAGACTTGCTGAGCCTATGTGCTCACGCTTGCTATATAAGTGGTTTTGCAGGTTAACAACGATGCTTAAAAGAAGGTTGTCCGGTGAGACTCGGGAACTCCCGAGTCAGGTAACACATGTTGAACCGAGCCGCTGCTGCTTGTCTTCGTGTCGCTAGCGAGAGGAGTCCGTGGGCTGGACTTCATCTCGAATGCTCTTAGTTATTCGACGTGAGTTGATAAAGACTTCCGCTGTAGCTACTTGATGTAAAGTATTTACAAAGAAAAACTTGTAAGCTTCCACTATTGTTTTATGTAATACATTGTTCCTCATATGTGTGTTGTTGGGTGCCGCATAACACGGCACCACCCAATGCGATTCCCGGGCGAGTGGCCTGTCTCGGTTGAGCGGGTCGCGTCAGCGTGGTATCAGAGCCGCATTGGGAATAGCACACGGAATAAGGATGGTATTACGACAAAAATTTAGGTTCCGGTGAGGATACGGTACTAGGCCCACATAAGGATTACTATTAGCTTAATATGAAGGTGGCAACCTAACTTACTTGTTATGTCGGAAAATCGTGCATCTCGGGACGAGTTATGTCTTGGGGGGTGCACGTAAGCGCTGTCCACCAGTGCGCACAAGCTGAAGGGTGGAGCCCCACGGGTGGCAGGTAACCCGATCTGCTTTAGTATCCTCTACGACTCCTCATGTCGTTTGGGGTACTCGAGCAACGTCTATCCCAGGCGTGCGTGGTGCAATTTGGGAAACCCCGTCACGTGGTTAGTAACGTGAACACGTAGCTCAAGGCGTGTTTGGCTTGAGAACGCCTGTGCGAGTGATGACGGACGGGTGTAAGAAATGTATGCATACCGGGTTCGGTGTGCAGCCGGACCTGATGATTGAGTGTGACTCATGCAGGATTAACAACGAAACCGTAGTACGAATAGTATACGTTTGCGAGTGACCGTTTTAGTGCCACCTAAGATACGTTATACCGGTATAATCCGGTTAGGATTTTCTTTTGGTGAGGCTACGTAGTACCGACATGCTTCTTACGGTGCATCGACGCCGTACTAAACATAATAACCCCTTTCCTTTGAAGAAATGACTCATGAACTAACTTTCAACTAAAAATGGAAGTTTGAAACAAATATTAGTTACTGAACTCTTATTTTGAGCTAAGATTCAAATGAGAGGAAAATGACTTCAAAGATTTCAAAAACAGAGTGCTCTGTTTTCAGCAGAAATTTGTGTTGGACTTCTACAGAGCATAATTCTGAGTAGCTTGACCCAATTAAGGTGTAAGGTACAACTATGCAAAGATTTTCAAGTGATCTACAACTTCTATGTAGACCTCCAAAGCTAAATCACATGCTAAATGGGTAGAAAGTTCAGAGAAGAGTAAACTGTCCAGAACCAGGACGGTAACGAAACCTCTCTGGACCTTTCTGTTTTTAAGCCATAACTTTCTGTAGATAAACCCTTAAGAAGCCTATGATACACCATTGGATAGGTTATGAAATGTGCAACATTGTTGTAGTTCAATGTTTGTTCAGGTTCTTATTGTATTTACATATACAACTGTAATAAAATCAGCCATGTACAAAGGAGGTGCTGGCAAATTTTATTCAGGAATCCTGTCAACTTTGGAAAAATCATAACTTTTAATCCGGAGATGATCTGGGGGCATATGAGTACTCGTTGGAAAGATACTGAAGTTAACTTTAACTTTGGTATTCAACTTGAGTCATGAAAATGCTCTTAATTAGATCAAAATCTGGAGATAGTGCATAAAGGTCTGTCCTGTACAGATAGGCTGAATAGCTATGCCTACTAAGGAGTTGTGTAAACATGAATTTTGTTACTGCTTTCATAAAGTTTTGACATAATCATGCTTCCATTAGTCACACATACTGCTGAGTTCTTGCTTAACTCATCTCAACTACATTTTGCAGTATGGTTCGTAATCGCTCTAGGAGTAGGGCCGGAAGTTCTCGTCGAGGCGGTGATGCTTCCATTCCACCGTTGGAACCACCATCCACGGGATGGATGGATCTTATGACTCGAGTCGTCGAGTCTAACCAAGAGAACACTAGGCTACTCCAAGAAGCAACGCAAGAACACACACGCTTACTCCAAGCTTTGGTACAGCAAGGCGTACTCCAGAACACGCAACAAGTCGTTCCACCTCGGAACGCTTATCTGGACTTCTTGGCGGCTCAACCGCCTATCTTTACTGAAGCCACCGAACCTGTCGAAGCAGATCAATGGCTTCGTGTCATGGAGTCTAAATTTGGAGTATTCAAATGTGATGAATACCAGAAGACAAAGTTTGCCGCTCAACAACTCCATGGAGCCGCCGGAAATTGGTGGGTGGATCATCTTGCCACCATTCCGGAGGGCCATCAAGTAACATGGAGAGAGTTTTGTGAAGCCTTTCGTACCCGTTACATACCACTAGGTATTGTCAAGGCAAAGCGGGAGGAATTTTTGGGCTTAAAGCAAGGGGACATGAGTGTCCTCGAATATGTCAGGAGATTTAATCTTTTGGCCCAATATGCTCCCGAATATGTGACGAAAGAAGAAGCACGGTGTGACCTATTCTTCCATGGCCTGAGTGGCATATTACGGGAGAAGCTGGCCGTACATAATAACGGCAGTTACACCGACATGGTCAATGCGGCTTTCATTCAAGAGAAGCCGACACTTGAGTGGCAAGCGGAGAAGAGAAAGATGAGTGAGATCGAGCAGGCTAGCACAAGTTATGTGCCTCGGAAGTACCGTTTGGTGTATCAAACGCCATCCGGTGAAAGACGGAGGCCACCTGTACAATCAACTCCTCAGAGATTGATTACTGGTCAAGTTTTACAACTTGCACCACCTCCACTGCCGCAGCATCAGACGGTGGTTTGTGCTCCATCGCTGCAGCCATATGTACCTAGCAGTCCATCGCAAGTCAACGAAGAACCGGAGAGGCATCCGTGTCTTACTTGTGGGCCAAAAAGGTCCAATAAGAAGACCATTTTCTGGGTAGCCCTTACTTTATTAATAGCTTAGGCAAGGATTTTTTTAGAAAGATTATTAGCCTTCTTAGAATATCCGCCTATATTAATAAAGAGTTTGAGATTGACCACCCACAAGACAAGAGTTTGACCACGGGGTAAGGTTACCATTCCCAAAGAAAAGACCAGTTACGGACTCTACAACATCAAAAAAGAGAACAGAATCGGCGATCCTTCGAATGCTCGGATTAGCAGGGGATCTGCTAAAGAAACATTATAGAATAGCACCCTTTGATGAGAGATATGAGCAAGAGGCTTCAAGAAAACTTGTGTTTTCGGGGGACCTGGCCTAAGAAGCGCCATCCCGAGATCGGACTCGAGGGATGGTAAGACCCGAGCTCCTGCGAGGCAACTCTTCCCTCCGGAAACCGCAGGAGATAGTTGCCCATCATACGGCTCACCAACTTCACTTGCCTCTAAGGGGGGCTCGCTCCGGGCAGGTTCGGATCACTTACTATACACGGCCCTACGAAGGGGTTAGGAGCGTTTTCAAGATGATTCTTTCTTTGTCGAGAAGGTCTTTTCGCCGTAAGGGCCATTATGCTAGGCAATGTCTGGAGGGAATTCGAGGCTACGGGTCATCATATTTACAACAATACGACCCGTACCTTAATCTGCAGATAGGAGGGCAGATAAGGGGCAACCTTCACTATACTGTGATTGATGATGTTCCGGAAGGAGAAGCCGCTTTAGCAGGGATGTTTTCTCTGAATCAGATACCGGTTTTAATTCTCTTTGATTCCGGTGCCACACACAACTTCATTAGCCAACCTTTTGTGGCTCAACATCAGCTCCAAACCGTTTATACAAAGAGGCAATACCTCATATCTTCGCCCGGGGGCAGCAGTACCGCAAGCGAGGTTGTCTCCCGAGCACCTCTTTGTTTGGGGGGTAAAATATACCCTACGACCCTCATTATTCTTGAAGGTCTGAAGATCGACATCATTTTGGGGATGTCGTGGTTGAATTACCACGGAGCGGTTCTTAACATCAGCTCCAGGACCGTTGAGCTCAACTCCCCACAGCACGGTCTTCATATATTAATTCTGGGCGCCAGACGGCAGCAGATTGCAACAGTGAACCACACGGAAGCTGTCAAGATAGAGGACATTCCGGTGGTACGTGAGTATCCGGATGTGTTTCCCGATGATTTACCGGGCATGCCGCCCGAGCGAGACGTTGAGTTCAAGATCGAACTTATACCGGGAACCACACCGATATCACGAAGGCCGTACAAGATGGCACCCAATGAACTGGCAGAATTGAAGACACAGCTGAATGACCTAATGAGCAAGGGATTTATACGACCGAGTTCGTCACCTTGGGGTTGTTCAGCGTTGTTTGTCAAGAAGAAGGACGAAACACTACGGCTTTGTGTTGATTATCGTCCTTTGAACGCCGTTACCATCAAGAACAAGTATCCACTACCTCGCATAGATATGCTCTTCGATCAATTAGTGGATGCGAAGGTATTTTCGAAGATGGATCTTCGGTCCGGATATCACCAGATTAAAATCCGGGCAGAAGATATTCCAAAGACGGCATTCTCAACGAGATACGGGCTGTATGAGTATCTCGTTATGTCTTTTGGTTTGACCAACGCCCCGGCACACTTTATGTACCTGATGAATTCAGTGTTCATGCCGGAGTTGGATAAATTCGTCGTGGTCTTCATCGACGATATCTTGGTGTACTCCAAGTCAGAGGAAGAACATGCTGAACATCTGCATATTGTGCTACAAAGATTGCGAGATCATCAGCTCTATGCAAAATTCAGCAAGTGTGAATTCTGGATTAATCAAGTACCTTTTCTCGGACACATTATTTCAGCGGAGGGCATCGCTGTAGATCCGAGTAAGATTATCCAAGTACAGAAATGGGGGTCACCAAAGTCAGTACATGAAATCCGAAGCTTCCTCGGTTTAGCGGGTTACTACCGGAGGTTTATTCCGAGTTTCTCCAAGATTGCTAAACCGATGACAGAATTATTAAAGAAGAATACCAGATTTGTGTGGGGTGCTGCGTGTGAACAAGCTTTCAAGACCTTAGTGAAGCATCTCACGACAGCCCCAGTTCTTGCTCAGCCGGATACAACAAAGCCATTCGACGTTTATTGCGATGCATCTGGCATCGGTCTTGGCTGCGTGCTGATGCAAGAAAGACGAGTGGTCGCTTATGGATCTCGTCAACTCAGAACTCACGAGCAGCATTATCCAACTCATGATCTTGAGTTAGCTGCCGTGGTCCTTGCTTTGAAGATGTGGAGGCATTACTTGCTCGGAAATCTTGTACACCTCTACACCGACCACAAGAGCTTGAAGTACATCTTCACTCAAAAAGAATTGAACATGAGGCAACGAAGATGGCTAGAGCTCATTAAGGACTATGAACTAGAGATTCATTATCATCCAGGAAAGGCGAATGTGGTCGCCGATGCGCTCAGTCGTAAGGCGCATATCCATCACCTAACTATTGCTGAAATGGATGATGAAGGACCAAGCCTCCGTGTCATCCCGCATGGAGCTCTCTATAATCTTGCTCTCATTCCTACCATCCGAGAGGAGATCATTGAGGCTCAGCGAAAAGACAAGGGTATGTCTCACATACGACGGAGGATAGACAACGGAGAAATGAAGTGCTTCCGGAAGGACGATGAAGGTACTTTGTGGTTCAACGACCGGATTGTAGTACCCCGGGATATGGGACTACGGAGGAAAATTTTGGATGAAGCTCATTTGTCCAAGTTTTCTATTCATCCGGGCAGTAATAAAATGTACCAAGATCTCCGGAAGAAGTTTTGGTGGACACGTATGAAACGTGAAGTTGCAAAATACGTTTCAGAGTGTGATACGTGTCGAAGAGTCAAGGCCGACCATATGAAGAAGTCAGGCCTGTTGCAGCCATTGCAAGTACCGGCATGGAAGTGGGAAGACTTGAGTATGGACTTCATCGTCGGGTTGCCGATGACCTCCCACAACCATGATTCGATTTGGGTAATCGTGGACCGATTAACCAAATCAGCACATTTCATCCCTGTGCATACTAGGTACAACGCAAAGCAGTATGCGGAGCTGTATATAGCACGGATCTTGTGCTTACATGGAGTTCCCCGCACCATTGTGTCAGATAGAGGATCGCTGTTCGTAGCCCGTTTCTGGGAACAGCTACACACCTCCTTGGGGACAAAGTTGATTAGAAGCTCTGCATATCACCCTCAAACCGATGGGCAAACTGAGAGGGTGAATCAAATACTAGAGGATATGCTAAGAGCATGTGCCATCCAACACGGTAAGAGCTGGGATGATCACTTACCGCTGGCGGAGTTCTCGTACAACAACGGATATCAGACGAGCATCAAAATGGCACCATATGAAGCTCTATACGGCCGGAAGTGCCGTACACCATTAAATTGGTGCGAATCTGGTGAACGAGTAACGTTCGGGGTCGATCTTGTCAATGAAGCCGAAGAGAGAGTTCGGATAATACAAGAGAACCTCAAAGCTGCCCAATCTCGTCAAAAGAGCTACGCGGACCAGAGACGTCAACCGCTGCATTTCAAAGTCGGAGAGCACGTGTATCTTCGTGTGTCTCCGATGAAGGGGATTCATCGGTTCGGTGTCAAGGGGAAACTTGCTCCCCGATTTATCGGTCCGTTTACTATCACGGAGAAGTGCGGAACTGTAGCCTACCGGCTGGAACTACCAGCAAGCCTTGCCGGTATTCACGACATATTTCACGTATCCCAGCTGCGGAAATGTCTCAGGTTTACAGCTGCCATCCGCACCGAAGACATCGACGAGTTGAAACCGGATCTCACCTATGTCGAGCAACCTGTACAGATTATCGACGAAAAGACCCGGACCACCAGGAACCGGACTTTAAAATTTTACAAAGTCCTGTGGAGTAATCATACCCCAGAAGAGGCGACGTGGGAAACCGAAGATTACATCCACAAGAATTATCCGGAGCTTTTGTCATAAACCTTGTAATTACCTCCCACCTCGTTCCTCTTTTGAATCTCGGGACGAGATTCCTTTTAAGGGGGGAGGAATGTAAAGGTCCCAAAATTATGAATACAAAGAAACACTTATTTGCAAAAGTTGGTTTCATATGTATGAAAATTGGGACTTGTTAAAACTTTTCCCCACATGTGATAACACACATGAGGATTTTGCTTCACACAAGTCAAATGTTTATCTGAGAACTTGGAACCCTAGAGGGGTCAAAAACAAGGATGGGAAGTTCCCATATGTGTGAGAAAACAAAAATCAGTTTTGGAACAATTTGTTCAAACACAAATTCAAATGAGAAAAACACAATGGAATTCAAAACTGTTGTGCTAAAAATCTCATTTGCAGCAGCCAAAATAAAAATCAGATTTCATATTTGAATTTGGATGAAACTTGCCCAATTATTCAAATGCAGTTTAATTTTCAACTCCACACAGTTGAATTTCATCATTTGCAGATTGTGGAGATATTTTGGAGAGATAAGGGGGAGATGGGACCCACATGTCATAGGTACCAAAATATCTACACAAAGGAGATGGGTCTCTGTTTTGCTGCCTTCAGGGGAGCGACAGCAGCTGCTGCTCGGGACAGCACGCCCGCAGCTGGTCGGCCGCCCCCGCAACCGACTCCAGCGCCGATACAGCCCCCCCCCCCCCCCAGCGCCCTCATCCATCCACAACGTGCTCTCCCTCTGCTCACAGACCGAGCACAGAGGCTTTTCTTCTTCCCTCGCGCCCTGAGCAACACCTACGCCGCCGCCGTCGTTTGCTCGACAGCCGGCTCAAACAGGCGCGAACAACAGCTGGTCAATAGCCAGATAGCACCGGCGCAGCTCCCTCTCCCTCCTCAACGCGTCCCCGACCCATGATCGGCTCTCCTACCCCGAATCCACCACGGCCGTGTGGCGGCCGAACAAGGATTGACTGGGAGGCGTCCGTGGACAGCTCAGTCTGGTGAGTATCACGACCAAGTGCCGGCGCCTCTGGACGCGCCAAGGCACCCTGCTGCTCCCCTCCAAAGAGCAGACCGTGCCATGCATCGCCGGGAGTGAATTTTGAAAAATTGCTCCGGCGTACTCCATCTGACCTTCCGGCACGGTAATCCCGAATTCCTCTTAAATTCTCAATATTTGTTCATCACAGTTTGCACGAAGGGTCCAAAGTAGTAGGCGATCCTTTGCTCTTCACGGTTCTAGCCTAAAACTGCACATAGACCGATTATTTCATGGGTTTCTACCGGCGACCGAACCGGGGAACCGCAGTCGCACGGTGAAAGCATGTTTGCCATCATTCTCGAACGTTTTTGAGGCTAGGCCGAGCTCCCCCATCGTTCACTGGTGCTGTAGCACCATTTGGTCGAACTGTTGGTGCACTAGGATGGCCGGCCAACGTCGCCGATGAAGTGTCGGGCTGCCGCAGCGTCGCTAGCTACCATAGAGGTTTTGTCGGCTCGGGAAAACCTTACCATCGTGCTCAGCAGGGCGGGTTAGGCTCTGGCGGCGAGCCAGGGCTCGAGCAGAAGCCGGGAGATCGAGTTACGGCGATCTCCGGCGAGGGCGGCGGCGTGGGCACCCGGAGCGCGGGAACTGACCCGAGGTAGAAGAAGGGGTCGGCGGGCCCAGTCGTCAGTGAGAGAGAGTTTAAAACCCTGATCCTCTGTGGCTGTGGGATCCCATGTAACTGCACAGAGGGATCTGTGTGGCTCCGTGTGCCTTTGATTCTGTAAGTGACACGTGCCCCATGGCCCACAGTCAGGTTTAAACTTTTCCCCGGATTTATTCAAATCCCAGATTTTTCCCAAACTTTAGAAGAGCATAACTTTTGCTAGGAATCTCTAAAATTAGTGATTCAAATTGGGTTAGATTCAGATTGACAAACTCTATCCAAATATGCAACCCAATTTGTATGAAAGTCTTTATTTAATTCTGGAAAATTCTTTAAAGCTTTTCAGCAAAAGAATTTTAGAGGGAGTTTGGTATATCCAAAAATCCTCAAATTTTGCCAGGATATTCTTTAGGGTGTTATTAGACTCCTGTAAAAGTTTCAGCTCATTTGGAGTTGAATTAATCAGGGTAATTCAGATTGTAAGTTCCTGTATTCAAATGAATACAAAAACATTTTCAGGGAATTTCCAAAACTTGTAAATTCAGTTCTGGGAAATTCCTAGCTCCAAAAATCCTAGGAAAATTCATGTGGACTCTATAAACTATAATTGAAATTGTGGTTCACTGAGTTTGACATGAAAATGGATGTTACCTCAGAATTAATTCATCTTTGACTAAACACTTAGAGAATTATTCTGAATAAACCAGTCCATGAAATGTGCTAAATTTTGGTCCAGAGAACTTCTTGTGACAAGGAACTCACATGAAAATTCTCAGCTCCATTAGGGCTCTGGATCACCACTGTCATGTGTGATCTCGTAAGGTGATCAACACTTAAGTGGAAAGAAGCATTCAACACTTGATCTTAGTGTTTAAGCCCAACCCAAACCACTAGCACCAGTGTCATTTTAAATTCTTAAACAAAGTTCCAGTTTTAAATGGTCATTAGATCTTATGAGCAAAATCTTTTCAATTAAATACATATGCATGATCATAACGTGTAGTATATACGTGAAGAAGGTGAGGAGGACTTGGAGTGAAGATCAAGGAGGGAGGAGAACAAGTGATCAAGCTCCAAGTGATCATCACTAACTGATTGTAACAGTAGTCACCTGCAAAACAGGCAAGCCCCGGTTTGCACTTGAACCATTTTATAAAACATTTTCATTTGTAAAGATCATAGCTTTGCATCGTTGATTGCATTACGTCTAGATGATATTGAAAACTCCACTTGCATGACCAGAAACACCTATGAGAGAAAGGGTAGAATAGCAACTCCTCGAGGGAATTTGGCTATGCTAATGTTAGTAGGAAAGGTCCGGTAGAAGACGAGTAGTTGGAATCTACTCGCGAGTTTAGGGCTGGTTTACTCGGAACGGGTCCGAATTAGAAAGAATGATGAAAGTTCACACTTAAGAAATGGAGACCGGGCAGGGAGGTTTAGATGCAGCAGGTTGCAGGCCGTGCGTGCATAGCCCTGCCTGTGTCGGTTAAGGCCCGTCCGTGCTTGGCCCTGTTGGACAAGTTTGAGTTGTGTACCGGGCACATACTGGCTATATGGGACCCAGGAAACCGATGTACCTTGGGAGATCCATAGTGGAACTTTTCCAACTGCCTTAGGCTTTCGGCGTCAGGGTAGCAGGAGGTAACTCGCTCAAGAACATACCACAGCGGGTATGCACCTTGAGGGAACTTGCGTACTCGGGGCAGTTGGACTGCGTCCAATGTGGAAGATCTTGGGAAAGGTGGCCGCGTACAACGTCAGTCGAGGTTGCTGCCGGCAGCTCGGAGTACGGGTGTACGTGTCGTGTAGTCCGGGCGTGTACTGATTCGAATCACCGTCGCTCGCGGTTATATGAGCATACTTGCCCACTGCGTCTTGACGTAGTAACAACTGGAATTGTTTATCTTCGAACTTGATGAGGATGTGCTATAACTTGTATTGCAACCATGATTGAATTAGAGATAGGCTCATTAAAGTTTACTTTCACTTTGTGCAAGAAGCATCGCAACAAAGCGTTTCTTGTTTGATTGTGGAGTTGCGATGCTTTTCGGCTCAAGGTCTGCACAATGAGGCTTAAAATATGAAAGTTAAGGATCAACTTTAGGCGAGTCCCTTATGCAAATCTAGCCGACCCAATTGCAACCGTCTTGCATATAGAGTTTCTTGCTTAGGAGAGACGGGTCAGACTTGCTGAGCCTATGTGCTCACGCTTGCTATATAAGTGGTTTTGCAGGTTAACAACGATGCTTAAAAGAAGGTTGTCCGGTGAGACTCGGGAACTCCCGAGTCAGGTAACACATGGAGAACCGAGCCGCTGCTGCTTGTCTTCGTGTCGCTAGCGAGAGGAGTCCGTGGGCTGGACTTCATCTCGAATGCTCTTAGTTATTCGACGTGAGTTGATAAAGACTTCCGCTGTAGCTACTTGATGTAAAGTATTTACAAAGAAAAACTTGTAAGCTTCCGCTATTGTTTTATGTAATACATTGTTCCTCATATGTGTGTTGTTGGGTGCCGCATAACACGGCACCACCCAATGCGATTCCCGGGCGAGTGGCCTGTCTCGGTTGAGCGGGTCGCGTCAATTTCTGCCCACGTTTAAACTCCCGGAATATCAGATTGAGGGGATTTACTTGAATGAAGGTCTTTTGGAAACATTGGAGGATAAGAAGAGGAGTAAAGGGTCATTGAGCCACTTTAACTTGCTTCTGAAGACTTTCCTCTATTCAGTGTCGAACACCATCCGAGTCTCCTCAGAGCGCCACCGAGGGCAGCCACCTCCAGCTTCTTGCATCGAGCTGGCGACCTGCTCGTGGCTTCAACACCTCACGGCGTGATCCTCTCATTTACCAACCGAGCTGTAAGCAGAGGCCACCTCCTCGCTGCTTACATTGCGCTGGCGACCAGCTCGTGGGATTGAGTAGCTCCCGGTGTGATCTTTTGCTCATAAAAACCTCAAACCCGAGCGCTATTTCTCCCTCGCTGTGGAACCGAACCGAAACCACAGAATAGAAAATGTGAACACAACAGAAGTTTAACTCCACGGTAATCCAATTCAGTTTGTGGATTTTCTGTAAACTTGAATTTGAATTTGGGAGCCACTGAGTGGTGGGGGGGGACTGCTTGTGGCACCCACCTGTCATTGGCACAAAGTCAACAACTGAGCTCCTGTTCTGTGCGCGCTTGACACCGAGAAGCATGCAGCTCCACCGAGCTGCCTGTGTCCTTGCTCACCGAGGCGGTTTCCTCCAATTTTCGGTTGCACGATTGAAGCTGCACAACACAATTGCTTATTTCCCTGCTCGGAGACTCCAAAGCACAGAAGCTCGTTCACGCGCGCACACTGTGTCGTCACTGCCATCATCTCCAGTCACCCTACGATGGGTTTAGAGCCAAGCTGAGCTGACCAGAGGATGCGAAGGCCTCCTCTCGACATCATCTGAACCTTCCCAGCTCGTGTCAGTCGTCCTCCGGCTGGTGCCAAGCAGATGCTTCCCTCTCGGTAAAACACAAAGTCGCCCCCGCGGTTCCTCGTCTTCCGGCCGGTCCAGCCCCTCTCCCGCATTACCAACACCACCCTAAGGTGCGCCATGATGTCTAGATCGTGCTCCCGTAGTCCCCTTGCTCGTTCCCACCGCCGGCTAGCAGGAATTTGAAAATTGGCACCGGTGCACGTGATGAACCGGCGCCCCTCTGATCGGGAAATTCCTCCAAACCGCGTGATCGTTCCTTATTCGGTGCAAGCCACAGAAACCCACAACCCTAGCAACCTCCCATGCCAAAGCACGCATCAAACAGGCCATCCCACGCCCCAGGTGACGAGAATTCACCGCCGGCGGCAAAAACGGGTCGGTCCTCCGGTGACCACCCTCTTCCCGCCATTTGCTGCAAAAATTGGGGTGAGTTCCATGTTCCACGAGCTCTAGGGGTGCTGTACGGCAGATTGGACTGTTGAGATCGGCTTGGGACATGCCGGACCTTGTCGATGCCACGCCGACAAGCGCTGCCGTCGGTGCCAACCCGTTTCCGGCCGTTTTCAAGGGGTGAGACCTTGCCCGGCAGCTGCGCCACGTTCCAAGGGTCATGTAGGGTGAATCCAGAGCAAAAATGGTGGAGAAATGAGGGAGAACGGGGCGCGCCATCCCTCTGTTCCGGCGTGCGCGTGGTCTCTGTCCCGAGGTTGAAGAAGCAACTGACGGCCGGGCCCACTGTCAGCCGGGAGGGGATTTTCCTTTAGCTAAATAATTCCAGAAATTGGCCAACCTTTGCAAGCCCATAACTTTGTGTAGAAAACTCCAAAAAGGGTGAGACAAATTTTGTTGGAATCCTCATAAGGAGTACTTCACAAAGGAACAAAGTGCTTTCTATGAAAATGAACAGTATTTTTTGTGGAATTCATTTTATTAAATCCTTTAGAGATTAATTGCAGTAAGGATTCTCTATGAAAAATTCCCAATTTTGGGCAGAAAATCCTTTTCCTAGTTCCTGATCTCCATTAAAAATCTTAGAATTTTTGGAGCTTGTTAAGAGGGTTTAATCAGTAGGTTATCTCAGAGTTAAATAAATTAGCTAAAATGAGTTAATTTCCAGAAAAATTGTTCCAACTTTAAATGACCATAACTTTCAGTAGGAATGTCCAAAATTTGTGAAATAATTTATTTTTGGATTCCTCGCAGTCAGTACTTTGCAGAAATGCAGAGAATTTGGTCTGAAGATATCTGGAATTTGCTCCAAAATTCATCAAAGTTAAATATTTGGGAATTAATTCCAGGAGATTCCTGTCATGGATTTTCCTAAAATTTGGCCAGAAGAATCCTCCATAACTCTAGTGATCTCCTGTAAAAATTTGAGCTTCATTGGAGTACGTTTGCTAGCCTAAACTCTGATCCAAAGTTCAGCCTTCATTTGAAATTTTCCAATTCTAAACAGAAACTTTTCCGCAATTTGCCCCAACTTCAAAATTTAATTTCTCCCTGTAGGTAGCTCGAAAAATTATGAAACAAATTTTTTTAGAACCAGAGAGACCTGCTCTAATTAGATCTTCCACTGTTAGCCATGTTAAAACTTCAGATTTGGGATTAAAATTCAGAGAAACCTTGTACTTGTGGAATTTTGGAGACAGCAAGCTTCCATGAAACTTCTCCAAATTTTGCTCAGATCATCCTCAAAGAGTCTAGGATCCATTTAAAAAAATCCCAAAGCCAATTAAGAATCTTAATAGTAGTAGCTAGTAATAGAAGTTTATTTCTTATAAGTCACTAGCACTTATACATATATTTTGTTGCATTTCATATAATGACCGAAGTTGAGGACACTCCGGAGCCGTTGGAAGTACTCCCACCAGAAGCTAAATTTCCACATAACTCGCAACCAGGCAAGCTCTGTTGCATTTAATTAACTTTTGCAAAGTTTTCATTTGTATCACTTATGTCTAGGGTGCAATGCTTGCATTAGAGTTAAGGTGATTGAAACCCCACTTGCATGACTTTTAAATCCTATGGAGGGTTGGGTAGTTTACAAACTCGACGAGTAGAGAATGCCATGCTAATATTCTTAGGATCTCGGTAGAAGTGAAGTGGTTGGAATCAACTCGCGAGATAGGAATTTTATCACACGGGTTAGAAAGAAAGAAAGAATGGCTTAAGGATGAGAAAATTGAGACCCAGCAGGGGTGATAGGATGCAGTGAGCGGAGGTCTCACGTGCGTAGCCCTGTTGGTGTCGATTGAGGACCAAGCCGTGTGCGGCCCTACTGGACAAGTTTGAATAGTACCGGATGCATACTGGCATATGGGAACCAGGAAACTGATGGAATTGGTTAACCTGGGTGCCGAGGCTTACCCAACCGTTTTATAGGAGTGGGTTGAGGGTAGCAAGGTGTAAATCTGCTTTTGGGCACAGACACGTTCCACGCGGGGACCTCCTGCCCGGTACAGATGGACCGATTCGGCATTTGGGTTTCCTTTGAAAGTTTGCTGCATATAACAGAGTAGGAAGGTGTGAAGCACCACACTTCTGAAAGTGGGTGTATGCGACGTGTTATCCGGGTGTCTATTGATTGCAATCACCATCCCTCGTGGTTATTTGAGTACCGCTTGTTCACTGTGCTGTGACGTAGTAATAAGTGAAAGAAGCAAGAACAAAACAAAATTTGTTGAATTCCTCTCAACCGTTATTGTGCAGAAATTCAAAGAAATTGGTCTGAAAATCCCTGAAATTTTCTCCACAAATCCTCAAATTTAAATTTTTGGGAATTAATTCCAGGAGATCCCTGTTATGGAATTTGCTCAAATTTGGCCAGAAGATCCTTCATAAGCCTAGTGATCTCCTGTAAAAATTTGAGCATCATTGGACTCAAATTACTAGGCCAAATTGTCTTCCAATTTTCAGCCTTCATTTCAAAATTCCAAATTAAACAGAAATTTTTCAGAGATTTCCGCTAACTTCAAAAATCCATTGCTCCCTGTAGGTAGCTCGAAAAATTATGAAACTTTTTCTTGCTAGAACCAGGGAGACCTTCTCTAATTATATCTTCCACTGTTAGCTATGTCAAAGCTGCAGATTTGAGATCAAAATTCAGAGAAGCTATGTACTTGCGGGAGATGTAGAACCCACAAGCTTCCCTGAAACCTTCTCCGTTTTGGCTCAAGTCCTCCTCATGGAATCTAGTCTCCACGAAAAAATCCCAAAGCCAAATAAGGAACCTTAGTAGCAGTAACTGTCCATAGAAGCAATTATCACTCATACGTATATTTTGTTGCATATCATATAGTGACCGTAGTCGAAGATGCTCTAGAGGCCTTGGAGATCCTACCTCCAGAAGCTAACTTTCCCTTTGACTTGCAACCAGGCAACCCCCAGTTTGCATTTAATTACTTTTGCAAAGTTTTGATTTTTATAACTTATGTCTAGGATGAAATGTTTGCGTTAGAGTTAAGGTGATTGAAACCCCACTTGCATGACCCCCAAATCCTATGGAGTGTTGGGTAGTCTAAAGCTAGACGAGTAGAAAAGGCTACGCTAATGTTCTTAGGATCCCGGTAGAAGTCGAGTAGTTGGTATCTACTCGCGAGATAGGATTTTATCACATGGGATAAAAGGGATCAAATAATGGCTTAAGAATGTGAAATTGAGATCCAACAGGGGGATAGGATGCAGTGAGCGGAGCTCTCACGTGAGTAGCCCTGTTGGTGTCGTTGAGGACCGAGCCGTGTGCGGCCCTGTTGGACAAGTTTGAACAGTACCGGATGCATATTAGCTATATGGGGACTAGGAAACCGATGTAATTGGTTAACCTGGGTGCCAGGGCTTACCCAACCATTTTATAGGAGCGGGTTGAGGGTAGCAAGGTGTAAATCTGCTGGCGGGCACAGACACGCTCCGTGCGGGGACCTCCTGCCCGTTACGGATGGACCGGTTCGGCATTTGGGTTTCCTTTGAAAGGTTGCTGCATACAACAGAGTAGGAAGGTGTGAGGCACCACACTTCTGAATTGGGTGTATGTGACGTGTTATCTGGGTGTCTATTGATTGCAATCACCGTCCCTCACGGTTATTTGAGTACCGCTTGTTCACTGTGCTGTGACGTAGTAATGATTGAAAGAGACCAGAAGAATATGATGCATTGAATTGTTATTGTATTGCAACCATGTATGCTGTAGATGTAGAGCTCACTAAATTTATATTCCGCTTTGGGAAAAACCACCTGGGAAGGAAGTGTTTCTTGTTTGATTTTGGAATTCCGATGTGAGGCCGCTCAAGGCAGATGAAACTGCTACTGTAAAACTAAATGTAAGGATTCACATGTACGTGAGTTCTTTATTGCAATGTACCTGCCTATGTTGATACTCCCTGCATGTAGAGTGTCAGATAAGTCTTGCCGAGCCATCGTGCTCATGGTTGCTATATTAAGCTGTTGCAGGTGAGACATATGAGGAAGGGTTCAAGGACGAGGTGATGCCCCCGTCGTGGTACACGGCCGAGTTGGAGCCCTGCACGCCGCCGTAATCTCCGGAAAGGTGCTGTTATTGTGTAGCGTCCCCGAGCTGGATGGCTACACTTTTTCATAGCTAGGATGAGGGTTAGCTATGAATATAGACTTCCGCTGTAAATAAGTTTGTAAAAGACTTCCACTATTCATGTAAATAAAAGTTTGTATGTTATCGTATTCTTTTCGTGTGTGCTGTTGGGTGCCGCATCGCACGGCACCACCCTCTGTGATCCTGGGGCGGTAGGACCACGGGATCCCCCATAGACATGGTATCAGAGCCGCATTGGGAATAGCACGCTCAAAAAGAGTCTATTTTGAAAACTTAGAAGTAGTCGAGTGAGGATTAGTCAGTATGCCCACATAAGGTCTATTATAGTAGTAGATCTAATGTGGAAAAGCTAACTTATGTGTTATTATTCAGTAACAACGCTCCAACATTAGGTAAGAGGTAAATTACATCACCGCAGGCGGATAAATTGTGGTAAGCTCACAATACAAACAGTGGTATGGAATGGTTCGCCATGGCTTGGCACGGTAGTGAATATGAGTCTCTGAACCTTCTTATGGTTCTGAGAGCATATGAAAATGCTGATCCCCAGCATGCTTTAGGCAAAAGCGAGGATACCCCATCCTATGGTAAGAAACATGATAGTATGCAACTCTTGAACGTTCAATGTTCAAAATTCCATATGCAGCGCTCTCCATCGGCGTGTCTCAATGGTTATGAGGAAGTAGGTGGTATCCGTTGGGTTGATAAAATTCCCAACCATGACGTCCCGTTCGCGCTCTATTCGGGTTACCCCATCGTGTGGTGTGAAAAACGCACCATGTACCTTGAGATGTGGCATTACTCAAGGACGATCTGTATGGAAATGATACGAATCACATGTTTTTACTATGATATGGACCTGCCTGAAATGATCAATCGCTGTGTGACTCATTATTGAGTGGTTTCTGCATGTACATTGACCACGTTAGAGCATGACGTTTAAAAACCGTTTGTGAGTGACGTTCATAGTTCCACCAGTTGACACGTATGTAAAATCCCCAAAAAGTGGTAGCAAGAAATTCAGCACATTCATACTTAGGAAAAATGAGGGGAATTAGAACTTTGAATTATAACCGTGTGAGTTCAAAGTGATGATTCAAACTTCCCCAAAACTTCCCAACATGGAGATCTAAATTCATAACTTGGGTGTTCATATTTCAAATATTCAAACTCCAAAATTTCAGCTCATTTGGAGGGCTTATACTATTTGTTTGGGATTAAAAGAGGAAGCCCTTGATTCTGAATTTAAATTTCAGTTTCAAATTTCAACTTCCTCAATTTGCAAATTTGGTTCCACAAATGTGTTCTCCACATTTGAATTAGCATCCATGACAAAATTCAGAATTTATTTGAGTTGGTTTGCTATGCTTTTGGAACAATGCAAAAGGGGAGATTCAAATTCCAGTTCCAAATACATTTCAAACTCCACACCAGAATTAAGTCCATTTGAATTTCAAAAATTGAAAACATGACTCGGTGTGGAAGTATGGCTTTTAATTGTTAGTAGCTGTGGGAAAAATATCAGTGGGAAAATGGAGTAAAAAATGAGACGGTGGAGCCCACTGGTCAGCCACACAAATAGCCAAACGAATCTGTTTTGCCTTCGGTCGAGCAGCGAGTGAGCACCAGCGCCGGCTGCAACACGCTCCCGTGGACTCCACTGCGCCACCTCCTGTTTGGTCGGCCACTTGATCATCTCCACATGCCACAGCTGCAGCACTAAAGTTCTCTTTTGCCTCTCTTGCTCGCTCACAGCTCTCTCCGCTCTCTCCCGCGAAGAACTGTCACCGGCGCCGTGCTCTCTGTTCAGTTTGCCCACGACCGGCCAAACTCCGGTTGCTCGAGCTCCCAATGCAAGAAAGCAGCACCACAACGTGCTGTATCATCCTACCACATCCACACCACGGTTGCTTACTTGTAGTAGTCATAAACGGACGATAGCTGCCGAGTGCCAAAGTGAACCGGTGGAGCACTGTTTGGCCTCACCGTTGCCAGCACGGTACGGCCTTCGTCATCTCCGGTTCCCTGTATGAAAAAGGTGCGCGTGACGGCCTAGATGGTGTAGCCGAAAACCATTCTTCATTTGGTTCCGTTGGTAGCTAGAATTTTGGGGTTTTCCAAACCATAGTTCATAGCGACGACCCTCGGTCTATGACCAAATTCGTCGCGCAGGAGTAGTTAGAGCTCATTCTGGTCTAGGAGAAGTTTGCTAGATTGCTACGGTCCTTCTCACTCAAACGGCGCTGGAAACCATCAAGGACCAGAGGAGTTCTTTGAGTTTTTGTCACCTCCGTTGTTTTGCGGGCTCGGGTCGCCGGTGAGGTCCCATCTCCGGTGGTTTTCATGGAGTGCGGGGTGTAGGTCGAGGTTGTCCATGCCTCACTGGTGCTTTTGGAGCAAACCCTAGCCCGAATAACCCATTGCTGAGGGAGAACAAGGTCGCCGAAGTGGAGTTCGACATGGCCGCCAGTGCGAGCACTATTGCGGCCGTTGTCATCCATCCCCAACCCCACCATCATGTTCAGCACAGTGTAAAACTCACAGGCGGCAAGTTTGGTGAAGTTTGGACCATGGGAACCCTGTCCCGGCGAGCCTCGCCGGAGTGCACCGCCACGAGAAGCGCGGGCAGCGCGAGGTAGACGAAGGAGGGCTGGGTCCCACCAGTCATCCTCTGTCTCCGCGCGGGAATCGGCATGTGGCACCGGATCGGGTGCTGCTGCGCGGGAAATAACCCTGTGCCCTTGGTGTTGCTGCCATCTGAGTTGATAGCGCCATGGGTGGGACCCACAACCAGAGTTTAAACATTTCCTCATTTTCCAGGTTTAGTGCAAACTTCAAATGACCATAACATTTAGTAGGAATGTCCAAAATTTGTGAAATAAATTTTGTTGGATTCCTCTCAGTCAGTACTTTGCAGGAATGAAAAGAATGTGATCCGAAGATCTTTGGAATTTTCTCCAAAATTCATCAAAATTAAATCTTTGGAAATCAATTCCAGAAGATCCCTGTTATGGAATTTCCTCAAATTTGGCCAGAAGATCCTTCATAATATTAGTGATCTACTCTAAATATTTGAGCTTCAGTGGAGTTTATTTGCTAGGCTAAATTGTCTTCCGAAGTTCAGCCTTCATTTGGAAGTTCAAATTCTAAACAGAAACTTTTCAGCAATTCTGTCCAACTTCAAAAATTCATATCTCCCTGTAGGTAGCAACATAAATGGTGAAACAAATTTTGCTAGAACCAGGGAGACCTACTATAATTAGATCTTCCACTGTTAGCCATGTATAAACTTCAGATTTGGGCTCAAAATTAAGAGAAGAATTGGATTGTAGGAATTTTGGAGGCCACAAGGTCCAATGGAATTTCTCCAAAGTTTGCTCAGATCATCCTTATAGAGTTTAGTATCCACTGGAAAAATCCCAAAGCCAATTAAGGAATCTAAATAGCAGTAGCTATGAATAGATGTGTAATTCTTACACTTCACTAGCACTTATACATATATTTTGCTACATTTCATATAGTGACCGAAGTTGAGGAAACACCGGAGCCGTTGGACGTCCTCCCACCAGACGCTAATTTTCCTTTTGAATCACAGCCAGGCAAGCCCCGGTTTGCATTTAATTATTCGTTGCAAAGTTTTCTTTTGTATCACTTATGTCTAGGGTGAAATGTTTGCATTAGAGTTAGGGTGTTTGAAACCCCACTTGCATGACTTTAAATCCTATAGAGGGTTGGATAGTTTACAAACTCGATGAGTAGAGATTGCCATGCTAATGTTCTTAGGATCTTGGTAGAAGTCGAGTGGTTGGAATCTACTCGCGAGATAGGAATTTATTCACACGGAATGGAAAGAGGTAGAGAATTGCTTAAGAATGTGAAACTGATACCCACCAGGGGGGATAGGATGCAGTGAGTGGAGGTCTCACGTGCGTAGCCCTGTTGGTGTGGATTGAGGACCGAGCCGTGTGCGGCCCTGCTGGACAAGTCTGAACAGTACCGGATGCATACTGGAATATGGGAACCAGGAAACCGATGTAATTGGTTAACCTGGGAGCCGAGGCTTACCCAACCATTTTATAGGAGTGGGTTGTGGGTAGCAAGGTGTAAATCTGCCGGTGGGCACAGACACGCTCCACCCAGGGACCTCCTGCCCATTACGGATGGACCGGTTCGGCATTTAGGTTTTCTTTGAAAGCTTGTTGCATACAACAGAGTAGGAAGGTGTGAAGCACGACACTTTTGAAAGTGGGTGTAGGTGACGTGTTATCTGGTTGTCTCCTGATTGCAATCACCGTCCCTCGTGGTTATTTGAGTACTGTTTGTTCACCGTGCTATGACGTAGTAATAAGTGAAAGAAGCCAGATGAATATGCTGCATTAAATTATTAATGTCTTGAAACCATGTATGCTATAGATGTAGAGCTCATTAAATTTATCTTCCACTTTTGGCATAACCACATCAGAGGAAAGTGTTTCTTGTTTGATTGTAGACTTCCGATGTGAGGACTGCCTAAGTCACATTAAACTGTTGCTATAAAACTGAAAGTAAGGATTAACATGTTGGCGTGTCTTTCTTGCAAATGTCATGTCCTTTATTACCAATCCCTGCATGTAGAGTTTCATGATTAGGAGTGTCAGTTAAGCCTTGTTGAGCCATCGTGCTCACGGTTGCAATATTTGAGCTATGTGCAGGTGAGAGTTATGAGGAAGGTCCGAGGACGAGGCGATGCCCCCCCTCGGGGTACAGGGCCGAGCTGGAGCCCTGCACGGAGATACGACTTGAAATATGAACACTAGCAACATACAACCGGAGATCACGGCAGCGTGCAGGGCTCCAGCTCGGCCGTGTACCCTGACGGGGGCATCGCCTCGTCCTCGGACCCTTCCTCATAACTCTCACCTGCACACAGCTCAAATATTGCAACTGTGAGCACGATGGCTCAACAAGGCTTAACTGACACTCCTAATCATGAAACTCTACATGTAAGGATTGGTAATAAAGGACATGACATTTGCAATAAAGACACGCCTACATGTTAATCCTTACTTTCAGTTTTATAGCAATAGTTTAATGTGCCTTAGGCAGTCCTCACATCGGAAGTCCACAATCAAACAAGAAACGCTTTCCTCCGATGTGGTTATGCCCAAAGTGGAAGATAAATTTAATGAGCTCTACATCTACAGCATACATGGTTTCAAGACATTAATAGTTCAATGCAGCATATTCATCTGGCTTCTTTCACTTCTTACTACGTCACAGCGCAGTGGACAAACAGTACTCAAATAACCACGAAGGATGGTGATTGCAATCAGGAGACAACCGGATAACACGTCACCTACACCCACTTTCAGAAGTGTGGTGCTTCACACCTTCCTACTCTGTTGTATGCAACAACCTCTCAAAGAAAACCTAACTACCGAACCGGTCCATCCGTAATGGGCAGGAGGTTCCCGGGTGGAGCGTGTCTGTGCCCACCGGCAGATTTTCACCTTGCTACCCACAACCCACTCCTATAAAACGGTTGGGTAAGCCTCGGCACCCAGGTTAACCAATTACATCGGTTTCCTTGTTCCCATATTCCAGTATGCATCCGGTACTGTTCAAACTTGTCCAGCAGGGCCGCACACGGCTCAGTCCTCAATCGACACCAACAGGGCTATGCACGTGAGACCTCCGCTCACTGAATCCTATCCACCCTGCTGGGTCTCAGTTTCACATTCTTAAGCCATTCTCTACCTCTTTCCATTCCGTGTGAATAAATTCCTATCTCGCGAGTAGATTCCAACCACTCGAATTCTACCGAGATCCTAAGAACATTAGCATGGCAATCTCTACTCGTCGAGTTTGTAAACTACCCAACCCTCTATAGGATTTAAAGTCATGCAAGTGGGGTTTCAAACACTCTAACTCTAATGCAAACATTTCACCCTAGACATAAGTGATACAAAAGGAAACTTTGCAATGAATAATTAAATGCAAACCGGGGATTGCCTGGTTGCGAGTCAAAAGGAAAGTTAGCGTCCGGTGGGAGGACGTCCAACGGCTCCGGTGTTTCCTCAACTTCAGTCAATATATGATATGCAACAAAATATGTGTATGAATGCTAATGAATTATAAGAAGTAAACTTCTATTCAGAGCTACTGCTATTTAGGTTCATTAATTAGCTTTGGAGTTTTTCCAGTGGAGACTCAACTATCTGAGGATGATTTGAGCAAAATTTGAGAAATTCTTATGGAAGCTTGTGGTCTCCAAAATTCCCACAAGTAAAAGGCTTCTCTCAATTTTGATACCAAATCTGAAGTTTTGACATGGCTAACAGTGGAAGATCTAATTATAGCAGGTCTCTATGGTTCTAACAAAATTTGTTTCACAATTTTTCGAGTTGTCTATAGGGAGATATGAATTTTTGAAGTTGGGCCAAATTGCTGAAAAGTTTCTGTTTAGAATTGGAAATTTCAAATGAAGGCTGAACTTTGGATCAAAGATTAGCCTGTCAAATCTACTCCAATGAACTTCAAATTTTTACAGGAGATCACTAATTTTATGAGGAATCTTCTGGCCAAATTTGAGTAAATTCCATAACAAGGATCTTCTGGAATTAATTCCCAAAGATTTAAATTTTATGAATTTTGGAGAAAATTCCAGAGATCTTCACATAAAATTCTCTGAATTTCTGCAAAGTACTGACTGAGAGGAATCCAATAAAATTGGTTCACATATTTTTGACATTTCTACTAAAAGTTATGGGGTTTCAAATTTTGACCTAACTCTGAAATTCGGGAAATGTTTAAACTCTATTTGTAGGCCCCATGATTTAAATCGGCCCACTGAGCTCGCGGCCACACAGCAGCCCTCGGGGTTCCACCTGTGCTGCGGCACCGGATCACAGCCGCAATCCGATCCCCGCATGGAGACAGAGGCTGACCGGTCGGACCCGGTCCCCTCCGTCTTCCTCGCGCTGCCTGCGCTCTCCTCACGGCAACCCTCACCGGAGAGCTCGCTGGAGCAGGTCCCTATGGTACAAACTTCACCAAACTTGCCGCCTGTGAGTTTTACACCATGCTGAACATGATGGTGGGGTCGGGGAAGGATGACAATGACCGGAACAGTGCTCACACCGGCGGCCATGTCGATCTCCACTTCGGCGACCTCGTTCTCCTCGGAAACGGGTCATTCGGGCTAGGGTTTGATCCAAAAGCACCAGTGAGGCATGGAAAACCTCAACCTATATCCCGTTCTCCATGAAAACCACCGGAGATGGGAACTCACCGGTGACCCGAGCCCGCAAAACGACGACGGTGACAAAACTCGAAGAACTCCTCCGGTCCTTGATGGTTTTGAGCGCCGTTTGATCGAGAAGGACCGTAGCGACCTAGCAAAGCTTCTCCTAGACCAGAATGAACTCTAGCTACTCCTGCACGACGAATTTGGTTGTAGACCGAGGTTCATCGCTATGAACTAGGGTTTGGGAAAACTCAAAATTCTATCTAACAGCGGAACCAAATGTGAGGACCAGGACCCGATCACGAGGCCATGCCACTCGCCCGGGAATCGCATTGGGTGGTGCCGTGCGATGCGGCACCCAACAGCACACATAATAAAGCATCATATTACATAAATCAAGCGGCAGCTTACAAAGTATAAATTTTTACAAATACTTCTCAAAATAATCTACAGCTGAAGATTTATACAACTCACGTCACATCTCTATACTAAGCAACAGAGAAGACGTCCAGCCCGCGGACCCTTATCACTAGCAACACGATCGCAATCATAGCGGCAGGGGTTGCCATGAGTTCACCACTCTGAGAGTTACGAGTCTCATAGGATAACCGTACATTTCAGCTTAGGGTTATTACCTACAAAACAACTCATGCAATATCCATGAGCATGAAGCTCAGCAATACTTAACCGTCACCCTAGTCATGAAACTCTACATGCTGAAAATAGAGGGCAGAATATAGAATTTTGCACAAAGTATGAACTTGAGCTAAAGGCGAGTCCTTACTTCAAGTTTTAAGCAACTTTTATAGCCCTCGCACAATTTACATCGAGACTCCACAATCAAACAATAAACGCTTCATCTCAATGTCACTTGCCCGAGGTGAAAGTAACTTTAGTGAGCTACCCTAGACCCATACAGACCTTGCGCCATCAACATCGAGACTCCACAATCAAAAAGAAATGCTTTGCCTCGACGCTACTAGCCCAAGGTGGAAAATAAATTTAATGAAACTGTTGATCATTCCTCATCTCCATTATGAGGATTACTCACAAAGCATATTAAATTTTTCCCAGTTTATTACTACGTCACGACTCAGTGTACAAGTATGTTCACTACCGCGAGGGACGGTGATTGGAATCAAAAACACCTGGCTGACACGACACATACGCCCGTCCGAGACCGGTGATCAACCAATCCCATCAACGTCGTATGTGGCAACCTTTCACACGACACCCAATTGTCGAACCGGTCCCACCGACTTGGATTAAGTCTCACTACGGCAAATCCTCGTAGAGTCGACTTCTCTATCCTTTCAGCATCTGCATAAGACGGTGGGGATTGCCTCGACACCCTGGTTAACATGTTACATCGATTTCCTGGGTCCCATATAGCCAGTATGCATCCGGTACACATCTCAAACTTGTCCAGCAGGGCCGCACACAAGAACGGGCCTTAATCGACTCAGACATAGACTAGGTTCACATGACCACATCCTTGAGCCTTCCATCCACTGCCCGGTCTCCATTCCCAGCTATGAGGATCAATTCCCATCTCTTCCGATTGATCCCCCTTAATCCCGGTTCACAAGTAGGAAACTTCCTACTCGAGTTATGCCTCTTTTAATCCACTTTTGTTAACTTGAGATCAGCAGTTATAATATTGATAACCTACTCTACATTATACTCCAGGGTTTTCTGGGTCATGCATTTGGAGTTTCATACCATCTAGACTTAGTGCAATAAACAAAATGCTAGACAATATAAAGTGAATACAAATAAAAAATTGTAAGTTTTGATGCAAACTGGGCCTTGCCTTTGTTTTGCAGGGGACTAATATATAAGGTTCAGTTAGTGAAGACCACTTGAGGCTTGATCACGCGCTTCCCTCCTTCTTTGATTTCCACTCTAATTGCTTCAAATTCTTCACGTAGATGCTACACGTAATGAATATGCATATGGATTTAATTGTAAAGATTTTGCTAACAAGTTCTAATGAAAAGTTTAAAAACTGGAACTCTGTTTAAGAATTTAAAATGACACTGGTGCTAAGGTTTGGGTTTGGCCTAATTAACATGATTAAGTGCTAAGTGTCTTCCCCATTCATGTTTTAAGCACCTAAAGAGGTTAAACATAACAGGGGTGATCCATAACTCCAATGGATCTGAAAATTTTCATGTGAGTTCCTTGTCACAAGAAAGTCATCTGGACCAAAAATTAGCACTTATCATTGAGTGGTTTGTTCAGAACAATTCTCTAAGCAATTAAGCAAAAAGGAATTAATTCTGAAGTAACTCACATGTTCATGCAAAGCTTAGTGAACTAAAATTTGAATTATAGTTCATAGGACCTGCATGAATTTTCCTAGGATTTTGGAGCTAAGAATTACCCAGAACTGAATTTCCAAGTGTTGGAAATTCTCTGAAAATGTTTCTGTATCCAATTGAACACAGCAACTTCAGATCTGAATTCCCATAATCAAATCAACTCCAAATGAGCTGAAATTTTTACAGGAGTTCACTAACATCCTAAATTAGTATGGCAAGATTTGAGGATTTTTGGATGAACCAAACTCCCTCTAAAATTCTTTTGCTGAAAAGCTTTAAAGAATCTTCCAGAATTAAATAATGACTTTCATACAAATTGGTTTGCATATTTGGATAGAGTTTTCCAACCTGAATCCAACCCAATTTGAATAAATAAATTTGGGGGTTCGTACACCAAGATATGACCTTTACAAGGATTGGTGAGAAACTGAAAATGATTATTCTATTTTTCCAATTTTCAGAGACATAAGGAATTAACACCACATTTGGCCAAGCAAATGAGGTCCAATGCCTCTGAAAGTTTTTCTGGATTTCAAGCATTTTTGGAAGATTCCACTGCCAAAATTTGGGAATTTTCCAATACACAGAACTCCTGAAAAAATTCCTAAAAGTTTTTCCTTATATGAATTAATGAGCCAAATCCAGGGATTTTCATAATTATTGGGCTGTACCCCTGGATACTACTCTCTTAGAGGAATCCAACAAAATTTATTTGACAATTTTTGGACACTCCTACACAAAGTTGTGGCTCTCTAAAGTTTAAACTGGAAATTCTGAAAATGTTTAAACGCTCCAGGCTACGTGCCACTTGCTGAAACAAAGACACACGGGGCTACACAGTCCTAGACACAGTCACACCGGATCCAACAGCGACAGAGGATCGGTTCTTTTATTTCTCTCTCACGGACTGCTGGGGCCCGCCGAACCCTTCTTCAACCTCAGTTCAATTCCCGCGCCCGAGCGCCCGCGCTGCCCCCTCGCCGGAGCTCCGCGGCAATCGGTCTCCCGACCTCCTCCCGAGCCCCTGCTCACCACCAGAGCCTAACTCGTCACGCTGAGCACGATGGTGAGACTTCCCCGAGCTGGCAAGGCCACTACAGTGGCAAGCAACGGTGCGGTGGCTCGGTACACCTTCAGTGGCGTCGGCCGGTCGACCTAGCGCGCCAACAGCTCGGAAAAATGGCGCTCCAGCAGCAGTGAACTATGAGGGAGCTCGACATAGCTTCAAAACTGCTCAGGAATGATGGCAATTAGGGTTTCACCGTGCGCCCGTGGTCCCCCGCCTCGGTTGCCGTTAGAAAACCGTGAAATACCCGACCTACGTGCAGTTTCAAGCTAGGGATGTGAAGAGCTAATGATAGCCGACTACTTTAGGTCCCTTGTGCAAAAGTTGACGACCTAAGAATGAGAATTGAGGCTGAATTCGGGATTACCGTGCCGGAAGGTCTGTTTGAGCATGCCGGAGAAAAATTCTCAAATTCTCTCTCGGTCGTTCACGGCATGGCTTGTGCTTGGGAGGAGAGTAGCACGGTCCCTTGGCGCGTCCAAGTGCGCCGGTACTTGGCCGTGACAAGCGCTAGGATCAGCTGTCCACGGGAGCCTCCTCATCGGTTCTCGTTCGGCCGCCGGGTGGACATGGCGTTCCCGGGGTAGGGAGGCCAAACATCGGTCGGTGGCACGTCGAGGAGGGAGAGGCCCTGGTGCCATTTTGCTACTCAATAGCCTCTGTTCGCGCGAGGTTGTGGATTACCGATCGATCGGTGGGGTGGCGGAGGTGGGTTTGCTCGGTTCGGTGTGAGGGAGAGGGAGTCTCGGTGTTCTGTCCGTGAGCAAAGAGGAGCACGGCATAGCTGCTGATCACGTTGAACAATCCACGGAGGAGCTTCAGCTGCTGGGGAGGTGTCCCGGTTGCCCCTCGGTGTCGCCCGGAGCTGGCTCGGCGCTGCCTCGGCTCTGTCTCGGTGACCAGCGAGTGGAGAAATGAAGACTGAACACTGAGATCTTTTTGGGCATATGACAAGTGGGTCCCACTCTCTCCCTTATCCCTCCACATTCTCTCAAATTTGGAACATGATAAAATTCAGTTTCGTGTGGCTACAATCTGAACCCAATTTGGATACTTGAGCAAGTTTCATACAAATTTAAATTCATATTTGAATTCATTGTACATTTAAGTCTACTTGGAAAAATGGATAGCAAATATCTTCAAAAATTCATGAGACTTTGGCTACCCCCTAATTTGGACCAAAAGAATTCAAATATGAAACTTGATTTTTGGTTTGGCTGCTGCAAGTGAGGTTTGGATCACAACAGTGTGCATTCCTATTGTTGCCCTCATTTGAGTGTTGAGTTTGAACAATTTGAGTTTAAAAATCTGGATTTCATTTCCCCTTGCACATGAGAGTTTACACATGGGTTTTAACATAACTTTGTCCCCCAACACTCAATTAATCCTAGGCTAGAGTAGTGGGACACTCATGTGTGTCATCACATGTGGAAAAATTTAAACAATTCCAAATTTTCATAACTTGAAACCAAATGGTGTTCAAACTTCAGGCCCTTTGTATTCCAAATTTTTGGGACCTTTACACCAAATGAGGAACGGTTTTCAGCTACACAATCTAGGCTGTCACGTGCACCTTTTTCGTACAGGGAATCAGAGATGAACAAGGCTATAGCATGCTGGCGATGGTGAGGCCAAACTGTGCTCCGCCGGTTCACTTCGACACTCGGCGGCGATCGTCCGTTTGCGGCTACTACGAGCAAGCAACCTTTTTGTTGATGTGGTAGAACGATAGAGCACATCGTGCCACTGCTTTCTTGTGTTGGGAGCTCGAGCAACTGAGGAACAACCGAGCTGGGTGATCGGAACAGAGACAGCAGCACCGAAGTGTGTTCTTCGCAGAAGAGAACGGGAAGAGCTGCGAGCGAATGAGAGAAACAAAGAGGAACTTCGGTGCTGTGGCTGTGGCATGTTGAACTGATCAAGCAACTGAGGAATCAGGATCTGGCACGGTGAAAGTCATTGGGAGCGGGGTGCAGCCGGCGCTGGCGTTCTTACGGCGATCGGCTGAAGAGAACAACTCTGTTTTGCTCTACTGAGTGACTGACAGTGGGCTCCACCCCCTCATTTCTTATTTAATTTTTCCACTGATAGTTTACCACAGCTACTCACAATTAAAAGCTATACTTCCACACCAAGTCATGGTTTGAATTTTTGAAATTCAAATGGACTTAATTCTGGTGTGGAATTTGAAAGGTATTTGGCTCTTTGAAATTGGATTTGAATATGCATCTCCCTCCTTCCATTGCTCCAAAAGCATAGCAAACCAAACTCAAATAATTCTGAATTTTGTCATGGATGCTAATTAAAATGTGGGGAACACATTTGTGAAACGAATTTGCCACTTTGGAGGATTTTGAATTTGAAACTGAAATTTGAATTCAAGTTTGAGGGCTTCCTCTCTTAATCCCAAACAAATAGTAGAACCCCTCAAAATGAGCTGAAATTTGAGAGGCCTAATATCTAGATTATGGAGACCCAAGTTATGAATTTAGATCTCCATGTTTGGAAGTTTTTCGGAAGTTTGAACCATCACTTTGAACTCACACTGTTAAATTTCAATGTTTTAATTCCCCTCATTTTTCCTAAGTGTGAATGTGCTGACTTTGTTGCTAGCACTTTTGGGGACTTTACATCGACCACCATATCCACCAAAGCAACAGAAACATCAGCAGTAACGGATGATCCTGCATGCGTCTCCATTTCCACCGCGTGCACTGGGATTCCGTCCACAAATCAGAGGGAACCGACACAATACATGTGCTTCACGTGTGGCCGTGTCGGGTATTTTGCAAAGGACTGCCCCAGCAGCGACAGGGCAGAGGTCCAGCATCGTATAAGGGTACAAATCACCACCGCAACCAGCCCAAAAAACCAGCACCAAAACAAGGCAACATCCACCACCTAGCTATTCAGGACGTGCCGGAAGGCGAACTCGTCCTCGCGGATATGTTTTCTCTTCTAGATCACACCGTAGTCATACTCTTTGACTCCGGTACCACCCATAATTTCATAATTCAATCTTATGTTATTAAATACCAATTACATATCATTCCCACAAAAAGTTCATATTTGATTTGCTCTCCGGGTGGGAAAATAACAGCTGATAGGATGGTCTATAGAGCACCATTGCAATTGGGTAGAAATCTATATCCGACTTCTCTAATTATATTAGAAAGTCAAAAACTCAATGTAATTCTAGGGATGTCATGGCTACAACGCCATGGTGCTGTTCTTGACATCATTCCATGAGCGGTTCATTTAAACTCTCCACTTGATGAACCATATACTCTCATTCTTGAACGTTTGGTCCAAGAGATTCCAGCCACATGTAACACGGAAGACACAAAGCTTGAGTATATTCGTGTGGTCCGTGAATATCCGGATGTGTTTCCGGATGATCTCCTGGGCATGCCACCTGAACGGGATGTCGAGTTCAAGATCGAACTTGCCCCCAGGACAACACCGATATCATGGAGACCGTACAAGATGTCTCCGAATGTGCTGGCTGATTTGAAGGAGCAGCTCAATGATTTGTTGAGTAATGGTTTCATTCGACCAAGTTCCTCGCCATGGGGATGATCGGCACTGTTTGTGAAGAAGAAGGATGAAACCTTGAGGTTGTGTGTGGATTACCGACCGCTCAACGCTGTCACTGTCAAAAACAAATATCCACTGCTCTGCTTCGATACCTTATTCGATCAACTTGTGGGTGCAAGTGTATTTTTGAAGATGGATCTTTGCTCCGGATATCATCAAATAAAGATCCGAGTGGAGGGTATTCCGAAGATGGCCTTCTCGACGAGATATGGTTTATATGAGTATCTCGTCATGTCTTCTGGTCTCACCAACGCCGCAGCATATTTCTTGTACCTTATGTAAAAGCCCAAGAAAAGGGACTTGCAAAAATTTTTTTTCCATCACCTCACCATACCACAGATTTTGTTGCGGATATCTTGTGAATACTTGTGAAGAGCAAGTAACCACCATCAGAATGGTGATTAGAGGGGAAAGCCCTAACTTCCAAAAAGTGGGATTGCTACACATGGACATGAAAGGTTGAGCTCACCCCTAGGCCTTATATATTCTTGGGAAGGCTCAGGCCAAATGCCATGCAAATCCAACACTTTTTGAGGCACTTTTGGAGACAATTCAAAAGGGGCCAATTTGAATGCAAATTCAAATTGCAGCAACTTTCATCACTTGAATTCAAAAGTTGGCTTCATATTCAACTTTCATCCCTTAAGTCTCACATTCAATTGTGAGTAGCTGGGGATATTTTCAGCAAAAACAGAGATGAAAAATTATGAGAGTATTAGAGGGGAGGGACCCACATGTCAGAAGCCTTCACACTGAAGTTTTCTTCGGTTGATTTTTTTCACCGGCCGAAGCCTCGCGCGCCAGCACGTCCGCACCGGCGCCCGACCGCAACAGCTGGTGCCACCTCCTGCTCGGGGGGAGGCTAAGGACGCAGGGTAGACACCGGGATCAAGTAACCACGCGACCACGTGCAGTCCTCGCACTCTCCCTTCTCCCTCGCACGACCGAAACACTTCCCCGCAGGTCGACCTTGCTGATCACCGGCGCCCGGACGGCACAGGCGCTATCGTGGCCGACGAGCTACACGAGAAAGGTCCACTCTGAGGTGCTGATCACAACCATACCGGCCTTGCCCTCTCTCTCGCACGATCGGCAGGGAATTTGGTTGATTAGTGCGTCGGTGTGTTTAGAACCGAGCCACACGAAATCCGGAAATTCATAGCAAGCAAGCTACTACTCCTTGGACCGAGCTAAATAAATGGTCAAGACTCACCCACGCGTCTCTAGGATCAAAAACCATCGAGTTGCATCGAGTCTGGGTGATGTTCTTTGAGATTTTTGCATCAGCGCCGATTTTCATCTTAGGTCGACGATGAGCTCGTAGTTGCGGCCTCTGTTGAGCTGATTCGAGTCCACGCCGGTGTTTAGGAGGTTGCCACGGTGCTCTAGGGAGAAATACCGAAGTGTTTGAGCCCTCCTAGCATGAGGGTGACGTTGCCGGACTCCAACCGCCACTGCCGCCCGTCACCAATGGGTTTCCGGTGACTGAAGTCCCCGGCCGACCTCGGGGATGAGTTGCCCGTGGTCCAAAAGGGGGAGGCGGCAAGTCTCCGGGCTGGGGAAGGCAGGAAAGTCGGGGTCCGAGGGGCTCGCCAGAGATTACCACCGCAGCGGGCCGTCGACGCGAGGAGGAAGACGGTACTGTGTTGTGGGTCCCGCACGCAGAGTTTGAACTTTTCTAGGAATTTCCAGTTTTAGTGCAGACTTCAAATGCACATAACTTTTCTAGGAAGCTCCAAATTCAGTGAACCGAATTTCGTTGAACTCAGAATTTTGAGTACATTCCAGCAACTCAAATTTTAGCACATGAAACTTAATAGTTTTTCAGAATTAATTCCCTAAATTTAAACTGTTAGGAATTTATTCTGGAGAACTACTTTATGAAAAATTCTGACATTTGGCTGAGAGGTTCACTGGAAAATTCTTGAGTCACAGTAAAAATTTCAGACCCATCCGAGTTCATTTAGTCCCCCTAATGGTGTAAATAAATGATCTGCCTGAGAAAATAGAAAAATGTACAGAAACATTTTTTCAGATTTTCTCAAATCTTGATTATGGCATAACTTCCTCTAGAATTCTTCAAATGACATGAAACCAATTCCATTAGGACCATCTCAAATTCTAGTTTCCAGAAAGTAATGGTTGGAGCCATGAAAACCCCTAGAATTCCTTAGAGGCTCTAATATTGACTAAATAGGCTTTTATTTGTACAAAGCTCAAATGAACCTTGTTTCAAATGAAACTTGGTCAAGACTCTGGTTAGGACCCTACCAAGGCACCATAAAAATTTCAGAACAAAATGGGTGGGCTAGCTAGAGTTATAGTAATTATTCAAATTTAAACATTGCATTTGAATTGACATGTAGTATCTCGTTAACGTGTAGTCGCCGAAGGCGAGGAGACTCTGGAAGTGCTTGACTTCCTTCTTACGGATGAAGCCCTAACCACTGACCAGCAGCAACAAGGCAAGCCCCCATTTGCATTAACCCCTTTTATAAAGTTTTGCTTTGTTTACATGTTTAGTGTGAGGTATGGATGTGCATTAGGTGTAGGGTGGATGAAACCGAAATGCATCACCAGATGGTTCCTAAAAGAGTGAAGGTAGTGTCTAAGTCCTCGAGTAGACAGGGTATGCTTAATGATTCATAGGACTTCGGTACAAGTCGAGTAGTTGGAATCTACTCGCGAGTTAGGCTTGGGACACACGGGATTGGTTCGAGTGAGTTGAGATCACTTTAGTAATGAAAATGAGACTAGGCAGGGGCTAGGGCGCAGCAAGAGGAAGTCTTGTGTGATCAGCCCTGTCCGTGTCGATTGAGGACCGATCCGTGTGTGGCCCATGCTGATCAAGTTTGAACGTACCGAAGGCATATCGGATATATGGGCCCCGTTAAACCGATGTAACCTAAAACTCAGGGCGTCGAGGCATAACGCACCGATTTATAGGTGTAGGCTGAGGGCAGCAAGGTGAAAATCTGCTAACGGGCATAGAGAAATGCTCTGTGTAGGGAACCTCCTGCTCGTTTCAGTGCGACCGGTTCGACGTTTGGGCTATTGGGCGAAAGGTTGTCCCATACGGCATCGAGTGAGCGTGCTGTGCAGCTCCACGGGTGGGCGTCCGTGACGTGCTCTTTGGGTGTCCCTGCAGGTGTATATCGAGTCGATTCACCGTTCCTCGCGGTGAAGAGTACCACTTGGTCACTGAGTCGTGACGTAGGCTAATATATGAAACGTGATGATTAAATATTGCTATTATGATATAATTGTATTGCTACTTGTGTGCCACCAAATATTGCTTACTAAATTTCAGATTCATGAACTGTTAACTTGTGGCTAAAAGATGAACTAAGGATGAACTTGTAGGTGTGTCCGTTTGCTGAAATTTTACCGTCCCATGTTTGTTGTACCCTACATGTAGAGTTTCATGCCTAGGTGAGTCAGTTAAGTCTTATTGAGCCATCGTGCTCATGGTTGCTGCTTAAGTGTTTTTCAGGTGAGGAGCCACCCACGGACTCGGGTTACGAGTCCACCGGCGAGGGTTACCCTCCGTCGGGGACCACGGCTGAGTGGGAGCCGTACACGCCGCGCTAAGCTGAGGAATGCAGCTAGTGTGAGTTGCCCTAGGGCTGGGGGGCAACCGACTTTTGCTATATAGGCGTGCGTGAGTTGTACAAATTTAACTTCCGCTGTGTAATGTAAACATTAGTTTGTAACTGAGCAGTGTACTACTTTGTACAGTTTCAATTTGTTTTCTATGTAATACAATGTACCCTTATGATGTGTGCTGTCAGGTGTCGCATCGTGCGGCACCACTCTCTGCGATCCTAGATGAGTGGATTCCTGTCCGCCACAGGCTGGTATCAGAGCCGCATTGGGGATAGCACTTTACTTAAGGACTGTATTACAGGAAAACTTACGGTTACAGTGAGGATTCGGTAGTTTTCCCAAGTAAGGACTATATTAGCGTAGTTACTTAAAGTGGCAAGACAAACATATGTGTTATAATTTTTAATTTTGATTATGTAATGACGCACCTATGCTCTGGTAAGAATGGTAAAGAACGCCACCGAAAGCGGTTCAATTTTGGTTAGCTCCCCTGACGAGGAACGTGGTTCAGGGATAGGTCTCACAGCTTGGTGTGAGACGTTAATATGAAACTCTTGGACTCTTCATGTTCCTGAGTTTATATGAAACGCTGATTCCTAGCATGCATTAGGCAAGTAAGTGGAGACCCCATCACGTGGTCAGTAACGCAAAAGTGTGTTCATCTGGAAATAGCCCAGGAGGACATACGTAGCGCTTGCCATCGGCATGCCCTGCAGGGCAGTAGGTGGTCTCTGTTGGGGTGATAAAATTCCCAACCGTGACGATCCGTTCGCGCTCTACTCGGGTTCCCTGTCGTGTGGTGTTAAAACACGATCACGTGCCTTGAGACGTGGCTTAACTCAAGGACGGCCGTATGGCAATGATACGGGCGTTTGTAGTTACTTTCAAATATGGACCTGCCTGAAATGGAAATAACCTTTCAGTGCATTATTATTGTGTGGTCTTCTGCAGGTACTAACCACGTATGTATCCTGTGTATTACATGTGTGCGAGAGACCGTTTAGTGCCACATTTGAGACGTATATGCCGGTATAATCCGGTTAGGATTTTCTTTTGTGAGGAACGTAGTACCGACATATCATATGCATATGCATGAAAAATAATGATAACAAGGAATTAAAATCACTAAGTTTCAACATTTAGGACCCTGGTTGGGAAGGGAAATTCAATAGTGGATTAGTGTAGCTCCAAGGGATTGAAAAACAGAGTGCTCTGTTCTGGGCAGCAAGTTTGCTGAACTTTGACAGAGCATAACTCACAGATTATTTAGCCAATGGAGGTGTGGAAATAAGTTCTGAAAAGGTGTTTAAGTACTCTACAACTTTGTTGTAGACTCCCAGAGCTGAATCACACCTTAAGCTGGCCGAAATTTCAGAGGATTGTGAACTGTCCAGAACCAGGACAGAGTCAAAAACACCCTCTGGACTGTTCTGTTTTTCAAGCATAACTTCCAGGAGAAAAAAATAAAAAATTTTCATATCATACATCTTTATAAAGAATAGGATATGTGTTACATCTTTGTAATTTAAAGTTTCTGAAATTTCAGCACAGAATTCAGTGGAAACCAGAGTTGAAAACAACAACTTCCAAAGGAGGTGCTGTTGAAATTCTTCCAGAAATTCTGTTTGCTTTGAATTATCATAACTTTTAAACCAGAGCTGATCTGAGGGCAAATAAATACTCGTTGGAATGATACTGAAGTTAACTTTAACGTTGGTATTCAACTTGAGTCATGAAAATGCCCATAACCAGATGAGAATCTGGGATATGTAGAAACTGGTCATTCTGACAGAGAGATGACAGTTGAACTCATTTGAGAGATTGTTGTACCCCCGGGGGTTTAAGTACTTCCAATGAGGTAGAACATACTCATGAGTGGCTATCTGCAACTAGTGAAAGATTTGAGTATATGTCTTACTCAAGTTTCTTTTGCTAGAGACCATGTTTGTGTTGTATTGAAGATAAAAGGGTAGTATACGTGATGACAAAGCAATTTTTACGTCTCGTAGTGACCAAACCTAGTTGCGATGAACTTCCAAAGAGGAAGTCCATCAAATTGGATTTAACTAGCTTGTATTTGATCTGGTAATGGTGTAGCTTGTGTAAAGTTATTACATTATCTGTATACGAGATGCATCACATGTTTTACTGTCATTATGTTTATGCCCATTTTATTGGACTGCACGAAATATGTTGCGGGACTGATGTTTATTGTCGTATGGTTGCAGATGGTTCACACTCAGACCATGTATAAGATTGGTGGCTCTAGCCAGCAGGGGGTGATGACTCCCAGCCACCTGCCTACGACAGCACCCCGCAGGAACAACCATCGCCTCTGCCTCCGCTTACGCTAGCGGATGTGATTGCGGCACTGGTGGGTGGTCGTGAGGAGCAGACCGACCTTCTCCGCACGATCGTGCAGAATACGTCCCAGGCGGGGGGGGGGGGGGGGCATCAAGAGAGGGGGCCTCGTGAGCCCCGTGATGTGACGTACTCGGACTTCATGAGTACGCACCCTCCGGTGTTCACGGAAGCAGCAGAACCCCTGGAGGCCGACAACTGGCTGCGGACAATTGAGTCCAAGTTCGGGCTGCTCCAATGTATGGAGCGGCAAAAGACTCTGTTCGTGGCGCAGCAGCTTCACGGTGCCGCTGGTGCATGGTGGGCGAATTATGTCGCATCACGTCCGCCTAGCCATGCCGTGGAGTGGGAAGAGTTCCGGGAGGCGTTCCGCGCCTACCATATCCCTCCCGGGATAATGAAGAGGAAGTTCCAAGAATTCTTGGAGCTGAAGCAGGGCGGGAGGAGTGCCCATGACTACTCCCGTGTCTTCAACCATCTGGCACAATATGCGTCCGTCTACGTCTCCACCGAGGAGAAGAAACGGGAGCACTTCTATCGGGGGTTACACCCCGAAATGAAGACGCATATCGTCCAATGGAATCGCGGCACTTTCAACGACCTCGTTAATGCCGCGATCATGCAAGAAGATGCTCAGCGGGAGTTGGCGGCTGAGCAGCGGAAGCGCAGCACTCCACCCAGCAGTGGGGGTGGCGCTCTCTAGAAGTGCCGCATGGTGTACCGGACACCATCCGGACAGCAGTGGCATCCACCGGCGTAACCTCAACAGTTCGGGGGTCATTCTTTTCAGTCACCCCTGTTCCGACCGCCGATGCCACCACCGCGACTGCAGCAGCAGCAGCAGCAGATGGTACCCCGGGCGTTTCCACCGCCACAACGCGCCCCGGGTTTCTGCCCACCAATCAGCGGAGGACCGGCCCGCTACACTTGTTTTACGTGTGGCCAGGCGGGCCATTTCTCGAAGGACTGTCTCCAGGGGTAGCAGAGCAGCGGGCAAGCCCAGTTCCAGGGCGGTGCTCGAGGCCGACCGCCGGTCAAGAAGGTTAGTCAGCGGACTGGGGGCATTCGCCACCTCGACAATGAGGACGCCCCAGAGGGAGACAACATGCTGGCGGGTACATTCACTCTCAACGACCAAGCAATCATCATATTATTGGATTTGGGTGCAACCCACAACTTCATAAGTGCATCATATGTGGTTAAGCATCAACTGGAAGCCTTTCCCATCGAGTGTTCTTATATGATCTGCTCACCGGGGGGAAAGATTTCAGCAACTATGATGATTCTGAAAGCACCACTGTGCTTAGGTGGGAAGATATATCCCACCACTATGATTATTCTTGAGGGGAAGAAGATTGATGCAATCTTAGGGATGTCATGGCTAAGCTACCATGGCGCTGTCCTGGAAACATTATCACGGACGGTTCACCTCAACTCTCCACTACACCGTCCGCAGTCCCTCATATTAGACAATCCAATCCAAGAAGTTTCAGCAATCAATAATACTGAAGCTCTCAAGTTAGAGGACATCCCCGTAGTCCGGGAATACCCCGACGTGTTTCTAGATGATCTTCCAGGCATGCCACAGCGGGATGTCGAGTTCAAGATTGAGCTTGCACCCGGGACTACTCCTATCTCACGGAGACCCTACAAAATGGCTCCGAATGAGCTGGCGGAATTGAAAGAGCATCTCAATGATATGTTGAGCAAAGGTTTCATTAGGCCGAGTTCCTCGCCTTGGGAATGCTTGGCGCTGTTCGTAAAGAAGAAGGATGAAACCTTGAGGCTGTGTGTGGACTACCGGCCGCTCAACGCCATCACCATTAAGAACAAATACCCACTGCCCCGCATTGACATCTTGTTTGATCAGCTTGTGGGTGCAAGTGTATTCTCCAAGGTGGACCTTCGCTCTGGATATCATCAAATAAAAATCCGTGCGGAGGATATCCCAAAGATGACTTTCTCGACGAGATATGGCTTATATGAATATCTCGTAATGTTTTTTGGTCTAACTAATGCTCCAGCCCATTTCATGTATCTCATGAACTCGGTGTTCATGCCGGAGCTGTACAAGTTCGTGGTGGTGTTCATTGATTATATCTTGGTTTACTCCAAGACAGAAGCAGAACACGCCGAACACATGGGGTTCGTTCTTCAACGATTGCGAGACCGCAAGCTCTACGCCAAGTTCAGCGAATATGAGTTTTGGATCAGCCAAGTGCCATTTTTGGGACATATCATCTCCGCGGAAGGCATAGCGGTTGACCCAAGCAAAATCGAGCAAGTGCTGAAATGGAAAGGTCCCACTTCAGTCCATGAAGTCAGAAGCTTCCTCGGCTTAGCGGGATACTATCGGAGATTCATTCCAAGATTCTCCAAGCTTGCTAAGCCGATGACGGAGAGTTGCTGAAAAAGGGAACAAAATATGTTTGGAACATGGCGTGTGAAGGAGCGTTCCAAGCATTAGTGAAGCATCTCACGACAGCCCCGGTCTTAGCTCAACCGGATACAACCAAGCCCTTCGACGTGTATTGTGATGGATCCGGCATCAGGCTCAGCAGCGTGTTGATGCAATAAGGATGTGTGGTCGCCTATGGTTCACGCCAAATTCGAAACCATGAGCAGCACTACCCAACTGATGATCTTGAGCTTGCTGCTGTGGTTTTGGCATTGAAGATGTGGAGGCACTATCTCTTGGGGAATTTGGTGCATCTCTACACTGACCACAAGAGCCTGAAGTATATTTTCACCCAGAAGGAGCTGAATATGAGGCAAAGGAGGTGGTTAGAGCTAATAAAAAACTATGAAACTGAGATTCATTACCACCCCGGCAAGGCGAATGTGGTTGCCAACGCATTGAGTCGGAAATCACATGTCCATAACCTCACCATAGCACCGGTGGAGGAGGAAGAGCCGAGTTTATACTTGGTTCCTTATGGGTCACTCTACAACCTTGCCCTCGTCCCTACCATTAGGGAGGACATCATTGCAGCTCAGAAAGTTGACAAGGGTATGGCACATCTCCGGAGACGGATAGACAATGGTGTCAAGTGTTTCCAGAAGGATGATGAGGGGACGCTGTGGTTCAATGGCCGCATAGTCATACCCCGAGATATGGAGCTGAGGAAAAAGATTCTTGACGAAGCTCACTTGTCTAAATACTCCATTCATACGGGCAGCAACAAAATGTACCAAGATTTGAAAAAGAAATTTTGGTGGACACGGATGAAGCGGGAAGTGGCGAAGTACGTATCCGAGTGTGATACGTGTAGACGAGTGAAGGCTGATCATATGAGAAAATCAGGGCTGCTGCAACCCCTGAAAATCCCAGCATGGAAGTGGGAAGATGTGAGCATGAATTTCATTGTGGGATTACCCCTGACTTCCAACAGACATGATTCAATTTGGGTGATCGCTGACCGGTTAACCAAGTCAGCTCACTTCATTCCTGTGCATACACATTTCCATGCCAACAGATATGCGGAGTTATATATTGCAAGAATCCTATGCTTGCACGGAGTACCCAAGACCACCGAGGGGCACTATTTGTGTCTCGCTTTTGGGAGCAGTTGCACGCGGCATTGGGTACTAAGCTGATTAGGAGCTCCGCCTATCACCCTCAGACCGATGGCCAAACAGAGAGGGTGAATCAAGTACTGGAAGACATGTTGAGAGCGTGTGCCATACACCACGGTAGGAACTGGGATGATCACCTACTGTTGGCGGAATTCCCGTACAACAATGGATATCAGGCAAGTATCAAAATGGCACCCTATGAAGCTCTCTACGGTCACAAGTGCCGCACCCCATTAAACTGGTGCGAGTCCCGTGAAAGGGTCACATTCGGGGTTGATGTGGTGAACGACGCCGAAGAGCGTGTTCGTATGATTCAAGCCAACTTGAAGGCCGCTCAATCCCGGCAGAAAAGCTATGCTGATAAGAGGCGTAGGCCATTGCACTTTGACGTCGGTGAACACGTGTATCTCCGTGTATCTCCGATGAAAGGCATGCACCGGTTCGGTGTGAAGGGGAAACTCGCTCCCCGATTCATTGGACCCTATGCTATCACCGAGAAGTGTGGACCAGCGGCGTATAGACTGGAGCTACCGGGATCTCTCGCTGGTGTTCACGACGTTTTCCATGTTTCACAACTGCGGAAATGTCTGAAACATACGGCTGTTGTTCCCACTGAAGACATCGGCGAGCTGCAACCAGATTTGACATATGATGAATATCCGGTGGCAATTATTGACGAGAAAGCGCGGACCACACGTAGCTGAACGTTGTGGTTCTACAAGATACTCTGGAGCAACCACACCGCCGAAGAAGCGACGTGGGAGAGCGAGGAATTCCTTCGCTCAAATTACCCAGAGTTCATGGCGTCTCAGCACGGGTGAGTTCCTATTACATCGCTGTCTCTTCTTTTGTAATCTCGGGACGAGATTCTTTTAAGGGGTAGGGATGTAAAATCCCAAGAAAAGGGACTTGCAAAAAAATTTTTTCCATCACCTCACCACACCACAGCTTTTGTTGTGGATATCTTGTGAATACTTGTGAAGAGCAAGTAATCACCATCAAAAGGGTGATTAGAGGGGAAAGCCCTAACTTCCAAAAAGTGGGATTGCTACACATGAACATGAAAGGTTGACCTCACCCCTAGGCCTTATATATTCTTGGGAAGGCTCAGGCCAAATGCCATGCAAATCCAACACTTTTTGAGGCACTTTTGGAGACAATTCAAAAGGGGCCAATTTGAATGCAAATTCAAATTGCAGCAACTTTCATCACTTGAATTCAAAAGTTGGCATCATATTCAAACTCAGCGCATTTTTCTGAGTTAGTCCACCAATTTTCATCCCCAGTGGACTTCATCTTGTTGGGAGCCAAATTTGTAATAATTCAAAACTGAATTTGAAGTTCAGTTCAATTGTGAAGCAAATTTAGCCAAACAAATTTCAAATTTGAGAAACCAAATTCAAACTGTGACTTGGTGATTAAGTCTCACATTCAATTGTGAGTAGCTGGGGATATTTTCAGCAAAAACAGAGATGAAAAATTAGAAGAGTATTAGAGGGGAGGGACCCACATGTCAGAAGCCTTCACACTGAAGTTTTCTTCGGTTGATTTTTTTCACCGGCCGAAGCCTCGCACGCCAGCACGTCCGCACCGGCGCCCGACCGCCACAGATGGTGCCACCTCCTGCTCGGGGGAGGCTAAGGACGCAGGGTAGACACCGGGATCAAGTAACCACGCGACCACGTGCAGTCCTCGCACTCCCCCTTCTCCCTCACACGACCGAAACACTTCCCCGTGGATCGACCTCGCTGATCACCGGCGCCCGGGCGGCACAGTCGCTATCGTGCCCAATGAGCTACACGAGAAAGGTCCGCTCCGAGGTGCTGATCACAACTGTACCGACCTCACCCTCTCTCTCGCACGATCGGCAGGGAATTTGGTTGATTAGTGCGTCGGTGTGTTTAGAACCGAGCCACACGAAATCCGGAGATTCGTAGCAAGCAAGCCACTACTCCCTGGACCGAGCTAAATACATGGTATAGACTAACCCACGCATCTCTAGGATAAAAAACCATCGAGTTTCCTGGGTGATGTTCTTCGAGATTTTTGCATCAGCGCTGATTTTCATCTTAGGTCGCCGATGAGCTCGTAGTTGCGGCCTCTGTTGAGCTGATTTGAGTCCACGCCGGTGTTTAGGAGGTCGCCGCGGTGCTCTAGAGAGAAATACCGAAGTGTTTGAGCCCTCCTAGCATGAGGGCAATGTTGCCGGACTCCAACCGCCACTGCCGCCCGTCGCCGATAGGTTTCCGGTGACCGGAGTCCCCAGCCGACCTCGGGGATGAGTTGCCCGTTGTCCAAAAGGGGGAGGCGGCATGTCTCCGGTCTGGGGAAGGCAGGAAAGTCGGGGTCCGAGGGGCTCGCCATAGATTACCACCGCAGCGGGCCATTGGCGCGAGGAGGAAGACGGTAATGTGTTGTGGGGCCCGCACGCAGAGTTTGAACTTCTCTAGGAATTTCCAGTTTTAGTGCAAACTTCAGATGCACATAACTTTTGCTAGGAAGCTCCAAATTCAGTGAACCAAATTTTGCTGAACTCATAATTTTTAGTCCTTTCCAGCAACACAAATTTCAGCTCATGAAACTTAATATTTTTCCAGAATTAATTCCCTAAAATTTAAACTGTTAGGAATTTTATCTGGAGAACTACTTTATGATTCTGAAATTTGGCCGAGAGGTTCACTAAAAATCCTTGAGTCACAGCAAAAATTTCAGACCCATCCGAGTTCATTTAGTCCCCCTAATGGTGTGATTATGTGATCTGCCTGAGAAAATAGAAAAATGTACAAAAACATTTTTCAGATTTTCTCAAATCTTGATTAGGGCATAACATCCTCTAGATTTCTTGAAATGACATGAAACCAATTCCTTTAGGACCATCTCAAATTCTAGTTTCCATAAAGTAATGGTTGGAGCCATGAAAACCCCTGGAGTTCCTTAGAGGCTCTAATATTGACCAAATAGGCTTTTGTTTGTACAAAGCTCAAATGAACCTTGTTTCAAATGAAACTTGGTCAAGACTCTGGTTAGGACCGTACCAAGCCACCATAAAAATTTTAGAACCAAAGGGGAGGGCTAGCTAGAGTTATAGTAATTACTTATTCAAATTTAAACATTGCATCTGAATTGACATGTAGCATCTCGTTAACGTGTAGTCGCTGAAGGCGAGGAGACTCCGGAAGTGCTCGACTTCCTTCTTCCAGACGAAGCCCTAACAACTGACCAGCAGCAACAAGGCAAGCCCCGGTTTGCATTAACCCCTTTTATAAAGTTTTGCTTTGTTTACATGTTTAGTGTGAGGTATGGATGTGCATTAGGTGTAGGGTGGATGAAACCCAAATGCATCACCAGATGGTTCCTAAAAGAGTGAGGGTAGTGTCTAAGTCCTCGAGTAGACAGGCTATGCTTAATGATTCACAGGACTTCGGTACAAGCCAAGTAGTTGGAATCTACTCGCGAGTTAGGCTTGGGACACACGGGATTGGTTCGAGTGAGGTGAGATCACTTTAGTAATGAAAATGAGACTAGGCAGGGTCTAGGGCGCAGTAATAGGAAGTCTTGTGTGTGCAGCCCTGTCCGTGTTGATTGAGGACCAATCCGTGTGTGGCTCACGCTGATCAAGTTTGAACGTACCGAAGGAATATCAGATATATGGGCCCCGATAAACCGATGTAACCTAAACCTCCAGGCATCGAGGCATAACGCACCGATTTATAGGTGTAGGCTGAGGGCATCAAGGTGGAAATCTGCTAACGGGCACAGAGAGATGCTCCGTGTAGGGAACCTCCTGCTCGTTTTGGTGCGACCGGTTCGACGTTTGGGCTGTTGGGTGAAAGGTTGTCCCGTACGGCATCGAGTGAGCGCGCTGTGCAGCTCCACTGGTGGGCGTACGTGATGTGCTCTTTTGGTGTCCCTGCAGGTGTATATCGAGTCAATTCACCGTTCCTCGTGGTGAAGACTACCACTTGGTCACTGAGTCGTGACGTAGGCTAATATATGAAACGTGATGATTCAATATTGCTGTTATGATATAATTGTATTGCTACTTGTGTGCCACCAAATATTGCTTACTAAATTTCAGATTCATGAACTGTTAACTTGTGGCTAAAAGATGAACTAAGGATGAACTTGTAGGCGTGTCCATTTGCTGAAATTTTACCGTCCCATGTTCGTTGTACCCTACATGTAGAGTTTCATGCCTAGGTGAGTCGGTTAAGTCTTGTTGAGCCATTGTGCTCATGGTTGCTGCTTATGTGTTTTTCAGGTGAGGAGCCGCCCACGGACTCTGGTTACAAGTCCACCGGCAAGGGTTACCCTCCGTCAGGGACCACGGCTGAGTGGGAGCCCTACACGCCGCGCTAAGCTGAGGAATGCAGCTAGTGTGGGTTGCCCTAGGGCTGGGCAACCGACTTTTGCTAGATAGGCGGGCGTGAGTTGTACAAATTTAACTTCCGCTGTGTAATGTAAACATTAGTTTGTAACTGAGCAGTGTACTACTTTGTACAGTTTCAATTTGTTTTCTATGTAATACAATGTACCCCTTATGATGTGTGCTGTCGGGTGTCGCATTGTGCGGCACCACCCTCTGCGATCCTGGATGAGCGGATTTCGGTCCGCCACACCTTATGAACTCAGTGTTCATGCAGGAGTTGGATAAGTTCGTGGTGATGTTCATAGATGACATCTTAGTTTATTCCAAGTCTGAAGAAGAACACACCGAACACTTGCATATCATCCTTCAACGATTGCGAGACCATAAGCTTTATGCCAAATTCAGCAAATGCAAGTTTTGGATCAGCCAAGTACCATTTCTGGGTCATATCATCTCCGTGGAAGGCATTGCGGTTGATCCAAGCAAGATTGAGCAAGTGCTGAAATGGAAGTCCCCCACATCTGTCCATGAGGTCAGAAGCTTCCTCGGTTTAGCGGGATATTATCGAAGATTCATCCCGAGTTTCTTCAAGCTTGCTAAACTGATGACTGAATTGTTGAAGAAGGGGGTTAAATATGTTTGGAGCTCAGCATGTGAAGGAGTTTTCCAAGCATTAGTGATCCCCGTACATACAAAGTACGTTGCCAAGCTTATACGGAGTTGTATATTGCAAGGATCTTGTGCTTGCACGGTGTTCCCCGCACAATTATATCAGATCATGGTGCGCTGTTTGTTCCTCGATTTTGGGAGCAGCTGCACATGTCATTCAGAGCTAAACTGATCCGAAGATCCGCATATCACCCACAGACAGATGGTCAAACTGAGCGGGTGAATCAAGTTCTTGAAGATATGCTACGTGCTTGTGCCATCCGCCACGGTAAAAACTGGGATGATCGTTTACCGTTGGCGGAGTTTTCATATAATAATCGCTATTAAGCTAGCATCAAGATGGTGCCGTATGAAGCTGTCTATGGCCGGAAATGTCGCACACGACTCAATTGGTGTGAATCCGGCAAGCGAGTTATCTACGACATTGAGCTTGTGAATGAGGCTGAGGAACGAGTACGAGTAATACAAGCTAATCTCAAGGCTGCTCAATCTTGTCAGATGAGCTATGCGGATAAGAGACATCGTCCTCTCCACTTCGACATCAGGGACCATGTGTATGTCCGTTTGTCTCCAACGAAAGGGGTTCATCATTTTGGAGTGAAGGAAAAACTTGCTCCGTGATTCATTGATCCGCGCCGCCAGTGAAAAATGCAGACCCATTGCCTATCGCTTGGAGTTACCGGCGTCACTCGCGGGAATCACAATGTTTTTCACATTTCTCGGCTGAGGAAATGCCTCAAGTCCCCAGCTGAAATACGCACCAAAGACATTGAAGCTCTCCAATCGGACTTCACATATTCGGAGTATCCGATCCAGAGTATCGATGAAAATACTCGCGCCACAAGAAACCGGACTCTATGATTTAAAGTCTTGTGGAGTAACCATACCGCTGATGAGGCGACATGGGAAAGCGAGGTCTATCTACGAGTGAATTATATGGACATGCTATCATCGTATACCCGGTAATTTTTTCCCCACGTCGCTTTTCTTTTGGAATCTCGAGACGAGATACTTTTTAAGGGGGGAGGGATGTGAAATCCCCAAAATTCTAGCAAGTGACTCAGCTAATTCCCACTTAGGAAAATGAAGGGAATTAAAACGTTGGAATATAAAAGTGTGAGTTCTAAGTGCTGACTCATACTTGCAAAAATTTCCAAACATGGAGAGCTAAATCCACAATTTGGTTCCCCATAATTCAAATAATAAACCTGCCAAATTTTGGCTCATTTGGAGGGGGTTTACCATTTGTTTGGAATTAAGTAAGGAAGCAACGCAAATCTGAATTCAAACCTCAGTTTCAAAATCCAATTTCATCAAACTGCAAATTGGGTTTCACAAATGTGTTCTACACATTTGAAATAGCATCCATGCCAAAATTCAGATCTTTTAGGTTTAGTTTGCTATGGTTTTGAATCAATGAAATGGGGGAAATTCAATTCCTAATTCAAATTCAAACATCCAAATGCAATTCAATCTTTACACTTAAAAACTTAATGCAGTTGAATTCAAATTGAAACCATGATTGTCGTGGAAGCCAAGCATTTAAGTGTGAGTTTCTGAGATAAAAAGATCAGTGAAAAATGAAAAAGAATTGAGGGGGGTGGGACCCAGCAGTCTGCCTCACATCTCCACACAGTCGGTTCTCTGTAATTTTCACTGAGGCAGCGAGCTGTTGCGCGCGCTTCCGGCCAAGGCGTGCTGCCGACGTGCCTCCACCTCAACCGGTTCTATCCACATCTTCAGCCACAGAGGAGATTCACAGGGACGTGTCATTCCACGTTGCACCGGCGTCCCACCGAGCCATAGCCTTCTCACGTGCGCCTTCTTCTCTGTTTTTCCACTGCTCGAGCGACTCTCGGCTCTCCGTCGCCCCCATGATACAGGCCGCAACTCGGGCGAACATCCACAGCAAAAACACGCGCCATCCTCTCCTCGGTCTTCCAGTGAAAACCTTCTTCCATTTTGTTCAGTATCGAGGGAGTATTTCCCTCTTTACCGATCACACGTTCTTAGAACCAAGTGGGACTTTTCCTCGAAATTCTTGATGATCGGTCCATCCTAGCTCGTGTCCGTTGAACCATAAGTCCTAGACCTTCCTACGATTAGCTAGGATCAACAAGCAACAAAAACCATCGACCATAGGCACTGTTGTTCGAGTTTTTCGGACCGCCGTCAATTTTAGCCCTAGGTCAACGGTGAGGTCATAGCTCCGGCCATTTTCATGGCAAACCGGATCCATATTCATGCTTAGCATGTCACAACAAAGATGTAGGAAGAAATCATACTAGAAATAAGGATTTGTAGAGCTCGGGCGACCTCGCCAGAGTTGGAGCCGCCACTGTCACCGTCACGAGATGGTTTTTGGCCATCCCCGGCCGTCGCCGACCCCCTCAGTGTATTCCACATGCGAACTTAGGCTCAGGCGGTGAGAACTAGCAAGTTCGGAGCGGGGAAACGATAGGCGGCGAGCCTCGTCAGAGTGCTCCGCCGCGGGGGAGCGTGGGTGTCGGAAGGTTGAAGAAGGAGTGGGGCCCGCTGTCTATGAGTGGGAGACCGCGGGAGGATCCGGTGTGGCGCAGGGATTTTCTGCGACAGCACAGAAATAACTCTACGGCCTCCGTGTTTCCGCCATTGGAGTGGATAGTGCCGATGGTGGGGCCCACGCCATGGATTTAAACTTTTCCCTGAATTTCAAATTTTGGATGAACTTCAAACCTTCATAACATTCAGTAGGAATGTCCAAAATTTGTGAGACAAATTTTGTTGGATTCCTCTCAACCAATACTTTGCAGAAATGGAAATAAATTGTCTTAAAATCAGATGGAATTTTCTGCAAAGTTCCTCAAATTTAAATATTTGGGAATTAATTCTGTCGCGGGCGCCCCTTCTCGGGGTCACACACTGCCAGGGAATTGCATTGGGTGGTGCCGTGCGATGCGGCACCCAACAGCACACGTATAAAGGACATCATATTACATAAACATTTGCGGAAGCTTACAAAGTCTGAATTTACAAATAATTTACCTTAAAATAAACTACAGCGGAAGACTACAACACTCATGACTCATATCTAACTCAGCAACAGAGAAACCGTCCCGCCCGTGGACGTTTCTCACTAGCAATACATATACAATCAGCAGCGGCAAGGGTGCTCATGAGTATCCACTAAGAGGGTTCTGAGTCTTATCGGGCAACCATACTCATAAGCGTAGTGTTATTACCTGCAAAACAACTAGTATATTATCCGTGAGCATAAAGCTCAGCAAGACTTAACCATCGAACCTAGTCATGAAACTCTACATGAAGGTAAAGACATAACATAGGATAGTAGATTGCATAATGAACTCGCCTAAATGTGAATCCTTAGTTTCAGGTATTATTAGCAGCAGATTAAGCATAAGCTTTGGCACCTCACATCGGGAATCCACAATCAAACAAGAAACGCTTTCCCCGATGTAAATTGCTCACGGTGGAAATGAATCGAGTTTGCACTAATCTATTCATACAATATAACAACACATTGCTAGTACCAACTTCAAAAAAATAGTGATTAGTTCTTATCTCAGCGCAAGTCATTACTATGTCATGACTGTGAGAACAAGTATGCTCAAATAACCGTGAGCGACGGTGATTCGAATCAAAAGACACTTGGACTACACGACACGTACGCCCGTACTCGATGTTACTAACAATAACCATCCTGAACTTCGTACGTGGAAACCTTTCCCAAGGTTCACCTACGTCGAATCAATTCGATCGTCCCATACAGTAGCCTCACCTCATGGTGCACCTTCCGCCTTGAGATGTCATGAGCGAGTTACCCACATACTGCACACCGGCCGTATGTCTGAGGCGACCGAAAAAGGCCCAACGCAAACTTCCCAAGGAACATCAGTTTACGGGGTCCCATATAGCCAGCATGCGTCCGGTACACAACTCAAACTTTTCCAACAGGGCCACACACAAATCGGTCCTTGACCAACACGGACAGGTATAACGCACCCAGGCCCCTATGTCCTGTTTCTCCTACAATCTGCTCGGTCTCAAATTCACTTGCTAACAAATTCTTGAACCAATCCCATGTGTCCCAATCTCCTATTCATGCGAGTAGCATCCAACCACTCGACTTCTACCGGATCCTAATTAAGCATGACAGTTTCTACATGATAAAATGACATATACCCAAATACTCTATAGGGTTTTCTGGTCATGCAAGAGGAGTATCAAATCATCTAAACCAGATGCACAATTCATTCCTAACCAACATAGTGTATACAAAGTAAATACTTAAAAGCTGTTAAATGCAAACCGGAGCCTGCTTGTTTTGCAGGGGATTAATATTATATATATATAAGTTAGAATATCCAATCCCTTGAGGCTTGATGAACTGATCCACTTCAATGGATTCATTCTGTCAAATTCCTTCGTTGATCGCCTTCGTCGTGAGCACTATCGACATGCATATGAACAAGTTTTATAACGCAGGTTAGATAATTAAAGACTTAAACTGGTTAATAACAGGGGAATGTGTGGGAGCATAAGAATGAATTTGGTTGTCCCTGTTGTGCAGAGAAACTAAGGTAAAACCATCTGTTCATAAGTTCCATGAAAATGTTCTATGGCTCCTAATGGACATGTGAGATGGGCTGAAATGATTTGGAAGAAACTGAAGATCCTAATCTCCAATGACATCTAAATTTTTACATCAAGTCTTATACTACACAGGTACTTAGCTTGCCAAATTGCAGCTAAAGTGGATGGAAATTGTGTCTCCCTTAATTCCCACAATATTCCTATGTTTTCTCCTGTACATATGAATAGAGAACACATACAGGAATATCTAAGGCTCAACTTGAGCTGCAACTTTGCATGTGAGTTCCTGGTCACAAGAAAATATTTTGGTCCAAAATTCAGAACTTTTAATTGAGTAGTTCCTCCAGGATAATTCTCTATGCAGTTATTCTAAAAGGAATTAATTCTGAAATAATTTGCATTTTCATGCAAAACAAATTAAATTATAGTTTCAAGTGGATCTCATAGAGAACGCCTGAATTTTCCTAGGATTTTTGGAGCTAAGAATTGCCAAGAATCGATTTTTCAAAGACAAAACCTTTTCTGAAAAAGTTTCTGAACTAATTAGAGTACAGCGGTTTGCACTCAGCAAATTTCTACTCGAATCAACTCCAAATAAGCTGAAAATTGCTGGTAGTTCAATAATATCATAAAGAATATTCTGGAAAAATTTGGGGATTTTTGGATGAACCAAACTCACTCAATAATTTTTTCAGAACGTTTTCAAAGAATTTTCCAGAACTTATTATTGACTTTCATACAAATGGGGGTGCAAATTTGGATAGATATTTGCAAAAAGAATCAATCCCAATTTGGTGTTTCCTACACAAAGTTATGAATTTCTAAACTTGGAGCAAAAACTGAAATTGATTTTCTACTGGAAATCGAATTGGGCCCACTGTTTAAATAGCTGTAAATTAAAGTCCCAAAAAGTTTAAATGCAAAACTCGAATTATGAATGAAGATAGGTTTCAAATCCAAGAAAATGAGACTTACAAAAACTTTCTAAAACATGAAGATACACATAGGTGTGCAACCAACCAAGCTCAAAAATTCAATGGCAATGTTTTAAGCCAAAGTTGAATTAAAAACTATGTGTAAATTTCTCATGTGTATGAGGAAGTTTTAAATTCAGATTGCATAATTGGGCTCCTCAGGTTCCAATTAATAAGAGTGCAAAGTTTGACAAATATTGGAGATGCTTCATTAAGTAATTAAAAGGGGGTAGTGAGTTGCATGGGAATTCAAATTCAAATCTGCCGGGCAGCCACACCTCTCAGCAACACATAGCTCTCAGCTGCTCGCTCTCTCTCTGTCTCTCACGGTTGCCTTCCTGTGCGCACACTTTTTCCCTCCGCTACCGTGCACCCAATCACAGCAATGGCGCCTGGATGTCTCGGTGGCTTTCACGCCGAGCTGAGCTCATCCACAGAGTCGCCGCACCTCCTGCGACATGCCCGAAGCAAGAAAGAGGCGCCACCTCCACTAGAACCCCGTAGTCGAGCGCGGTTTTCTTCCTCGGCGCCGTGGGCAGCCGCCGCCACAAGAACCCGACGCCCGGCTGCAAGGATCATTCTCCCGCCGAGTTTGCATGCCGAAAGATTCGCCGAGAAACCTTTTCCTTCCATGCAAACCCCTGAACCATGCCGTAGCTCGTCGCGCCGGAATTTTGCATTTTGCCACCGGCATATGATACGGACCGCGGGTGATCGAGCGGGAAATTCTTGTTAGCCGTTCCACTAATCTTCACAAAACATAGAAACCCACTTCTAGAGGTCCGTGCCAGTCCCTGGGACCACAAACCACCGAGAACCATCGAGCAAACCCACTGTTCTTTGAGTTTTCTGAATTTCGCCTGATTTTGGCACAGCCCGACGGTGAGGTCATACTCCCGGCGAGTTTCAGCTAGACCAGGGTGTAGCTTCGTGTTCCCCTCGACACCGTGGTTCTGTACGAGCAAACAGCAAAGCTTTTGGTGCATCACATAGCCCTAGCGATGTCGCCGAAGTGTCACCGAAGCTGCCGCTCATCGCATGTAGGGTTCTGGCCATCCTCGGTCCGAGTGAAGGCCGGCTGCGTATTCCCCACATGAAAATACGAAGAGGCGGTGATATTTAGCAATTTTAGGCCACCGGAACCCCCTCCCGGCGAGGTCTTCGACGAGGTGGGCGGCGGAACGGCGCGGGGGCGAGAGGAAGAAGATAATGGGAGCTGGCCCACGCGTCAGCATCTGTTTTGGGGACACTGGATTCTCTGTGGCACCAGATCCAATTGTGGATGCACATTGCAACTCCGTAGCCCCGTGTGTTCTGATTCCTGGTAGCGCCACGTCACTCCGGGGCCTGTTGTCAGAGTTTAAACTTTTCCCGGTTTATTTGAATTCACAGATTTCACTCAATCTTTAGAACCTCATAACTTTTGCTAGGAAACTCCAAATTGGGTGATTGAAATTGGGTTAGATTCAGCTTGTAAATATCTATCCAGAATTTCAACCCAATTTGTACGAAAGTTAATAATAAACTGTGGAAAATTCTTTGAATATATTCAGCAAACGAATTTTTGAGGGAGTTTGGTTCATCCAAAATTTCCCAAATTTTGTCAGAATATACTTTAGTACATTATTAAACGTCTTCTAAATTTTCAGATCATTTCGAGTTCATTTTGGTATGAAAATTAATATTACAAAACACTGTGCTCAAATAAGTCTAGAAACATTTTTCAGAGATAATTCCTACTTTAAAAAATCAATTCTGGGTAATTCCTAGCTCCAAAATTCCTAGGAAAATTCATGCATGCTCCCTGAGATATGGTTGAAATTTTAGTTCATTTTATTTTGCATGAATATGCAAATTACTTCAGAATTAATTCCTTTTTTCCTAAGTGCTTAGGGAATTGTTCTGGGTGAACTGCTTAATGAGAAGTCCTGAATTTTGGTACAGAAGGCTGTCTTGTGATAAGGAACTCACATGAAAATTTTCAGATAAAGGGGAGCTATGGACCGCTGTAGAATATTGTCATGCTAAATAGGTTATGACATCCGGTAGAAGTCGAGTAGTTGGAATCTACTCGGGACCTATAGTTCGGGTACACATGGGTATGGTTTAAGAAGCAAACTAAAGTTTATGTTTCCAAAGATGAGACTGGGGAGAGACTGTAGGCAGCGACAAGATGAGGTCTTGTTCGAGTAGCTCTGCCTGTGTCGGTTAAGGACCATTCTCGTGTGCGGCCCTGCTGAGCATGTATTGAGTTGTGTACTGGATGCTTACTGTTATATGAGACCTAGTAAACCGATGTACCAGGTTATCTGGATTGTAGAGGCATACCACACCGTCTCGTTAGACCTATGAGCCTGAGACAGAGCGACCGGTTCTACAGTCGGGTGTCCTGTGAAAGGTTGCCACATACAATGTAATGAAGGACGCTGGATTTGGGTCTTCAGAGGCGGGCGTATGATTCGAGTAAGTCGGGCAGTATTTGATTCGAATCACCGTCCCTCACGGATATGAGTACCACTTGCTCACTGTGTTGTGACGTAGTAATCAAAGTTGAGTGACAACAGTTTGCAAGTTTTATATGCTGTTATGTTAAATTGAATTGCATTATAACCATGTATGAAGTAGAGATAGAGCCATTAAAGTTATTTTCTACCTTGGGACAAGTAACATTGTAATAAAGTGTTTCTTGTTTGATTGTAGATTTTCAATGTTGCTCGGCGTAAGGTCATTACTATGATGGCTAAAATCTGAAAATGAAGGATGAACTTGTGGGCGAGTCTTTATGCAACTTTAATTGTCTATGTCCTAAGTTACCTTCATGCAGAGTTGCATGCCTTAAGAAAGACTGTTAAGTCTTGCTGAGCCATCGTGCTCACTCTTGCAGAGTTGTTTTGCAGGTAATTCATCGTATATCATGAAGGGTTAAACTTGACAGCACCATTCTTGGTTGCATGGTCACAAACAACCCTGCTCGCCGCCGATTCCACTTCATGCTGCTAGAAAGTGTTATCCTCGGGCAGGATAACTTCATTGCTACTTAGCTCCGTTTGTGAGAGTGATCACAGTTGTATTCCGCTGCATCTTTGATTGTATATTCCGCTGCTGTACATTAGAGTGTACATTATTATTTGTAAAACAGTTTTGTTTTTTAATACACGTTTGTGTATGTCCTGTATTCATTTCTGTGTGTGCTGTTCGGTGTCGCCTAACACAGCACCACCCAATACGATTCCTGGAGTGTCGGGGCAACTGTCCCCCACAGTCACGGTATCAGAGCCGCATTGAGAATAGCACGCCCGAAAATAAACAAGTTTTCGAAAACTAGGGTTTGCAAGTGAGGAATCGGTTAATGCCCATATAAGGAATATTATTAGCATAGCTACATAAAGTGGCAATGCTAACTTAAGTGCTATAAATTCAGTATTTGAATTCCGTAACGACGCACCTACGTGGAGGTAAGCCTGGTAAGGAATGCCACCGAAAGCGGTTCAATCTCGGTTAGCTCCCTCATGCAAAGAAAGTAGCATGAGATGTTCCATTTAGCAATGAACAGAAAGTGAATATGTTTTCTAAGACTCTTCATGTTTTAGAGACATATGAATTGCACTAGCCTCCAGTGCGCAAACCCCGGCGCAAGAGGAGGAGACCCTATCATGTGGTTTGTAACACGAAGTATGTGCTCTAGGACTATTTATGTTCTATGGGGCTTACAAAAATGCAGGTCCACCGGTGTGCTTAATTGCAAAGGTGTGGATCTCTCCTTCAGGCGGTGAATAACCCGATCATGTACTTTGAGACGTGGCTTAACTCAAGGACGACCCTATGGCAATGATATTTACTTTCAATTTGGACCTGCCTGAAATGAGAAAACCGTGTGTGCATCACTATTGAGTGTTCTTATGCAGGTACTAACTACATTTACATATCTCGTGTAGTGCACATTTGTGAGTGGTCGAGTAGTGCCACTGCTAAAACAATTGCCGGTTACACCAGTATAGGTTTTTCTTTGGTGAGGATACGTAGTACCAGCATTGGATGATAATTGCATATATGATAAGGTTGATGATGTAGGACCGAATAAAAGACACAACATGGAGTCGAAATAAAAAGTTTTTGGAACTTAGTCTGAAACAATGTACAAATGTTAGCACCCATGACCATGTCAACATAAGGAATCGTTAACCGGAATCGATCTACCAAAACAAAGCATCCTCTGTTTTTGGGCAGCGGTGTCGCTGGACTTTGCCAGGGCATAACATTAGTTCCGAGTAACCAAATGGAGTGTTCTTGAACTTGATGGAAAGACTAGGGAGTCCTCTATATATATTGTTTACAAACCCAAGGCAGAATCAGATTGCAACTTAGTGAAATTAAATGGTGCTGTGCTGATGGGAGAACCAAATCAAATGCTAAGATTCAGAGAAGCTGTCACCTTTTAAAAAGAAAACCAGTTGCACCAGTTATCAGAAAGTTCTTGCCCCTAAGCAATTGCACTATTCCAATACCTTTCGTGTGATCTAATGGTCCTATATTCTCTGTCCCGTGCTAGGAAGCATTACTCCAATTTTTGTTATAAAGAAAAGAATTGAACAAACCAATTTTTATTAATTCCAAATAAAATAAAATTGGTTTCAGATTTCAAGAACTGGTCAGAACCAGGACAGGGCAAAAATGCTCTCTGTACTTTCCAGTAATATGGCCATAAGTTTTGACAGAAAGTTTTCCTAGGGTCATGCCATATACCGTTGGAAAATATGGGAAATATACTACAACTTTGTTCATAAGTGTTTTTCCATATTCTGTTTGGAAATAAATCATATTGCGGGTTCAAATCAGACACTTGTAAATGAGATGCTGCAGAAATTTTCCAGAACTTCTGTTGATTTGAAAACTTCATATCTGTCAAAACAGAACAGCTATGCGGGAGCACAAATAGGCATTTGATAGATACTGAAGTTCACTAAAACTTTGGAATTGGGCTCAAGTCAAGAATCGGTAGTTAACTTGAGTAAAGTCTGGAGTTTGTGTGATCTGGTCAGAGTAGTCGAGCTGATTTGTTTAGCGTACATAAGATTTGAATAAACATGGATGTTGTTATACTTTTATAAAGTTCATGACATGTTCGTGGTTTACTTATATTTACTTACTGCTGGGATAGAATTTTGATTGACTCAAATTTTATTTCGTGCAGTATGGTACGTGCCCATTCTCAAATGGAGATTGGAGGTTCGAGTCGAGGTGGGAAGGACTCGACTTCATCACAAGAGCCATTGCCAACCGGATTGGCAGAAATTATGGCCAAGATGAATGAGACTCTCCAAAATCTAGTTCGGCAAAGAATAAATAGAGAAGCTCAACATCACATGCCAAACCAGAGTACTTATTTAGATTTCTTGGCGACACAACCGCCGGTATTTTCCGAAGCGGCTGACCATTGTGAAGCAAATCATTGGTTACGTGTCATTGAGTCCAAGTTTGTGTTGATTCAATGTGACAATTTCCAGAACACTCTATTTGCCACACAGCAGCTTCTCAGTTTTGCTGGAGCCTGGTGGGCGGAATACCTTGCTATCCATCCGGAAGAGCATCATGTCACATGGATGGAGTTCCGTGATGCATTTCGTGCTCGCTTCGTTCCTGCTGGAATAATGCAAACAAGTCTTGATGAATTCTGGAATCTAAAACAAGGTGAAATGAGTGTTATTGAGTATGCGAAGGAATTTAATCGCTTAGCTCAATATGCACCTGATTATGTGAAATCACAAGCCATGAAGAGTTATCATTTTTACCGAGGGTTGAATGTAAGGCTGCGGAGTGAATTGGCTCAAGTTAGTCAAAAGAATTTTGATGAGTTTGTTAGAAGTTCTATCACTCAGGAATATTATTCCATCCTCTTCTTTAGAGAAGAAAATAGGAAGAGGGACTCATCACAGGATGATTGCAATCATGTTCTAGTGAAGTATCGGTTGGTAATTCGTTCACCTTCCGGGCGAGAGGTTCCACAAAAAGAGCAGTCATTCTTGGAGTATGACGACTCTTATACTCCACAGAGGTTTTATTTACCTCCACCGCGGCAACAAATTATTTCTCATGCACCCCAGTATCAATTATGTACACCAGAATATTATTCACCTCAAGATATCAAGACGATCAAGGTGATTATTCACCTGAACCGAGTGGTATCCCACTTCAAATTGACAATGGGCACAACGTCAATGAAACAATGAAACCTACAAGCTCTATGATTCTGCAGGTCCAGTTCTGAATAATGATCTTGGACAGCAAAGAAAAGCTATGTCCAAACTGGGTTTTGTTAACTATGTGTCAGTCGAAGATCTGCCCGATGGAGGACCGGTTCTCATGGGCAGGTTCACTTTAAATGACAAGCCGGTTGTCATTTTATTCGACTCTGGCGCAACACATAATTTTATTAGCAACTCGATTGTGACCTGATATCAGATTCCCACAACTACCAACAAGGGTCCCTACCTTATTCATTCACCAGGAGGCGACATATCGTCTAATGAAATCGTTTCTAAAGCACCACTATGTTTGGGTGGAAAGTGTTTTCCTACCACCCTTATCATTCTCGAAGGTCAAGCAATCGATGCCATATTGGGAATGTCATGGTTAAATTTCCATAGGGCTGTTTTGGACATCGAGAACCAGAGTGTTCATTTGGACTCTCCACTTCACAGGCGTCACACTTTGTTTCTTGGCAAAGTTGTTTCCAAAATTTCGGAAGTATGCAATGTCGAAGCTCGAAAGTTATTAGACATTCCAGTAGTCCGTGAATACACGTACTTGTTTCCCGAAGATCTTCCAGGCTTATCACCTGAGCGCGAAGTGGAATTAAAAATAGAATTGATACCGGGAACCACGCCGATATCTCGTAGACCATACAACATTGCTCCGAATGAATTAGCTGAATTGAAGGAGGAACTCAAAGAACTGATGGACAAGGGATCTATTCATCCAAGTTCTTCACCATGGGGTTGCTCGGCTTTATTTGTAATGAAGAAAGTTGAGACGCTGAGGCTATGCGTTGATTATCATCCATTAAATGCTCTGATGATAAAGAACAAGTATCCACTACCAATAATTGATACTCTTTGATCAATTAGTGGGTGCTAAGGTTTTCTCCAAGATGGGCTTAAGGTCAGGATATCATCAAATCAAGATTCGAGCGGAGGATATTCCGAAAACAGCTTTCTCGACAAGATATGGACTTTGAGTATCTTGTCATGTCATTTGGATTGACCAATCCTCCGGCTCACTTTATGTATCTTATGAACTCAGTCTTCATGCCGGAGTTGGATAAATTTGTTGTTGTATTTATCAACGATATCTTGGTCTATTCCAAATCAGAGGAGGAACATGCTAAACATTTCCATATTGTGGTCCAACGATTGAGAGATAACAAGCTCTATGCAAAGTTTAGTAAATGTGAATTTTGGATCAATCAAGTGCCATTTCTTGGACATATTATTTTAGCGGAAGGCATCGCTGTTGATCCAAGCAAGATTGAACAAGTTCTCAAATGGAAGTCTCCAACATCAGTCCATGAAGTTCGTAGCTTCTTAGGTTTGGCGGGATATTATCAGAGGTTTATCCCAAGTTTTTCCAAAATTTTTAAACCTATGACGGAGCTACTGAAAAAGGGCATCAAATATGATTGGAACAAGCCATGTGAAAAACCTCACAACAACTCGGTTTTGGCTCAATCGGATACAACCAAGCACTTTGATGTTTATTGTGATGCGTCCAGCATTGGATTTGGTTGCATACATATGCAAGGAGGACATGTGGTCGCATATATGTCACGGCAATGACAGAATCATGAACAAAATTATCCAATTCATGATCTTGAGCTGGCTGGCATGGTACTAGCTTTGAAAATGTGGAGACACTACCTATTGGGAAATCTAGTTCATCTCTACACCGACCACAAAAGTTTGAAGTACATATTCTCTCAAAAAGAGTTGAATATGCGACAACGGCGATGGTTAGAGCTGATCAAAGACTATGAGATTGAGATTCATTATCATCCGGTCAAGGCAAATGTGGTTGCCGACGCACTCAGCCAGAAATCTGATATTCAGAATCTGACCTTTACGCCAATAGAAGAGGAAGAACTAAGTCTCTACTTGGTTCAATATGGAGCTCTACATAATCTAGCTCTCATACCCACATTAAAAGAGAAGATTATGAAGTCTCAAAAACAAGATAAGGGCATGTCTCATATTAGGAGAAGGTTGAATAACGGGAAATTGAAATGTTTCCGGTTAGATGGTGAAGGTACCATATGGTTCAAAGACCGGATAGCTGTACCCCGTGATATGAAGCTGTGGAAGAAAATTTTGGATGAGGCTCACTTGTCCAAATTTTCAATTCATCTGGGCAGCAATAAGATGTACCAAGAATTAAAAACTAAATTTTGGTGGACCCGGATGAAACGTGAGATTGCTAAATACGTATCAAAATGTGATACGTGGCGGCTAGTTAAGGCTGACCACGTGAAGAATGCGGGAACGTTGCAACCGCTAAGCATTCCGGCATGGAAGTGGGAGGATATTAGTATGGACTTCATTGTCAGATTACCTCTCACGGCTCATAAGCATGACTCGATTTGGGTAATCGTTGATCGGTTAACAAAATCAGCACATTTCATCCCGGTACATACGGGATTCCATGCCAAGAAGTATGCGGAGCTGTATATTGCAATATTATTGTGTCTACATGGATTTCCACGTACGATCATCTCCGATCGAGGCACTTTGTTCGTTGCTCGTTTCTGGGAGCAGCTACATGCCTCACCGGGAACTAAATTGATTAGAAGCTTCGCATATCATCCTCAAACCGATGGGCAAACGGAGAGGGTGAACCAAGTTCTCGAAGATATGCTTCGAGCATGTGCCATACACCACTGTAAAGGATGGGACGATCATCTACCGTTGGCGGAGTTCGCTTATAACAATGGTTATCAAGTGAGTATCAAGATGGCACCTTATGAGGCTCTCTATGGCCGGAAGTGCCGCACACCCTTGAACTGGTGTGAATCTGGCGTGAGTTATTTACAGGATTTATCTCATAAATGAAGCTGAAGAGCGAGTAAGGCTTATTCAAGCAAACCTTAAAGCCGCTTAGTCTACACAAAAGAGCTATGCGGATAAGAGACGTCGTCCTCTGAACTTTCAAGTTGGAGACCACGTATATCTCCGTGTATCTCCTATGAAAGGAATTCACCGATTCAGAGTGAAAGGGAAATTAACTCTACATTTTATCGGTCCATTTGCCATCATCGAAAGATGTGGACCCATGGCATACCGTTTGGAGTTACCGGCAGCCTTTGCCGGAGTTCATAACGTCTTCCACATATCTCAGTTCTGGAAGTGTTTGAAAGTTCCAACGGGAAATCTCACGGAAGGCATAGCAGATTTGAAGCCATACCTAACTTATGTTGAGTATCCAACCCGGATAATTGATGAAAAGACTCGCGAGACAAGAAATCGGGCATTGCAGTTTTTAAAGGTGTTATGGGAAAATCACATGTCCGATGAAGCTACGTGGGAAAGTGATTAGTATTTACAGTCCAATCATCCGGAACTATTGGAGGCTTATTTATGATAGTCCTCCTCCCCACATTGTTCTTAATTGTGAATCTCGGGACGAGATTCTTTTTAATGGGGGAGGTATGTAAAAGTCCCAAAAAGTGTAAATGCAAAACTTGAATTACTAATAAAGTTGGGTTTCAAATTCAAGAAAATGGGACTTACAAAAACATTCTAAAACATGATGATACACATAGATGTGCAACCAACCAAGCTCAAAAATTCAATGGCAATATTTTAAGCCATAGTTGAATTAAACACTATCTGTAAATTTCTCATGTGTATGAGGGAGTTTTAAATTCAGATTGCAAAGTTGGGCTCCTCAGGTTCCAATTAATAAGAGTGCAAAGTTTGACAAATATTATAGATGCTTCATTAAGTAATTAAAAGGGGGTAGTGAGTTACATGGAAATTCAAATTCAAATCTGAATTTGGATAAAAACTTTGTCGAATGTCGAATTGAATTCAAGAAGTGAACTTTACCAATTGAGTTGGAACACCTGCCAAATTTGGGAGGAATTTGAAAGCATCAAAGAAGGATAAGGAGGAGAGGCAAAAGGTGGGACCCAGCTGTCTGTGAAATGAGCCACGGGCTCTGTTTTTCCCTCTGCCGAGCGCTCGACAGCAGCTGCTAGCGGCGCCAGCGCGCGCTCGATGCTTCAAGTCGATCACAGCACACACGAACCGCCTCATCTGAATTGATAATATCTCCCGGACGGCCACACCGCTTGGCAACACATTGCTCCCAGCTTCTCGCACTATCTCTCTCTCTTTCTCGGTTGCCTTCCCATGCGCACGATTTTCCCTCCGCTACCGTGCACCCAATCGTAGCAACGGCGCCCGGACATCTCGGTGGTGTTCATGCCGAGCTGAGCTCACCCAAAGCGTCGCCGGACCTCCTGCGATGTGCCCAAAGCAAGAACGAGGTGCCACCTGCACTGGAACCCCGTAGTTGAGCGTGGTTTTCTTCCTCGGCACCGTGGGCAGCCGCCACCAGAAGAACCCGATGCCCGGCCGCAAGGATCGTTCTCCCGGCGAGTTTGCATGCCGAAAAGTTCGCCGAGAATCCTTTTTCCTTCCACGCAAACCCCGGAACCATGCCGCAGCTCATTGCGCCGGAATTTTGCATTTTGCCACCGGCATACGATTTGAACCACGGGAAATTCTTTTTATCCGTTCCACAATCTTCATAGAACTTAGAAACCCACTTCTAGAGGTCCGTGTGAGTCCCTAGGATAAAAAACCACCGAGAACCGTCGAACAAACCTACTGTTCTTTGATTTTCCAAATTTTTCCCGAATTTGACCTAGCCTGACGTTGAGGTCATACTCCTGGTGAGTTTCAGCTACATCAGGGTGTAGTTCGTGTTCCCCTCGACGCCGTGGTGATGTACGAGCAAACGGCAAAGCTTTTGGCGCATCACAGAGCCCTAGTGACGTCGCCGAAGTGTCACCGAAGCAACCGCTCGTCACACGTAGGGTTCCGGCAATCCTCGATCCGAGTGAAGGCCAGCAGTGTACCCCCACACGAAAATATGTAGAGGCGGCGAGGTCTCCGGCAAGGTGGGCCGTGGGCCGGCGCGGGGGGCGAGAGGAAGAAGACAATGGGAGCTGGCCCACGCGTCAGCCTCTGTTTCGGGTACACTGGATTCTCTGTGGCACCAGATCCAATTGTGGCTGCCTGTTGCAACTCCGTAGCCCCGTGTGTTCTGATTCCTGGTAGCGCCACATCACCCGGGGCCCGTTATCAAAGTTTAAACTTTTCCCGGTTTATTTTTATTCACAGATTTCACTCAATCTTTAGAACCTCATAACGTTTGCTAGGAAACTCAAAATTTTGTGATTCAAATTGGGTAAGATTCAGCTTGGAAATATCTACCCAAACTTGCTACCCAATTTGTACGAAAGTCAATAATAATTTCTGGAAAGTTCTTTGAATCTATTCAGTAAATGAATTTTTAAGGGAGTTTGGTTCATATAAAATTTCCCAAATTTTTACATAATATTCTATAGGATACTATTGAACTACTGCTAAATTTTCAAATCGTCTGGAGTTTATTTGGGTATTAAAATGCAGAGTACAAACCACTGTGCTCAAATAAATCCAGAAACATTTTTCAGAGATAATTCCAACTTTGAAAAATCAATTGTGGGCAATTCCTAGCTCCAAAATTCCTATAAAAATCCATACATGCTCCCTGACCTATCCTTGAAATTTTAGTTCACTTTATTTGGCATGAATTTGAAAATTACTTCAGAATTAATTCCTTTTTGCCTAAGTGCTTAGGGAATTGTTCTGAGTGAACTGCTTAATGAAAAGTCTTGAATTTTGGTACAGAAGGCTGCCTTATGATAAGGAACTCACATGAAAATTTTCAGATAAAGGTGAGATTTGGATCAGTACTTTTCAGTATACTTTGCTTAGGTGAAAAATACAACCATTAGTGAAAACACATAGTGTTTAACCCACTTTGCTAAATCCAGCTCCATCCACTAGAATCAGTTTGATTCCTAATCAGAAATTCTGTTTTTAACTTGCCATTAGGCCTTGATGGAAAAACATTTAAAATTGAATACATGTGCATGTTCATAACATGTAGTGATCAACGTGAAGAAGTGGGAAGAAAGTGAAGCTTGGATCCAGGAGCAAGAAGAGCACGTGATTAAGCCTCAAGCTATCAGCAGCTAACTGCATATTATATCTGACTTTAGTCACCTGCAAAACAAAGGCAAGATTCGGTTTGCATTTAAGTTGTTTTATAAATTTTTTACTTTGTTCACTACTATGGTTTAGAGTTTGTTTGTGCATTAGGTCAGGAATGATTTATACTCCAAATGCATGACTAAATGAACCCTGGAGTCAAGGGTATTACAAGTTTCCCCGCTGTAGAATATTTCCATGCTAAATAGGTTATGACATCCGGTAGAAGTCGTGTAGTTGGAATCTACTCACGAGCTATAGTTCGGGTTCACAGGGGTATCGTTTAAGAAGCAAACTAAAGTTTATGTTTCCAATGATGTGACGGGGCAGAGAGTGTAGGCAGCGATGAGACGAGGTCTTGGTCGAGTAGCTCTGCCTGTGTCGGTTAAGGACCGTTCTCGTGTGCGGACCCGCTGAGCATGTATTGAGTTGTGTACCGGATGCATACTGGTATATGGGATCCAGTAAACCGATGTACCAGGTTAACTGGATTGTAGAGGCATACCACACCATCTCGTTAGACCTATGAACCTGAGACGGAGCGACCAGTTCTACAGTCGGGTGTCCTGCAAAAGGTTGCCACATACGACGTAATGAAGGACGCCAGATTTGGGTCTTTAGAGACGGGCGTATGTGTCGAGTAAGCCGGGCAGTGTTTGATTCGAATCACCGTCCCTCGCGGTTATGAGTACCACTTGCTCACTGTGTTGTGACGTAGTAATCAAAGTTGAGTGACAACAGTTTGCAAGTTTTATACGCTGTTATGTTAAATTGAATTGCATGATAATCATGTATGAAGTACAGATAGAGCCAATTAGAGACATTTTCCACCTTGGGACAAGTAACATCGGAATGAAGCGTTTCTTGTTTGATTGTAGATTTCCAATGTTGCTCGGCGCAAGGTCATTACTATGATGGCTAAAATCTGAAAATGAAGGATGAACTTGTAGGCGAGTATGTCCTAAGTTACCGGAAGTTCGACTTGCGCACTTCGGACAAGAAACTCCGAATTGGAGCTCAACGGTCCACGGCTTGACTTGAGGTTTGGGGAGGAGCAGCACAGGGGTCCAGCGCTCCTCTGGACGTCCTTGCTCGGTCATTCAAGCCTCCCGATTGGGCTGTCCACATGAGCCTCGTGCGGCGGTCTCAAGTGGTTGCCGCGAAGAAGATGTGTGCCCTCGTAGGAGAGGCTAAAGCTCGTTTGTTTTTGTGCCGAGGAGGTGGGGAATGATCAACCGGTGCCGTTTTGCAGCTCGGGGGGGGGGGGGGGGGGGGGGCTGTGCATGGTTGTTTTGCCGGCTACCGCTCGATCAACCATGGCGGCGGTGAGCGGCTGGTTTCTTCTGCGTGAGGAGGAAGCAAAACTTCGGTGTTGCACTTGGTGAGCAAAAGATCACCTCGTGAGGGGATGAAAGCATGAGCAGGTCTCCAGCACGAAGCAACTGCGAGGAGGTGGCTGGCCTCGGTGGCGCCCGGTGCAGCTTCGGCTGGTTCGAGTTGAACAGAGAAACAGAGACTTCGTGTGCAAGTTAACTTGTTCCAATGACATGTGGAGTCCACTTGATTTTTCTTCCTCAAAATATCATCTCCATGTCAATCCAATCAATCTGAAACTCCTAAAATTTAAAAGTAGATGGAGTTTGAATTACCCAATTTCAGTTTGAATTTGCCTTTTAAATTTGAATTCAGCCCAAACTCGCAAATGCTCATATGTAACTTCTTTTTAGCCCACCTTAAATTAAGAATCTTGCCACTATGAATTACCTCAAATTCCAAGTTATGAGGTTCCATGGGTATTCATAATTTTGGCAGCAAAGTGAGGTGAGCATTTGAGTTCAAAATCTGATTTTTAATCTTCCTCGCGCACATGGATAGTTTACACATTGGTTTAACTCAACATTGGTTCAACACATTCAAATAAACCTTTGAGCCCGTTTTATTGGGCACCCGTGTACACCAACACGTGTACAAAGTTTTTTGTAAGTCCCATTTTCATGAATTTGAAACTCACGGCATTCGAGCATCTGTTTGTTTCAAATACATTTTTGGGACTTTTACATTCCCCCCCCCCTTAAAAGAATCTCGTCGTGAGATTACAAAAGAAGAACGAGACAGGAGAGGTTATTACAAGCTGTATGATGATAAAAGTTCCGGATATTTCGTGCAGAGGTAATCCTCGCTTTCCCACGTTGCTTCTTCGCGGTATGATTACTCCACAGCACCTTGTAAAATCTTATCGTCTGGTTCCGGGTTATCCGGGTCTTTTCATCAATAATCTGAACCGGTCGCTCGGTGTACATGAGATCCGGTTTCAATTCGTCGATTTCTTTGGTGCGTACAGCAGCAGTAAATTTGAGACACTTCTGCAGCTGTGACTCGTGGAATATGTCATGAACACCAGCAAGGCTGCCTGTAGGCTACAGGTCTGCACTTCTCCGTGATAGCACATGGACCTATAAATCGGGGAGCGAGTTTCCCCTTTTCATTGGAGACACATGAAGATAAATGTGCTCTCTGATGTCAAAATGCAACGGTCTACGCCTTTTATCAGCATAGTGAGCAGCCTTCAAGTTCTCTTGTATCAAACGAACTCGGTCTTCGGCTTCGTTGACAAGATCAACCATGAACAGTACTCTTTCGCCGGACTCACACCAATTCAGCAGTGTGCGACATTTCTGGCTGTAGAGAGCCTCGTATGGTGCCATTTTTATACTCGCATGATACCCGTTATTGTACAAGAATAACGCCAACGGTAAGTGATCATACTTACCGTGGTGGATGACAGGCTCTCAACATGTCTTCTAGCACTTGGTTCACCCTTTCGGTTTGTCCATCGGTTTGAGGGTGATATGCGGAGCTTCTAATCAGCTTGGTTCCCAACGAGGCGTGCAGCTGCTCCTAAAAACGAGCAACGAACAGCACACCTCGATCTGAGATTATGGTCTTTGGGACACAATGTAAGCATACAATTCTTGATATGTATAACTCTGAATATTGCTTGGCTCAATAATGATGTTCACCGGAATGAAATGAGCTGATTTCGTCAAGCGGTCGACGATCACCCAAATCGAGTCATGCTTTCAGAATGTGAGCGGTAATCCGACGATAAGTCCATACTCACATCCTCCCATTTCCATGCCGGTATCTTCAGTGTTTAAAGCGGTCCGGCTTTCCACATACAATCAGCCTTGACCCATCTACCCGTATCACACTTGGATATGTATTTAGCAATATCCCGCTTCATTCGCGTCCACCCAAATTTCTTTTTCAAATCTTGGTACATTTTGTTGCTGCCGGGATGAATGGAAAACTTTGACAGGTGTGCTTCATCCATTATCTTCTTCCGGAGCTTTATATTGCGCGGTACAACTATATGGTCTTTAAACCATAGTGTACCATCATTATACTTCTAGAATCACTTCATCTCTCTGTTGTCTATTCTTCTCCATATGTGGGACATACCCCTGTGTCTCCTTTGAGACTCAACAATCTCCTCTTGGATTGTTGGAATGAGAGCAATATTATAAAGCGCTCCATAGGGAATGACACAGAGACTCGGTTCTTCTTCTTCCAACTCAGCAATCGCCAAGTTGTGAACGTGGACTTTCTGACTAAGCGCGTCGGCAACCACGTTCAATTTTCCCGGATGGTAGTGGATCTCGATTTCATAATCTTTTATGAGCTCCAACCATCTTTGTTGTCTCATATTCAGCTCCTTCTGCGTGAAGATATACTTCAAACTCTTGTGGTCAGTGTAGAGATGGAAAAGGTTGCCAAGCAAATAATGCCTCCACATCTTTAACGCCAACACCACAGCAGCAAGCTCAAGGTCGTGAGTTGGGTAATGCTGCTCATGGTTTCGCAGTTGACTAGACCCATATGCGACTACACACCCTTCTTGCATAAGGACACAGCTGAGACAGATGCCGGGTGCATTGCAATAAACATCAAACGGCTTCGTCGTGCCTGGCTGAGCAAGAACTGGAGTTGTTGTGAGATGTTTAATCAAAGTTTTGAATGCTTCTTCACATGCTGCATTCCACACATATTTAGTGCCCTTTTTCAGCAGCTCCGTCATCGGTTTAGCGATTTTTGAGAAGCTCCGGATGAACCTCCGATAATATCCCGCTAAACCTAGGAAACTTCGGACCTCGTGGACAGATTTGGGAGATTCCAATTTGAGCACTTGATCAATTTTGCTTGGGTCCACGGCAATGCCCTCTACAGAAATAATATGCCCTAAGAATGGTACTTGTTCAATCCAAAATTCACATTTGCTGAATTTCGCATATAATTTGTGTTCCCTCAATCTTTGCAGGACAATATGCAAATGTTCAGCGTGCTCTTCTTCTGATTCGAAGTAAAACAATATGTCATCGTTGAATAGCACGATGAACTTGGCCAACTCCGGCATGAATACTGAATTCATCATGTACATAAAGTGTGCTGGAGCATTGGTCAACCCAAACGACATGACGAGGTACTCATAAAGTCCGTATCTCGTCGAGAATGCTGTCTTCGATATGTCCTCTGGTTGGATTTTTATTTGATGATATCCATACCGAAGATCCATCTTCGAGAATACCTTCGCCCCAACTAGTTGATTGAATAAGATATCGATGCGAGGCAAAGGGTACTTGTTCTTTATGGTGACAGCATTTAGCGGACGATAATCAACACATACCCTCAGTATTTCGTCCTCCTTAACGAATAGTGCAGAGCAACCCCATGGTGATGAGCTTGGTCGTATGAAACCTTTGTTCATGAGTTCATTTAGCTGCTACTTCAACTCCTCTAGTTCATCAGGTGTCATCTTGTAAGGCCTCCGTGAAATAGGTGTTGTTCCCGGCGGCAGTTCAATCTTGAACTCGACGTCCCGTTCGGACGGCATGCCCTGTAAATCATGGGAAACACATCGGGGTATTCATGTAACACGGGAATATCTTCGAGTTTAATCACTTCCATGTGGTAGGCCTCCACCATTTCTTGATTTTTGCTCTCTAAAAACAGCGTATGCTGTCCATGAATAGGAGAGTTTATTTGAACAATCTGGTTACCAATATTGAGAACGGCACCATGATGATTTAACCATAGGGAATGACACGGAGACTCGGTTCTTCTTCTTCCAACTCAGCAATCGCCAAGTTGTGAACGTGGACTTTCTGACTAAGCGCATCGGCAACCACGTTCGATTTTCCTGGATGGTAGTGGATCTCGATTTCATAATCTTTTATGAGCTCCAACCATCTTTGTTGTCTCATATTCAGCTCCTTCTGCGTGAAGATATACTTCAAACTCTTGTGATCAGTGTAGAGATGGAAAAGATTGCCAAGCAAATAATGCCTCCACATCTTTAACGCCAACACCACAGCAGCAAGCTCAAGGTCGTGAGTTGGGTAATGCTGCTCGTGGTTTCGCAGTTGACTAGACCCATATGCGACTACACACCCTTCTTGCATAAGGACACAGCTGAGACCGATGCCGGATGCATCGCAATAAACATCAAACGGCTTCGTCGTGCCTGGCTGAGCAAGAACTGGAGCTGTTGTGAGATGTTTAATCAAAGTTTTGAATGCTTTTCACATGCTGCATTCCACACATATTTAGTGCCCTTTTTCAGCAGCTCCGTCATCGGTTTAGCGATTTTTGAGAAGCTCCAGATGAACCTCCGATAATATCCCGCTAAACCTAGGAAACTTCGGACCTCATGGACAGATTTGGGAGATTGCCATTTGAGCACTTGATCAATTTTGCTTGGGTCCACGGCAATGCCCTCAACAGAAATAATATGCCCTAAGAATGGTACTTGTTCAATCCAAAATTCACATTTGCTGAATTTCGCATATAATTCGTGTTCCCTCAATCTTTGCAGGACAATATGCAAATGTTCAGCGTGCTCTTCTTCTGATTCGAAGTAAAACAATATGTCATCGTTGAATACCACGATGAACTTGGCCAACTCCGGCATGAATACTGAATTCATCATGTACATAAAGTGTGCCGGAGCATTGGTCAACCCAAACGACATGACGAGGTACTCATAAATTCCTTATCTCGTCGAGAATGCTGTCTTTGATATGTCCTTTGGTTGGATTTTTATTTGATGATATCCATACCGAAGATCCATCTTCGAGAATACCTTCGCCCCAACTAGTTGATTGAATAAGATGTCGATGCGAGGCAAAGGGTACTTGTTCTTTATGGTGACAGCATTTAGCGGACGATAATCAACACATACCCTCAGTATTTCGTCCTTCTTAACGAATAGTGCAGAGCAACCCCAAGGTGATGAGCTTGGTCGTATGAAACCTTTGCTCATGAGTTCATTTAGCTGCTCCTTCAACTCCTCTAGTTCATCAGGTGTCATCTTGTAAGGCCTCCGTGAAATAGGTGTTGTTCCCGGCGGGAGTTCAATCTTGAACTCGACATCCCGTTCGGACGGCATGCCCTGTAAATCATGGGAAACACATCGGGGTATTCATGTAACACGGGAATATCTTCGAGTTTAATCACTTCCATGTGGTAGGCCTCCACCATTTCTTGATTTTTGCTCTCTAAAAACAGCGTGTGCTGTCCATGAATAGGAGAGTTTATTTGAACAATCTGGTTACCAATATTGAGAACGGCACCATGATGATTTAACCATAGGGAATGACACGGAGACTCGGTTCTTCTTCTTCCAACTCAGCAATCGCCAAGTTGTGAACGTGGACTTTCTGACTAAGCGCATCGGCAACCACGTTCGATTTTCCTGGATGGTAGTGGATCTCGATTTCATAATCTTTTATGAGCTCCAACCATCTTTGTTGTCTCATATTCAGCTCCTTCTGCGTGAAGATATACTTCAAACTCTTGTGATCAGTGTAGAGATGGAAAAGATTGCCAAGCAAGTAATGCCTCCACATCTTTAACGCCAACATCACAGCAGCAAGCTCAAGGTCGTGAGTTGGGTAATGCTGCTCGTGGTTTCGCAGTTGACTAGACCCATATGCGACTACACACCCTTCTTGCATAAGGACACAGCTGAGACCGATGCCGGATGCATCGTAATAAACATCAAACGGCTTCGTCGTGCCTGGCTGAGCAAGAACTGGAGCTGTTGTGAGATGTTTAATCAAAGTTTTGAATGCTTTTCACATGCTGCATTCCACACATATTTAGTGCCCTTTTTCAGCAGCTCCGTCATCGGTTTAGCGATTTTTGAGAAGCTCCAGATGAACCTCCGATAATATCCCGCTAAACCTAGGAAACTTCGGACCTCATGGACAGATTTGGGAGATTGCCATTTGAGCACTTGATCAATTTTGCTTGGGTCCACGGCAATGCCCTCAACAGAAATAATATGCCCTAAGAATGGTACTTGTTCAATCCAAAATTCACATTTGCTGAATTTCGCATATAATTCGTGTTCCCTCAATCTTTGCAGGACAATATGCAAATGTTCAGCGTGCTCTTCTTCTGATTCGAAGTAAAACAATATGTCATCGTTGAATACCACGATGAACTTGGCGAACTCTGGCATGAATACTGAATTCATCATGTACATAAAGTGTGCCGGAGCATTGGTCAACCCAAACGACATGACGAGGTACTCATAAAGTCCGTATCTCGTCGAGAATGCTGTCTTCGATATGTTCTCTGGTCGGATTTTTATTTGATGATATCCATACCGAAGATCCATCTTCGAGAATACCTTCGCCCCAACTAGTTGATTGAATAAGATGTCGATGCGAGGCAAAGGGTACTTGTTCTTTATGGTGACAGCATTTAGCGGACGATAATCAACACATACCCTCAGTATTGCGTCCTTCTTAACGAATAGTGCAGAGCAACCCCAAGGTGATGAGCTTGGTTGTATGGAACCTTTGCTCATGAGTTCATTTAGCTGCTCCTTCAACTCCTCTAGTTCATCAGGTGTCATCTTGTAAGGCCTCCTTGAAATAGGTGTTGTTCCCGGCGGCAGTTCAATCTTGAACTCGACGTTCTGTTCGGACGACATGCCCTGTAAATCATGGGAAACACATCGGGGTATTCACGTAACACCGGAATATCTTCGAGTTTAATCACTTCCGTGTGGTAGGCCTCCACCATTTCTTGATTTCCGCTCTCTAAAAACAGCGTGTGCTGTCCATGAATTGGAGAGTTGATTTGAACAATCTGGTTACCAATATTGAGAACGGCACCATGATGATTTAACCATGACATCCCCAATATTATATCTATCTTCTACCCATCCAACATAATCAGCGATGTTGGATATATTTTTCCTCCCAAACATAGAACTGCTCAGGGAACAATCTGACTGGCAGAGATACTTCCTCCTGGTGAACGTATAAAATAACTATTCGTGGGAGTATTGGTGGAGAGTTGATGCTTATCCACACATAATTTGCTGATGAAATTTTGGGTAGCACCAGAATCAAAAAGTATGAGCACAGGTATGTCTTTAATAGTGAACATGCCCACTACTACCGGTTCTCCCTCCGGGACATCCTCAACAGTTAGATGTCGCACACTCGCGGATTGCAATGCTGTCATGTCTACTTGAGTATGTGGCGGCATACCACCTGATGACGATGGTTGTTCGCTGTTCAAAAACTTCTCCCAGCATTCCTGAGTAAAATGCCCAAAACGACCGCAAACACGGATGTTTCTCCGGTTTTTCGCTCACTTGCAGTTGAGAAGTTGAGTTACTTCGCTGCAGCAATGAGGCACCATAAATCACTCGTTGCTGCGGCTGTGGGTGTGTTTTAAGACTTGGTTCTTGAACAGAACATTTGAGAAGTTGATCTTACTGGTGGCGGCTATATTTCACCGGATGGTGTTTGGTACACCAAATGGTATTTACGAGGAACATTACTGGTGTTGTCTTGCACATCACTCCGATTCCTCTTTTCTGCTTGACACCAAGTGTTGTTTGTTCTTGCAGGATGGCCGCACTGACCACCTCGGTGTAATTGCCTTGATTGAAAAATGCCAACTTCTCCCTTAAGATGGCGCTCAGGCTCCAGAAGAAGTAATCACACCTTGCAGCTTCGTTCATCACATATTCGGGAGCATATTGTGCCAAATGGTTGAACCTTTTGACATAATCGAGGACATTCATGTCCCCTTGCTTCAATTTCCAGTGGCTCGATGAAGTTTTTGAGCGGAAAACGATGTTTTATGATGTTCATCGCACTCGAGCACTCCAAATTTGGACTCTATAACATGAAGCCACTGATCCACTTCCACGGGATCGGTAGCTTCCGTGATGATTGGCGGTTGAGTCGCCATGAAGTCTAAATAGGCATTCCGAGGTGGAACGACCTGATGTGTTTGTTGAAGTATGCTTTGTTGTACCAAGGCTTGGAGTAATATGGTGTTCTCTTGATTCGTCTCGACCAACTGAGCCATGACATCCACCTATACCGTTGATGGCGGTGCCTGCGGTGGAGTCGAATCATTACCGACTCATCGAGAATTTTCAGCCATACTCGAAGAGTGAGTACGTACCATACTACAAAATGATATTTTAAGGGGAGTCAAAACTTGATCTCAGCGGTATGTGAAAATGTGTAAAACATGAACAGGCCAAAACTTTATGAAAGCATAACAAAAATTCATGTTTATATATCTCCCTAAAGTAGGCATAGCCAGTCCTCTTTTCTGTAGAGAACAGACCTTTCTGCACTTAACCCAGATTTTGATCGAGTTAACAGCATTTTCATACCTCAGGTGGAATACCGAAGTTACAGGTAACTTCAATATAGTTCCAATGATTATTCATATGCATCTATATCCATTCCTGTTCAAAAGTTATGAATGCTGAAAGTTAACATAATTACTGGATAAAATTTGCCAGCATCTCCTCTGAATGTAGCTGTTTTTATCACAGTTGTACATCAAAATACAATACAATTATGAACAAACTTTGAACTACAAATTGTTACACATATGATAACCTTTCCAACAGTGCATGATATGACCCTTAGGGATTTTTGTACATGATATCATGGATGATATACAAAAATATCCCAAGAAGGTATGCATCTGTCCTATTTTCTGGACAGTTTGCATTCAACTTGACATTCAACCAGTTTGGCTTGTGATTTTTCTCTGGAGGTCCACAGAGAAGTTGTAGAGCACTTAAAAAACTTCCATAACTGTATCAAACACCTCCATTGAGCGAAGATACTCAGAGTTATGCTCTGTCAATCTCCAGCAAAAATTTCTGCCAGAAACAGAGCACTCTGTTTTGGAACCTTTGAAGCTAGCACATCTCTTAATTGAATCTTAGTTCATATTAAGAGCTCCATATCTAATAATTGTCTTAAAACTTCCATTTTTAGTTGAAATTGAGTTCATAAATCATTTCTCAGAGAAAGAAAATTATCAAGTGTAGTACGGCGTTGATGCTCCGTAAGACTCATGTCGGTACTACGTGGCTGTGGCGGACCGGAATCCGCGCATCCAGGATCGCAGAGGGTGGTGCCACGCGATGCGACATCCGACAGCACACGTCATAAGAACATAATATATTACATGGGAAACAACTGAAACTGTACAAACAGGTACAAACTTCAGTTACAACTATTGTTCATATTACACAGCGGAAGTCTACACTATACAACTCACGCCCGCCTATTTAGCAAAAGTTGGTTGCCCAGCCCTAGGGCGACCCACACTAGCTGCACTCCTCAGCTCAGCGCGGTGTGTACGGCTCCCACTCAGCCGTGGTCCCTGACGGAGGGTAACCCTCGCCGGTGGACTCGTACTCCGAGTCCGTGGGTGGCTCCTCACCTGAAAAACACTTAAGCAGCAACCGTGAGCACGAAGGCTCATCAAGGCTTAACCGACTCACCTAAGCATGAAACTCTACATGAGGTGTACAATGGACATAGGATAGTAACATTTCAGCAAAAGGACACGCCTACAAGTTCATCCTTAGTTCATCTTTTAGCAACAAGTTAACAGTTCATGAAATCTGAAATTTAGTAAGCAGTATTTGGTGGCACACATGTAGCAATACAATTATATCAACCAGCAATATTGAATCAACATGTTTCATCCATTAATCTACGTCACGACTCAGTGACCAAGTGGTACTCTTCACCGCGAGGGACGGCGAATCGACTCGATATACACCTGCAGGGAAACCCAAAGAGCACGTCACGTACGCCCACCCGTGGAGCTGCACAGCACGCTCACTCGATGTCGTACGGGACAACCTTTCACCCAACAGCCCAAACGTCGAACCGGTCGCACCGAAACGAGCAGGAGGTTCCCCACACGGAGCATCTCTCTATGCCCGTTGGCAGATTTCCACCTTGCTGCCCTCAGCCTACACCTATAAATCGGTGCGTTATGCCTCGACGCCCGGAGGTTTAGGCTACATCGGTTTATCGGGGCCCATATATCCGATATGCCTTCGGTACGTTCAAACTTTATCAGCGTGGGCCGCACAGGGCTCAGTCCTCAATCGACACGGACAGGGCTGCGCACACAAGACTCCCTCTTGCTGTGCCCTAGCCCCTGCCTAGTCTCATTTTCCTTACTAAAGTGATCTCACATCACTCAACCGAACCCGTGTGTCCCAATCCTATCTCGCGAGTAGATTCCAACTACTCGACTTGTACCGAAGCCCTATAAATTATTAAGCATAGCCTGTCTACTCGAGGTCTTAGACACTACCCTCACTCTTAGGGAAAAATTCTGGTTATGCAAGTGGGGTTCCATCCATCCTATACCTAATGCACAACCATACTTCATATGATGCATGTAAACAAAGTAAAACTTATGAAAGGGTTAATGCAAACCGGGGCTTGCCTTGTTGCTGCTGGTCAGGGGTTAAGTCTTCGTCCGGAAGAAGGAAGTCCAGCACTTCCGGAGTCTCTTCTTCAACGGCTACACGTTAATGAAATACTACATGTTAATTTAGATGCAAATGTGAGTTTTAGAGTAAGACTTCTACTATTAGTTTTAATAACCAGCCTCTAACACCTGGAACTTTGTTTAGGAATTTAAAGATGAACTGGTGTTGGTGGTTTGGCTTGGACTTAATCACATGGTTAAATGCTAAGTGGTTTTCCCCCTCTTCCATATTAATCCCTTAAGTGGTTAAACAGGACAGGGTGATCTAGAGCTCCAATGGAGCTGAGAATTTTTGTGTGAGTTCTTTGTCACAAGAAAACTATCTGGACCAAACATTAGCACTTTTCATGGAGTGTTTGCTCAGAATAATTCTCTTGGCAAATCAGCAAGGAAGAATTTATTCCGAGGTAATACCCCTGTTCATGCTCAACTTAATGAACTACAATTTCAATTATAGCTCATAGGGTTTGCATGAATTTTCCTAACATTTTTGGGGTTAAGATTTGCCCAGAACTGAATTTCCAAGTTTTGGAAATTCTCTGAAAATGTTTCTGTATTCAAATGAACACAGCACATTCCAATTTGAATTGCTCTGACCAAATCAACTCCAAATTGTCTGAAACTTTTACAGGGGTTTACTAATGTCCTATAGAACATTCTGGCAAAATTTGGGGATTTTTGGATGAACCAAACTCCCTCTAAAATCCTTTTGCTGAAAAGCTTTAAAGAATTTTCCAGAATTAATTAATGGGTTTCATACAAATTGGGTTGTATATCTGGACAGAGCTAGGCAAGATGAATCCAACCCAATTTGAATCACTAAATTTGGAGCTTCCTAGCAAAAGTTATGGGGTTCTAAAGTTTGCAATAAACTGGAAATTCCAGAAATGTTTAAATCCTGCGGGTGGGTCCACGTACACGTGTCGACCGCTGGATCCGAGCCACACGGGGCCACAGACTCCTTCCCGCGCGGCCGCACTGGATCCCGGACCACAGAGAATCCCACCCATTTATCTCCAGCCGCTGACGCGTGGGGCCTACCCCTTCGTCTTCCTCCGGCCACCCGCGCGACCCCGCCGCCAAGCTCGCCGGAGCTCTCGCCGGAGAGGGGTTCCGGTCCTCGGAGCTTGCTGAATCTCGCCGCCAGTGCCTATCTCGGCCTGAGGAACACGGTGGTGCCCTCCCCAGAACTTGACAACCACCGGAACAGTGCTCCCGACGGCAACAGCGGCCGGGAGCTCACCGGCGACGTCCAACTCGGCATCCCACGCACCTTTTTCGATGCGGTTTGCTCGGGGAGCTCCGCTGATACCTGCTGGTCACGGACATGGACACCGATCCCCGTGAAAACGGCGGTAACCACGACCTCATCGGCGACCTAGGCCGGATATCGGCTGTGCTTCAGAAAACTTCAGAGAACCGTAAACCTAGCCCACTGTTCTTACTGGTTTTCGATCCTAGGTGGTCGTGGCCGTGTATAGAGTGTGTGCCTGACTCGGTTTGCCCGGTGATGATCTAACCCCCACGAATTTCGGGATTTTGTGGGAGCTCGGCCTCAAGACACCCGAAGCTTTCTCGGTGAAATACTCCCTCGACAGCCCATGAAATGAAGAACGGTAGGGGCTAGAAGAATCAGCACCTTAAGGCGGTCCTTTCTTGTGTGGCTCGTCGGGCACGAGCGCGCCTGTGCTGGCCGGATGCCGGCGATCAGAGAGGGCGGCGTTTCTGTGCTCGCGCGGAAACGAGGAAGGAGCTCGGTAGGGGGGGGGTTCTCGTTTGGAAAGCAGGAGGAAGGCGGCGTGGGCTGTGCGCTGGCCTTTAAGCCGCGGTTTGGCACCGTGAGGTGTCCGATTGCTGCCTCGGTGGCTTGCCGCCGTTCCCTGGCTTGCGCGCGAAGTCGGGGTCGGCTGCAGCAACCGACTGCCCCTCATGTGTGCCACTGACCTGTGGGCCTCCCCCTTTCTTCTTTTTCCCTAATATTTCTTTTCTGTTTCTGTTAATTATCCCACCAGCTACTCACAATTTAATGTGAGACTTAGCTCCCAAGTCTTTGTTTGAATTTGAATTCTCAAATTCAAACTTTGTTTGGTTAAATGTGCTTCATATTTAAACTGAAATTCAAATTCAGTTTTGAATTCTTGCAAATTTAGCTCTTGACAAGATGAGCTCCAATGGAGATGAAAATTGGTGAGCTTACTCAGAAAAATGTGCTGAGTTTGAATATGAAGCTAACTTTTGAATTTGAGTGGTGAAAGTTGCTGCAATTTGAATTCACATTCAAATTGGCCTCTTTTTCAATCACCTCAAAAAGTGCCTCAAAAAGTGTTGGATTTACATGAAATTTGGCTTGAACCTTCCCAAGACTTTTCAAGTCCTAGGGGTGAGCTCAAGCTCTCATGTTCATGTGTAGAAATTCTACTTTGTGAAAGTGTAGACTTTCCCCTCTAATTACCCTTTTGATGGAGGTTACTTGCTCTTCACACTTTTTCCTAAGATATCCACAATAAAAACTGTGGTGTTGTGAGGTGAAGAGAAAATTTTGCAAGTCCCTTTTCTTGGGCTTTTACATCCCTCCCCCCTTAAAAGAATCTCGTCACGAGATTACAAAAGAAGAGATAGCGATGTAATAGGGACTTACCCGTGTTGATATGCCATGAACTCCGGGTAATTTGAGCGAAGGAACTCCTCGCTCTCCCACGTCGCTTCTTCCGCGGTGTGGTTACTCCAGAGTATCTTGTAGAACCACAACGTTCTGCTACGCGTGGTTCTGGCTTTCTCATCAAGAATTTCCACCGGATACTCCTCATAGGTTAAATCCGGTTTCAGCTCGCCGATGTCTTCGGTAGGAACAGCAGCCGTATGCTTTAAACATTTTCGCAGTTGCGAAACATGAAAAACATCATTGACACCAGCGAGAGATGCCGGTAGTTCCAATCGATACGCCGCTGGTCCACACTTCTCGGTGATAGCGTAGGGTCCAATAAAACGGGGAGCGAGCTTCCCCTTCACACCGAACCGGTGCACGCCCTTCATCGGAGACGCGTAGGTACACGTGTTCCCCAACGTCAAAGTGCAATGGCCTACGCCTCTTATCAGCGTAGCTCTTCTGCCGGGATTGAGCGGCTTTTAGATTGGCTTGAATTGTCCGAACGCGCTTTTCGGCGTCGTTCACCACATCAACCCCGAATGTGACCCTTTCACCGGACTCGCACCAATTTAATGGGGTGCGGCACTTGCGACCGTAGAGAGCTTCGTAGGGTGCCATCTTGATACTCGCCTGATAGCCGTTGTTGTACGAGAATTCCGCCAATGGTAGGTGATTATCCCAGTTCCTACCATGGTGGATGGCACATGCTCTCAACATGTCCTCCAGAACTTGATTCACCCTCTCTGTCTGGCCATCTGTCTGAGGGTGGTAGGCGGAGCTCCTAATCAGTTTAGTACCCAAAGCAGCGTGCAACTGCTCCCAAAAGCGAGATACAAACAATGCACCTCGGTCTGAGACTATGGTCTTGGGTACACCATGCAGGCATAGAATCCTGGCAATGTATAACTCCGCATATCGGTTGGCATGGAAATGTGTATGTACGGGGATGAAGTGAGCTGACTTGGTCAGTCGGTCAACAATCACCCAAATGGAATCATGTTTGTTGGATGTTAAGGGTAATCCCATGATGAAATCCATGCTCACATCTTCCCATTTCCATGCTGGAATCTTCAGGGGTTGCAGCAGCCCTGATTTCCTCATATGATCAGCCTTCACTCGTCTACACGTATCACACTCGGATACGTACTTTGCTACCTCCCGCTTCATCCGTGTCCACCAAAATTTCCGTTTCAAATCTTGGTACATCTTGTTGCTGCCCGGATGAATAGAGTATTTAGACAAGTGGGTTTCGTCGAGGATCTTCTTCCTCAGTTCCATGTCCCGGGGTACGACTATGTGGTCATTGAACCACAGCGTCCCCTCATCATCTTTCCGGAAACATTTGATCTCCCATTGTCAATCCGTCTCCGGAGATGTGCCATGCCTTTATCATTCTTCTGAGCTGCAATGATGTCCTCCCTAATAGTAGGGACGAGGGCAAGGTTGTACAGCGATCCATAAGGAACCAAGTATAAACTTGGCTCTTCCTCCTCCACCGGTGTAATGGTGAGGTGATGGACATGTGATTTCCGACTCAGCGCGTCGGCAACCACATTCGCCTTGCCGGGGTGGTAATGGATCTCAATCTCATAATCTTTGATCAGTTCTAACCACCTCCTCTGCCTCATGTTCAGCTCCTTCTGGGTGAAAATATATTTCAAGCTCTTGTGGTCGGTGTAGAGATGCACCAGATTCCCCAGGAGATAGTGCCTCCACATTTTCAGCGCCAAAACCACTGCAGCAAGCTCAAGATCATGAGTGGGATAATGCTGCTCATGGTTCCGAAGTTGGCGTGAGCCATAAGCGACCACACGTCCTTCCTGCATCAACACGCAGCCAAGCCCAATACCGGACGCGTCACAATACACGTTGAAGGGCTTTGTTGTATCTGGCTGAGCTAAGACCGGGGCTGTTGTGAGATGCTTCACCAATGTTCGGAACGCTCCTTCACACGCCGTGTTCCAAACATATTTCTTCCCTTTCTTCAGCAACTCTGTAATCGGCTTAGCGAGCTTGGAGAAGCTTGGAATGAATCTCCGGTAGTATCCCGCTAACCCGAGGAAGCTTCTGACTTCATGAACTGAAGTGGGAGCTTTCCATTTCAACAGTTGCTCTATTTTACTTGGGTCAACCGCAATGCCTTCAGCTGAGATGATATGTCCCAAGAATGGCACTTGGCTGATCCAAAACTCACATTTGCTGAACTTGGCGTAGAGCTTGTGGTCTCGTAATCGTTGAAGAACGATACGCAAGTGTTCGGCATGTTCGGCTTCTGTCTTGGAGTAAACCAAGATATCGTCGATGAACACTACCACGAACTTGTCCAGCTCCGGCATGAACACCGAGTTCATGAGATACATGAAATGGGCTGGAGCATTTGTGAGACCAAAGGACATGACGAGATATTCATATAAGCTGTATCTCGTCGAGAACACCGTCTTCGGGATATCCTCCGCCCGGATCTTGATCTGGTGATATCCAGAGCGAAGGTCCATCTTTGAGAATACACTTGCCCCCACAAGTTGATCAAACAAGATGTCAATTCGGGGCAGTGGGTACTTATTCTTGATGGTGACGGCGTTGAGCGGCCGGTAATCCACACACAGCCTCAGGGTTTCATCCTTCTTCTTCACGAACAACGCCGAGCATCCCCAAGGTGAGGAACTCGGCCTAATGAAACCCTTGCTCAACAGATCATTGAGCTGTTCTTTCAGTTCCGCCAGCTCATTTGGAGCCATCTTGTATGGTCTCCGTGATATGGGCGTAGTCCCGGGTGCAAGTTCAATCTTGAACTCGACATCCCGCTCAGGTGGCATGCCCGGAAGATCATCCGGGAACATGTCAGGATACTCCCGGACTACGGGGATGTCTTCTAACTTGAGAGCCTCAGCACTATTGATCGCTGAAACCTCTCTGACTGGATTATCTAATAGGAGGGACTGCGGACGTGTAATGGGGAGTTGAGGTGAACCGTCCGTGTTAAAGTTTCCAGGACAGCGCCATGGTAACTTAGCCATGACATCCCCAAGATTGCATCAATCTTCTGCCCCCCTAAGATAATCATAGTGGTGGGATATATCTCCCCACCTAAGCACAGTGGTGCTTTTGGAACCATCATAGTTGCTGAAATCTTTCCTCCCGGTGAGCAGATCATATAAGAACACTCGGTTGGAAAGGCTTCCAGCTGATGCTTAGCCACATATGATGCACTAATGAAGTTGTGGGTTGCACCAGAATCAAAAAGTATGATGATAGCTTGATAGTTGAGAGTGAAGGTACCCGCCAGCACGTTGTCTCCTTCTGGGGCGTCCTCATTGTCGAGGTTGCGGACGCCACCAGTCCGCTGACCAACCTTCTTCACCAGAGGTCGGCCTCGAGCACCGCCCTGGAGCTGGGCTTGCCCGCTGCTCTGCTGCCCCTGGGGACAGTCCTTCGCGAAGTGGCCCGCCTGGCCACACGTGAAGCAGGTGAAACGGGGCGGTCCCCCGCTGATCGGTGGACGGAATCCCGGGGCGCGTTGTGGCGGTGGAAACGCCCGGGGTACCGTCTGCTGCTGTTGCTGTCTTGGTGGTGGCATCGGCGGACGGAACGGGGGTGCTTGGAACGAACGTCCCCTGAACTGTTGAGGTCGCGCCGGTGGACGCCACTGCTGCCCGGATGGTGTCCGATACACCATACGGTACTTCTGAGGTGCGCCACCACCGCTGCTAGGTGGAGCGTTGCGCTTCCTCTGCTCAGCTGCCAACTCCCGCTGAGCGTCCTCTTGCATGATCGCGGCATTGACTAAGTCGTTGAATGTGCCGCGATTCCACTGAACGAGGTGCGTCTTCATTTCGGGGTGTAACCCCTGATAGAAATGCTCCCTCTTCTTCTCCTCCGTGGAGATATAGTCTGACGCATACTGCGCCAGATGGTTGAAGGCACGGGAGTAGTCGTGGGCACTCCTCCCGCCCTGCTTCAGTTCCAAAAATTCTTGGAACTTCCTCTTCATTATTCCGGGAGGGATGTGATAGGCGCGGAACGCCTCCTGGAACTCTTGCCATTCCACGGCATGGCCAGCCGGACGTGAGGCGACATAATTCGCCCACCACGCACCAGCGGCACCGTGGAGCTGCTGTGCTGCGAACAGGGTCTTCTGCCGCTCCGTACACTGGAGCAGCCCAAACTTGGACTCGATGGTCCGCAGCCAGTTGTCAGCCTCCAGTGGTTCTTCAGCTTCGGTGAACACTGGAGGGTGCGTACTCATGAAATCCGAGTACGACACTTCGCGGGGCTCACGAGGCCCTCGCTCTTGACGTCCCCCCGCCTGGGACGTATTCTGCACAATCGTGCGGAGCAGGTCGGTCTGCTCCTCACGACCTCCCACCAGTGCCGCTATCACATCCGCTAGAGTAAGCGGAGGCGGCGGTGGTGGCTGCTGTTGCGGGGTGCTGTCGTAGGCCGGTGGCTGGGAGTCATCGGCTCCACCTTGGCTAGAGCCACCAACCTCGTGTGTGGTCCTAGTACGAACCATCTGCAACCACACGACATTAAACATCAGTCCCGCAAAATTTTGCATGCAGTCCAATAGGACTGGGCGTAAAAACATTATGACAACAAAACATGCGAAATATCTCGTAAGTAGATAATGTAATAACTTTGCACAAGCTACACCATTACCAGACCAAACACAAGTTAGTTTAATCCAACTTGATGAACCCCCTCTTTGGAAGCTCACCATAACTGGGTTTGGTCACTACGAGACATTACTATCGCTTTGTCATCACGTATAGCACCCTTAGGGTACAACACCCTCTCCAATGAGTTCAACTGTCATTCTTCTGTCAGAATGACCAGTTTCTACCTGTTCCAAATTTTGATCTGGTTCTGTGCATTTTCATGACTCAATTTGAATACCAAAGTTAAAGTTAACTTCAGTATCTTTACAACGAGTACTCATTTGCCCTCAGATCAGCTTTGGTTAAAAAGTTATGCTAATTCCAAGTCAACAGAATTCCTGGAAGAATTTTAACAGCACCTCCCTTGGAAGTGGCTGTTTTCAACCCTGATTTCCATTAAATCTGTGCTGAAATTTCAGAATCTTTGAATTGCAAAGATGTCACACATCTTCTACTCTCTCTAAGGAGGTATTATATGACAATTTTTTTATTTTTCTAATGGGAGTCATCATCGAAAAACAAAACAGTTCAGAGAATGTTCTACTCTGTCCTGGTTCTGGACAGTTCACATTCCTCTGAGATTTTAGCCATTTTAAGGTGAGTTTCAGATCTGGAAGTCTACAACAAAGTTGTATAGTACTTAAATACCTTTCCAGAGCTATATAGCACACCCCTCTGGGCTAAAAGACCGGTGAGTTATGCCCTGTTGAAGATCAGCAAACGTGCTGCCCAAAACAGAGCACTCTGTTTTCATCCCTTTAGCTATCCTGGTCCACTATCCCATTCTTATACCCAGCCAGGGTCTTAATTGTTGAACCTAATGATTTTAGTTCCTTGTTTTCAATATTTTCATGCATATGCCTACAATGTCTCAGTACTACGTTCCTCACCAAAGAAAATCCTAACCGGATCATACCGGCATATACGTCTCAAGTGTGGCACTAAACGGTCTCTCGCACACGTTTTCTACACAGATACATATGTGGTTAGTACCTGCAGAAGACCACACAATGATGGTGCACTGAAAGGTTGTTCATTTCAGGCAGTTCCATATTTAAAAGTAAATACAAACGCCCGTATCATTTCCATACGGCCGTCCTTGAGCTAAGTCACGTCTCAAGGCACGTGATCGTGTTTCAACACCACACGACGGGGAACCCGAGTATGTCATGAACGGGTCGTCACGGTTGGGAATGTTATCAACCCAACAGATACCACCTACTGCCCTGCAGGGCACGCCGATGGCAAGCGCTGCGTATGTCCTCCTGGGCTATTTCCAGACGAACACACTCTCGCGTTACTGACCACGCGATGGGGTCTCCACTTACTTGCCTAATGCACACTAGGGATCAGCGTTTCATATGAACTCAGGGACATGAAGAGTCCAAGAGGTTCATATTGACGTCTCACACCAAGCTGTGAGATCAATCCCTGAACTACGTTCCTCGTCAGGGGGAGCTAACCGAATTTGAACCGCTTTCGGTGGCGTTCCTTACCATACTTACCAGAGCGTAGGTCCGTCGTTACATAATTAAAATTCAGAATTATAACACATAGGTTAGTATTTGCCACTTTAAGTAACTATACTAATATAGTCCTTACTTGGGCAGCTACCGATTCCTCACCGTAACCTAAGTTTTCCCATAATGTAGTCCTTAAGTACTGTGCTATCCCAACTGCAGCTCTGATACCAGGCTGTGGCGGATCGGAATCCGCGCATCCAGGATCGCAGAGGGTGGTGCCACGCGATGCGACACCCGACAGCACACGTCATAAGAACATAATATATTACACTAGCTGCACTCCTCAGCTCAGCGCGGTGTGTACGGCTCCCACTCAGCCGTGGTCCCCGACGGAGGGTAACCCCGTGGAGCTGAGAATTTTTGTGTGAGTTCTTTGTCACAAGAAAACTCTCTGGACCAAACATTAGCACTTTTCATGGAGTGGTTTGCTCAGAATAATTCTCTTGGCAAATCAGCAAGGAAGAATTTATTCTGAGGTAATACCCCTGTTCATGCTCAACTTAATGAACTACAATTTCAATTATAGCTCATAGAGTTTGCATGAATTTTCCTAACATTTTTGGGGTTAAGATTTGCCCAGAACTGAATTTCCAAGTTTTGGAAATTCTCTGAAAATGTTTCTGTATTCAAATGAACACAGCACCTTCCAATTTGAATTGCTCTGACCAAATCAACTCCAAATAGTCTGAAACTTTTACAGGTGTTTACTAATGTCCTAAAGAACATTCTGGCAAAATTTGGGGATTTTTGGATGAACCAAACTCCCTCTAAAATGCTTTTGCTGAAAAGTTTTAAAGAATTTTCCAGAATTAATTAATGGGTTTAATACAAATTGGGTTGTATATATAGACAGAGCTTGGCAAGATGAATCCAACCCAATTTGAATCACTAAATTTGGAGCTTCCTAGCAAAAGTTATGGGGTTCTAAAGTTTGCACTAAAACTGGAAATTCCAGAAATGTTTAAATCCTGCGGGTGGGTCCATGTACACGTGTCGACCGCTGGATCCGAGCCACACGGGGCCACAGACTCCTTCCCACGTGGCCGCACTGGATCCCGGACCACAGAGAATCCCACCCATTTATCTCCAGCCGCTGACGCGTGGGGCCTACCCCTTCGTCTTCCTCCGGCCACCCGCGCGACCCCGCCGCCAAGCTCGCCGGAGCTCTCGCCGGAGAGGAGTTCCTGTCCTCGGAGCTTGCTGAATCTCGCCGCCAGTGCCTATCTCAGCCTGAGGAACATGGTGGTGCCCTCCCCAGAACTTGACAACCACCGGAACAGTGCTCCCGACGGCAACAGCGGCCGGGAGCTCACCGGCGACGTCCAACTCGGCATCCCACGCACCTTTTTCGATGCGGTTTGCTCGGGGAGCTCCGCTGATACCTGCTGGTCACGGACATGGACACCGATCCTCGTTAAAACGGCGGTAACCACAACCTCATCGGCGACCTAGGCCGGATATCGGCTGTGCTTCAGAAAACTTCAGAGAAACGTAAACCTAGCCCACGGTTCTTACTGGTTTTCGATCCTAGGTGGTCGTGGCCTTGTATAGAGCGTGTGCCTGACTCGGTTTGCCCGGTGATGATCTAACACCCACGAATTTCGGGATTTTGTGGGAGCTCGGCCTCAAGACACCCGAAGCTTTCCCGGCGAAATACTCCCTCGACAGCCCATGAAATGAAGAACGGTAGGGGCTAGAAGAATCAGCACATTAAGGCGGTCCTTTCTTGTGTGGCTCGTCGGGCACGAGCGCGCCTGTGCTGGCCGGACGCCGGCGATCAGAGAGGGCGGCGTTTCTGTGCTCGCGCGGAAACGAGGAAGGAGCTCGGTAGGAGGGGGGGTTCTCGTTTGGAAAGCAGGAGAAAGGCGGCGTGGGCTGTGCGCTGGCCTTTAAGCCGCGGTTTGGCACCGTGAGGTGGCCGATTGCTGCCTCGGTGGCTCGCCGCCGTTCCCTGGCTTGCGCGCGAAGTCGGGGTCGGCTGCAGCAATCGACTGCCCCTCATGTGTGCCACTGACCTGTGGGCCTCCCCCTTTCTTCTTTTTCCCTAATATTTCTTTTCTGTTTCTGTTAATTATCCCACCAGCTACTCACAATTTAATGTGAGACTTAGCTCCCAAGTCTTTGTTTGAATTTGAATTCTCAAATTCAAACTTTGTTTGGTTAAATGTGCTTCATATTTAAACTGAAATTCAAATTCAGTTTTGAATTCTTGCAAATTTAGCTCTTGACAAGATGAGCTCCAATGGAGATGAAAATTGGTGAGCTTACTCAGAAAAATGTGCTGAGTTTGAATATGAAGCTAACTTTTGAATTTGAGTGGTGAAATTTGCTGCAATTTGAATTCACATTCAAATTGGCCTCTTTTTCAATCACCGCAAAAAGTGCCTCAAAAAGTGTTGGATTTACATGAAATTTGGCTTGAACCTTCCCAAGACTTTTCAAGTCCTAGGGGTGAGCTCAAGCTCTCATGTTCATGTGTAGAAATTCTACTTTGTGAAAGTGTAGACTTTCCCCTCTAATTACCCTTTTGATGGAGGTTACTTGCTCTTCACACTTTTTCCTAAGATATCCACAATAAAAACTGTGGTGTTGTGAGGTGAATAGAAAATTTTGCAAGTCCCTTTTCTTGGGCTTTTACAGTGGCCTCACAAAAGAAAATCCTAGCCGGATTACACCGGCATATACGTGTCCATAGGTGGCACTAAGAAGGTCACTCGGAAACGTGTTCTACTCGTAATACAGTTTTCGTGGTTAATGTACCGCATAATAAACACAATCATCAGACTCAGTCGCACAACTGAATCCGTCTCCATACACAGTTTAATACGCCCGTCTGTTGTCAGTCATACGGGCGTTCTCAAGCCAAACACGCCTTGAACTACGTGTTCATGTTACCAAACATGTGACGGGGTCTCCACCTACTTGCCCGCAGCACACCGGGGACTGGCGTTGCTCACATACTCCGAACAACATGAAGTGTCGTAGAGAACATATGAGCTGGTCGTGTTACCTGCCACCCGTGAGGCTCCACCCTTCAGCTTGTGCGCACTGATGGACAGCGCGTACATGCACCCAAGATATTGAAAGTCCTAAGATGCATGATTTTCCAACATAACCAAGTAAGTTAGGTTGCCACCTTCATATTATGCTAATATAGTAGTCCTTATGTGGGCCTAGTACCGTTTTCTCACCGTATCCTAAGTTTTTATCGTAATACAATCCTTATTTTGTGCGCTATTCCCAATGTGGTTCTGATATCATTCTGTCACGGGCACACCTTCTCGGGGTCACACGCTGCCCAGGAATCGCATTCAACAGCACATGTATAAAGGACATCATATTACATAAACATTAGCGAAAGCTTACAAAGTCCGAATTTACAAATAATTTACCACAAAATAAACTACAGCGGGAGACTACAACACTCACGACTCATATCTAACTCAGCAACAGAGGGACCATCCCGCCCACGGACGTTTCTCACTAGCAACACATATACAATCAGCAGCGGCAAGGGTGCTCATGAGTATCCACTCGGAGGGTTCCGAGTCTCATCGGGAAACCATACTCATAAGCGTAGTGTTATTACCTGCAAAAAATTAGTATAGTATCCGTGAGCATAAAGTTGAGCAAAATTTAACCGTCGAACCTAGTCATGAAACTCTACATGACGGTAAAGTCATAACATAGGATAGTAGATTGCATACTGAACTCGCCTAAATATGAATCCTTACTTTCAGGTATTATTAGCAGCAGATTAAGCATAACCTTGGGCACCTCACATCGGGAGTCCACAATAAAATAAGAAACGCTTTTCCCCGATGTAAATTTGTAGGAACGAAGAGCACGTGAAAAGCTACCAGAGGGGGGTGAATTGTAGATTTAAACTTTTTAGCGGAAGCAACAAAAACCCCCTCGGCAGAAAATCGATCTGTTAAATAAACCGTGTATGTGACTGTTCTAAATGTGTTCAACCATGACAAAAGTGGTATATATTATAGAGAATCAAGTCATGAAGACACGTTAACAAGAATCACGGAAATCCGTCAAAAAAACTCAAGTTATAATCGAAAGATGAAATGAGGGTCAATCTGTTCTACTCGAGTAACACCCAGATCTGCAACACTGCAAAGAAACTCGTTTATATCAGAAACTACAAATCCAATGACTGTTAAATTTTCACAGATGATATATAATCAAGTTGCGAAGACAACCAAAAAAGAATCACATCAATTGGATCTATAAAACTAGAGTTATGATAAAAACACCGAAGCACTGTCGTGCTGTCCAGAAACTCGACGAGAAAGACTTGACAAAAACAAGTCGGACGAACAAGGCATAAAAGCTCCTCTAAATTATGAATTTTATTGATAAAAACAAAAGAGGAACAGCCCAAAGTCGTCTTATATAACCAGCCCGGAGGCCAACCCAATCCTAACTAGGACTCTAATCCTACTCAGTTTCTGAATCAAAACTTTCCATAACTGCTCAAGACTCTTCTATACGCAAATAGAAGCAATCTTAAGACATCCAAACGCCTTAGGAATGTATCCCACATTCCTAAAACAACTCAACTTTGTGTCCCACAAGAAATCCTATCATAACCAACTCAAATCTTTCCATATTTGAGCCGTAACCGACTCAGCCGCAGCCTGAGTCCATAATCCAGCCGGTTGGACCTTTGCTACCAATTATTTACGTCCACATCTCTTCATCACACCTTGGAACAATGTTGCTACGTCCATGCACTCCTTGCACACGTGCAAACACCTTCCAACAACGTCCACAATATCTTCATATGCATTGTTCTTATACAAACATGTTGCGCGGCCTCCCGATCAACTCAACCACGATTCCTCCCGAACTTGGTTGTTGAACCTCATCTTCTCCCTAAGACTAGTTCAATGGATCCCGTTCCAGCCATATCTTGAACTCAAGCAACACCTGCATATGAATAAACAACCAATACTTTCGGGCACAAGTCCGCGACTTGACTCACGTTAGTTCCGAAAACCACAACACCTTACGTGAACATCTCACATAAGCATGTTGCAAACCATAGCAAAATGTTAACCACCGTTAACAGCCATAACACTTCAAAAACTTAGTAAAAGAATACTAAGCAAACTTTCTATAGATGTAAAGCAAGTTCGAACTTGATGTGGCAACACCACTTAAAATCCGAACATTGGCTTATTCACATGAAAAGTTTTGAAAACAATCAGAACAGAAAGAAATTTCCAAACAAAAATTTCTCCCCCTATACATATTTCTCCCCCTTTGTAAATCAGAAATAAAATGAGAAGAAAAACAAAAATTCTCCCCTGAGAAGAATCCCCAAAACACTTGTGCATCGTGCAATGTGTGATCAATTTCTCCCCCTTTGACAATGTATTCAGCAAGGTTCAAAAGAGAAATTTTAATTGTTATGAGCATATTTATAACATATACATATAAAAAAAAGCTCATCCAAGCCATACTATCAAGTAACTTACACTATCACATCAATGAGATACATAAAGTAGTGTAAGCCATGCTAGAGACCAAGTGTAATTTTCAATTTAAGTAAGTCATGATCTTACAAACTTAACTATGTCAAGACCTGAAAGCATGACACTTGTTGTTGCATTTGAATTATTTTTCAAAGCACAAATTCAGATTATATGACATATGCAAGAGATTTTATGCCGCATCAGCCTTATTCTAACCAACCAAGCCAAGCCTATGTCATTTGACAATCAGAAGCTTAAGGACATGGTTTTAGTCAAATACAACTTATTCCAAGTTCATATCTAAGTGCAATGATAAGCCATCTCAAAAGAAGAAGTGTGATGCATGCATATTCTGTAAAAGTCCCGAAACTTAAAGATGGAAAACTTGAGCTATGAATAAAGTTGAGTTTAAATACAAGAAATGGGACTTGCAAAAACTTTTGTATACTCATGAAAGTGTTGGCATGTGCAATACAACTTTGGATTCAGTTTGAACTAAAAGGGTCACTTCAAAAAGATGAAGGCCATTTCCAAAAGGGGAAATCCAAACTGTTGTTTGAAAAGTTGTATTTGCAATGGCCAACTCAAGAATCAGAGGGCATATTTGGATTTCTCAGGTCCAAATTATGAGGAAGGCCAATTTTGAGAAAATGTGGAGGTACTTTGATATGAATATCAAAAGGACTTGTAAATTTCACCAAAATTTGAATTCAAATTTGAAACTGAGGCAAAACTGGTAAAATTGCCAAATGGCTTTGAATTTGAGTCCCTCATAGCTGAAGTTTACAATGTGCCAAAAATTTGGATATTTAGGATAGGAGATGAGTGGGACCCAACTGTCATTGAGAGGGGGGAGACTTATTGCCTAAGTTTTGGCTCTGTTCAGACACGAGCTCGATCAAGTTGATCACAGAACGCCACCGCGGGCGCTACCGCCACCTCCTGCTCAAGTTCCCCCCCCCCCCCACGCGCGGGCACCAGAGGTGGTTCAACCGGTGCTTATCGCCCCACCGAGAGCGCAACGCTTCATCCGACCGCCTCACAGCCGCTGCTAACCGACTGCCGTGTGCCTTGGCGAGAAACTAGGCCGCACAGAGGAGAGCCGTCGGTTCACCGCCGCCCGGCTGCTCCACCCCGTTGCACGACAAGCTAAGCTTCCCCACAGCACCGCCGGACCTCCCTCAGCGTGGCCGAAGCCAGAACCAGGCGCTAGCTGATCTTCCTCCACAGAACCGAGGGGAGCCGCCGCGACAAGAACTCGTCGCCCGGCCGCCACAGGGATTCTCCGACCGTGCTGCAAGAGCAAAAAGGTGCGCCTGTAACCCTTCTTACTCCACAGCAACGCCGGCAGCTTGTCACAGACCGTGCTCGCCGGAATTTGGCTTTTCCCGCGGACATGCAATACGAACCGGGAGGGGGGAATAGGGAAATTAGGGCAACACAGTGCACCACTCATCACCAGACCTAGAAACCCAGTTTTAGACATCCGTGTGGGCACGTGGGATCAAGAACTAGGAAGAACCGTCGAGGAAACCTTCGGCTCTTTGAGTTTTTTAGTTTTCACCGAAATCGACCTAGGTTGCACGGTGAACCCCTAGTTTCCGATGTTTCTCGTGAGATCAGAGCCTTGGACGTTGCTCCCTAGGTTGTGGCGATGCTGTAGGAGCTAACCGGAGCAAGGTTGGAGCAGCAGAGCGCCATAGCGACGTCGCCGGAGTTGCCGCAGCCACTGTCGCCATCGCGCCTAGGGTTCTGGCCATCCTCGATATGAGATGAGACTGGCAACATGTTCCTCGCACGGAAATATGCAGGGGCAGCGAAAATCAACAAGTTCCGAGGGACGGAACCTCCTCCCGGCGAGATCTCCGGCGAGCCCGGCGGCGTGCGGGCGCGGGCAGCCGGAGGTTGAAGATGACCGGGGGTCCCTCATGTCAGTGACAAGATTTTAAATCGCTGATCCGCTGTGGCCCCGGGATCCAGTGTGGCTGCGCGGGAAAGGTTCTGTGTCCCCGTGTGGCTTGGTTCCCGCAGCTGACACGTGTGCGATGGGCCCGCAGTCAGAGTTTAAACTTTTTCCCGGTTTATTCAAATAACAGATTTGATTCAAACTTTGGGAGGGCATAAATTTTGCTAGGAAGATCCAAATTTAGTGATTCAAATTGGGTTGGATTCAGGATGAATAACTCTATCCAAATATGCAACCCAATTTTCATGAAAACCAATAGAAAATTCAGGAAAATTCTTTAAATCTTTTCAGCAAAAGAATTTTAAAGGGAATTCGGCTCATCCAAAAATCCTCAAATTTTGTAAAAATATTCTTTAGGATGTTAGGAGACTCCTGTAAAAGTTTCAGCTCATTTGGGGTTGAGTTAGTTAGGGTAATTCGGATTTCAAGTTTCTGTATTCAAATGAATACAGAAACATTTTCAGAGAATTTCCAAACTTTGGAAATTCCGTTCTGGGCATTCCTTAGCTCCAACAATCCTAGGAAAATTCCTGCAGCCTCCCTGAGATATGTATGAAATTGTAGTTCACTTGAGTTTGCATGAAAGGGCAAATTTATTCAGAATTAATTTCTTTTTGCCTAAATGCTTAGGGAATTGTTCTGGGTGATCTACTCAGTGAAATATTCTAAATTTTGGTCCAGATGACTTTCTTGTGACAAGGAACTCACATGAAAATTGTCAGCTCCATTGGAGCTCTGGATCACCACTATCCTGTTCAACCTATTTAGATAAGTAGCACACAAGTGATGAAATGTAATTATCACTTGATCATGTTGCTTCACCCAAACCAAACCACTAGCCCCAGTGTCATTTTAAATTCTTAAACAGAGTTCCAGTTTTAAAATTGTCTTTAGCACTTGTTAGCAAAGGTTTTATAATTAAACATGTATACATATTCATAACGTGTAGTGATTAAACGTGGAAAGTGAAGAAGGAGAAGTTGAGCTTGGATCAAGGAGCAAGAAGGCAGGGATTGAGCTTCAAGTCATCAGCAACTTACATCACATTATCTGAATTTAGTCACCAGAAAAACTAAGGCAAGCTCCGGTTTGCATTTAAGTTGTTTTCTAAAGTTTTTACTTTGTGCACTACTATGGGTCTAAGTTTGTATGTGCATTAGGTCAAGGATGTTTTACACTCCAAATGCATGACCAAATGAACCCTGGAGTTAAGGGTAGAAAGGGTCACCACTGTCGAATAATGCCATGCTAAATAGCTTAGGACATCCGGTAGAAGACGAGTAGTGGGAATCTACTCGCGAGTTATAGACGGGATTACACGGGTGTAGTTGGAAATGAGGCAAACTAAAGTTTACATTTCTAAAGATGAGACCGGGCAGGATGGTTAGGCAGCGACAAGATGAGGTCTTGGTCGAGTAGCTCTGCCTGTGTTGGTTAAGAACCGATGCGTGTGCGGCACCCAGGAGCAGGTATTGAGTTGTGTACTGGATGCTTACTGGCATATGGGAACCAGGAAACCGATGTACCAGGTTCACTAGGTTGTAGAGGCATACCACATCGTCTCGTTAGACCTATGAGCCCGAGACGGCGCGACCGGTTCTACAGTCTAGTGTCCTGCGAAAGGTTGCCACATACGACGTAATGAAGGACGCCAGAATTGGGTCTTTAGAGGCGGGCGTATGTGTCGAGTTATCCGGGTAGTGTTTGATTCGAATCACCGTCCATCGCGGTTATTGATTACCGCTTGCTCCCTATGTTGTGGCGTAGTAATCAAGTTGTGTGGAAATAGTTTGCAAAGTTTTAAATGCTGATATGATAATTTGAAATTGCATGAAAACCATGTTTGAAGTAGAGATAGAGCAAACTAAAGTTAATTTTTTACCTTGGGACAAGTAACATTGGAATGAAGGTTTCTTGTTTGATTGTGGAGTTCCAATGTTGCTGGGCGCAAGGTCACTACTATTATGGCTAAAATCTGAAAATAAAGGATGAACTCGTAGGCGAGTCTTTTTACAAATTACAGGATTAGGTCTTAAGTTACCCTCATGTAGAGTTGCATGCTTTAGGAGAGACGGTTAAGTCTTGCTGAGCCTTTGTGCTCACTTTTGCTATATAAGTGGTTTTGCAGGTAAACCTCGACGCTATAAAGAAGGTTGTCCGGTGAGACTCGGGAACTTTCGAGTCATGTCACACTTGGAGAACCTAGCCGCTGCCATGACTTCGTGTTGCTAGCGAGAGGAGTCCGCAGGCTGGACCTCTTCTCGAGTGCTTCTTAGATATTCGACGTGAGCTGTTTATCGACTTCCGCTTTAGCTATTTTATGTAAATTATTTACAATGAACAATTGTAAGCTTCCGCCTTTGATTTATGTAATACATTGTTCCTTATATGTCTTCTATTGGGTGCCGCATAACACGGCACCACCCAATGCGATTCCCGGGCAAGGTGCCCCGTCCCTGTGACATTAACCGGGATGGCGGGGTCCCGTCAGCGTGGTATCAGAGCCGCATTGGAAATAGCGCACGGAATAAGGATCGTATTACGACAAAACCTTAGGATACGGTAAGGAAACGGTATTAGGCCCACATAAGGACTATAGTAGTATAGTTACTTAAAGTGGAATTGCTAACTTACTTGTTATAATTCGGAATTTTGATTATGTAACGACGCACCTACGTTCAGATAAGAATGGTAAGGAACGCCACCGAAAGCGGTTCAATTTCGGTTAGCTCCTCTGACGAGGAATGTGGTTCAGGGATAGGTCTCACAGCTTGGTGTGAGACGTTAATATGAAACTATTGGACTCTTCATGTTCCTGAGTTCATATGAAATGCTGATCCCTAGCGTGCATTAGCCAAGTAAGTGGAGACCCCATCGTGTGGTCAGTAACGCAATAGTGTGTTCTGGAAATAGCCTAGAGGGACATACGCAGCGCTTGCCATCGGCGTGCCCTGCAGGGCAGTAGATGGTATCCCTTGGGTTGATAACATTCCCAACCGTGACGACCCGTTCATGATATACTCGGGTTCCCCGTCGTGTGGTGTAAAAACACGATCACGTACCTTGAGACATGGCTTAACTCAAGGATGGTCGTATGGCAATGATACGGGCGTTTGTATTTACTTTCAAATATGGAACTGCCTGAAATGAAACGACCTTTGAGTGCACCACTATTGCATGTTATTCTGCAGGTACTAACCACGTACGTATTCCGTGTAGTACACGTGTGCGAGAGACCGTCTTAGTGCCACTGGTAATACGTATATGCCGGTATGATCCGGCTTAGGATTTCCTTTGGTGAGGTAACGTAGTACCGACATGATTCTTACGGTGCATCGACACCGTACTAAACATATAATCCTCTTCCCTATTAATAAATGATTCAGGAACTAACTTTCAACTAAAATTGGAAGTTTGAAACAAGTATTAGTTACTAAACTCTTATTTTGAGCTAAGATTCAAATGAGAGCATGACTAGGCGTCAAAGTTTTCAAAAACAGAGTGCTCTGGTTCTGGCAGAAATTCTTGCTGGACTTTAGCAGAGCATAACTCTGAGTAACTTTAACCAATTAAGGTGTATGATACAGTTCTGAAAAGATTTTCAAGTGCTCTACAACTTCTTTGTAGACCTCCAGAGCAAAGTCACACGTTAAGTTGGTGAAAAGTCCAGTTGAAGGCAGACTGTTCAGAACCAGGACAGCAGCAGAAACCTCTCTGGGCCTTTCTGTTTTTAAGACATAACTTCCTATAGAAAAATCCATAAGGAGTCCACGATACACTGTTGGAAAGATACTGAAGTTTACTACAACTTTGGTATTGAATTCGAGTCAAGAATCTGTTGATAACTTGAGTAAAATTCGGAGTTTGTGTGAACTGGTCAGGGTAGTCCCGCTGATTAGTTTAGCGTACTTAAGATTTGTTTAAATATGAATATGGTTATGCTTTCATAAAGTTCATGACATGTTCATTTTTACTTATCTTTACTTACTACTGAGATAGAATTTTGATTGACTCAAAATTTTGTTTCGTGCAGTATGGTACGCGCACACTCTCAAATGGAGATTGGACGTTCAAGTCGGGGTGGGAATGACTCGACTTCATCACAAGAGCCATCGCCAACCGGATTGGCTGAAATTATGGTAAGGATGAATGAAACTCTCCAAACTCTAGTTCAGCAAGGCATAAATAGAGAAGCTCGACATCACATGCCAACCCCGAGCACTTATCTGGATTTCTTGGCGACACAACCGCCGGTATTCTCTGAGGCGGCTGACCATTGCGAAGAAAATCACTGGTTACGTATCATTGAGTCCAAGTTTGGGTTGATCCAATGTGACGAATTCTCGAAGACTCTATATGCCGCTCAGCAGCTTCACAGCTTTGCTGGAGCATGGTGGGCAGAATACCTTGCTGTCCAACCAGCAAGGCATCGTGTCACATGGGCGCAGTTCCAGGATGCATTTCGTGCTCGTTTCATTCCAGCGGGCATAATGCAAACAAGTCATGATGAATTCTGGAATCTAAAGCAAGGTGACAGGAGTGTTATTGAGTATGCGAAGGAATTCAATCGCTTAGCTCAATATGTCCCTGACTATGTGAAATCACCATCCTTGAAGGGTTATCATTTTTACCGAGGGCTGACGGCTAGGCTGCGATGTGAGTTGGCTCAAGTTAGCCAAGAGAATTTTGATGAGTTTGTGAGCTGTGCTATCACTCAGGAATATTATTCCAATCTCTACCTTAAAGAAAAGAGGGAGAGGGAATCATCACAGGATGAATGCAATCATTTACCTCAGAAGTATCGATGGGTAATCCGTTCACCTTCCGGTCGAGAGGTTCCACAAAAAGTGCAGTCATTCTTGGAGTATGACGACTCATATACTCCACAGAGGTCTTATTCACCTCCACCACAGCAGCAACTTATTTCTTGTGCACCTCAGTTTCAACAAGATGCACTAGAATGTTATTTCTCTCAAGAAGTTGAAGATGATCAAGGTGATTTCGCAGCTGAACCAAGTGCTGTTCCACTTCATATCGACAACGAACTCAACATCAATAAAGCAACTGAACCGAGCAGCAGCATTATGTGTGCGGGTCCAGTTCCAAAGAGTGATCTTGGACAGCAAAGAAAAGCCATGTCCAAAGTGGGCACCGTTAATTATGTGTAAGTCGATGATCTGCCAAAGGGAGGACCTTTTCTTGCCGGCAGATTCACCTTAAATGACAAGCCGGTTGTCATTTTATTCGACTCTGGTGCGACACATAACTTCATTAGCAGGGCAACGATGATTCGGGATCAGATCTCCACAACAATCACAAAAGGTTCTTACCTTATTCATTCGCCAGGTGGAGACATATCGACTAATGAAGTCGTTTCTAGAGCACCACTTTGTTTGGGTGGAAAAATTTATCCTACCACCCTCATTATTCTCGAAGACCAAGGAATCAATGCAATATTGGGAATACCATGGTTCACCTTCCATAAGGCTGTTCTGGACATCGAGAACAAGGGGTTCACTTGGACTCTCCACTTCACGGACGTCAAACATTGTATCTCGGCGAAGCGGTTTCCAAAGACCCGGAAGTATGTAATGCCGAGGCTTGCAAGTTAGAAGACATTCTGGTAGTCCGTGAATATCTGGACGTGTTTCCCGAAGATCTTCCAGTCTTACCACCTGAGCGCGAGGTGGAATTCAAAATAGAGTTGATACCGGGAACTACGCCGATCTCTCGGATACCATACAAAATGGCTCCGAATGAATTAGCTGAACTGAAGGAGCAACTCAAAGATCTGATGGACAAGGGGTTTATTCGTCCAAGTTCATCACCATGGGGTTGCTCGGCTTTATTGGTGAAGAAAAAGGATGAAATGCTGAGGCTATGCGTCGATTATCGTCCTTTAAATGCTGTAACAATAAAGAACAAGTATCCACTACCAAGAATTGATATTCTTTTCGATCAACTAGTGTCACACCCGGTTTCTCCGACGAACAACCGAGTGAATATCACATGTATGCCAGGATCATTTTCTCATACATGTGATGACAAATAGTGAAGCATCATTTATTACAAGCCAGGTGTCGAATATAAATAAGTCTTACATAGCATACGTCTCGATGGACGATAATAAGTTCATGACATATAAATAAACAGCAGCGGAATATAAATCTTGTGGGCTCCGTCACAGGTGTTGCCCGGGAGACTCCATGAACCCAGAATCATTCTTCGGGTCCGAAGTCTTGGTCATTGAACACCACATCATCCCCTTGACCTGAGCAGCAATTTAAACCAACAAATATGCAAGTTTGAGTACCGTTGGTACTCAGCAAGTGTGGGAAAGTTATGTGATGCATGGCCAGAGCAAGGAGAGGTTGAACTCATGGTTAAAGCACCACGCAATTAATACCTATCACCTTAGCTTATTAAGCACCTACATTACTACACAGGTGAAATGGTCCCAATCTCCCAACCCATCATCAGAATCAAATAACCATAACATCAATCCAAATGTTAAGCTCCCCGTTTAACATCCTCAACTTCCAAAGCCATCATCCTCTAATCATGAATAAGTCCAAACCGCTCTTGACCGTGAGCACGGCTGTCATGACAGTTTTGACTCTGCAGAGTTTGCACCACTGTACCCACATGTAGTGATTTCATCCCCCGTTGCCGGGTGGACCAAAAGAACCTCCATTATGCCAGTGGTCGCGAACCACGTTCACACTTCCCAGGTGTGTAGCCAGGAGATCACTACGAAGCCTTTACGAAGGGATTCCCGACGAGCGTGGGCCCACTGAGGTTTCACCCTAACAGCATACAAGAGGCTCCAACCCCACTGCAGTGGCCCCCTCTTGAGCCTTGCGGTTCATATCATAGTCCAGCTGACACCTATTCCCCGCACCATCCAACACACCCATACTACGCCGGGGATACACCTAATTAATTGTCCAAGCTGCCCCATCTCAGCATGTGGTTGGCACAGTAAAGCCAGGTTACATGCTCCATGAACCGGTCCTTAGGATCCAGGCAAGTACTAAACACAAACCCGAGTCTCGTGCACCCAGCACCAACCAAATCATCCAACTTGCCTCGATCCCTACCTCTACATAACTCATAATGTCTCCTTCAAGAGTAAGGTAAGTAAAATTAATGATCTCATATCCCAATTATCCCATTCTAAGCATGGCTAAGCATAAGCATATAAATAAATGACATGATAAAATAAATCCCAACCCAAGCTACAAGGAAACAAGGTAATGCAATTCTATGGAAACTTCCTAGCATGGGTTTCATATTTCAATTGACAATGCAAATGATTCTATCTACACATCCTAGCATAGGATCAAAGTGGTCAAGGACACTTGCATTCTTCCTGCTGCTCTGGGAATGGAAAGTCTTGGTCTTGGAAAGGGAGAACTTGCTCTGGGGCAGGTTCTACTCATGCCAATACACATAGCAAAAGAAAACAACAATCCATAAGACATAGTTCACACTTTCAGTTCAAACAACCCACACATACATACATATGATAGTCATTCACATTTCTAAGTGTTGTGGTTACTCTAGATGTGTTGATTTTTAGCCTACATGCACTTTTAAACATATGTATATGATTTCTAACTTTTGTATTCAGATTTCTGTTTGCACACTATATATGAATTTCCAATTTGAACAAATTCTTTATATTTGATTAATACACCTCTTAGCCACAAAGTTTGCATGGAAGGCAATTCCCTACTCCCAATAGGTTTTCAGATCTTCTACAAAATCCTAAATTGAAGCTTTTGGATTTGGAAACTTCAGTTATCATTTTCTAATTATACATACCTATTTTCCTATATTTTTCAGATTTATTTTCTATGCCTAAAAGTGAGTTTTAATATTAAATAGTAGGACATATTATCTAAACAGAATAGGCTCTGATCTAAAATATTAAATAATATATTTTTGAACTTCTCCCCTGATGTGAACTAATTTAAATTTATTTTATCAGTTTTCAGAATTATTTTCTAGCCTAAAAATGTGTTTCTATAACTAATAAATATGAACAACAATTAGACAGATTCATTTCAGCTTAAAATCTATTTTTAAATCATTCTAAAGTTTTCCAAGTGCTAGGAGAGTTTAAATTTGAATTTACAATGTGTTTGCCTTACCTTTTTTAAATTTAAATCCTAGTCACATATTCAATTTTCTGAATTTAATATCATATAGGGTCAAAAAGGTAAATCCACCTTACTGCAGGGTCTAATTTGCTATTTCATAAATTTCCAGGGGTCTAACTACACATAACAGAGGGGTTTTCCTAATTTTTATTAAGTCTAGGGGCTAAAACAGATTTTTAAATGAATTTACACAAATTTCTGAAGCTCCAGGGGCTAGATCAGAAGTTTCCGGGGCTTGCTCGGGTTTTCCGAGATCCCCAGGGGGTAGCGCGTAAGAATCCCGGCCTTTATAACGCGGGGCTGATGTGGACCGTCCGATTTAAAATAGACGGCTCAGATTAGATCGCCGAACCGGTACGCGCGGGTTTTAATTCTACCGTGCGATTTAAAATAGACGGCCCTCAAGGGGCCACGTCGCCCTGGCCGTGTGCGGGCGGCGCTGCCCGGCGGCGCGCGGCGGCGGGAGGCGGCCTCACCGGAGATCTTCGGGTTTTCGTCCATACTTCCTAAAACCTGGATTTCTTGGCATAGAACGGTAGAGGGGAGGTCGGGGATCTCACCTCGGGGTTTTTCTTGAGCTCGGAGGCCCTGGAAGGTGGTCGGCGGTGAGGTCCGAGATGAAATCGCGGCGGTGCTTGCCGGAGCTGCGTCTAGAGTGCAAAACACCGGGTTTTCTTCACCTGCGTGACTCCCCGGAGGCGGTGGAACATGATCGGCACGTTAGATCAGAAAACCCGAGCAAGGATCGAAAGAAAACGGTGATCGAAGCTTCGGTTCTCACCGGAGAGAAAAGTGGAGCGCGCTGGGGAATTCGGCGAGTTTCTTTGAGGGAATTTCACGAGGAGAGGCTGCGGAGGATCGGTTTGGTTAAATAGCAGCGTCCGGGGCCGAAGATTGGGCTGGTGGCGCGGGTTTTCGGAGGTGGTTTGGATTCGGGTGCGGGGAAGAGTCCGGTCGGTTGGCGCGCGCGGGAGGTAGGAGATGACTCGCGGGCTCCGTGTGTCAGTGAGAGGAAGAGAGGGGCGCGGGTTTGGGCTGGCGCGGGGAGATAGTGGGCCGGCTGGCGGGTTTCGGCCCACTGGCCGGCTGGGGTTTTCTTTTTCTTTTTCCTTTTATTTTCTGTTTTGATTTGAATTTGAATTCCAGTTTGAATTTAAATTTCTGGACCACATGCAATACGTCCAAAAAATTTTAAATTCCCCTCTTTAGCTGATTTTGGGGTGTTACAACTAGTGGGTGCTAAAGTCTTCTCCAAGATGGACTTAAGGTCAGGATATCATCAAATTAAGATTCGAGCGGAAGATATCCTGAAGACAGCATTCTCGACAAGATATGGACTCTATGAGTATCTTGTCATGTCATTTGGATTGATCAATGCTCCGGCTCACTTTATGTATCTTATGAACTTGGTGTTCATGCCAGAGCTGGATCAGTTCGTCGTGGTATTCATCGACGACATCTTGGTCTATTCCAAATCTGAAGAGGAACACGCTAAACATTTGCATATTGTGCTCCAACGACTGAGAGATCATAAGCTCTATGCAAAGTTTAGTAAATGTGAATTCTGGATCAACGAAGTGCCATTTCTTGGACATATTATTTCAGCGGAAGGCATAGCTGTTGATCCAAGCAAGATTGAACAAGTGCTGAAATGGAAGTCTCCAACATCAGTCCATGAAGTTCATAGCTTCTTGGGTTTGGCGCGATATTATCGGAGGTTCATCTCGGGCTTCTCAAAAATCTCCAAACCTATGATGGAGCTACTGAAAAAGGGCATCAAATATGATTGGAGTGAGCCATGTGACGAAGCTTTTCAAGCGTTGATGAAACACCCCACAACAGCCCCGGTTTTAGCTCAACCGGATACAACCAAGCCCTTTGATGTTTATTGTGATGCGTCTGGCATCGGACTTGGTTGTGTACTCATGCAAGGGGGACACGTGGTCGCATATGGATCACGGCAATTACGGAATCATGAGCAACATTATCCAACTCATTATCTCGAGCTTGCTGCCGTGGTATTAGCTTTGAAGATGTGGAGACATTACCTATTGGGAAATCTGGTTCATCTCTACACCAAGCCAAACTGCAGAGTCATACATAGCACGGATCTTGTGCCTACATGGAGTTCCCCGGACGATCATCTCCGATCGAGGCGCATAGTTTGTTGCTCGTTTCTGAGAGCAGCTATACGCATCTTTGGGAACCAAATTGATTCGAAGCTCCGCGTATCACCCTCAAACCGATGGGCAAACTGAGAGGGTGAATCAAATACTTGAAGATATGCTGAGAGCATGTGCCATTCACCATGGTAATAGCTGGGATGATTACTTACCGTTGGCGGAGTTCTCATATAACAACGGTTATCAATCAAGTATCAAAATGGCACCTTATGAAGCTCTCTACGGCCGGAAGTGCCGCACACCCTTGAACTGGTGTGAATCCGGCGAGAGAGTTATTTACGGGATTGATCTTGTAAATGAGACTGAAGAGCGGGTAAGGCTTATTCAAGCAAATATTAAAGCCGCCCTGTCCAGACAAAGGAGTTATGCGGATAAGAGGCGTCGCCCTCTAGAATTTCAAGTTGGGGATCACGTATACCTCCGCGTATCTCCTATGAAGGGCATTCACCGATTCGGAGTGAAAGGAAAATTAGTTCCACATTTTATCGGTCTATTCATCATCATTGAAAGGTGTGGACCCGTGGCCTACCGTTTGGAGCTGCCGGCAGCCTTAGCCGGAGTTCATAACGTCTTCCACATATATCAGTTGCGGAAGTGTTTGAAAGTCCCAACGGAGATTCTCACGGGAGACATAGCAGATTTGAAGCCGGACCTCACATATGTTGAGCATCCAACCCGGATAATTGATGAAAAGACTCGCGAGACCAGAAGCCGGACGCTGCGATTTTTCAAGGTGCTATGGGAAAATCACACGTCCGACGAAGCTACATGGGAAAGCGAGGAATATTTGCAACGTAATCATCCGGAGTTGTTAGAGGCTTATATTTGATAGTTGTCCTCTCCACATTGTCCTTAATCATGAATCTCGGGACGAGATTCTTTTTAAGGGGGGAGGAATGTAAAAGTCCCAAAACTTGTAAATGGAAAAGTTGAGCTAAGTAGAGTTTAAATACGAGAAATGGGACTTGCAAAAACTTTTGTATACTCATGAAAGTGTTGGCATGTGCAATACAACTTTGAATTCAGTTTGAACTAAAAGGGTCACTTCAAAAAGATGAAGGCCATTTCCAAAAGGGGAAATCCAAACTGTGGTTTGAAAAGTTGTATTTGCAATGGCCAACTCAAGAATCAGAGGGCATATTTGGATTCCTCAGGTCCAAATTATGAGAAAGGCAAATTTTGAGAAAATGTGGAGGTACTTTGATATGTATATCAAAAGGACTTGTAAATTTCACCGAAATTTGAATTCAAATTTGAAACTGAGGCAAAACTGGTCAAATTGCCAAATGGCTTTGAATTTGAGTCCCTCATAGCTGAAGTTTACAATGTGCCAAAAATTTGGACATTTAGGATAGGAGATGAGTGGGACCCAACTGTCATTGAGAGGGGGGAGACTTACTGCCTAAGTTTTGGCCCTGTTCAGACACGAGCTCGATCAAGTCGATCACAGAACGCCACCGCGGGCGCTACCGCCACCTCCTGCTCGAGCCCCCCCCCACGCGCGGGCACCAGAGGCGGTTCAACCGGTGCTTATCGCCCCACCAAGAGCGCAACGCTTCATCCGACCACTTCACAGCCGCTGCTAACCGACTGCCGCGTGCCTCGGCGAGAAACTCGGCCGCACAGAGGAGAGCCGTCGGTTCACCGCCGCCCGGCTGCTCCACCCCGTTGCACAACAAGCTAAGCTTCCCCACAGCACCGCCGGACCTACCTCAGCGTGGCCGAAGCGAGAACCAGGCGCTAGCTCTGCAGGAACGTCGGCGTCGAGCTGATCTTCCTCCACAGCACCGAGGGGAGCCGCCGCGACGAGAACTCGTCGCCCGGCCACCACAGGGCTTCTCCCACCGTGCTGCAAGAGCAAAAAGGTGCGCCTGTAACCTTTCTTACTCCACAGCAACGCCGGCAGCTTGTCACAGACCGTGCTCGCCGGAATTTGGCTTTTCCCGTGGACATGCAATATGAACCGGGAATAGGGAGTCGGGAAATTAGGGCAACACGGTGCACTACTCATCACCAGACATAGAAACCCAGTTGTAGACATCCGTGCGGGCACGTGGGATCAAGAACTAGGAAGAACCGTCGAGGAAACCTTCGGTTCTTCGAGTTTTTCGAGTTTTCACCGAAATCGACCTAGGTCGCACGGTGAGCCCCTAGTTGCCGACGTTTCTCGCGAGATCAGAGCCTTGGACGTTGCTCCCTAGGTCGTGACGATGCTGTAGGAGCTAACCGGAGCAAGGTTGGAGCAGTACAGCGCTCTAGCGACGTTGCCGGAGTTGCCGCAGCCACTGTCGCCGTCGCGCCTTGGGTTCCGGCCATCCTCGATCTGAGATGAGACCAGCAACGTGTTCCTCGCACGGAAATATGCAGGGGCAGCGAAAATCAACAAGTTCCGAGGGCCGGAACCTCCTCCCGGCGAGATCTCCGGCGAGCCCGGCGGCGCGCGGGCGCGGGCAGCCGGAGGTTGAAGATGACCGGGGGTCCCGCATGTCAGTGACAAGATTTTAAATCGCTGACCCGCTGTGGCCCCAGGATCCAGTGTGGCTGCGCGGGAAAGGTTCTGTGGCCCCGTGTGGCTTGGTTCCCGCAGCTGACACGTGTGCGATGGGCCCGCGTTCAGAGTTTAAACATTTCCCGGTTTATTCAAATAACAGATTTGATTCAAACTTTGGGAGGGCATAAATTTTGCTATGAAGCTCCAAATTTAGTGATTCAAATTGGGTTGGATTCAGGATGAAAACCAATAGAAAATTCTGGAAAATTCTTTAAATCTTTTCAGCAAAAGAATTTTAGAGGGAATTTGGCTCATCCAAAAATCCACAAATTTTGTCAGAATATTCTTTAGGATGTTATGAGACTCCTGTAAAAGTTTCAGCTCATTTGGGGTTGAGTTAGTTAGGGTAATTCTGATTTCAATTTTCTGTATTCAAATGAATACAGAAACATTTTCAGAGAATTTCCAAATCTTCGAAATTCTGTTCTGGGCATTCCTTAGCTCCAAAAATCCTAGTAAAATTCCTGCAGGCTCCCTGAGCTATGTATGAAATTGTAGTTCACTCGAGTTTGCATGAAAGGGCAAATTTATTCAGAATTAATTTCTGTTTGCCTAAACGCTTAGGGAATTGTTCTGGGTGATCTACTTAGTGAAATATTCTAAATTTTGGTCCAGATGACTTTCTTGTGACAAGGAACTCACATGAAAATTGTCAGCTCCATTGGAGCTCTAGATCACCACTATCCTGTTCAACCTATTTAGATAAGTAGCACACAAGTGATGAAATGTAATTATCACTTGATCATGTTGCTTCACCCAAACCAAACCACTAGCCCCAGTGTCATTTTAAATTCTTAAACAGAGTTCCAGTTTTAAACTTGTCTTTAGCACTTGTTAGCAAAGGTTTTATAATTAAACATGTATACATATTCATAACGTGTAGTGATTAAACGTGGAAAGTGAAGAAGGAGAAGTTGAGCTTGGATCAAGGAGCAAGAAGGCAGAGATTGAGCTTCAAGTCATCAGCAACTAACATCACATTATCTGACTTTAGTCACCTGCAAAACCAAGGCAAGCTCCGGTTTGCATTTAAGTTGTTTTCTAAAGTTTTTACTTTGTGCACTACTATGGGTCTAAGTTTGTATGTGCATTAGGTCAAGGATGTTTTACACTCCAAATGCATGACCAAATGAACCCTGGAGTTAGGGTAGAAAGGGTCACCGTTGTCGAATAATGCCGTGCTAAATAGCTTAGGACATCCGGTAGAAGACGAGTAGTGGGAATGTACTAGCGAGTTATAGACGGGATTACACGGGTGTAGTTGGAAATGAGGCAAACTAAAGTTTACATTTCTAAAGATGAGACCGGGCAGGATGGTTAGGCAGCGACAAGACGAGGTCTTGGTCGAGTAGCTCTGCCTGTGTCGGTTAAGGACCAATGCGTGTGCGGCACCCAGTAGCAGGTATTGAGTTGTGTACCGGATGCTTACTGGCATATGGGAACCAGGAAACCGATGTACCAGGTTCACTGGGTTGTAGAGGCATACCACATCGTATCGTTAGACCTATGAGCCCGAGACGGCGCGACCGGTTCTACAGTCTAGTGTCCTGTGAAAGGTTGCCACATATGACGTAATGAAGGACGCCAGAATTGGGTCTTCAGAGGTGGGCGTATGTGTCGAGTTATCCGGGTAGTGTTTGATTCGAATCACCGTCCATCGCGGTTGTTGATTACCGCTTGCTCCATGTGTTGTGACGTAGTAATCAAGTTATGTGGAAATAGTTTGCAAAGTTTTAAATGCTGATATGATAATTGGAAATTGCATGAAAACCATGTTTGAAGTAGAGATAGAGCAAACTAAAGTTAAATTTTTACCTTGGGACAAGTAACATTGGAATGAAGCGTTTCTTGTTTGATTTTGGAGTTCCAATGTTGCTGGGTGCAAGGTCACTAGTATTATGGCTAAAATCTGAAAGTTAAGGATGAACTCTTAGGCAAGTCTTTTTACAAATTACAGGATTAGGTCTTAAGTTACCCTCATGTAGAGTTGCATGCTTTAGGAGAGACGGTTAAGTCTTGCTGAGCCTTTGTGCTCACTTTTGCTATATAAGTTGTTTTGCAGGTAAACCTCGACGCTATAAAGAAGGTTGTCCGGTGAGACTCGGGAACTTCCGAGTCATGTCACACTTGGAGAACCTAGCCGCTGCCATGTCTTCGTGTTGCTAGCGAGGGGAGTCCACGGGCTGGACCTCTTCTCTAGTGCTTCTTAGATATTCGACGTGAGCTGTTTATCGACTGCGCTGTAGCTATTTTATGTAAATTATTTACAAAGAACAATTGTAAGCTTCCGCCTTTGAGTTATGTAATACATTGTTTCTTATATGTGTGCTGTTGGGTGCCGCATAACACGGCACCACCCAATGCGATTCCCGGGCAAGGTGCCCGTCCCCGTGACGTGAACCGGGATGGAAGGGTCCCGTCATATTCTCTTTATCTTTTTCTCAATTTTTCATTTGAACATAAAAGCTCAACATGTGAATAGTTGATTGATTATTTTTTCATTATTTAAAGCACCTGTGAGCATGCAACAATTTTAAAACAGCAAGAAAGTTTGATCATGACCAGATTTAGTGTAAATAATTATTCAAATTACTAGTCATGGCAAAGACTACAAAATGTATAACATGAGCAATATAGTAAGAACTTTCACCATATAAAGGAATCACAAAGTCATATATGTATCAAATACTATGCTCATATTATTTTAAATTCAGATTCACACAAAGATTCCCAAGTTTCAAAACTTCCCCTCAATTTAAGCCATGAGGATGCATAACCCCTATTTCACTACGAATGAAACAAAAACGAGTGAAATCCAAAGGTTTTGTAAAAATGTCAGCCAATTGTTGTTCGGTATCTACATGTCAATGTGCTTTGTTCTCGAATGTTGCACAGGGTTTTTAGTAATGCAAATGGCACTAGTGTTATCACAAAATAGTGGAACACTATCTAGATCAACCCCATAGTCCTTAAGTGTTTGAACAATCCAAAGATTTTGTAAGCAAGCGCTAGCAGCAGCTACATATTCAGATTCGGCTGTGGATTGTGCAACTAAATTTTGTTTTCTAGAGGACCAAGCAACAAGTGAATTACCAAGAAAATGATAAGCACCCGAAGTAATTTTCCTATCAATTCTACAACCCCCAAAATCAGCATACGAAAAAGCTCTCAAAGTAACAGTTGAGGAAGAAGGAAGAAAAATCCCAAATTCTTGAGTTCCATGTAAGTACCTGAGAATTCTTTTGATGGCTTGACGATGTGAAGCATGTGGGGAAGCTTGAAATCGTGCACAAAGACATATGCTGAATTGTATGTCCGGTCTTGATGCCGTGAGGTACCAAAGTGATCCAATCATACTTCTATATTCCTTTTGATCCATGGGTTCACCATCTTCATCAAGTTCAAGTGTCGTTGCTGTACCCATTGGTGTCCGAAGAGACTTGCTTTTGTCCATGTTGAAGCGCTTAAGGAGGTCTCTTGTATACTTTGTTTGATGCACAAAAGTACCCTCCTTGGTTTGCTTGATTTGCAGCTCCAAAAAGTATGTGAATTCTCCCATCATACTCATCTCAACATCTGAACTCATCATAGCTGAAAACTTGGACACAACATCATGAGAAGCACAACCAAAGATAATATCATCCACATACACTTGAACGAATAATGAGTCATTGCCATGCTTAAGCACAAAAAGAGTTTTATCAACCTTGCCCATGGTAAACCCCTTTTCAAATAAGAATGTTTTTAACCTATCATAACATGCTCTAGGGGATTGTTTAAGACTATACAAGGCTTTGGACAGTTTGTAAACATGATTAGGAAAATTTGGATTTTGAAAACCCGGTGGTTTCTTGACATAAACCTCCTCATCTATGTAGCCATTAAGAAAAGCACTTTTAACATCCATTTGATATAACTTGAAACCTTTAGATGGAGCAAATGCTAACAAAATTCTTATGGCTTGTAATCTAGCAACAGGAGCAAAAGTTTCATCAAAATATAGTCCTAACTTGTGTGAAACCTTGAACAACCAACCTAGCCTTATTCTTAACCACAACCCCATCCTCACTTTGTTTATTTTTAAACACCCATTTAGTTCCGATTAGAGTGTGACCTTGAGGTGGAGGTACAAATTTCCAAACATTATTTCTTTCAAAATTTTCTAACTTTTCTTGCATGGCAATAATCCAAGATTCATTAGTGAGTGTGTGTGATATATCTTTGGGTTCAAAAGAAGCAACAAATGAAGAATGAGCGTGAGAGTTTGGATCACAAAACCTGGACCGTGTGACTCGTTCGTGCAAGCTTCCAATCATTTGTTGTGGAGGATGACTTGTGAGGACCCGGAGGGGAGTAGACAATTCACAAGCTCCTTCTTCTTCATGTTCATCACAAATTGAAGAACTTGTGACTTGAGGACAATCTGGGCCAGCAATGGTGGTTGTTGGTGCTGGTTGTGAATCAAAATCAGGAGCTGGAACAATGTCATTAGCCCCTTAAATTTTGGACAGCAGCATCACTTCTTCATCTTCTTCGATGAAAATACTCTCCCCCTGCGGATATGGGTCTGGTCCTGCAATATTGGAGCTAGTACCTGGGCTAGCTTCATAAAAAAAACCTCACAAGTCTCCACAATTTTGTTAGTGTCATGTAAAAGCACACAGTAGCCTCTAGTATGAGATGGGTAACCAAGAAACATGCCATCAACGGATATAGGTTCAAATTTATCAAGATTACCATGTTTCTTAACAAAGCATTTGCAACCAAAGATCTGAAAGTGTGTGACACTAGGCCTATGTCCAAACTGAAGTTCATAGGGTGTTTTACCTAGCTTAGCTCGCAAGAAAACACGATTTGAGACATAATAAGCAGTTGCAATTGCATCAGCCCAAAATTTTCTAGGAGTTTGATATTCATCAAGCATAGTCCTAGCCATCTCAACTAAGGTTCTATTCTTTCTCTCTACAACACCGTTTTGTTGAGGTACATATCGTGAAGAAAATTAATGATCTATTCCATTTTCAGCACAAAAGTGATCAAATGATTGATTTTAAATTCGGTTCCTTTATCACTTCTAATTGCTTTTAAAGATCCTGGGTGATCAATTGATAATATAAGAAATAAGGTTCTAAAGTGACTAAAAGTTTCATTCTTAGATGCCATAAAATAAACCCAAGAGTATCTAGAATAGTCATCAACAATCACAAGAACATACCATTTAGCTCCGAAGGATTGAACACGTGAAGGTCCTACGGTGTCAAGGTGCAAAAGTTGACCTGGTTCAGTTGTCATGGTCATTGTGAGAGGAGCATGTGAACCTGCAACCATCTTAGCATGTCTTCAAGAAGAGCTCACAATTTCTTTGTCCCCTTTAAACTTAGGCAGCCCACGTATGCGACCAAGAGCACTAACACGTGTGAGATGATCAAAGCCTACGTGACCAAGTCTACGATGACAAAAATATAAGTCTTTTGAATCATTAGCAACTAGACATCTATGCTTAGAGGATGACATATCAAAATCAGCTTTAAAAACTCTTCCAAACCAAGACATATTAAAAATGAGCCCACTATTTGAATCAACAACCTTGCAACAATTTTTAGTGAAAATAATTTCCAGATTTTCATCTAGCAATTGTGAAACAGAAAGCAAGTTGTATTTCAAACTTTTAACAAGTGCCACATCTTTTAAAGTGTAGTGATTACTGACTCTAACTGAACCCTTAGCAATTATAGGAGTTGAAGAATTATCGGCAAAAGTAACATTTTCTACACGTGACACAAAAGACAGGGAGGAGAACCATTCTTTGTTATCAGTCATGTGGCATGAGCACCCTGAATCCACAATCCAAATGTTCTCCTTCCTCAAGCGTGTAACATACATAGAAGTACAATACGCCGATGACTCAATACTGGGGTTAGTCAAAGGGCATTTAGGAATCCAGTACTGAATCACACGACGTCCAACAGAAGTAACACGTAAATGCTGAGATAAAACAGCAGGTTTATGAGCCAAAGTTTAAGGATTTTTGTACCCAACTACTGACCTACGAGGTGTTACATGAGTAGCACTAAAAATAGTAGGTCCGGAAGCAAACTTTGAATGTTTTCGACTCATTACAGCAGGTTGCATATTCCTAACATTCGGTTCAGCACACACAACAGGTTTTGCACAGTTGTTATGTGATGTAGCAATCATTCTTTCCTTTTTCTGTTGCTTAGCTAGTCTATAACAAAAATCTATGACATGACCATCTCTACCACAGTAGATACAATGAAATTTAACTTTATGTTCATGTCTAGATGAGCAGGCAACATGTTTATTTGAAACCGAATGCGACAACACTCCTGCAGATTTAAAAACCACTTCTTTTTGTTTAGGAACTGTTTTAATCAAACCACTTCCTAATGACTTTACAATTTTAGGTGGACGTGCTTTAGCATGAGCATGGGAATCAAAACCTAAACCAGTTTTGTCATTGCAAGATTTAGAAGAATTCAACAGCATGTTCAACTTCTTATTCCCATTATAAAACCGCTCTAGTGTCCTATTCATGTCATCAAGTTTCTTAGACAAGTCTAGGCAGTTTTGAAATGAAGTTTTTCCTTTTAGTTTGCAATTGGAACAATACTTAACTTCATGAGATCGACAGCATTGTTCAATATAGAAATTTCATTCATAGCATCTTGTAGTTTCTTATTAAGCTCATCACAAGTAGAACAATGCAAATCAATTGTAGAACAACAAACATATTTCAAGTTTTTATCATTAAGTGCAGCAAGCTCTCTGTTCTTTTCAATCTATAACTCAAGTTTATCAAGTGTGGAGGTATGTGCACTTATTAGAGAGGACAATTGTTCATATATTGAATCACATGAGGAACAAGAATCACCACTAGGAATCAAAGATTTCAAACGATTAATTTCAGATTCTAGTGACTCAATTCTAACAGCATTGTCCCTTAGCTTTTTGTCCTTTTTCTTAACTATAACAGTGACACGAGAAATAGCATCACACATTTCTTCGCAAGTAGGACATACCTCTTCATTGTCGCTGTTGTGTTCTGCCTCCTCCATACTTGAACTTGACTTGCCCGCCATGAAGCATAAGTTTGCCAAATCATCTTCGTCACTTCTGATGTCCACATCGCTCGAGCCAAGTTCTTGAAGTGCGGAGATAAAACTATTTACCAGTTGGCGTCCTATAAAACCCTTCTTCTTTTTTCTTATCGTTTGCAGAGGAGTGCTTCATCCTAGTTTGCTTTTCATCACGGGAAGTAGGACCTGAAAGGTTAGGGCAACCCGTATGAAAATGTCCTGTCTTACAACATTCGAAGCATCGTTGAGGTCCGACACTTCCTCTCCTTCTAGTTCGCACATTTTGCAATGCTTTTGATAACCGAGTAGAGACGTGTGCAAGTTCTTCCTCTGGAAACTCTTCAATCTGTTCAAGGGTTAGAGATGATAACAAAGAAAATATACCACAAGATAAAGATTGACTAGAGCTAGGCACATCACGTTGTGAAACAAATGCAAGAGACTTGTTGGGGTTCTTACGTGATATTATATCAATTTCATGAGTTTTTAACTTAGAATATAGCACATCTAATGTAAGTGTACTCATGACAGTAGATTCACGAATAGATGTAACTTTCATCTCCCAAATTGACATGTCTAATGCACTTAGTAATTGCCTAGCATTTTCATCATCTAAAAAATTAACGTTGACACTACGCAAGTTGCTGAGAATTTTATTGAAGCGAGCAAAGAAGTCATCGATTGACTCACCGGGTTGCATCTCAAAGCACATGTATTCTTTTTTGAACAAATCTTGTCTTACCTCCTTGATCGTGTTGGATCCTTCATGGTAGTCACAAAGTGCTTTACACACATCGTATGTAGATCATAGGTGTGCAACACGGTCGAAGTCACTTTGAGTTAATCCTTTTATGATCAAGTTCCGTGCTTTGTTGTTGTTGTCGATATCTCTCATGTTCGTAGCCGTGACTTGATCATTTAGGCACGTCATAAGGCTTGTACACCTTTTCCCATAATGCAAAGCCTTGCGCCTGGATTTTTTGCGCCTCCATACGTGCCTTCCAGACCTGAAAATCAACGCCACTGAACGCACAAGGTTTTGCGGAGTATTTCTCCATGATGATTAGTCAAAACACGTGCAAATCACAAAGATTAGAGCACCGTGGCTCCGATACCAATTGTAGGATCGAAGAGCACGTGAAAAGCTACCAGAGGGGGGTGAATGGTAGATTTAATCTTTTTAGCGGAACCAACAAAAACCCCCTCGGCAGAAAATCGATCTATTAAAGAAACCGTGTATGCGACTGATCTAAACGTGTTCAACCGTGAAAAAAGTGGTATATATTATATAGAATCAAGTCACGAAGACACGGCAACAAGAATCATGGAAATCCGCCAAAGAAACTCAAGTTATGATCGAAAGATCAAACGAGGGTCAATCTGTTCTACTCGAGTAAAAACCAGATCTCCAACACTGCAAAGAAACTCGTGTAGATCAGAAACTACAAATCCAATGACCGTGAAATTTTCACAGATGATATATAATTAAGTTTAAAGACAATCCAAAAAGATTCACGTCAATTGGATCTGTAAAACTCGAGTTATGATCAAAACACCAAAGCACTGTCGTACTGTCCAGAAACTCGACGAGAAGACCTGACAAAAACAAGTTGGACGAACAAGGCACAAAAGGTCCTCGAAATTATGAATTTTATTGATCAAAACATAAGAAGAACAGCCCAAAGTCGTCTTACCACGAGATCTGGCCTCCCTTGCTTATATAACCAGCCCGGAGGCCAACCAGATCCTAACTACGACTCTAATCCTAATCAGTTTCTGAATCGAAACTTTCCATAACTGCTCAAGACTATTCTATACGCAGATAGAAGCAATCTTAAGACTTACAAACACCTTAAGAACGTATCCCACATTCCTAAAAGAACTCAACTTCGTCTCCCACATGAAATCATATCATAACCAACTCAAATATTTCCATATTTGAGCCATAACTGACTCAGCCGCAGCCTGAGTCTATAATCCAGCCGGTTGACCTTTCCTACGTCCACATCTCTTCATCACGCCTTGGAACCATGTTGCAACGTCCATGCACTCCTTGCACACGTGCAAACACCTTCCAATGACGTTCATGATATCTTCATATGCATTGTTCTTGATCCAAACATGCTGCGCGACCTCCCGATCAACTCAACCACAATTCCTCCCGAACTTGGTTGTTGAACCTCATCTTCTCCCTAAGACTAGTTCAATGGATCCTGTCACCGGCCATATCTTGAACTCAAGCAACACCTGCATATGAATAAACAACCAATACTTTTGAGCACAAGTCTGTGACTTGACTCACGTTAGTTTTGAAAACCACAACACCTTACGTGAACACCTCACATAAGCATGTTGCAAACCCTAGCAAAATTTCAACCACCGTAAACAGCCGTAACACTTCAAAAACTTAGTAAAAGAAAACTAAGCAAACTTTCCATAGATGTAAAGAAAGTTCGAAACATTTGCGTGGTAAAAACAGTTGCGATTTAGCTCCAGACCTTGCCAAAGCTAAACGGACCTTGAGCCGGAGCTTACCAAAGAAAGCAGAACCTAGCACCGGAACTTACCAAAGCTAGTCGGACCTACCGCCGGAGCTAACCAAACAGATATCGGACCTAGCCATAGCAAGTCGGACCATACGTCGGATCTTGTCGGAGCTCAGACCTAGAGTCGGACCTTGACAAAAAGAGTGTTTTGGTAGAATTCAAAAACTTTTATCATCATAGCCAATGTATTCAGCACACATAGGTCTCAAAAAATTGCTCACAGTGGAAATGAATAGAGTTTGGACTAATACATTCAAACAAGATAACAACACATTGGTAGTATCAACTTCAAACAATAGTGATTAGTTCCTATGTCAGTGCAAGTCATTATTACGTCACGACTGTGAGAACAAGTATGCTCAAATAACCGCGAGCGATGGTGATTTGAATCAAAAGACGCCCGAACTACACGACACGAATGCTCATACTCGATGTTGCTTGCAACAACTATCCCGGACGTCGTACATGGCAACCTTTCCCAAGTTTCACCTACATCGAATCGTTTCTATCGTCCCATACAGTAGCCTCACCTCGTGGTGCACCTTCTGACGTGAGATGTCATGAGCGAGTTACCCACATACTGCACACCGGCCGTACGCTTTGTGACGGACCGAAATCCGTAAATCCCAGGATCTCACAGGGTGGTGCCGCACGATGCGACACCCGACAGCAACATCATAAGGAAACCATAGTATTACATTGAAAACATGCTGAATATGTACAGAAGTAGTACACTCTTCAGTTACAACTCCTTTACAGAGTCTACTACAGCGGAAGGTTTTTATACAACTCACGCCAACACCTAACTAGCAAAAGATCGTTGTCCGGTCCTACGGACAACCCACACTAGCTCCACCCAACCTCAGCGCGGCGTGTACGGCTCTCACTCAGCCGTAGTCACCGACGGAGGGTAGCTTTCGCCGGTGGACTCGTACTCCGAGTCTGTGGGATACTCCTCACCTGCAAACAATTATAGAAGCAACCGTGAGCACGATGGCTCAGGAAGTCTTAACCGACTCTCCTACACATGAAACTCTACATGCAGGTCATACCGAATGTAGGATGATAATTTGCAGTAAATGGACACGCCTATAAGTTCATTCTTAGTTCATCTTTTAGCCACAAGTGAACGGTTCATGAAGCTGGAATTTAGTAAGCAATATTTTTTGGGAAACATGTAACAATAAAAGTTATTCATATAAGCAATATTGAATCATAACATTCCATATGTTAACCTAAGTCACGACTCAGTGACCAAGTGGTACTCATTACCGTGAGGGACGGTGAATCGACTTGATATACACCTGCAGGGATACCCGAATAGCGCGTCCCCCATCCTCGGAGCTACAACGGTACAGTCAACCGATGTCGTACGGGACAACCTTTCACCCAACAGCCCAAACGTTAAACCGGTTGCACCGAAACGAGCAGGAGGTTCCCTACACGGAGCATCTCTCTATGCCTGTTTGCAGAGTTCCACCTTGCTGCCCTCAACCTACACCTATAAATCAGTGTGATATGCCTCGACGACCGGAGGTTTAGATTACATCAGTTTATCGGACCCATATATCTGATATGCCTTCGGTACATTCAAACTTGATCAGTGTGGGCCGCAGATGGATCGGTCCTCAATCGACACGGACAGGGCTACGCACACAAGACTTCCTCTTGCTGCATCCTAGCCCCTGCCAAGTCTCGTTTTTCTTGCTAAAATTTTCTCACATCTCGAACCAATCCCGTGTGACAAACCCTATACTCGCGAGTAGATTCCAACTACTCGGCTTGTACCGAGGTCTATAAACATTAAGCCAAAGCAAGATCCACTCGAGGACTTAGACTCTACCCTCACTCTCTTTGGGAATAATCTGGTTCTGCAAATTGAGTTTCATCCACCCTAAATGTAATGCACATACATACCTTATGCTAAGTGTATATAAAGCAAAACTTTATAAAACTTGTTAAATGAAAAACAGGGCTTGCCTTGTTGCTGCTGGTCAGGAGTTAATGTCTCTTCCAGAGGTATGAAGTCGAGTATCTCCGGGGTCTCCTCACGTTCAGCGACTACACGTAAGAAATTTAACGACATGTCAATTTAAATGAAATGTGTTGAATTAGTATAAAGACCATAACTCTAGCTATGCATCCCATTTCGCTCTACAATTTTTATGATGGCTTGGTAAGAACCTAACAAGAGATGTGACCAAGTTTCATTTGAATCAAAGCTCATTTGAGCCCTGTACAAATAAAAGTCTAAATGGTCATTAATAGAGCTTCTAAGGATTTCCAGGGATTTTCATGGATCAGACCATTACCTTCTGGAAACTAGAGTTTAAGATGGTTCTAATGGTGTTGGTTTCATGTAATTTGAAGAATCCCAGAGAAAGTTATGCCCTAATCAAGATTTGAGAAAATTCTGAAAAATGTTTCTGTACATTTTTCTATTTTCTCAGGGCAGTTCACTTAATCACACCATTAGGGGGACTAAATGACCTTGGATGGATCTAAAATATTTCCCGTGACTCAAGTATTTTCAAATGAACATCCTAGCCAAATTTCAGAATTTTCCATAAAGGAATTCTCCAGATAAAATTCCCAACAGTTTAAATTTTAGGGAATTAATTCTGGAAGAAGAATAAGTCTCATGATCTCAAACTTGTTTAGCTGGATAGTACTCAAAGAGCTGAATCCAACAAAATTTGGTTAACTAAATTTGGGTAATCCTACACAATGTTATGAATTTCCAAAGTTTAAGCTGATTCCTGAATTATTTTCCTAAAGGAAATCCATTCACGCGCCTAACAGCGACTGGCAGCGGGGCCCACGTGTTTAATTTAAACTAACCGGCGCGCGCTCTTAGTGCAGTGGCTGACACGTGGGACCCATGCCTTCGTCTACCTCGCGACACCGCCGCCCTGAGCCGCCGGAGTTCCGGCGAGGTCGGCGTTCCCAACAACCTAACTCGCCGGTGACGGTAAAACTTGCCGCCCCCCTAACTTCGGACGCTGAACACGCTGGACACCTTGCTGCCACCGGCTACCGCCGTCGCTCACCGGCGACGAGCGCTATGCCACTGTGCCCCCTCGGCAACGGGTTCCCGTCATTCCGACAACCCCATTCGCGCGCTAATCGCGTCACCACGTCCAGGGCAGCCTCGGGAAGCTCGGCATGACCTCAGTTGGGACCCAAACAGCCGGCAAACCAGACCTCACCGGCGACCGCCTCTTCTGCCGAACAGTTTCTCGGTGAAATTAGGGTTCCGGTGGGTCTTTCTTGCTGGTTATTGCTCGAGGAGAAGCGCAATGATGTTTAGAGCGTGTGTGAGCTGCAGCTCGACCGGCGGTTGCATCCCTTCCCCCTTAAAAGAATCTCGTCCCGAGATTATAAAAGAAGAGACCAGTTCAATGGGGTGCGGCATTTGCGACCGTAGAGAGCCTCATATGGCACCATCTTGATACTCGCCTGATAGCCATTGTTGTACGAGAATTTTGCCAACGGTAGATGATCATCCCAATTTCTACTGTGGTGTATGGCACACACTCTCAGCATGTCTTCTAACACTTGATTCACCCTCTCGGTTTGCCCATCTGTCTGAGGGTGATAGGCAGAGCTTCTAATCAGCTTAGTACACAAAGCAGCGTGCAACTGCTTCCAGAAACGAGCCACGAACAGTGCCCCTCAATTTGAGATTATGGTCTTGGGTACCCCATGCAAGCATAAGATTCTTGCAATGTACAACTCCGCATACCTGCTGGCATGGAAATGTGTATGCACGGAAATGAAGTGAGCCGACTTGGTTAACCGGTCAACAATTACCCAAATGGAATTATGCTTGTTAAAGGTCATGGGTAATCCCACAATGAGATCCATGCTCACATCTTCCTATTTCCATGCTGGAATTTTCAGGGGTTGCAACGGCCCTGATTTTCTCATGTGGTCCGCCTTCACTCATCTACACGTATCACACTCGGATACGTACTTTCATCTTCCCGCTTCATCCGTGTCCACCAAAATTTACTCTTCAAATCTTGGTACATTTTGTTGCTGTCTGGATGAATGAAGAACTTAGACAAGTGAGCTTCATCAAGGATCTTCTTTCTCAGCTCCATATTCCGGGGTACGACTATGCGGTCCTTGAACCATAGTGTCCCCTCATCATCCTTCCGGAAACATTTGATACCCCTGCTGTCTATCCATCTCCGGAGATGTGACATGCTGTTGTCAACCTTCTGAGCTGCAACAATATCCTCCCTAATGGTAGGGATGAGAGCAAGGTTGTGGAGTGATCCATACGGAACCAAGTATAAACTCGGCTCTTCCTCTTCCATCGGTGTAATGGTGAGGTTATGGACATGTGATTTTCAACTCAGCGCGTCGGCAACCACATTTGCCTTACTGGGGTGGTAATGAATCTCAATCTCATAGTCTTTGATTAATTCTAACCACATCCTTTGCCTCATATTCAGCTCCTTCTGGGTGAAGATGTATTTTAAGCTCTTGTGGTCGGTGTAGAGATGCACCAAATTTCCCAGGAGATAGTGCCTCCACATTTTCAGCGCCAAAACCACAGCAGCGAGCTCAAGATCATGAGTCAGATAGTTCTGCTCGTGGTTTCGCAGTTGGCGTGAGCCATACGCGACCACACGTCCTTCTTGAATCAACACGCAGCCAAGCCTAATACTGGACGCATCACAATATACGTTGAAAGGCTTGGTCGTGTCCAGTTGAGCTAAGACCGGGGCTGTTGTGAGATGCTTCACCAATGCTTGAACACTCCTTCAAATGCTGAGTTCCAAACATATTTCATCCCTTTCTTCAATAATTCAGTCATCGGCTTAGCAAGCTTGGAGAAGCTCGGGATGAACCTCCGGTAATATCCCTCTAAACCGTGGAAGCTTCTGATTTCATGGACAGAAGTGGGGGCTTTCCATTTCAGCACTTGTTCAATTTTGCTGGGTCAACCGCAATGCTTTCCGCTGAGAAGATATGTCCCAAAAATGGCACTTGGCTGATCCAAAACTCACATTTTCTGACTTGGCATAGAGTTTATAGTCTCGCGATCATTGAAGGACAATTCGCCAGTGTTCTGCGTGTTCTGCTTCTGACCTGGAGTAGACCAAGATATCATCAATGAACACCACCACGAACTTGTCCAACTCCAGCATGAACACCGAGTTCATGAGGTACATGAAATGTGCCGTGGCGTTGGTGAGATCAAAAGACATGACGAGATATTCATATAGGCCATATCTCGTCGAGAATGCCATCTTCGGGATATCCTCCACCCGGATCTTTATGTGATGATACCCGGAGTGAAGGTCCATCTTTCAAAACACACATGCTCCCAACAGTTGATCAAACAGGATGTCAATGCGGGGCAGTGGGTATTTGTTCTTGATGGTGATGGCGTTGAGCGGTCGGTAATCCACACACAACCTTAAGGTTTCATCCTTCTTCTTGACGAACAGCGCCGAGCATCCCCATGGCGAGGAACTCGGTCTAATGAAACCCTTTCTCAACAAGTCATTGAGCTGTACCTTCAACTCAGCCAGCTCATTCGGGGCCATCTTGTACAGTCTCCGCAATATGGGTGTAGTCCCGGGTGCAAGTTTAATCTTGAACTCCAAATCCCATTCAGGTGGCATGCCCGGAAGATCATCCGGGAATACGTCGGGGTACTCTCGGACTACGGGGATGTCTTCTAACTTGGGAACTTCAGTATTATAGGCTGCTGAAACTTCCGGGACGGGATTGTTTAATACGATTGAATGCGGATGGTGGAATGAAGAATTCAAATAAACCATCCGTGATAGAGTTTCCAGGACAGCGCCATGGTAGCGTAACCATGACATCCCTAAGATTGCATCAATCTTCTGCCCATAAGGATAATCAACGTAGTGGGATATATCTTCCCAGCTAAGCACAGCGGTGCTTTTGGAATCATCATATTCGCTGAAATCTTCCCTCCCGGTGAGCAACTCATATATGGGTAATCAGTTGGGAAAACTTGCAGTTGATGCTTAGCCACATAGGATGCACTTATGAAATTATGGGTTGCACCCGAATTAAATAAAATGATGATTGCACGGTCGTTGAGAGTAAACATACCCACCAGCACGTTCTCTCCTTCCGAGGCGTCCTCATAGTCGATGTAAGGAATGCCCCCGGTTCGCTGACCACCCTTCTTCACCGGTGGTCAGCCTCGAGTACCGCCCTGATATTGGGCTTGCCTGCTGCTTTGCTACCCCTGTGGACAGTCCTTCGAGAAGTACCCCGCCTGGCCACATGTATAACATGTGTAGCAAGGCGGTCCTCCGCTGACCGGTGGATGGAATCTCGGGGCACGTTGTGCCGGTGGAAACGCCCAGGGTACCATCTGCTGCTGTTGCTGCTGTTGCAGTCGCGTTGGTGGCATTGGCGGTTGGAATCGGGGTGACTGAAAAGAACGACCCCAAACTGTTGAGGTCGTGCCGGTGGATGCCACTGCTGACCGGATTGTGTCCTATACACCATACGGTATTTTTGAGGAGCTCCACCCCCACTGCTCGGTGGAGCGCTGTGCTTCCGCTGCTCAGCCACAAATTCCCGCTGAGCATCCTCTTGCATAATCGTGGCATTGACAAGGTCGTTGAAGATGCCGCGATTGCATTGCGCGAGATGCGTCTTCAGCTCGGGATTTAACCCCCGATAGAACTGCTTGTGCTTCTTCTCCTCGGTGGAGATGTAATGCGACGCATACTGTGCCTGATAGTTGAACACAAGGGAGTAGTCATGGGCGCTCCTCCCTCCTTGCTTCAGTTCCAAGAACTCTTGGAACTTCCTCTTCATCATCCTGGGAGGTATATGATAGGCGCGGAATGCCTCCCGGAACTCCTGCCATTCGACGGCGTGGCCAGCAGGTAGTAAGGCGACATAGATCACCCCCACGCACCAGCGGCACCATGAAGCTGCTGTGCCACGAAGAGAGTCTTCTTCCGCTCCATGCATTGGAGCAGCCCGAACTTGGACTCGATTGTCCGCAGCCAGTTGTCAGCCTCCAGTGGTTCCGCTGCTTCGGTGAACACCGGAGGATGCGTACTCATGAAATCCAAGTACGTGGTAATGTGGGGCTAACGAGGGCCCCTCTATTGATGCCCCCCACCTGGGATGTATTCTACACAATCGTGCGGAGCAGGTCATTCTGCTCCTCACGAGAGCTCACCAGCGCCGAGATCACACCCGCTAGTGTAAGCGGAGGCGGCGGTGGTGGTTGTTGTTTCTGCGGGGTGTTGTCATAGGCAGGTGGCTGGAAGTCATCACCCCCCTGCTGACTAGAGCCCCGACCTCGTTCGTGGTCCGGGTATGAACCATCTGCAACCATACGACAATAAAATCAGTCCCACAGCATACTCCATACAGTCCATAACATAAGAGTAAAACATAATGACGGTAAACATACGATAAATCTCGTACAAATGTAATAACTTTGCACAAGCTACACCATTATCAGACCAAATACAAACTAGTGAAATCCAAAATTGATGGACTTCCTCTTTGGAAGTTCATCTCAACTAGATTTGGTCACTATGAGACATTAATATCGCTTTGCCATCACGTATACTACCCTTTTTCTTCAATACCACACAAACATGGTCTCTAGCAAAAGGACTTGAGTAGGTAATCTACTCAAATCTTTCACTAGTTGAAGATAACAACTCATGAGTATGTTCTATCCCATTGGAGGTAATGAAACCCCACTAGGTACGACAATCTCTCACATGAGTTCAACTGTTCCTTCCTCTGCCCAGGATGACCAGTTTCTACTTATCCCATATTTTGACCTAGTACATGGCATTTTCATAACTCAAGTTAAATACCAATGTTAAAGTTAACTTCAGTATATTTCCAAATAGTATTTATTTGCCCCCAGATCAGCTCTGGTTAAAAAGTTACAATAATTCAGAATTACAGAATTTCCGGAAATATTTCAACAGCACCTCCTTTGGAAATTGCTGTTTTCAACTCAAAATTCCACTTAATTCCGTGCTGCAACTGCAAAAACTTTGAATTAAAAATATGTAAAAAATCTCCTAAGCTTTCCAAAAATGTATCGTATGCAAATTTTAGATTTTTCTAAAAGAAGTTATGCTTAGAACAGTCCAGAGAGTGTTTTAAATCTGTCCTGGTTCTGGACAGTTTACAATCATCCGGAATTTCAACCAGTTTGATGTGTGTTTCTGTTCTGGAAGTATACAACAAAGATGTAGAGAACTTAGACCTCTTTCCAGAAATATATCCCACACTTCCATTGGCTAAGTAACCTGTGCGTTATGCTCTGTTAAATTTCAGCAAACTTGCTGCCAAAACAGAGCACTCTGTTTTTCAAGTCTTTTTAGCTGAACTAATTAACTTTTGAATTTTTCTACAAAACCAGAGTCCTAAAGATTAACACTTGTTTATCTTAGTTCATTTTTCAACATTTTTATTAATGCAATCATTATTATTACACGTCGGTACTAGTTCCTCACAAAATGGGAAATCCTAAACGGCTTACACCGGCATATACGTATCCAACGGTGGCACTAAGATGATCACTCGCAAACGTGTTCTACTCGGACTACGGTTTCGTGGTTAGTACCTGGATAAATTATACAGAATCATCAGGTCCGGCTGCACACCGAACCCGGTCCCAATACAGTATCATACACCCATCCGTTATCACAGGCACGGGTGTTCTCAAGCCAAACACGCCTTGAGCTAAGTGTTCATGTTACTAATCACGTGACGGGTGTGGACCGGGAATCGCAGTGGGTGGTGCCGTGCGATGCGGCACCAAACAGCAAGCACGAAAAGAGGAGTTAGAACATAACTGAACCATTTTGTTACTCAAGATAATTTCTTTTACAACATAATGTACACACGCAGCGGAAATTAAAATTTACTGGACAACTACACACTCTCGACCCTAACTACGCCGAAGAGAAGTCGTTCAGCCCGTGAACGCTTCCTACTAGCTTCACCAAAGAAAGGCAGCGGCTAGGTTTCTGATGAATTGAACGAACCATGAGGTTCATCATCTCACCGAACAACCCTCTTCATAGCAGGCATCCTGCTACCTGCAAAAACAACTCGGAAGCAACCGTGAGCACTAAGGCTCAGCAAGACATAACCGTCACTCCTAAACATGCAACTCTAAATGAAGGGTAGTAAGATAGTAGGAACAGGAATTTGCAAAATGCAGCTTGACTAAACTTGATCCTTATATTCAGATTCTTATAGCCTTCATTTTAGTGGTCCTCACGCCTCACAACATCGGAAGTCCACAATCAAACAAGAAACGCTTATCCCGATGTTGCTAGCCTAAGGTGGAAATGAAATTTAGTTGGCTCTATATCTACTTCAGTCAAGGTTCCAATACAGTGATTAATCCACAAACAGCAAGTTAAGAGACTTAGTTCATCTTCTTACTAAGTCACGGCGCAGTGGGCAAGTATGCTCAATCATCTTCTGCGAGCGACGGTGATTCGAATCAATAACAACCCGGAATACACGACACATACACCCGCCTCGAAAGACTCTCTCAAGAGATCTTTCTTACGTTGTATGCAGCAACCTTTCACACGACACCCCGACATAGAAAAATGCTTCGCGCCGAGCAGGATGGTCCTCTACGCGGACACGTCGAAGTTGCCCGCTAATGGATTTACACCTCCCGCCTTCTCAACGCCATTCCCACGCGAAGGATGAGTTTCTATATCACGGTTCATCGTGTTACATCGGTTTCATGGGTCCCATACCCCACTATATATCTGGTACAGCTCAATCTTGTCCAGCAGGGCTGCATACATACGGTCCTTAACCGACACGGACGGGGCTACAACCAACCTCCACATTTGCCTTACCATCCCGGTCCAGGCCAAATGTGGTCTCAAGCATTGTCACACCCATCGCAAGTCGAGACCAACCTTGAGCGCTCCATCCTACAGGAACATCCCCGTCCCCATCTCATTTTCATGAGGGTGCTCTTATCATTAACATCTCGCGAGTAACTCCATTACTCGACCTTTCTTGCGAGTAGCTTTTTACTACTCGACTTCTACCGAGCTAGCTACAACATTAGCCTAGCATCTACGACGAGGCAAAGCCTACACTAAACCTTCTACTCAGGGATCTAATAGCCATGCAAGTGGGTTTGAATCATCCTAGACATAATGCACAATATGAACTCTAATACACATGAGGTGAAGTAAAGCAAAATTTAAAACGGTAACGATATGCAAACCGAGGCTTGCCTTGCTCAACGGTTTTGTTAGAAGATATAAGTTAGTCTTCCTCCGGAGAATCCGCCAAACTTGTCACGAGATGGAGATCCTCGCTGCAGAGTCGAGTCCTCGTCGAACGTCGACGTCACGTGCTATTAAGATGATTTATGCACATGTATTCAAAAGCAATTTAGAAAATGGTTCAAAACTGTTGTACCAGATAACTCACACCAAAAAGGGACAAACAACAGCAAGGTTTCTGTTGTTGGATCTACAACCTTAGAGATGATGAAAGCTAGGGTGAAAAGAGATACTAGTAATCACCATGTGATTAAGTCCATTATATGAACACTTAAACCTAAAAGATGGTAGCTCAAGTTCCAGAGGTCCAATGAAGCTGAGAATTTAACCACAGCCTCTATGGAAGATATTTAGGCAGTGTGCAAAGATTGAGCTCATAAAATGGCACCATCTGAGCACAACAAATCCTTATGTGGTTTTCACTAATCTGCCTTTAACCCCTAGATATTAAGCTTTCTATGCTGCAAAGTAGACTTTCTGTGAAGTACAAAATGTCCTGAGTCCATAGAAATTGGTTTTACCATTTTTGGAGTTTCCTACATGGAGATGTGGATTTTACAAAGAATGGGGAAAAGCTAAAATTGTCTCTGTTCATTTTCCCATTTTTCAGAGACATAAGGAATGAACACATCATTTGACCAAGCAAATGAGGTCCAATGCCTCTGAAATTTTTACTGAAGTTCAAGGAATTTTGGAACAATGTCCTTTCCAAATTTTGGAATTTTCCAATAAACAGAACTCCTGTAAAAATTCAGACAAGATTTTTGATAAATGAATTAATGAGCAAAATTAAAGGATTTTCATAAACATTTGTCTGCACCCCTGGATAGTACTCTTTTAGAGGAATCCAACAAAATTTGTTTCACAATTTTTGGACACTCCTACACAAAGTTATGGCTCTCCAAAGTTTGAACTAGAGTGGGGAAATCTGGAAAATATTTAAATGCTGACAGTGGGTCCCACCTGTCATCCCTAACCTCCAGACTCGCGCCAAACACACCAGTGGCGGCCCCCTCCGGTGAGGTCGCCAGAAAACCAGTTCCCAGCCACCTCCAGACCCCCTGCTGGCCGCCCCCCCATATTTCCCCACGCTGAACACGTTGGTGAGGTCGCCGGCGGCTGAAACTCGCCGGAAAACAGGGCGCACCGGTCACAGCAAACCCTAGAGCTCCGGCGAGGTCTTGCACGGTGAATTCTCCATCAAATGGTCGGTTCTTGGGCTCTACAGCACCAGGGGATCATGTAGGAGACCGACATGAGGTCTAAACCAGCTGGAGATGGCTCTAAACCTATCGGCACCGTGCACCCGATAGGGTCCAGCGGCATACCCTCTAAAAGAGCTCGGATTGCTCACTCTACACTCAATTTCTTGGTCTAAAATCGATGGAGGAGGTGTTCTAGGCAGTTAACAACCTGTGTGTGAAGTTTTAGACCCAACAAACACGATTTGAGGACGAATTTTACAATTCCTTACCTCAAGGTCCGTTTCTGCCGCCCGGGAGAAAAACTTGAAATTCTCCCTCTGTGATCAATGGATAGGGCTGAGATTTGGAGGTGAGCAACTAGACTTGTTGGTGCACAGATGGGGTGGCTTGCTTGGGCGTGATCCCTCCTGGTTTGGGCTGGCCACGGTGATCAGTTTCGGCTCCTTCAGTTTCAACTTGCGAGCGGCAGAAGCTTTGCTGTTTCTAGGCGCCAGCAAGCAAGGAACAGCGGAGGAAGGGTGCTAGCCGGCCAGAGCACTCATGGGCGAAGGTCTTTGCTGTGGAGACCTCAAGCATCTGGTGCTAGGTGGCTGGGTAATCGGGAGAAGAAAAAGGGGCGCTGGTTGTGTTCTGCTCGGGAGAGAAACCCACGGGAGCAGACCGAGCAGGGGAGAAAAGTTGAATTGGCTTCGTGCACTCTCTCGGTGTGAGGATCAGACCGAGCCCACGAGGAAAGAAGGAGCTGGCTCTGTGGTACGTCGGTTGACGCCGGTGAGCACGAGCTGTCATGCGTGTGCTGCCCGAGTGAAACAGAGAAGCCTTCAGTCTCAAGTCTACTGACATGTGGGCCCCATGTTCCCCCTCTTATCCTCCGGTTCCGGATAAAATAGCAAACGATCTCCAAATTTGACCAAACTTGGACGATAGGTCAAAAGATTTATGAGGAACTCAAATCTGAAATCAGATTTTTAAATTGAGTTTGTTTGGTTCAAAATTCAAATTTAAGTTTGATTTTGAACGTGCCCTCGTTTAATCCTCGGAATAAATAGTATACGAGCTCCAAAATTATTCCAATTTGGACCAGAAGCTCCTTAATACCTAGAAATTGCATTACTGAATTCTTTTGCAAGTATTTGGCAATCTGAATATGATTCCTTTTAAAAGGTTCAAAATTGTGTTTAAATTTCCCCCACTCTCCTCATAGAGAAGGTGCACATGAGTTAGAGTTTTGGGAGCGAAATTCTTTCCCCTAGGTTAACATGTGTTGAGCATGGGCTAGAGGAAATTTTTAACTCCCTCACATGTCCATTTGTGTGTTCATCATTTCATGTGACACAATTAAAGCCTTTCTTCGCCTTAACTTTGTTTTATAAGTTGAAATCAAACTTTACAAAAGTTAGGGCTGTTACAATGGGGTCTCCCATACTTGCCCGTAGCACACCAGGGAAGAGCGTTGCTCCAATACCCCAAATGACATGAAGAGTCTTAGAGGATACTAAAGCTGGCCGGGTTACCTGCCACCCGTGAGGCTCCACCCTTCAGCTTGTGCGCACTGGTGGACATCGCTTACATGCACCCCCAAGACATATAAAGTCCCTAGATGCATGATTTTTCGACATAATACATATGTTAGGTTGCCACCTTCATATTAGGCTAATATAGTAGTCCTTATTTGGGCATACTAGCGAATCCTTATTTAGTGTGCTATCCCCTAAGCAGCTCTGATACCAGCCTGTGACCCACCGAAATCCGTACATCCCGGGATTTCAGAGGGTGGTGCCACACGATGCGACACCCGACAGCACACATCATAAGGAAACCATAATATTACATTGAAAACATGTTGAATATGTACAAAAGTAGTACACTCTTCAGTTACAACTCCTTTACATAGTCTACTACAGCGGAAGGTTTTTATACAACTCACGCCAACACCTAACTAGCAAAAGTTGTTTGTCCGGCCCTACGGACAATCCACACTAGCTCCACCCAACATCAGCGCGGCGTGTATGACTCCCACTCAGCCGTAGTCCCCGAGGAGGGTAGCCCTCGCCGGTGGACTCGTACTCTGAGTCCGTGGGGTACTCCTCACGTGCAAACACTTATAGCAGCAACCGTGAGCACGATGGCTCAGCAAGTATTAACCGACTCTCCAACACATGAAACTCTACATTCAGGTCATACCAAATATAGGATGATAATTTGCAGCAAACGGACATGCCTATAAGTTCATCCTTAGTTTATCTTTTAGCCACAAGTCAACGGTTCATGAAGCTGAAATTTAGTAAGCAATATTTGGTGGCAAACATGTAACAATACAAGTTATTCATATAAGCAATATTGAGTCATAACATTCCATATGTTAACCTACGTCACGACTCAGTGACCAAGTGGTACTCATTACCGCGATGGACGGGAATCGACTCGATATACACCTGCAGGGATACCCAAATAGTACGTCACGTACACCCATCCTCGGAGCTGCAACGGCACACTCAACCGATGTCGTATGGGACAACCTTTCACCCAATAGCCCAAACGTCGAACCGGTCGCACCGAAACGAGCAGGAGGTTCCCTACACGGAGCATCTCTCTATGCCCGTTAGCAGATTTCCACCTTGCTGCCCTCAACCTACACCTATAAATCGGAGTGCTATGCCTCGACGAACGGAGGTTTAGATTACATCAGTTTATCGGACCCTATATATCCGATATGCCTTCGGTACATTCAAACTTGATCGGCATGGGCCGCACACGGATCGGTCCTCAATCGATACGGACAGGGCTACGCACACAAGACTTCCTCTTGCTGCGTCCTAGCGCCTTCCTAGTCTCATTTTTCTTGCTAAAATTTTCTCACATCTCGAACCAATCCCGTGACAAACCGTATACTCGCGAGTAGATTCCAACTACTCGACTTCTACCAAGGTCTATAAACATTAAGCCAAAGCAAGATTTACTTGAGAACTTAGACTCTACCCTCACTCTCTTTGGGAATCATTTGGTTATGCAAATTGAGTTTCATCCACCTAAACGCAATGCACATACATACCTCACGCTAAGTGTATATAAAACAAAACTTTAAAAAACTTGTTAAATGCAAACTGGGGCTTGCCTTGTTGCTGCTGGTCAGTGGTTAATGTCTCTTCCGGAGGTATGAAGTCTAGTATCTCCGGGCTCTCCTCACGTTCAGCGACTACACGTAAGCAATTTAACCACATGTCAATTTAAATGCAATGTGTTGAATTAGTATAAAGACCATAACTCTAGCTAGACATCCCCTTTGACTCTAAATTTTTTACTGTGGCTTGGTAAGAACCTAAGCAGAGACTTGACCAAGTTTCATTTGAATCAAAGCTCATTTGAGCCCTGTACAAATAAAAGTCTAAATGGTCATTACTAGAGCTTCTAAGGATTTCCAGAGATTTTAATGGATCAAACAATTACCTTCTGGAAACTAGATTTTGAGATGATTCTAATGGATTTGGTTTCATGTAATTTGAAGATTCCTAGAGAAAGTTATTCCCTAATCAAGATTTGAGAAAATTCTGAAAAATGTTTCTGTACATTTTTCAATTTTCTCAGGGCAGTTCACTTAATCACACCATTAGGGGGACTAAATGACCATGGATGGATCCGAAATTTTTCCTGTGACTCAAGAATTCTAAAATGAGCATCCTAGCAAAATTTCAGAATTTTCCATAAAGGAATTCTCCAGATAAAATTCCCAACAGTTTAAATTTAGGGAATTAATTCTGGAAGAAGAATAAGTTTCATGAGCTGAAACTTGTTTAGCCGGATAGTACTCGAAGAGCTGAATCCAACAAAATTTGGTTCACTAAATCTGGGTAATCCTACACAAAGTTATGGAGTTCTAAAGTTTAAGCTGATTCCTGAATTATTTTCCTAAAGGAAATCCTTTCCCGCACGTAACAGCGACTGACAGCGGGGCCCGCGCATTTAATTTAAACTAACCCGTGCGCGCTTAGTGCTGTGGCTGAAACGTGGGGCCCGTGCCTTCGTCTACCTAGCGACGCCGCCACCCCGAGCCGCCGGAGCTCCGGCGTTCCCGGCGACCTAGCTCTCCGGTGATGGTAAAACTCGCCGCCCCCACCTAACTTCGGACGCTGAACACGCTGGACACCTTGCTGCCACCGGATAACCGCCGTAGCTCGCCGGTGACCCCCTCTTCCGCCGAACTGTTTCTCGGTGAAACTAGGGTTCCGGTAGGTCTTTCTTGCTTGTTATTGCTCGAGAAGCGCAAGGATGTCTAGAGCATGTGTGAGCTGCAGCTCGACTGGCAGTTGCCTCTGTGCAACGAATTTCGCCGTCGACCGATCGCTAACCCTAATGCACTTCATGGAGGAAAACTAGGAATTCTTGCTCTACACTGCATGAAACGGCAAACGGTCTTCTCCTACAGCTTCCTCACAAGCAGGCGTACCTTTTCTTCTCTGGTGGCAGTGCGTGAAGCAGCCGGGATCGGATGGTCGCTGGTGATCAGAGAGCGGCGGCGAGAAGCTCGCGAGTGGAAGAAAGAAACAACTTGGGTGCTAGCTGGTTTCTACACGGGAACGACAGGAATGGGCTGATCAGCTCCTCTTGCTGGACTTTGCGCCGAAATTTCACCGTGAGGTGGACTTCACCGATGCGGTGGATTTCTTCGTGGCGCAGCTGCACTCCCCCGCGAGCCCGAGCTGGTTTTGAGTCGGTTCAGTGAGCTGGAGTCTCTGCTATGTGGGTCCCCCTCCCCTCTAATTATTTTCTTTTGTTTGTGCTACTAATATCTCAGCTACTCAACATTGAAGTGTAGACTTAGCCACCAAGTCAGGGAACGAATTTGAATTCTTCAAATTGAAGTTTGTTTGGCTACATTTGATTTACATTTGAATTTGAAATTAAAATTAAGTTTTTTTAATTAATCCAAATATAGATCCCGACAAGATGAACTCCATTGAAGATGAAAATTGGTGGACTAACTCAGAAAAATGTGCTAAGTTTGAATATGAAGTCAACTTTTGAATCCAAGTGATGAAAGTGACTGAAATTTGAATTTGCATTCAAATAGCCATTTTGCAATTTTATCCAAAAGTGGATCAAAATGGTTTTGATTTGCATGAAACTTGGCATGAGCACTCCTAAGAATATTTAGGGCCTAATGGTGAGCTCAGCCTCTCATGTTTATATGTGTGAGGTCCTACTCTTGGATTTGTGAGCTCCTCCTCTAATCAACCCCTTGATGGTGTTTACTTGCTCTTCACAATTGTTCATGTGACTTCCACAAAATTAGCTGTGGTGAGGTGATGTGATGAACACTCTAGCAAGTAAATTCTTGGGATTTTACACGCTTGAGGCGACCAAAAAAGGCCCAACGCAAACTTCCTGAGGTACATCGTTTTACTGGGTCCCATATAGCCAACATGCATCCGGTACACAACTCACACTTGTCCAACAGGGCCGCACACGGATCGGTCCTTGACCGACACAGACAGGTCTAACGCACCCAGGCCCCTATGTCCTGTTGCTCCTACAACCTGCCCGGTCTCAAATTCACTTGCTAACAAATTCTTGAACCAATCCCATGTGCCCCATAATCCTATTCATGCGAGTAGCGTCCAACCACTCGACTTCTACCGGACCCTAATTAAGCATGACAGTTTCTACACGATGAAATGGCATCTACCCAAATACTCCATAGGGTTTTCTGGTCACGCAAGAGGAGTATCAAATCATCTAAACCTAATGCACAATTAATTCCTAACCAACATAGTGTATACAAAGTAAAAACTTAAAATCTGTTAAATGCAAACCAGAGTTTGCTTGTTTTGCAGGGGATTAATACTATATATATAAGATAGAATCTCCAATTCCTTGAGGCTTGATCAAATTATCCACTTCAATGGATTCACTCTGCCGAATTCCTTCGTTGATTGCCTTCATTGTGAGCACTATCGACATGCATATGAATAAGTTTTATAATGCAAGTTAGATAATTAAAGACTTAAACTGGTTAATAACGGGGAATGTGTGGGAGCATAATAATGAATTTGGTTGTCCCTGTTGTGCAGAGAATCTAAGGTAAAACAATCTGTCCATAAGAAGTTCCATGAAAATGTTCTATGGCTCCTAATGGACATGTGTGATGGGATGAAATGATTAGGACGAAACTGAAGATCCTGACCTCCAATGACTTCAAATTTTGTACATAAAGTCTTATACTACACAGGGACTTAGCTTGACAAATTGCAGCTAAAGTGGATGGAAATTGTGTCTCCTTTAATTCCCACAAGATTCATATGTTTTTATCCTATATATAAGAATAGAGAAAACAAACAGGAAGATCTAAGGCTCAACGTGAGATAAACTTTGCATGCGAGTTCCTGATCACAAGAAAGTATTTTGATAAAAAATTAAGAACTTTTCATTCAGTAGTCCCTCCAGAATAATTCTCTAAGAAGTTATGCTAAAAGGAATTAATTCTAAAATAGTTTGCATTTCCATGCAAAACATAATGAACTACAGTTTCAAGTAGAGATCATAGAGCATTCCTGAATTTTCCTAGGATTTTTGAAGCTAAGAATTGCCTAGAATTGATTTTTCAAAGAGGAAACTTTTTCTGAAAAAGTTTCTGAACTAATTAGAGTACAGTAGTTTGCACTATGCAAATTTCTACACAAATCAACTCCAAATGAGCTGAAACTTTGCTGAAAGTTTAATAATATCCTAAAGAATATTCTAGCAAAATTTGGGGATTTTTGGATGAACCAAACTCCCTCAATAATTCTTTTTTAGATAATTTTCAAAGAATTTTCTAGAATTTATTATTGACAAATGGAGGTACAAATTTGGATAGATCTTTGCAAACTGAATCTAACCCAATTTGGATCACCCAATTTGGAGTTTCCTATACAATGTTATGAATTTCTAAACTTGGAGCCAAAACTGGAATTGATTTTCTACTGGAAATCGAATTGGGCCCACTGTTTAAATAGCAGCCAATGGGATGAGAGCCACATGGGGCTACTGTGTTCTCCAGTGCATAGCGACACCGGATCCACAGCCATAGCCGATCCTGATTTTAAAATTACGGTCGCTGACAGCTGGGCCCTGCACAGCTTCTTCAACCTCCGGTCTCTTCCCCCCCCCCCCCGCCGGACCAAGGCGACGCCTCGCCGGAGTGGGGTTCCCGGCCACCTCCCGGCCGGAGGCTCACCGCCTGGGGGGTTTTCGGCTACGGGGAGTCCATTTGTGCGGTCGGTTGAAGCTGCCGATGGCTGGAAGTATGTTGGCGACGTGCGGCGGCTCCGGGAGAGGATCAGCTACCTCGGCCGGCCTCCCTAGCCCTCCAAACGCTCGAGTAAACGGCTCTAAAGCATCCTTGGAACCAAGTGAAGACTGACAAGAATGCAAACTCGCTTGGGGATGGTGCTATGTGGGTTGTACCCGTGCAACTGAGGTGTGCCACCATGATTGTGCTCGGGAAACCTCAAATTGGGCCTCCTACAGTCGGTTTCAAGCTAGGTTTGCGAAGGGGAATCGACCGCTTGCCACTCTAGCTCACGTGCGCATGATTTTATGACCTAAAAATGGAAATTGTCACTGAATTTGATCATTTCGTACAGGAAAGGTCGAGTTGCACACTCCAGACGAAAAACTCCAAATTGTAGCTCGACGGTCCATGGCATGACTTGAGGTTTGGGGAGGAGCAGCATGAAGGTCAAGCGCTCCTCTGAGCGCCCTTTTCCGGACGTTAAAGCCTCCTGGTTGGGCTGTCGACGTGAGCCCCGTGCGGCGGTCTCGGGTGGTCGCCATGAAGAAGATGTGCGCCCTTGCAGGAGAGCCAAAGCTTATTTATTTTCATGCCGAGGGATGGGGAATGATCAGCCAGTGCCGTTTTGTAGCTCGTGGGGGGGGGGGGGGGGGAGGGGCGCTGTGCGCGGTGGTTTTGCTGGCTCCCGCCCGATCAACCGTGGTGGCGGTGAGCAGCTGGTTTCTTCTGCATGAGGAGGAAGCAAAACTTCGGTGCTGCACTCGGTGAGCAAAAGATCGCCTCATGAGGGGATGAAAGCAAGAGCAGGTCTCCAGCGCAATGCAACAGCGAGGAGGTGTCTGGCCTCGGTGGCGCCCGGTGCAGCTTCGGCTGGTTCAAGTGGAACAGAGAAACAGAGACTTCGTGTGCAAGTCAACTTGTTCCAATGACATGTGGGGTCCACTCGGTTTTTCTTCCTCAAAAGATCATCTCCTTGTTAATCCACTCAATCTGAAAATCCCAAAGTTTAAAAGTAGCTGGAGTTTGAATTACCTGAATTCAGTTTGGATTTGCCTTTCAAATTTGAATTCAGCCCGAATTCGCAAAAGCTCACATTTAACTTCTTTTTAGCCCACCTTAAATTCAGAATCCTGCCACTATGAATTACCTCAAATTCCAAGTTGTGAGGTTCCATGGGTATTCATAATTTTGGCAGCGAATTGAGGTGAGCATTTGAGTTCAAAATCTGATTTTTAATCTTCCTCATGCACATGAATAATTTACACATGGGTTAACTCAACATTGGTTCAACACATTCAAATGAACCTTTGAGCTGGTTTTGTTGGGCACCCGTGTACACCATCATGTGTAGAATGTTTTTTGTAAGTCCCATTTTTATGAATTTGAAACTCACGGCATTCAAGCTTCAGTTTATTTCATATACATTTTTGGGACTTTTACAAATTCCAGGAGATCCCAGTTATGGAATTTGCTCAAATTTGGCCAGAAGATCCTTCATAAGCCTAGTGATGTCCTGTAAAAATTTGAGCATCATTGGACTCCAATTACTAGGCCAAATTGTCTTCCAATTTTCAGCCTTCATTTGAAAATTCCAAATTAAACAGAAACTTTTACAGAAATTTACACCATTTTCAAAAATCTATTTCTCCCTATAGGTAGCTCAAAAATTTATGAAACAAATTTTGCTAGAACCAGGGAGACCTTCTCCAATTAGATCTTCCATTGTTAGCTATGTCAAATCTGCAGATTTGAGATCGAAATTCAGAGTAGGTAAGTACTGGGAGATGTAGAACCCACAAGCTTCCCAGAAACATTCTCCATTTTGGCTCAAATCCTCCTCATGGAATCTAGTCTCCACTAGAAAAATCCCAAAGCCAAATAAGAAACCTTAGTAGCAGTAACTGTCCATAGAAGCTTGCTTCTTATAAACAATTATCACTCATATGTATATTTTGTTGCATATCATATAGTGACCGAAGTTAAAGATGCTCAGGAGGCCTTGGAGATCCTATCTCTAGAAGCTAACTTCCCTTTTGACTGGCAATCAGGCAAGCCCCGGTTTGCATTTAATTACTTTTGCAAAGTTATGGTTTGTATAACTTATGTCTAGGATGAAATGTTTGCATAAGAGTTAAGGTGATTGAAACCCCACTTGGATGACCCCAAAATTCAATGGAGTGTTGGGTATTATAAAGATCGACGAGTAGAAAAGGCTATGCTATTGTTCTTAGGATCTCGGTAGAAGTCGAGTAGTTGGTATCTACTTGCGGGATAGGATTTTATCACACGAGATAGAAGGGATCAAATAATGGCTTAAGAATGTGAAATTGAGACCTAGCAGGGGGATAGGATGCAGTGAGCGGAGGTCTCACGTGCATTGCCCTGTTGGTGTCGGTTGAGGACCGAGCCGTGTGCGGCCCTGCTGGACAAGTTCGAACATTACTGGATGCATACTGGCTATATGGGAACCAGGAAACCGATGTAACTTGTTAACCTGGGTGCCGAGGCTTACCCAACCGTTTTATAGTAGTGGGTTGAGGGTAGCAAGGTGTAAATCTGCCGGCGGGCACAGAAATGCTCTGCGCGGGGACCTCCTGCCCGTTACGGATTGACCGGTTCGGCATTTGGGCTTCTTTTTAAAAGGTTGTTGCATACAACAGAGTAGGAAGGTGTGAGGCACAACACTTCTGAATTGGTGTATGTGACATGCTATCTGGGTGTTTATTGATTGCAATCACCGTCCCTCGCGGTTATTTGAGTACCGCTTGTTCACTGCACTGTGACGTAGTAATGATTGAAAGAGGCCAGAAGAATATGATGCATTGAATTATCAATGTATTGCAACCATGTATGCTGTAGATGTAGTATATTCCGCTTTGCGCAAAACCACCTCGGAATGAAGAGTTTCTTGTTTGATTGTGGAATTCCGATGTGAGGGCCTCTCAAGGAAGATGAAATTGCTGCTGTAAAACTGAAAGTAAGGATTCACGTGTAGGCGAGTTCTTTATTGCAGTGTCCCTGCCTATGTTGATACTCCCTGCATGTAGAGTTTCATATTTAGGAGTGTCGGATAAGTCTTGCTGAGCCATCGTGCTCACGGTTGCTATATTAAGCTGTTGCAGGTGAGACATATGAGGAAGGGTTCGAGGGCGAGGCGATGCCCCCGTCGGGGTACACGGCTGAGTTGGAGCCCTGCACGCCGCCGTGATCTCCGGATAGGTGCTGCTAGTGTGTAGCGTCCCAAGGCTGGACGGCTACACTTTTGCATACCTAGGCTGAGGGTTAGCTATGAATATAGACTTCCACTGTAAATAAGTTTGTAAAAGACTTCCGCTGTTCATGTAAATAAAAGTTTGTACGTTATCATATTCTTTTCGTGTGTGCCGTTGGGTGCCGCATCGCATGGCACCACCCTCTGCGATCCCGGAGTGGTAGGACGACGGGGGTCTCCCACATCTGGCACCCGGATACGCGGGTGGTCTGGGCGACATCGGAGCCAACTTGTACGAGCTTGACGGGGACGTCCTCACCGTCTGAGGGCTGCACACGGGGTGCAGATGTCATCCCTCGCTGGCGCGTGCTTGAAGGCAGCCGACTTGCTTCTGTGTGGCCGGAAGCGGCCTGCTGCGCCGCTGCCGGCACTTGGAGCTTCTCCAGCACTGAGAAGGCAGCAGTACAGTCTCCATGGATCTTGAGGACGCCTCCCAGAGTTTGCATCTTCAAGACCAAGTAGCCGTAGTGGACTACTTCCATGAACCGGTACAGGGCTGGCCTGCTGATGATGGTGTTGAAGGGGAGGCTGACCTCTGCAACATCGAAGATGACGCTCTACGTGAGGTAGTTCTCAGGCATCCCTGTGGGGACCCTCGAGGTTCACACATTCCAGGAATAGCATTGGGTGGTGCTGTGCGATGCGGCACCCAACAGCATACACGAAAAGAAATCATAAACATACAAAGTCTTTTATTTCTCAACATAATATCATCTACAACATAATGTACCATGAAAGTACACGCAGCGGAATATACATAAACACGCACTCTAGGTCCTAGCTACGTAAAAGAGAAGAGGTCCAGCCCGCGGATGCTTCTCACTAGCTTCAAGAAGAGTGTAGGCAGCGGCAAGGTTTTCGTTGAGTTATACGACCCGTAAGGTCCAATGTCTCACCGAACAACTGTCTACATAGCAAAAATAATCCAACCTGCAAAACACTAATACTGCAACCATGAGCTCGAAAGCTCAGCAAGATTTAACCGTCTACACTAACTATGAACTCTATATGTAGGAATTTATAAAGTAGGACAGCAGCTATTGCATTATGGACTCGCCTAAGAGGGCATCCTTATTAGCAGTTTTATAGCAGCAAATTCATAGGCCTTGAGCATTCCAACATGGGAAATCCACAATCATACAAGAAACACTTCATCCCAATGATGTTTTGCCCAAAGTGGAATATAAATTTAGTGAGCTCTATATCTATAGCATACATGGTTGTGGTACAATCAAATTATGAACTTCAGAACAACAATGATTCAGTTCAATTCATATGGAAATATTTACTACGTCACAACTCAGTGAACAAGTGGTACTCAATAACCGCGAGGGATGGTGATTTGAATCAGGACACACCCGGAACACATGACACATACGCCCGATCTGAAGCATCTTACCGACTACTTCTTACACATCATATGTAGCAACCTTTCACCTGTCATCCCAATGCCGAACCAGTTCTGCAGACCAACCAAAAGGCCAACTACACGGAACACGTTGAAGTTGCTCCGCTAGTGGGTTTACACCTCTGACACCAACCCCCAAAGGACGGTGGTATAATTTTCGACACGAGGGTACCCGAGTTACATCGGTTTTGTAAAAGCCCAAGAAAAAGGGACTTGTAAAAACTTTTCTTCATCTCACAACACCACAATTTTCATTGTGGACACCTTAGGAAATGTTGTGAAAAGCATGTAACCTCCATCAAAAGAGTGATTAGAGGGGAGAGTCTTCACTTTCACAAAGTAGGGTTTATACACATATGATCACACAATGAGGAATTCAAAACTGTTGTGTCCAAACTATTGTTTGCAGCAGCTAACACAAGGATCAAGTGGCATATTTGGATTCCTTAGGTCCGAATTAGTGGGGAGGCAAAGTTTCATTAATTTTTGAAAAGTCTTGCTGCCCATTTTTCCAAAGGAAATCAAATGTGCAAAGAATTCAAATGAATATTTGAATTTGCATGGAATTTGTCCAAACTTGTCAAATGAGCTCAGTTTCCAATTTTCAAACAACTGGGTTGGATAATTGTCAAACTTTGGAGGTATTTTGAGGAAAAGAGGTACTGAGTTGTGGGGCCCACATGTCATAGGAATGAGTATACTTAACACTTAAGTTTCTCTCTGGACTTCACTCCACCGAGGTGTAACCCCGGGGCGACACCGAGCGGCCGCCCCCGTCGACCGAGGCTCCACCTCCTGCTCCCATTTCGCGCTGGCCTACTCCTTATCCCGGAAACCGGCTGCAGCACGTTGCCATCTTCGCTTTGATCGCGCGCTAGCTGTTCTTTCCACGCGCAAACAGCAATCGGCGCTCACCGCCGCACTCCTTTCTCCCCGATCGCCGGCCTCAACCAAACCTCGGTTGTGCGCACCGGCAGTACAGAAAAGCAGCGCCTGTGCCTGCTCTCCCACACCAGCCCCGCAACCCCAAAGGCCCTAGCCTGTGACGCGCACAATTCGGCAAACGGCGCCGAGAAAACAGAGCTGTCCGGTGGAGAACCGAAGCTGGTCTCACGTGGACAGACCCACCCAGAGCTTCTCAGGCCCGAGCTAGAGCACCCTCGGATGCGCTGGTAGCCCCTGATGCTCGTCCCCGAGGCTCAAGCCATGAGATGATCTACTAGGCTCGAATTTGGGAAAAGATCGCCGTCGGGCACCATCCGACCTCCTGATACGGTAATACCAAATTCGATCGTCCCTCTCGTTCTTAGGCCGTGAAACCTTGCACACAGGACCGCCACTAACCGGCGATCAGTAGTCCTTCACAACCCTAGTTGGAAATATGCACGTAGACCGCATGAAATCCAGAATTTCCGACCTCAAACGCGGAGGAGGCTTCGGGTGCACGGTGAGGCACCATTAGCCGCCGGTCCCGAGCAGTTTTGAGGCTAGGTCGAGCATCCCTTTGGTCCACTGGTGCTGTAGCGCCGTTCCACCGAGGTCTGGGCAGGCTAGGGTGACCGGGCGACGTTGCCGAACCAGTCCAGAGACGCCACACCGTGGCCAGCTAGGTTAGAGCCATCGCCGACCGGGGAAGAGTGTTCCATCGTGTTCAGCACGGGAAATTAGGCCCTAGCGGCGAGGGAGAGCTCGGGGGATGGCCGGGAGGCCGGAATCCGTCGAACTCCGGCGAGCCCGGCGGCGCGCAGGCGCGGGTGGCCGGAGGTAGAAGACGACCAGTGGGTCCCGCCCGTCAGCGACGGTTTTTCAAATATTTGATCAGCTGTGGCGCAGGGATCTGGTGTGGAGGCGCGGGAAATAACCTGTAGCCTCGTGTGGCTTGCCCCGACGCGTGACACCTGTCCCCGGACCCACAGCCAGTATTTGAACATTTTGGGGAATTTCAGTTTTTAGTTCAAACTTTGAATAGCTACAACTTCGGGTAGGAGAATCCAAAAATTGTGAAACAAATTTCGTTGGATTCCTCTGATAGAGTACTATCCAAATGTAGAACCCAATTTATATGAAACCCTTTAATTAATTCTGGAAAATTCTTTAAAGCTTTTCAGCAAAAGAATTTTAGAGGGAGTTTGGTTCATCCAAAAATCCCCAAATTTTGCCAGAATGTTCTTTAGGACATTAGTAAACCCCTTTAAAAGTTTCAGACCATTTGGAGTTGATTTGGTCAGAGCAATTCAAATTGGAAGGTGCTGTGTTCATTTGAATGCAGAAACATTTTCAGAGAATTTCCAAAACTTGGAAATTCAATTCTGGGCAAACCTTGACTCCAAAAATGCTAGGAAAATTCATGCAAACTCTATGAGCTATAATAGAAATTGTAGTTCATTAAGTTGAGCATGAACAGGGGTATTACCTCAGAATTAATTCTTCCTTGCTGATTTGCCAAGAGAATTATTCTGAGCAAACCACTCCATGAAAAGTGCTAATGTTTGGTCCAGAGAGTTTTCTTGTGACAAGGAACTCACACAAAAATTCTCAGCTCTATTGGAGCTCTAGATCACCCCTGTCCTGTTTACCCACTTAAGGGATTAAGATGGAAAAGGGGGAAAACCACTTAGCATTTAACCATGTGACTAAGTCCAAGCCAAACCACCAACACCAGTTCATATTTAAATTCTTAAACAAAGTTCCAGGTGTTAGAGGCTGGTTATTAGAACTAATAGTAGAAGTCTTACTCTAAAACTCACCTGTGCATCTAAATTAACGTATAGTATTTCATTAACGTGTAGCCGTTGAAGAAGAGACTCCGGAAGTGCTGGACTTCCTTCTTCCGGACGAAGAACTAACTCCTGACCAGCAGCAACAAGGCAAGCCCCGGTTTGCATTAACACTTTTAAAAATCTTACTTTGTTTACATGTGTCATATGAAGTATGTATGTGCATTAGGTATAGGATGAATGAAACCCCACTTGCACAACCAAAGGTTCCTAAAAGAGTGAGGGTAGTGTCAAGGACCTCGAGTAGACAGGCTATGCTTAATGAGTCATAGGACTTCGGTACAAGTCGAGTAGTTGGAATCTACTCGCGAGATAGACTGGGGACACACGGGTTCGGTTGAGTGATGTGAGATCACTTTAGTAATGAAAATGAGACTAGGCAGGGGCTAGGGCGCAGCAAGAGAGAGTCTTGTGTGCGCAGCCCTGCCCGTGTCGATTGAGGACCGATCCGTGTGCGGCCCTGCTGAACAAGTATTGAACGTACCGAAGGCATATCGGATATATGGGCCCCGATAAACCGATGTAGCTTAAACCTCCGGGCGTCGAGGCATAGCACACCGATTTATAGGTGTAGGTTGAGGGCAGCAAGGTGGAAATCTGCCAACGGGCATAGAGAGATGCTCCGTGTGGGGAACCTCCTGCTCGTTTCGGTGCGACCGGTTCGACGTTTGGGCTGTTGGATGAAAGGTTGTCCCGTACGACATCGAGTGAGCGTGCTGTGCAGCTCCACGGGTGGGCGTACGTGACGTGCTCTTTGGGTTTTCCCTGCAGGTGTATATCGAGTCGATTCGCCGTCCCTCGCGGTGACGAGTACTGCTTGTTCACTGCATCGTAACGTAGACTAATGGATGAAATATGTTGATTCAATGATGCTGATTGATATAATTGTATTGCTACATGTGTGCCACCAAATACTGCTTACTAAATTTCAGATTTCATGAACTGTTAACTTGTTGCTAAAAGATGAACTAAGGATGAACTTGTAGACGTGTCCTTTTGCTGAAATGTTACTATCCTATGTCCATTGTACCCCTCATGTAGAGTTTCATGCTTAGGTGAGTCGGTTAAGCCTTGCTGAGCCTTTGTGCTCACGATTGCTGCTTAAGTGTTTTTCAGGTGAGGAGCCACCCACGGACTCGGAGTACGAGTCCACCGGCGAGGGTTACCCTCCGTCGGGGACCACGGCTGAGTGGGAGCCGTACACGCCGCGCTGAGCTGAGACGTGCAGCTAGTGTGGGTTGCCCTAGGGCTGGGCAACCGACTTTTGCTAGATAGGCGGGCGTGAGTTGTGTAGTGTAGACTTCCGCTGTGTAACATAAACAATAGTTGTAACTGAAGTTTGTACCTGTTTGTACAGTTTCAATTATTTTCCCATGTAATATATTATGTTCTTATGACGTGTGCTGTAGGCTGTCGCATCGCGTGGCACCACCCTCTGTGATCCTGGATGAGCGGATTCCGGTCCGCCACAGCCTGGTATCAGAGCTGCAGTGGGATAGCACAGTACTAAAGGACTGCATTATGGGAAAAACTTAGGTATACGGTGAGGATTCGGTAGTTGCCCAAGTAAGGACTATATTAGCATAGTTACTTAAAGTGGCAAAGACTAACTTATGTGTTATAATTCTGAATTTCAATTATGTAACGACGCACCTACGCTCTGGTAAGTATGGTAAGGAACGCCACCGAAAGCGGTTCAATTTCGGTTAGCTCTCCCTGACGAGGAACGCGGTTCAGGGATTGATCTCACAGCTTGGTGTGAGACGTTAATATGAACCTCTTGGACTCTTCATGTCCCTGAGTTCATATGAAACGCTGATCCCTAGCGTGCATTAGGCAAGTAAGCGGAGACCCCATCGCGTGGTCAGTAACGCGAGAGTGTGTTCGTCTGGAAATAGCCCAGGAGGACATACGCAGCGCTTGCCATCGGCGTGCCCTGCCGGGCAGTAGGTGGTATCTGTTGGGTTGATAACATTCCCAACCGTGAAGACCCGTTCATGACATACTCGGGTTCCCCGTCGTGTGGTGTTGAAACACGATCACGTACCTTGAGACGTGACCTAACTCAAGGACGGCCGTATGACAATGATACGGGCGTTTGTATTTACTTTCAAATATGGAACTGCCTGAAATGAATAACCATTGAGTGCACCATTATTGTGTGGTTTTCTGCAGGTACTAACCACGTATGTATCCGTGTAGAAAACGTGTGCGAGAGACCGTTTAGTGCCACATTTGAGACGTATATGCCGGTATGATCCGGGTAGGATTTTCTTTTGTGAGGAACGTAGTACCGAGATATGGTAGGCATATGCATGAGAATAATGATAACAAAGAATTAAAATCTATAGGTTCAACATTTAGGACCCTGGTTGGGTATAAGAATGGGATAGTGGAGCAGTATAGCCAAAAGTATGAAAAGCAGAGTGCTCTGTTTTGGGCAGCACGTTTGCTGATCCTCAACAGGGCATAACTCACAGGTCTTTTAGCCAAGGGAGGTGTGCTATATAGTTCTGGAAATTTATTCAAGTCCTCTACAACTTTGTTGTAGACTTCCAGAGCTGAAACTCACCTGAAGATGGCTTAAAGCCCAGAGAAATGTAAACTGTCCAGAACTAGGGCAGAGTAAAACATCCTCTGAACTGATCTGTTTTTCAAATGTAACTCCCAGTAGAAAAATCTAAAATTGTCATATAATACATCCTTAGAAAGAGTAGAAGATGTGTGACACCTTTGCAATTCAAAGTTCCTGAAATTGCAGCACAGAATTTATTGGAAATCAGGGTTGAAAACAGCCACTTCCAAAGGAGGTGCTGTTAAAATTCTTCCAGAAATTCTGCTGACTTTGAATTAGCATAACTTTTTAGTCAAATCTGATCTGGGGGCAAATGCATACTCGTTGGAAAGATACTAAAGTTAACTTTAACTTTGGTATTCAACTTGAGTCATGAAAATGCACAGAACCAGATCAAAACTTGGGATAGGTAGAAACTGGTCATTCTGACAGAAGAATGACAGTTGAGCTCATTGGAGAGGGTGTCGTACCCTAAGGGTGTTATACGTGATGACAACGCAATAATAATGTCTCGTAGAGACCAAACCCAGTTATGTTGAGCTTCCAAACAGGGGGTTCATCAAGTTGGATTAAACTAACTTGTGTTTGGTCTGGTAATGGTGTAGCTTGTGCAAAGTTATTACATTATCTACTTACGAGATATTTCGCATGTTTTGTTGTCATAATGTTTTTCCGCCCAGTTCTATTGGACTGCATGCAAAATGTTGCAGGACTGATGGTTAACGTCGTATGGTTGCAGATGGTTCGTACTAGGACCACGCACGAGGTTGGTGGCTCTAGCCAAGGTGGAGGCGATGACTCCCAGCCACCGGCCTACGACAGCACCCCGCAGCAGCAGCCACCACCGCCGCCTCCGCTTACTCTAGCGGATGTGATAGCAGCATTGGTGGGAGGTCGTGAGGAGCAGACCGACCTGCTCCGCACGATCGTGCAGAATACGTCCCAGGCGGGAGGACGTCAAGAGCGAGGGCCTCGTGAGCCCCGCGAAGTGTCGTACTCGGATTTCATGAGTACGCACCCTCCAGTGTTCACCGAAGCTGAAGAACCACTGGAGGCGGACAACTGGCTGCGGACTATCGAGTCCAAGTTCGGGCTGCTCCCGTGTACGGAGCGGCAGAAGACACTGTTCGCAGCGCAGCAGCTCCACGGTGCCGCTGGTGCGTGGTGGGCGAATTATGTCGCCTCACGTCCGGCTGGCCATGCCGTGGAATGGCAAGAGTTCCGGGAGGCGTTCCGCGCCTATCACATTCCTCCCGGAATAATGAAGAGAAAGTTCCAAGAATTTTTGGAACTGAAGCAGGGCGGGAGGAGTGCCCACGACTACTCCCGTGCCTTCAACCATCTGGCGCAGTATGCGTCAGACTACGTCTCCACGGAGGAGAAGAAGAGGGAGCACTTCTATCGGGGGTTACATCCCGAAATGAAGACCCACCTCGTACAATGGAACCGCGGCACATTCAACGACCTAGTCAATGCCGCCATCATGCAAGAGGACGCTCAGCGGGAGTTAGCAGCTGAGCAGAGGAAGCGCAGCGATCCACCTAGCAGCGGTGGGAGTGGCGCTCCCCAGAAGTACCGTATGGTGTATCGGACACCATCCGGGCAGCCGTGGCAACCATCGGCGCGACCGCAACGGTTCGGGGGACGTCCCTTTCAGGCACCTCCGTTCCGTCCGCCGATGCCACCACCAAGACAGCAGCAGCAGCAGACGGTACCCCGGGCGTTTCCACCGCCACAACGCGCCCCAGGTTTCCGTCCACCGATCAGCGGGGGACCGCCCCGTTTCACCTGCTTCATGTGTGGCCAGGCGGGCCACTTTGCGAAGGACTGTCCCCAGGGGAAGCAGAGCAGCGGGCAAGCCCAGTTCCAGGGCGGTGCTCGAGGCCGACCTCCGGTGAAGAAGGTTGGTCAGCGGACTGGGGGTGTCCGCAACCTCGACAGTGAGGACGCCCCAGAGGGAGACAACGTGCTGGCGGGTACGTTTACTCTCAACCATCAAGCCATCGTCATATTATTTGATTCGGGTGCAACCCACAGCTTTATAAGTGCATCCTATGTGGCTAAACATCAATTGCAAGTCTTCCCAACCGGCTGCACTTATATGATCTGCTCACCAGGAGGGAAGATTTCAGCTAATATGATGGTTCCAAAGGCACCTCTGTGCTTAGGTGGGAAACTATATCCCACCACCTTGATAATCCTTATGGGACAAAAGATTGATGCAATCTTAGGGATGTCATGGCTGCAATACCATGGCGCTGTCCTAGAGACTCGGACCCGGACGGTCCACTTAAATTCTCCATTCCACCATCCGCATTCCATGATGTTAGACACGCCAGTCCGTGAAGTTTTAGCAATTAATAATGCCAAAGTTCTCAAGTTAGAAGACATCCCCGTAGTCCGGGAGTATCCCGACGTGTTCCCGGATGATCTTCCGGGCATGCCACCTGAGCGGGATGTCGAGTTCAAGATTGAACTTGCACCCGGGACTACGCCCATATCACGGAGACCATACAAGATGGCTCCAAATGAGCTGGCGGAACTGAAAGAACAGCTCAATGATCTGTTGAGCAAGGGTTTCATTAGGCCGAGTTCCTCGCCTTGGGGATGCTCGGCGCTATTCGTGAAGAAGAAGGATGAGACCCTGAGGCTGTGTGTGGATTACCGGCCGCTCAACGCCGTCACCATCAAGAATAAGTACCCACTGCCCCGTATTGACATCTTGTTTGATCAACTTGTGGGGGCAAGTGTATTCTCAAAGATGGACCTTCGCTCTGGATATCACCAGATCAAGATCCGGGCGGAGGATATCCCGAAGACGGCGTTCTCGACGAGATACGGCTTATACGAATATCTCGTCATGTCCTTTGGTCTCACAAATGCTCCAGCCCATTTCATGTATCTCATGAACTCGGTGTTCATGCCAGAGCTGGACAAGTTTGTGGTAGTGTTCATCGATGATATCTTGGTTTACTCCAAGACAGAAGCCGAGCATGCCGAACACTTACGGATCGTTCTTCAATGATTGCGAGACCACAAGCTCTACGCCAAGTTCAGCAAGTGCGAATTTTGGATCAGCCAAGTGCCATTCTTGGGACATATCATCTCAGCTGAAGGCATTGCGGTTGACCCAAGTAAAATAGAGCAAGTGTTGAAATGGAAAGCTCCCACTTCAGTCCATGAAGTCAGAAGCTTCCTCGGGCTAGCGGGATACTATCGGAGATTCATCCCAAGCTTCTCCAAGCTCGCTAAGCCGATGACAGAGTTGCTGAAGAAAGGGACAAAATATGTTTGGAACACCGCGTGTGAAGGAGCGTTCCGAACATTGGTGAAGCATCTCACAACAGCCCCGGTGTTAGCTCAGCCGGATACAACAAAGCCCTTCGACGTGTATTGTGACGCGTCCGGTATTGGGCTGGGCTGCGTGTTGATGCAGGAAGGACGTGTGGTCGCTTATGGCTCACGCCAACTTCGGAACCATGAGCAGCACTACCCGACTCACGATCTTGAACTTGCTGCCGTGGTGTTGGCGCTGAAAATGTGGAGGCACTATCTCCTGGGAAACTTGGTGCATCTCTACACCGACCACAAGAGCTTGAAATACATTTTCACCCAGAAGGAGCTGAACATGAGGCAGAGGAGGTGGTTAGAACTGATCAAAGATTATGAGATTGAGATCCATTACCACCCCGGCAAGGCGAATGTGGTTGCCGACGCGCTGAGTCGGAAATCGCATGTCCATCACCTCACCATTACACCGATGGAGGAGGAAGAGCCAAGTTTATACTTGGTTCCTTATGGATCGCTGTACAACCTTACCCTCGTCCCTACTATTAGGGAGGACATCATTGCAGCTCAGAAAACGGATAAAGGCATGGCACATCTCCGGAGACGAATTGACAATGGGGAGATCAAATGTTTCCGGAAAGATGGTGAGGGGACGTTGTGGTTCAATGACCGCATAGTCGTACCCCGAGATATGAAGTTGAGGAAAAAGATCCTCGATGAAGCTCACTTGTCCAAATACTCCATTCATCCGGGCAGCAACAAAATGTACCAAGATTTGAAAAAGAAATTTTGGTGGACACGGATGAAGCGGGAGGTAGCTAAGTACGTATCCGAGTGTGATACGTGTAGACGAGTGAAAGCTGATCACATGAAGAAATCAGGGCTGTTGAAACCCCTGAAGATCCTGGCATGGAAATGGGAAGATGTGAGCATGGATTTCATTGTGGGATTACCCCTAACAGCCAACAAGCATGATTCCATATGGGTAATCGTTGATCGGTTAACCAAGACGGCTCACTTCATTCCGGTGAATACACGTTACAATGCCGGCAAATATGCGGAGCTATACATAGCGAAGATTCTATGCCTATACGGGGTACCCAAGACCATTGTCTCAGATCGAGGTGCATTATTTGTATCTCGCTTTTGGGAGCAGCTACACGCTGCATTGGGTACTAAGCTGATCAGGAGCTCCGCTTATCACCCTCAGACAGATGGCCAGGCAGAGAGGGTGAACCAAGTTCTGGAAGACATGTTGAGAGCATGTGCCATCCACCATGGTAGGAACTGGGATGATCACCTACCATTGGCGGAATTCTCGTACAACAACGGTTATCAGGCGAGTATCAAAATGGCACCCTACGAAGCTCTCTACGGTCGCAAGTGCCGCACCCCGTTAAATTGGTGGGAGTCCGGTGAAAGGGTCACATTCGGGGTTGATGTGGTGAGCGACGCAGAGGAGCGCGTTCGGACAATTCAAGCCAATTTGAAGGCCGCTCAATCCCGACAGAAGAGCTACGCTGATAAGAGGCGTAGACCGTTGCACTTTGACGTTGGGGAACACGTGTACCTCCGCGTGTCTCCAATGAAGGGCGTGCACCGATTCGGTGTGAAGGGGAAGCTCGCTCCCCGTTTCATTGGACCCTACGCTATCACCGAGAAGTGTGGACCAGCAGCGTATCGATTGGAGCTACCGGCATCTCTGGCTGGTGTCCATGATATTTTCCATGTTTCGCAACTGCGAAAATGCTTGAAGCATACAGCTGCTGTTCCTACCGAAGACATCGGCGAGCTGAAACCGGATTTAACATATGATGAATATCCGGTAGGAATTCTTGATGAGAAAGCCAGAACCACACGCAGCAGAACGTTGTGGTTCTACAAAATACTCTGGAGCAACCACACCGCCGAGGAAGCGACGTGGGAGAGCGAGGAGTTCCTTCGCTCAAATTACCCGGAGTTCTTGGCTTCTCAACACGGGTAAGTCCCTATTACATCGCTATCTCTTCTTTTATAATCTCGGGACGAGATTCTTTTAAGGGGGGAGGGATGTAAAAGCCCAAGAAAAAGGGACTTGTAAAAACTTTTCTTCATCTCACAACACCACAATTTTCATTGTGGACACCTTAGGAAATGTTGTGAAAAGCATGTAACCTCCATCAAAAGAGTGATTAGAGGGGAGAGTCTTCACTTTCACAAAGTAGGGTTTATACACATATGATCACACAATGAGGAATTCAAAACTGTTGTGTCCAAACTATTGTTTGCAGCAGCTAACACAAGGATCAAGTGGCATATTTGGATTCCTTAGGTCCGAATTAGTGGGGAGGCAAAGTTTCATTAATTTTTGAAAAGTCTTGCTGCCCATTTTTCCAAAGGAAATCAAATGTGCAAAGAATTCAAATGAATATTTGAATTTGCATGGAATTTGTCCAAACTTGTCAAATGAGCTCAGTTTCCAATTTTCAAACAACTGGGTTGGATAATTGTCAAACTTTGGAGGTATTTTGAGGAAAAGAGGTACTGAGTTGTGGGGCCCACATGTCATAGGAATGAGTATACTTAACACTTAAGTTTCTCTCTGGACTTCACTCCACCGAGGTGTAACCCCGGGGCGACACCGAGCGGCCGCCCCCGTCGACCGAGGCTCCACCTCCTGCTCCCATTTCGCGCTGGCCTGCTCCTTATCCCGGAAACCGGCTGCAGCACGTTGCCATCTCCGCTTTGATCGCGCGCTAGCTGTTCTTTCCACGCGCAAACAGCAATCGGCGCTCACCGCCGCACTCCTTTCTCCCCGATCGCCGGCCTCAACCAAACCTCGGTTGTGCGCACCGGCAGTACAGAAAAGCAGTGCCTGTGCCTGCTCTCCCACACCAGCCCCGCAACCCCAAAGGCCCTAGCCTGTGACGCGCACAATTCGGCAAACGGCGCCGAGAAAACAGAGCTGTCCGGTGGAGAACCGAAGCTGGTCTCACGTGGACAGACCCACCCAGAGCTTCTCAGGCCCGAGCTAGAGCACCCTCGGATGCGCTGGTAGCCCCTGATGCTCGTCCCCGAGGCTCAAGCCATGAGATGATCTACTAGGCTCGAATTTGGGAAAAGATCGCCGTCGGGCACCATCCGACCTCCTGATACGGTAATACCAAATTCGATCGTCCCTCTCGTTCTTAGGCCGTGAAACCTTGCACACAGGACCGCCACTAACCGGCGATCAGTAATCCTTCACAACCCTAGTTGGAAATATGCACGTAGACCGCATGAAATCCAGAATTTCCGACCTCAAACGCGGAGGAGGCTTCGGGTGCACGGTGAGGCACCATTAGCCGCCGGTCCCGAGCAGTTTTGAGGCTAGGTCGAGCATCCCTTTGGTCCACTGGTGCTGTAGCGCCGTTCCACTGAGGTCTGGGCAGGCTAGGGTGACCGGGCGACGTTGCCGAACCAGTCCAGAGACGCCGCACCGTGGCCAGCTAGGTTAGAGCCATCGCCGACCGGGGAAGAGTGTTCCATCGTGTTCAGCACGGGAAATTAGGCCCTAGCGGCGAGGGAGAGCTCGGGGGATGGCCGGGAGGCCGGAATCCGTCGAACTCCGGCGTGCAGGCGCGGGTGGCCGGAGGTAGAAGACGACCGGTGGGTCCCGCCCGTCAGCGACGGTTTTTCAAATATTTGATCAGCTGTGGCGCAGGGATCTGGTGTGGAGGCGCGGGAAATAGCCTGTAGCCTCGTGTGGCTTGCCCCGACGCGTGACACCTGTCCCCGGACCCACAGCCAGTATTTGAACATTTTGGGGAATTTCAGTTTTTAGTTCAAACTTTGAATACCTACAACTTCGGGTAGGAGAATCCAAAAATTGTGAAACAAATTTCGTTGGATTCCTCTGATAGAGTACTATCCAAATGTAGAACCCAATTTATATGAAACCCTTTAATTAATTCTGGAAAACTCTTTAAAGCTTTTCAGCAAAAGAATTTTAGAGGGAGTTTGGTTCATCCAAAAATCCCCAAATTTTGCCAGAATGTTCTTTAGGACATTAGTAAACCCCTGTAAAAGTTTCATACCATTTGGAGTTGATTTGGTCAGAGCAATTCAAATTGGAAGGTGCTGTGTTCATTTGAATGCAGAAACATTTTCAGAGAATTTCCAAAACTTGGAAATTCAATTCTGGGCAAACCTTGACTCCAAAAATGCTAGGAAAATTCATGCAAACTCTATGAGCTATAATAGAAATTGTAGTTCATTAAGTTGAGCATGAACAGGGGTATTACCTCAGAATTAATTCTTCCTTGCTGATTTGCCAAGAGAATTATTCTGAGCAAACCACTCCATGAAAAGTGCTAATGTTTGGTCCAGAGAGTTTTCTTGTGACAAGGAACTCACACAAAAATTCTCAGCTCTATTGGAGCTCTAGATCACCCCTGTCCTGTTTACCCACTTAAGGGATTAAGATGGAAAAGGGGGAAAACCACTTAGCATTTAACCATGTGACTAAGTCCAAGCCAAACCACCAACACCAGTTCATATTTAAATTCTTAAACAAAGTTCCAGGTGTTAGAGGCTGGTTATTAGAACTAATAGTAGAAGTCTTACTCTAAAACTCACCTGTGCATCTAAATTAACGTATAGTATTTCATTAACGTGTAGCCGTTGAAGAAGAGACTCCGGAAGTGCTGGACTTCCTTCTTCCGGACGAAGAACTAACTCCTGACCAGCAGCAACAAGGCAAGCCCCGGTTTGCATTAACACTTTTAAAAATATTACTTTGTTTACATGTGTCATATGAAGTATGTATGTGCATTAGGTATAGGATGAATGAAACCCCACTTGCACAACCAAAGGTTCCTAAAAGAGTGAGGGTAGTGTCAAGGACCTCGAGTAGACAGGCTATGCTTAATGAGTCATAGGACTTCGGTACAAGTCGAGTAGTTGGAATCTACTCGCGAGATAGGCTGGGGACACACGGGTTCGGTTGAGTGATGTGAGATCACTTTAGTAATGAAAATGAGACTAGGCAGGGGCTAGGGCGCAGCAAGAGAGAGTCTTGTGTGCGCAGCCCTGCCCGTGTCGATTGAGGACCGATCCGTGTGCGGCCCTGCTGAACAAGTATTGAACGTACCGAAGGCATATCGGATATATGGGCCCCGATAAACCGATGTAGCCTAAACCTCCGGGCGTCGAGGCATAGCACACCGATTTATAGGTGTAGGTTGAGGGCAGCAAGGTGGAAATCTGCCAACGGGCATAGAGAGATGCTCCGTGTGGGGAACCTCCTGCTCGTTTCGGTGCGACCGGTTCGACGTTTGGGCTGTTGGGTGAAAGGTTGTCCCGTACGACATCGAGTGAGCGTGCTGTGCAGCTCCACGGGTGGGCGTACGTGACGTGCTCTTTGGGTTTTCCCTGCAGGTGTATATCGAGTCGATTCGCCGTCCCTCGCGGTGACGAGTACTGCTTGTTCACTGCGTCGTAACGTAGACTAATGGATGAAATATGTTGATTCAATGATGCTGATTGATATAATTGTATTGCTACATGTGTGCCACCAAATACTGCTTACTAAATTTCAGATTTCATGAACTGTTAACTTGTTGCTAAAAGATGAACTAAGGATGAACTTGTAGACGTGTCCTTTTGCTGAAATGTTACTATCCTATGTCCATTGTACCCCTCATGTAGAGTTTCATGCTTAGGTGAGTCGGTTAAGCCTTGCTGAGCCTTTGTGCTCAAGATTGCTGCTTAAGTGTTTTTCAGGTGAGGAGCCACCCACGGACTCGGAGTACGAGTCCACCAGCGAGGGTTACCCTCCGTCGGGGACCACGGCTGAGTGGGAGCCGTACACGCCGCGCTGAGCTGAGACGTGCAGCTAGTGTGGGTTGCCCTAGGGCTGGGCAACCGACTTTTGCTAGATAGGCGGGCGTGAGTTGTGTAGTGTAGACTTCCGCTGTGTAACATAAACAATAGTTGTAACTGAAGTTTGTACCTGTTTGTACAGTTTCAATTATTTTCCCATGTAATATATTATGTTCTTATGACGTGTGCTGTCGGGTGTCGCATCGCGTGGCACCACCCTCTGTGATCCTGGATCAGCGGATTCCGGTCTGCCACAGGTTTCCTGGACCCCATATATCCATTATGCATCCAGTACTGTTCAAACATGCTCAACAGGGCGGCATACGGTCGGTCCTGTAAGGGCCCAAAATTTTCATTTGCTAAAAGTGTTCATCACACTAACACCTCAAATCATTTGTGGTAATCACATGAACACATTTGAAGAGCAAGTAACCACCATCAATAGATTTATTAGGAGATAAACTCACAAAGTGCAAAACTGGTGTTTTCCACATGCATCATATAGGGGCTGAGCATTTGATTACATCCTAAACTTTGTTAGGATTACTCATGCCAAATTTCACCCAAATCCAAAACCTTTTGAGGTATTTTGGGTACAATTATTATAAGGCTAGTTTGAACTTAAATTCAAATTCAAACTCCTTTCATCCCATGAATTTAAAAGTGGGATTCATATTCATGCTCAGCACATTTTTATGAGCTCACCACCAACTTTCACTCCATTTGGAGTTGATCTTGACATGAGCCATTTTGAGAAAAATTCAAACTGAATTTGAATTTCAGTTCGCCATTTGAATCAAAATGCATTCAAACCAATTCTTCATTATGAATCATTCAAACTTCAAATTGTGATTCAGAGGAATGATAGAAATTTAGGGGGCAAGAGGGTCCCAAATAATGTGCAACAGTTGAAACTTAATTTGTGAGGACAATTTAGACAGGTGGGGCCCTCCTGTGAGCCACACAGGTGATCTAACCGACTGAATCACCTTTGCTCGGGTCTCTGGACTGAACCCGAGTGCGCCACCACGAGGGAGCCCTGCCACCAGCTGCTTCTCGCTCCTGGCCACCGAGCAGCCTGCACGCCTCTTCATCCTCACCCCCGGATGCTCTCGGGAACGGTTCATCGAGCCTTCCGTCCTCTCCACGCGCTAACGCGAAGAAAACAGAATGAGCGACTGCTCCTCTGCTCCTCCAGCAAAAACCCTACTCCGGTGCCTTGGACGCCCAACTGAGCAGCTCAGTAGAAGCACCGAACTTCATTCGACGTGCTTCCGGCCTCAGCAGCTCGTGATCAGCGTCCTCGGGCCAGCACCGAGCCTTTTTCTTCTCCCTTGGTTGAAGCCGAGCCACCGCCATGAGAGCGCATCGTCCGGCCACCAGAGCCGGTCTTTCCTCGAGCTGTGACATCAAAGTGGTTCATTAAGGTACCCTCTTTCTTCAGCACAAGCTCAGGCTGCATGCCATGGGATGCTCTCGCCGGAATTTCACATTTTTGCGCCAGTGTACAAAAGAGACCGCCGGCCAACTTTGCAAAATTCATGCTACACGTCGCACCACTCATCACCAAACATAGCAAACTACTTTTAGATCTCCGTGTGAGTTCATAGGATAGAAACCTCGGATAACCATCAAGTCTAGCCACTGTTCTCCGAGTTTTGCCATTTTTCCCGATTTTTGACCTAGGTCGCACAGTGACATGCTATTTAGAACCGTTTCCAAGCTCATTTGAGTTCACACCGATCTTCCCTAGGGTGCACTGATGCTGTACGACCCTTTGCTAAGGAGTCCGGCCGACACGGCCGAAGTTCTTCCGAAGCCGCCGCTCGTCACCGGCCATGTTTCGGTTGTTCTCGGGTCGAGCTAAGGCCAGCACCGTGTTCCCCGTGCGGGATTAGGCAGAGGCGGTGAAAATCGTGAAGCTTTGCGCATGGCAAAGCCGCTCCGGCGAGCACTCCGGCAAGGGGGGTGGCGGCCGAGTGTGGGAGCGCGAGGTTGAAGACAACCCGCGGGTTCCGCGTGTCAGCCTCGGTTACCCGGGCGCCGGATTTTCTGTGGCTCAGGATCGGAGTGTGACTGTGCATATTTAACTCTGTGATCCCGTATGCCAATGCACCAGAGCGTGACACATCGCCAGGGACCCCACAGTCAGACATTTAAACTTTTCTCAGATTTTCCAATTTCTGGATTTTTCCAAAACTTTAAACACACACAACTTTTGCTAGGAAGCTCCAAATCAAGTGAACCAAATTTTGTTGGATTCAGATATCTGAGTAATTTCCAGCAAATCAAGTTTCACTCCATCAAAACCTTTATTTCTCCAGAATTAATTCTCCAAATTTAAAATGTTTAGAATTTGAACTGGAGACCCTTTAGTGGAAAATTCTGAAACTTGGCCAGGATGTTCCCTATAATATACCTGAACCACCATAAAAATTTCAGATCCATCGGAGCCTATTTGATCCACTTAATTGTGTGATTAATGAAACTGGTCCAAAGAAGAAGAAAAATGTCCAGAAACATTTTTCAGATTTTCTCTGAACTTGTTTAGCTCATATCTTTCACTAGGATTCTTCAAATTAGATGAAACCAATTCCATTAGGACCCTCTGAAAATATAGTTTCCAGAAATTCATGGCTTGCTCCATGAAAGTCCTTAGAAAACTATAAGAGCTATAATTAGGGTCAAATACACATTTATTTGTGCAGGGCTCAAATGAGCTTTGCTTCAAATGAAAATTGGCCAAGTCCCTGCATGTTTAGGTTATCTCACTACAGGAAACATAGCAATTAATGAGGATGAAAAACCGTCATAAATAAGCACATTACCCTCGCAAATAAGCTATTGTGACGGTATTTACTTATTTACGAGGGTTTTTTAGCCGTGAAAAATAAGTCAACGTAAATAAGTATATTTACGACGGTTGCCAATGTAAATAAATTTATTTACGACGGCTAATTTTAGCCGTCGTGAATAAGTCCACGCGCCACATGGAACAGCAGGAAACTTATTTACGATGGGTGGCTGTACCGTCGTAAATAACAGAGGCATTATTTACGACGGTACAGCCACCCCATCGTAAATAACAGGGGCATTATTTATGACGGTACAGCCACCCCGTCGTAAATAACAGAAACTTTATTTACAATGGTATTGTATACAAAACTGTCGTAAATAAGTTTTTTTGTTTTTTTAAACAGAAAATGCTGACCGCTGGCTCTATGGCCAGTCCACTAGCTCGATGGCCAGCAACACAGACAGTCACAAGTCCATATAGAAAGTATATCACACGATCACAATCATAGAAAGTATATCACAAATCCATCACAAGCAATCACATGACACGATACAAACGAAGCTACACATTACTACCACGGCCGCTACCTCCAGAGCCCGCAAAATCATCCTCGAGTCGTCTACTTACTCCTGGCACATGCGGCGATGGAGTGTGAGCCTCCGTCCCTGATGCCTGTCATGTTTTAGCACATATTATTAGAATTTAGCAAGTTGAACTAGTTTTGACTTCATTTTAGCAAGTTTAACTATATAAGACTATATTTGAGCAAGTTCAAAGTGTTTTGGTTATATTTGATAAAGTTCAACTATGTTTGTCTATAATAGAGCAATGTTAACTAAGTTTAGGTATATTTGAGTAAATTTAGTTATAATTGACCAAGTATGTCTAAATAAACTCAAGAGAGGTTCGTTTTTACCTGAGCTCCTGTAGTTGGCACCTGTGGCTGCTCTGGCTCGATAACCGGTGGTGGCTCCCACCGTGGAAGCTCAACCTGCTGTCCAGCCGTCATAGCCTGCGAATACAAACTATTAGCACATTTTTACATTCATAATTGTGAAACAAATACATATTTCAACGACAATTACTTACCGCCGTTGCCGCCTAAAACTGTAGCATGTACGAGTTGAGATACTCGTATCTAGCCCTAGTGGCTGCGGCCTGTCGCTCTAGTCGAAGCTCCTCCTGAGTCCTCTCTCTCTCTCTCTCTCTCCGGAGCACCTCCTGTGTCCGGCGGAGCTCATCCTGGACACTCTAGAGCTCCAGCAAGCTAGACCGGCTGGAAGAGCCAGCTTGCTGAGAGGAAGAGGACCTGGAGGGTCGTGCCTGCCTGGAGTCGACCACTCCTTGGAAGATGTCAGGGTATATAACAACCTAAACAAATAACTAACTACTAGACAACAACGAATTAACTAATTAACTAATAAACAACAACTAATTACCTACTTAACTAAATAACTACTACACAAAAATTAATTAACCTCAGGGCGACGGCAGGGTGGCCGGAGGCAGAGCAGCCGGGGGCGACGGCAGGGGGGGAGGGGTGCGACCAGCGGCGTGGGGGGCGGTGGGGAGCACTGGGGGCGGCCGGCTGCGGGGCACCCGGGGGCGACGTGGGGTGGCCGGGGGCGGGGCACCCGGGGGCGACGTGGGGCGGCCGGCTGCGGGGCACTAAAGGGACGGCGAGGCGGCCGGTGGCGGGGGAGGGGGGTGGCGGCGTGGGGTGCGGAGCGATGTTATCGTGCCCTCAGCTGAGCGAAGACCCAATTGTCCTCCTCCCCTCGTGAGAATGCCGCACAACCACTCCCCCCTCGTCCGCTCTCAGTCGATCGGGAAACCGGCAGAAGTCATCGCGCCCACTGCCTCCGAGCGGCTAAACACCGAGCCGTGACCGTTGCTCACTCCCCCCGACCCAAAAACCACCAAGTCCCGGCGTTCCCGAGCCCTCAATCAACCATTTCGCGGCGACCTCAAAAGAACCGGCGGTAGGCTTCACGTGGACAGCTCTCCACAGAAGTTTCCAAGCCCGATCAAGCACGGCCACAGAAGCGTTCTGCTGTGTTACTGCTCTCACCCAAAACTTGAAGCAAATCGTGGAGCATAGCCGGCGAATTCGTAGTTTTTGCTCCGGCGGCTTCAACCCAAGCATCCGGTACGGGAATCCAAAATTCTCCACTTCTATTCGTTCTTAGCGCGTCAAACTTTGCACGTAGAAGCTGGACTAGCCGGCGGTTATATCCTCTTTAGCATCCGTGGCATGAAACTAACTAGGAACCATGGATTTTGAGCTCTACCGAGCGTGATCACGGTGGAACCAGTCGGCCGCACGGTGACGACCGGTTTGCGGCCGTTCCAGGGCCATTTGAGGGCCATGCCAAGCTTGGTGATCAACCACTGATGCTGTAGCACGTTTTTGTCGCTTGGTTGGAGGACTAGAAACCCTGGTCGACGGTGCCGAAGGGCAGCAAAGACCGCCGCACGTCGCCGGGGTGTTTCCGGTCACCGGCAGCCCTAGATGACCCCACAGATATGTTCCTCGACATCATAAATGCTCTGGCGGCAAATCTCAGCTCGGACGGTGGCCGGAGACGGCGAGCCGGTGAGCTCTGGCATCGGACCGGCGAGGGACAGCGCGGGCGCGGGAAAACAACGGGAGGAAGAAGAAGACCGAGCGGGTCCCAGCCGTCAGTGCCTGAAGAGTTTAAAAAGAGGATCTGTTGTGGCTAGGATCTGTTGTGGCTATGCGGTACAATCCTCTGAATCGGTGTGGCTTCGTTTCTATTGGCTGAGATTCAAAACAGTGGGTCCAGCCGGATTTTCAATAGGAAAATAATTCCAGGGTTGGCTCAATCTTTGGAAATTCATAGCTCCTGATAGAAACCTCCAAATTGAGTGATTCCACTTGGGTTGGATTCATCTTTCAGAGCTCTATCCAAATATGAGCTTAGATTTGTATGAAAATCAATAGTTTATTCTGGATAATTCTTGGAAATTTTTCCGAAAAAGAATTATTGAGGGCATTTGGCTTACCCAAAAATCCCCAAATTTTGCCAGAATATTCTTTAGCAGATTGTGGACCTTCCAGCAAATTTTCAGATCATTTGAAGATAATTTGAGTAGGAATTTACTAAAAACAAACTGCTGTGTTCATAAGAGTCAAGAAACATTTTCAGAAAATGTTTCCCACTTCTAAACTCCAATCTGGGCAATCCATAGCTCCAAAAATCCTAGAAAAATTTAGGCAAGCTCTCTGAGACATACTTGGAATTGTAGTCCTCTTAATTGGGCATGAAAATGCACATTACTTCAGAATTAATTCTTTTGAGTACAAATGCTTAAAGAATTGTTCTAGGAGAACTTCTCAAGTAAAAGAGCTGAAATTTGGACCAGATTACTCTCATGTGATCAAGAACTCACATGTAAATTATCAGCCCAAAATGAGTCCTTGAACTCCCTGTTCTTATTCTCTATACTTATGTATTTGTGAAAATACATAAGAGACATTATGAGAATTATGAAGAACACAATTTAACTCCACATTAGCTGCAATTTGGCAAGCTAAATCCTTAGGTAGTATAGAACCTGCTGTAAAAGTTTTGAGGCCATTGGAGTTCTTGTTCTTCAGTTGCACTCAAATCTTTTCAGCTTATCTATTATGTTCATTAGGGAAGATGATTAGTGTATAGCTAAGGCTTTAAGGTCAATTTAGTTTAAGTCTGTTTCTTTGCACAACAGAGGCAAACCCAGCTATTCTTGGCTTTTCCACACAACCTCTGTTCCCAAGAGATTAATTCTATAACTTCTTTCCATTACATTCTATAAAACATGTGCATATGCATTTCAATAGGAATAACAACGAAAGGGATTCAAAGGAGCGATTCATCGAAGTGGATCAAGCTCCGGAGAATCAAGGGTGGATCTGCAAGGATACGAACTGTTATATACAACTACCCTGCAAAACAGGCAAGCTCCGGTTTGCATTTAACAGCTGTTAAGTTTTTCTTTTGTATTCACTTTCGGTTAAGATTTAAACTGTGCATTAGGTCTAATGTTTGATACTCCTCTTGCATAGCCAAATGACCCATGCAGTATTGGGTAGGTGTCTTTCACCGTGTAGAACTGCCATGCTTAAGTACGGTTCGGTAGAAGTCGAGTGGTGAGATGCTACTCGCATGTTCAGGAACAACAGGGGCATACGGGATTGGTTCATAAATGATTTAGCAAGTCAAAGTTGAGACCGGAAGGTTGTAGGAGCATCAGGACATAGGGGCCTGGGTGCTATAGACCTGTCCGTGTCAGTCAATGACCGATCCGTATGCGTCCCTGTTGAACAAGTTTGAGTTGTGTACCGGACTCATGCTGGCTATATGGGACCCAGTAAACCGATGTACCTCGGGAAGCTGTCGTTGGGACTTTTCGGGTCGCCTCAGGCGGACGGCCGCTGTGTAGTATGTGGGGAATATTGTCATGACATCTCATGTCGGTAGGTGCACCATGAGAGTAGCTACTGTACGGGGCGACTTGATCGATTCAGCGGGGTGAAACGGGGGAAAGGCTGCCACGTATGACATCAGTTATGGTTGTTGTAGGCAACGTCGAGTACGGGCATACGTGTCGTGTAGTCCGGGTGTTATTGATTCCAATCACCGTCGCTCGCGGAATGGACCGAGCATACTTGTTCTCACAGTCGTGACGTAGTAAGGACTTGCATGAGAAAGGAACTAATCATATTGATGTGAAGTATTATACTAGGTTTATCTTGGATCTCGATGAATAGGCTAGTGCAAACTCGATTCTTTTACGCCGTGAGCAATTTACATCGGCGAAAAGCGTTTCTTGTTTGATTGTGGACTCCCGATGTGGCGTGCCCAGGGTTACTTAAAATGCTGCAATTAATACCTGAAAGTAAGAATTCACTTTAGGCGAGTTTAATTATGCTTATGCCATCCTATGTTAGGTTCATAACCTCACTTATACTTTCATGTTTAGGGTGACGGTCAAGACTTGCTGAGCATTATGCTCACGGAAGCTATCCGAGTTGTTTTGCAGGTAATTGACTCAATGCTTATGAGAAGGGATGCTGATGAGACTCAGGAACCTCCGAGTGCTTACTCAAAGCGCATCCTCGCCGCTGCAGATTGATCTTCGTGTTGCTAGTAAGAAACGTCCGCGGGCTGGACTGTTTCTTTTTTGCTAGTTTAGATATGAGTCGCCAGAGTGATAGTCTTCCGCTGTAGCTTACTCTGATATAACTATTTATAAAACATTCTTGTACGTTTCCGCTAAACTATTTATGTAATATGATGTGTGTTCATCGACCCGTGTGCTGTTAGGGTGCCGCATAACACGGCACCACCCGACGAGGTCCTGTTCCGTTACACGTGGTATCAGAGCTGCGTTGGGAACAGAGCACGGATTGAGCATCATATTATGTCAAAAACTTAGGACACGGTGAGATAACGGTACTAGGCCCACATAAGGACTATTATTAGCATAATATGAAGGTGGCAACCTAACTTATTTGTTATGTCGGAAAACTGTGCATCTCGGGACGTTTATGTCTTGGGGGGTGCACGTAAGTGCTGTCCACCAGTGCGCACAAGCTGAAGGGTGGAGCCTCACGGGTGGCAGGTAACCCGACCCGCTTTAGTATCCTTTACGACTCTTCATGTCGTTTGGGGTATTCGAGCAACGTCTTCCCTGGTGTAAGTGGTGCAATTTGGGAGACCCCGTCATGTGGTCAGTAACGTGAACACTTGGCTCAAGGCGTGTTTGGCTTGAGAACACCTGGGCGAGTGATGACGGCCGGGTGTACAAACTGTTATGGATACCAGGTTCGGTGTGCAGCCGAACCTGATGATTGAGTGTGGCTTATGTAGGTACTAACCACGAAAACCTTAGTGCGTGTAGAACACGTTTGTGAGTGACCGTTTTAGTGCCACCTAATGATACGTATATGCCGGTGTAATCCGGTTAGTTTTTTCTTTGGTGAGGCAATGTAGTACTGTCATATGTCTTACGGTGCATCGTCACCGTACTACATTGGATAGTATTCTTACCTATGAAGAAATCATTCATGACTAACTTCCAAACTAAAAATGGATGTGATAAAGCACATATTAGTTACTTAGCTCTTCATTTGAACTAAGTTTCAAAGAAGAGACTTGTTAGGCTTCTTTTGATCTCAAAGACAGAGTGCTCTGTTCAGACAGAAATTTTTATGGGCTTTAACAGAGCGTAACTCTGATTAGCTTGACCCAATGGAGGTGTTTGATACAGTTCTGGAAAGTTTATTAAGTGCTCTACAACTTTTCTGTAGAACTCCAGAGACAAATCCGACAACAACTTGGTTGAATGTCCAGATGAATGCAAACTGTTCAGAAAACAGAGCAGCTGCAAACTTCTCTGGATGTTGCTGTCAATTAGCCGTCACAATCTGTAGAAAAATCTCTAAGGGTCATGTAATACACCGTTGGAAAAGTTATGAAACATACAACGATTTTGTAGTTCATAGTTTGTTCAGAATTTTAACCCATTTGTATGTAAAACTGTGATGAAAATAGCCACATACAAAGGAGGTGCTGGCAAATTTTATCCAGAAAATTCTGTCAACTTTGAACAGTCATAGCTATTGATCCAGAGATGATCTAGAGGCATGTGAGTACTCGATGGAAAGATACTGAAGTTAACTTTAACTTTGGTATTCAACTTGAGTTATGAAAATGCTAGTAACTGGATCAAATTCTGGGTTAAGAACAGAAAGGTCTGTTCTGTACAGAATGAGGGACTGAATATGTTGGCTTTAGAAGGATGTGTAAACATGAAATTTTGTTATGCTTTCATAAAGTTTTAGCATGTTCATGTTTTACATACTTTCACATACTGCTGAGATCAAGTTTTGACTTCCCTCAAAAATTTGCTTTTTGCAGTATGATGCGTACTCACTCTCCGAGTAGGGCTGAAAGTTCTCGCCGAGACGGTGATGACCTGACTCCACCAGGGGCACCGCCATCAACGGTATGGGCGGATGTCATGGCTCAGATGGTCGAGTCAAGTCAAGAGAACACAAGACTACTCCAAGCCTTAATACAACAGGGCTTACTCCAACGTGCACAACAGGACGTTCCACCTCGGAACGCCTATTTGGATTTCTTGGCGACACAACCGCCAATTTTCACGGAAGCCAATGAACCAGTGGAAGCTGATCAGTGGCTTCGAGTTATGGAGTCCAAGTTTGGAGTGTTCGAGTGCGATGAATATCAAAAGACATCTTTTGCAGCTCAACAGCTCCATGGAGCCGCCGGAAATTGGTGATTCGCTTATCTTGTCACCGTTCCGGAAGGCCATCAAGTGGAATGGACGGAATTTCGTGAAGCATTCCGTGCTCGTCACATTCCTATGGGTTTTATTAAGGCCCAACAGCAAGAATTCAGAAACTTGAAGCAGGGGGACATGAGTGTCCTCGATTATGTCAGACGATTCAACCTTCTTGCACAATATGCTCCTGCTTATGCGACGAGCGAAGCTGCAATGTGTGACTACTTTTTCTATGGCTTGAGTGCCATACTAAAAGAGAAGTTAGCTTTGTTTAATCAAGGCAGTTACACCGAGTTGATCAGTGCTGCTCTGCTGCAAGAACAAGCGACACTTGAGTGTCAAGCAGAGAAGAGGGACCGGGAGGATATGTGAGAAGACACACCAGTTGTTCCTCGCAAATACCGTGTGGTGTATCACCCACCATCCGATGAAATATGGCAAACACCAGTTTAGATCAACTCCGTACAGATTTCCTGCTCAAGAATCATGTCTTGAAGCAACACCTTTGCCGCAGCAACGAATGACACCTGTCACATCATTGCTGCAACCAAGTACATCAACTTCTCAACCACAAGTCAACGAAGAACCGGGGAAACCTCCGTGTTCTTATTGCCACCGTTCTGGGCATTTTAGGCAGGAATGCAGGGAGAAGTTGGTGAACACCAGACAGCCATCATCGTCAGGTGGTATGCCGCCACCTGCTCAAGTCAACATAACAGCATTGCAATCCGGGAGTGTGCGACATCTTGCTATTGAGGATGTCCCGGAGGGAGCACCGGTGTTGGCGGGCATGTTCACTCTCAAAGACGTGCCTATGTTGGTACTTTTTGATTCTGGTGCCACCCACAATTTTATCAGCAAATCATGCGTGGATCAGCACCAATTATCCACCAATACTCCCACAACGAGTTTTCTCATACATTCACCAGGAGGAAACATCTCTGCCAAGCAGATTGTGTCCCGAGCAGCTTTGTGTTTGGGCGGAAAAATATACCCAACATCGCTGATTATGTTGGATAGGCAGAAGATAGACATTATATTGGGGATGTCTTGGTTAAATCGTCATGGTGCCGTTCTCAATATCGGTAACCGGACTGTCCAGATTGACTCGCCGATTCACGGACAGCACACGCTGTTCTTAGACAGCAAAGATCCAGATATGGTAGAGGCCTACCACACGAAAGCGCTGAAGCTTGAAGATATTCTGGTGGTACGTGATTATCCCGACGTATTTCCCAATGACTTACCGGGCATGCCGCCCGAACGGGACGTCGAGTTCAAGATTGAACTGGCGCCGGGAACGATGCCTATCTCACGAAGGCCTTACAAGATGGCACCTAACGAGCTAGCGGGGTTGAAAGAGCAACTGAATGAACTCATGAGCAAGGGTTTCATACGACCAAGTTCTTCACCTTGGGGTTGCTCAGCGCTGTTCGTTAAGAAGAAGGACGAAACACTTCGGCTATGTGTTGATTACCGTCCTCTAAATGCTGTCACGATCAAGAACAAGTATCCTTTGCCTCGCATCGACATCCTGTTCGATCAACTTGTGGGTGCAAAGGTATTTTCGAAGATGGATCTTCGGTCGGGATATCATCAAATCAAAATCCGACCGGAGGACATACCAAAGACAGCTTTCTCGATGAGATACGGACTTTACGAGTACCTCGTTATGTCATTTGGATTAACCAACACTCCGGCACACTTCATGTACCTGATGAATTCTGTATTCATGCCGGAGTTAGACAAGTTCGTCGTGGTATTCATCGATGACATATTGGTTTACTCCAAATCAAAAGAAGAGCACGCTGAACATCTGCGTATCGTGCTACAACGGTTGCGGGAGCACCAATTATATGCCAAGTTCAGCAAGTGCGAATTTTGGATTGATCAAGTGCCTTTCTTAGGCCATATTATTTCAGCAGAGGGAATTGCCGTGGACCCCAGCAAGATTGAACAAGTGCTGAAGTGGAAATCTCCCAAATCAGTCCATGAGGTCCGAAGTTTCCTGGGTTTAGCGGGGTATTATCGGAGGTTTATTCCGAGCTTCTCAAAGATTGCTAAACCAATGACGGAGCTGCTGAAGAAGGGCACTAAATACATGTGGAATGCAGCATGTGAAGCCGCATTCAAAACCTTGGTGAAACATCTCACAACAGCTCCAGTTCTTGCTCAGCCGGACACGACGAAGCCATTTGATGTATACTGTGATGCATCCGGCATCGGTCTCGGCTGCGTTCTGATGCAAGAAGGGCGTGTAGTCGCCTATGGGTATCGTCAACTGCGAAACCACGAGCAGCATTATCCAACTCACGATCTCGAGCTTGCTGCTGTGGTGTTGGCGTTAAAGATGTGGAGGCATTACCTACTTGGTAATCTTGTTCACCTCTACACCGACCATAAAAGTTTGAAGTATATCTTCACGCAGAAGGAGCTAAATATGAGACAACGGAGATGGTTGGAGCTCATCAAAGATTATGAAATTGAGATCCACTATCATCCGGGAAAAGCAAATGTGGTTGCCGACCTGCTTAGTCGGAAAGCCCACGTTCACAACTTAGCGGCTGCTGAGTTGGAAGATGAAGAACCAAGCCTCCGTGTCATTCTGTATGGCGAGCTTTATAATCTCGCGCTTATTCCAACAAACCGTGAAGAGATTGTTGAGGCTCAAAGAAGAGACAGGGGTATGTCTCACATACGGAGAAGACTAGACAACGGAGAGGTGAAATGTTTCCGGAAGGATGAGAACGGTACAATATGGTTCAACGACCGTATAGTGGTACCGCATAATATGAAACTCCGGAAGAAAATATTGGACGAAGCCCACCTGTCGAAGTTTTCCATTCATCCCGGAAGTAACAAGATGTACCAAGATTTGAAACAGAAATTTTTGTGGACGAGGATGAAGAGGGAGATCGCTAAATACGTATCCGAGTGTGATACGTGTAGACGGGTCAAGGCTGATCATATGCGGAAAGCCGGACCGCTACAACCGTTGAAGATACCGGCATGGAAATGGAAGGATGTGAGTATGGACTTCATCGTCGGATTACCGCTCACATCCAGGAAGCATGACTCGATATGGGTGATCGTCGACCGGTTGACGAAATCAGCTCATTTCATACCGGTGAACACTCATTTTCGAGCAAGGCAATATGCGGATTTATTCATCTCCAGAATTATATGCTCACATGGTGTCCCGAAGACCATCATTTCAGATCGAGGTGCGCTGTTTGTTGCTCGTTTTTGGGAACAACTGCATGCCTCGTTGGGCACCAAGCTGATTAGAAGCTCCGCGTATCACCCTCAAACCGATGGACAAACTGAGAGGGTGAATCAAGTGCTCGAGGACATGTTGAGAGCGTGTGCCATCCACCACGGTAGGAATTGGGACGATCACCTACCGCTGGCGGAGTTTTCATACAACAACGGGTATCAAGCGAGTATTAAAATGGCACCGTATGAAGCTCTCTACGGCCGGAAGTGTCACACACCGCTGAATCGGTGTGAGTGCAGCGAAAGAGTTCTGTTTGGGATTGATCTTGTCAACGAAGCCGAAGACCGAGTTCGGTTGATACAAGAGAACTTAAAGGCTGCACAATCCCGACAGAAGAGCTACGCTGATCAAAGGCGTAGGCCATTACATTTTGACGTCGGAGAGAACGTGTATCTTCGTGTATCTCTGATGAAGGGAATTCATCGGTTCGGTGTAAAGGGGAAGCTCGCTCCCCGTTTTATTGGTCCTTTTGCTATCACGGAGAAGTGCGGACCCGTAGCCTACCGGCTGGGGTTGCCGGCAAGTCTAGCGGGTGTTCATGATGTATTTCATGTATCACAGCTGCGGAAGTGTCTCAAATTCACCGCTGCGGTTCGCACCGAGGACATCGACGAATTGAAATCGGACCTCACGTACACCGAACGGCCGGTTCAGATTTTGGATGAAAAGACCCGGGTCACCCGGAACCGGACGATCCGATTTTTCAAGGTGCTGTGGAGTAATCACACCGCGGAAGAGGCGACGTGGGAAAGTGAAGATTACCTCCGCACCAACTATCCGGAATTTTTAGCTTTGTACAGTTTGTAATTACCTCTCCCGTCTCGTTCCTCTTTGGTAATCTCGGGACGAGATTCTTTTAAGGGGGGAGGAATGTAAAAGTCCCAAAAATGTGTATGAATAAAAACCAAGGTTTGAGTTCATATGTGTGGCAAAGACATGAAAAATGGGACTTGCTAAAACTTTTCTTCATGCAAGATAATACATGGATGAACATCCAACATGAGGTTCACCTTTTTATTTAAAAGTGTTGAACCAATAAGGAGTTAAATACCTCTTTGCATGTAAGTTTAAAAATCAGATTTGAAATTCAAAGTTCACACATGAAGTGACCAAAAACTTTGAATAAATATGCAGTCCTATAGTTGGAATTATAGGAAAAAGTTTGCCCTCAAACTTTTCATTGTAGGGTGGGCGCAAAAAGGGAGTTAAAGAGAAGCATTTGCAAATTCTAGCCAAATTCAAATGTGTCACCAATTCAAACTGAATTTGGAGAGTTCAAACTCTATCCACCCTTTAAACTCAGGATTTTGGGGATTGAGAGGGTCACTTTGAGATGATATTTGGGGGTAGAATGTGGGGTGGGACCCACATGGCAGTGAGCTGGAGGCTTAAACTTAACCATGAAGCAAATGAACTTTGCTTCTGTTCTGCTCGGATGCCACCGAGGGGTTCCACCGCGCCCCCGGGGAACTGAACCCGCCACCTCCTGCTGCCCTTTCCCCCCCCCCACGCGCGGACACCGAAGGCGGTTCCATCGACGTTATCGTGCCCTCAGCCGAGCGAAGACCCAATTGTCCTCCTCCCCTCGCGAGAACGCCGCACAGACACTCCCCCCTCGTCCGCTCTCGGTCGATCGGGAAACCGGCAGAAGCCATCGCGCCCACTGCCTCCGAGCGGCAAAACACCGAGGCGCGACCGTTGCTCACTCCCCCCGACCCAAAAAACCACCAAGTCCCGGCGTTCCCGAGCCCTCAATCAACCATTTCGCAGCGACCTCAAAAGAACCGGCGGTAGGCTTCACGTGGACAGCTCTCCACAGAAGTTTCCAAGCCCAATCAAGCACGGCCACAGGAGCGTTCTGCTGTGTTACTGCTCTCACCCAAAACTTGAAGCAAATCGTGGAGCATAGCCGGCGAATTCGAAGTTTTTGCTCCGGCGGCTTCAACCCGAGCATCTGGTACGGGAATCCAAAATTCTCTACTTCTATTCGTTCTTAGCGCGTCAAACTTTGCACGTAGAAGCTGGACTAGCCGGCAGTTATATCCTCTTTAGCATCCGTGGCATGAAACTAACTAGGAACCATGGATTTTGAGCTCTACCAAGCGTGATCACGGCGGAACCAGTCGGCCACAAGGTGACGACCGGTTTGCGGCCGTTCCAGGGCCATTTGAGGGCCATGCCGAGCTTTGTGATCAACCACTGATGCTGTAGCACGTTTTTGTCGCTTGGTTGGAGGACTAGAAACCCTGGTCGACGGCGCCGAAGGGCAGCAAATACCGCCACACGTCGCCGGGGTGTTTCCGGTCACCGGCAGCCCTAGATGACCCCGCAGATATGTTCCTCGACATCATAAACACTCTGGCGGCAAATCTCAGCTCGGGCGGTGGCCCGAGACGGCGAGCCGGTGAGCTCCGGCATCGGGCCGGCGAGGGGCAGCGCGGGCGCGGGAAAACAACGGGAGGAAGAAGAAGACCGGGCGGGTCCCAGCCTTCAGTGCCTGAAGAGTTTAAAAATAGGATCTGTTGTGGCTAGGATCTGTTGTGGCTACGCGGTACAATCCTGTGAACCGGTGTGGCTTCGTTTCTATTGGCTGAGATTCAAAACAGTGGGTCCAGCCGGATTTTCAATAGGAAAATAATTCCAGGGTTGGCTCAATCTTTGGAAATTCATAGCTCCTGATAGAAACCTCCAAATTGAGTGATTCCACTTGGGTTGGATTCACCTTTCAGAGCTCTATCCAAATATGAACTTAGATTTGTATGAAAATCAATAGTTTATTCTGGATAATTCTTGGAAAGTTTTCTGAAAAAGAATTATTGAGGGAATTTGGCTTATCCAAAAATCCCCAAATTTTGCCAGAATATTCTTTAGCAGATTGTGGACCTTCCAGCAAATGTTCAGCTCATTTGAAGATTATTTGAGTAGGAATTTACTAAAAATAATCTGCTGTGTTCATAAGAGTCCAGAAACATTTTCAGAAAATGTTTCCCACTTCTAAACACCAATCTGGGCAATCCATAGCTCCAAAAATCCTAGGGAAATTTAGGCAAGCTCTCTGAGACATACTTGGAATTGTAGTCCCCTTAATTGGGCATGAAAATGCACATTACTTCAGAATTAATTCTTTTGAGTACAAATGCTTAAAGAATTGTTCTGGGAGAACTACTCAAGTAACAGAGCTGAATTTTGGACCAGATTACTCTCATGTGATCAAGAACTCACATGTAAATTATCAGCCCAAAATGAGTCATTGAACTCCCTGTTCTTATTCTCTATACTTATGTATATGTGAAAATACATAAGAGACATTATGAGAATTATGAAGAACACAATTTAACTCCACATTAGCTGCAATTTGGCAAGCTAAATCCTTAGGTAGTATAAAACCTGCTGTAAAAGTTTTGAGGCCATTGGAGTTCTTGTTCTTCAGTTGCACTCAAATCTTTTCAGCTTATCTATTATGTTCATTAGGGAAAATGATTAGTGTATAGCTAAGGCTTTAAGGTCAATTTTGTTTAAGTCTGTTCTTTGCACAACAGAGGCAAACCCAGCCATTCTTGGCTTTTCCATACAACCTCTGTTCCCAAGAGATTAATTCTATAACTTCTTTCCATTACATTCTATAAAACATGTGCATATGCATTTCAATAGGAGTCACAACGAAAGGGATTCAAAGGAGCGATTCATCGAAGTGGATCAAGCTCCGGAGAATCAAGGGTGGATCTGCAAGGACACTAACTGTTATATACAACTACCCTGCAAAACAGGCAAGCTCCGGTTTGCATTTAACAGCTGTTAAGTTTTTCTTTTGTATTCACTTTCGGTTAAGATTTAACCTGTGCATTAGGTCTAATGTTTGATACTCCTCTTGCATATCCAAATGACCCATGGAGTATTGGGTAGGTGTCTTTCACCGTGTAGAACTGCCATGCTTAAGTACGGTTCGGTAGAAGTCGAGTGGTGAGATGCTACTTGCATGTTCAGGAACAACAGGGGCATACGGGATTGGTTCATAAATGATTTAGCAAGTTAAAGTTGAGACCGGAAGGTTGTAGGAGCAGCAGGACATAGGGGCCTGGGTGCTATAGACCTGTCTGTGTCGATCAAGGACCGATCCGTATGCCGCCCTGTTGAACAAGTTTGAGTTGTGTAGCGGACTCATGCTGGCTATATGGGACCCAGTAAACAGATGTACCTCGGGAAGCTATCGTTGGGACTTTTTGGGTCGCCTCAGGCAGACAGCCGGTGTGCAGTATGTGGGGAATATTCTCATGACATCTCATGTCGATAGGTGCACCATGAGAGTAGCTACTGTACGGGGCGACTTGATGGATTCAGCGGGGGTGAAACGGGGGAAAGGCTGCCACGTACGACGTCAGTGATGGTTTTTGTAGGCAATGTCGAGTACGGGCATACGTGTCGTGTAGTCCGGGTGTTATTGATTCGAATCACCGTCGCTCGCGGAATGGACCGAGCATACTTGTTCTCACAGTCGTGACGTAGTAAGAACTTGCATGAGAAAGGAACTAATCATATTGATGTGAAGTATTATACTAGGTTTGTCTTGGATCTTGATGAATAGGCTAGTGCAAACTCGATTCTTTTACGCCGTGAGCAATTTACATCGGGGAAAGCGTTTCTTGTTTGATTGTGGACTCCCGATGTGGCGTGCCCAGGGTTACTTAAAATGTTGCAATTAATACCTGAAAGTAAGGATTCACTTTAGGCGAGTTTAATTTTGCTTATGCCATCCTATATTAGGTTCATAACCTCACTTAGAGTTTCATGTTTAGGGTGACGGTTAAGTCTTGCTGAGCGTTATGCTCACGGATGCTATCCGAGTTGTTTTGCAGGTAATTGACTCAATGCTTATGAGAAGGATGCCGATGAGACTCGGGAACCTCCGAGTGCTTACTCAAAGCGCGTCCTCGCCGCTGCAGATTGATCTTCGTGTTGCTAGTAAGAAATGTCCGCGGGCTGGACTGTTTCTTTGTTGCTAGTTTAGATATGAGTCGTGAGAGTGATAGTCTTCCGCTGTAGCTTACTCTGATATAACTATTTGTAAAACATTCTTGTACGCTTCCGCTAAACTATTTATGTAATATAATGTGTGTTCATCGACCCGTGTGCTGTTAGGGTGCCGCATAACACGGCACCACCCGACGAGGTCCTGTTCCGTTACATTGTCGACGAGTAATGCCTCAACTTGCTGCTCCGAGTCGATTTCCTCGTCGAACTCCTTCATCGTGTTTCCTACCGATATGAATATGCACGAGTTTATAATTCAAGTGAGAGAATTAATGAACAAAAGAGTTTACGGCTAAAGAAGGGCTGAGACCATCTAAGAATTTAGCGGTGAGCTCTGCCGTGTACTGAAACATAGGAGATGGATTTGAGCAGTGGAAGTTTTGGAGTAAGTTCAAACGAGCTATATAATAGACATAAGTAGGAAGTTGGATAGAAACAGTACAAAACTGGAGAAGATAACTTCAAATTGTTCTGAAATTTTTACAGTAATCCTCAGATGATACAGGGTATGGTTTGTAAAATTTCAGATAAAGTTGAGGTAGAATTTGGTCTAAAGAATTCTCTCAGCTATTTGGCTTCCTTAACTTTCCAATGAAATTCTATGGTTTTGGCATGCTACAAATTAGGCTTTTCAGAACCTTTGGAGTTTTATGAATCTATAGGTTTTGGTTTCACCATTTTAGGAGCTTCCTATAGAGCTATATCTAATTTACAGGTTTGGGGGAAATGCTGAAAGTAGTTTTTGTTGTTTTCCAATTTTTCAGGGACCTAGGCAATTGGAACAACATTACACCCACTAAATCAAGTCCAATGATGCTGAAATTTTTACTGGAGATCAGTGGTACATTCTGGCCAAATTTGAGAATTTTTCATTTACCCAAACTCCAAGAATTAAAATTTTAAGATTATTTAAGGGAATTAATGAGGCAAATCCAGGGATTTTCATACAAATTATGATACACTTCTGGATAGTGCTCATCAAGAGAATTCTAACGAAATTTGTTTGAGGATTTTTGTACTTCCCTAAATAAAGTTATGAGGGTTGGAAGTTCGCTGGAAATCTAGGAAAATAAAAGGAAAATTTTGAATTCCTAACAGCGGGCCCCACCCCTCGGGCTGGCGGCGCCCGAGCAGCACCGCTCTCTGGTGGGACTCGCCAGACCGGGTTTCCCTTCCTCCTCCGGAGCCAAGACCGGCCGGCTAGGGGTTTGGGACCATGGGGAAGACAGTGGGAGGGTCGGCTACGGCCACCGGTGATCGGAAGATGGCCCGCGACGGGCAGCCGCAGTGGCATGACCCCAGCGAGGTCAAACTCACACAAAACTGGCTCAAACGACTCGGTTCTTCTTCCTACAGGTCCATGGTATGATGCTGATCACCGATATAAATCAAGATCGCCTCCAAACGAGCTGCAAAAACCGGCGGCGACCAGAAAAACTCGAAGAACAGCCCCTATAATCGATGGTTTTTTATGCTTGTTGATCCTATATGCTCGTAGGGAGGTCTAGGACGTGTGGTTCAAAGGCATGAGCTGTGATGGACTAAACATCAAAAATTTCCAAAAATCGCTCAACTTGGCTCTATGAACATGTCTGCGGTAGAAAGGGAAATTCTCCCTCGGCAGTGAAGGAAATGAGGAGGTGTTTTTACCGGAGTGTCAAGCAGCTTATGGCGCGTCTCTTTGCTGTTGACTGTTGCCCATGATACGGCTTGTAGCGTCGGGACACCGAGGAGCAAAGATGTGAGGGCCCGACGGCCTCGGCTAGCCCGGATCATGCTGAGGGGTTCTGCGTTGCACAGCACCGGATAACAATCGTAAAAAGTACAAAGTGGAAGCAAAGTTTTATTACATAAAAGAGTTTATAGACATGTTTACAACAGAATACGGTCAGTCCACACTCACGGGCGTAGACTAAGCAACAGAGTTCACGTTCAGCCCGTGAACGTGTTCCCACTAGCACGCACACACTAACACGGCGGCGTCCACGACTCCCATTCAACGGGGTTGCCCTCTTGGGGGTCCGTCTCCTCCTCGGGAGTCTCCTCATAACTCGCTGCAAAAGCTTCAAACACAAGCAGTGAGCACGATGGCTCAGCAAGACTCACTTGTCTTTCCTATACATGAAACTTCTACATGCTGGATTACAGTGTAAATGGGAATGTAAGTTGCAAAAGACACGCTTAAATAGTTGAACCTTACTTTCAAGTTTTAGCAGCAAGTTGTGGAGAACCTCACACTAAGACACATAAGAGAGCCGCAATCAAACAAGAAACACATTTCTCTCATGTGCTTTGCCCAAGGTCGAAAAGAACTTTAATTTGCTCTAAACTACAACATATCATTAGCAACCAAGATATAGCTTTCAATCAGCAACTTTTAACATGACTCTAGCCTGTTCTTTCTACGTCATGGTACAGTGAACAAGTGGTACTCACTGACCGTGAGGGATGGCGATTATAATCGATTTACACCTATAGGATTACCCGAATAACTCATCACGTACGCCCGTACTCGATGTTGTCTACAGCAACCATCACGGACGTCATACACGACTACCTTTCATCCGTCAGCGAAATGGTGAACCGGTCCCATCGTCCTGAGCAAGAGGTCTCTGCGCGTGCATCGGCAGTGCCGCCAGCCGATTTACACCTCAAGCTCTCAACCTACCCTCTGAACGACGAGCTATGCCTCAACACCTAGCTACCCGAATTACATCGGTTTCCTGGTTCCCATATATCCGGTAGGTCTTCGGTACTGTTCTAGCTTGTTCATCAGGCCCGCACATCGCTCGGTCCTCAATCGACACAAGCGGAGCTATGGCACCCAGGCCCCAACGTCCTGCTGCCCTTACTCTCCACTCGGTCTCATTTTTCTTGCCATGTGTTCCATTTGCTATCTCTAACCGAGTGGTGTGCCTCTAGCCTATTCTCGCGAGCAGTTCCAACTACTCGACTTGTACCGAATCCTACACTATCTTAGCATTGCAGTGGCTACTCAAGGTTTAAAAACCTAAGCCCAAACTAGGGTTTTCTTGGCTATGCATTTGGGTTTTCAAACAAGACTCTAATGCATAAAGGAAGTGGGTACTTAAAGTAAGTTCTCAAAACGTTACTGCAAACCAGAGCTTGCTATGCTGCTGTTGATCGTAGGCTAGCTGTTCCTCCAGAGTTATGAAGTCTAAGACTTCTGGCTCCTCCTCAACCTTAGCGACTACATGAGATAAATATATGTATATGTCAATTTAGATGCACATGAGTTCGGAGTTAATATTATTAAGACCATAAGTACTGCTATACAGGCCCAATGACTATGAAATTTTTACTGTGGTTTGTATACAACCTAAAAAGAGACTTGGCCAAATTTCATTTGCAGCACAACTCATTTGAGCCCTCTACAAATAAATGTGTATTTGGCCTTAATTGTAGTTCTTAGGGTGTTCTATGGATTTTCAGAGAATAAGCCATGACTTTCTGGAAACTAGATTTCCAGAGGGTTATAATGGAATTAGTTTCATATAATCTGAATATTCCTAGAAAAATAAATGAGCTAAATAAGTTCAGAGAATCTGAAAAATGTTTCTGGACATTTTTCATTTTCTCTGAAACAGTTTTATTAATAAAACCATTAGGTGGATCAAATGAGCTCAAATGGATCTCAAATTTTTATGGTATCTCAGGGATATTATGATGAACATTCTGGCGAAATTGAAGAATTTTCCACCAAGGGGTTCTCCAGTTAAAATTCTAAACATATTAAAATTAAAAAAATTAATTCTGGAGAAATAAGGAATTTTATACAGTGAAACTTGATCTGTTGGAAAGTAATCAGAGAGCTGAATCTAACAAAATTTGTTTCACTCGACTTGGAGTTTCCAAACAAAAGTTATGTGGGTTTGAAGTTTGAACTAAAAACTGAAATTCAGGAAATGTTTAAATCCCTGCCGGTGGGTCCCACGCGCCTGGCTTCTTCTTCCTCGGGACAACGCGCCAGACGGCGGCGGTCTCCTGCGAGGTTTGCTGGAACCGATTTCCAGGCCACCTCTTGGGCCGAAACTTGCACCCCCACGTAATTTTCCATGCTGAGTGCATTTTTAGGCTTGCCGGCGGCCGGCGATGCCCGGAAACGTGCGCGCACCGGCGACAGCAGAACCTAGGGTTCCGGTGAGGTCGGTCTTGCATTACACGGCTCCAAAAATGGTCAGAAATTGCTCGGAGAGCACTGTGGAAGCTCGAGGATGATGAACATGGACCCCCCTTCTGATGAAACGGCCCGCAACACCGAGCTCCACGGTGACCCGAGACCGTTTCCCCATGGCGGCACGAAGAACAGTGAGAAGTCGGGCACTTCTAAATCTTTTTGCTTGGCTATTCTTCAAGGATGGGCGCTAGGAATTATAGAAGCTACGTGCAAGTCAGCTCGGTTGTTGCTTGATCATGTAACTCGAATTGGAGTTTTAGCCGAGCTCGGTTCCTCTACACTAGGGTTCGGAAACCAGAAAAATTCTCGCTCTAGAGTTGATCTTTTGCCAAATGGCTTTCGGCTACACCTTCTACGCACGAAAACACACCTTTCTTGTGTAGGGAGGTGGAGGCGAGGATGGCTGTGCCGAGCTGTCCGCGGAAGCACCGAATGGCGGCAATGCTCGGGTCGCCGGAAAAACGCTCGGTTAGCTCGAGGGAGTTCGGTCACGGGCAACAAGGCGTCGAGGATGTTGCTCATGAACCCACGATGCTGTTTTGCTACTGTGAAGCCTCTGTTCGTGAGTGATCAGCCTGCTCGCGGGCGGGACCAAGAGGGCGGCGCGCTTTCGGTTGAGCTCGGCGTGAGAGAGGACGAACTCTCTGTGGATTCCAGTTGTGAGCAAACGGAGCACGTCGAAGAGGGATAAGACGTCGGGCAGCTGGTCTCCAGCACGGGAAATGAAGCAGAAGCTGGCGCCGTGTAACACCCCAAATTTTGATTCAAAACTCTAAACCATGTTCAGAGGGGAATTTAAAAATTTTGGACGTGTTGCATGTTTTGCAAAAATTCAAATTCAAACTGGAATTCAAATTATACTCAAAACAGAAAAGAAATGGAAAAAGAAAAACAGAAACGGGAAAAAAACCGGCCAGTGGGCCGAAACCCGCCAGCCGGCCCAGTTTCCCCGCGCCAGCCCGCCCCCGCGCGCGCCGCGCTGTCTCTCACAGACAGGTGGGACCCGCCTGTCATCCCTAACCCCGCGACCCCGGACTCTCTCCCGCGCGCGCGATCGCAACCGACCGGATTTCCGCGTCCCGCAGCCCGAATTCCGGTCCCAGAAGAATCCAACTCGATCACAACTGACCCACCGCCCTCCCCCGGCTATAAAAACCCCAGCCCCGATCGGTTTTTCCCACGCGATCGCCGATTTTCACTCCGGTGAGCACCGAGACTTCGCCGGTGAATTCTGGCCGATCTAAACTCGGAAACTCTGATCTAACTCGCTGGTCTTGATCCACCGCCTCCGGGGAACTTTGCAGGTGCAGAAAACCCGAAGACTTACGGTGTAAACCCAGCGCCGACGAGCTTCGCCGTGGTTTTGCCTCGGACCTCGCCGCCGATCACTTTCCAGGACCCCCGAGCTCGAGAAAACCCCCGAGGTGAGATCCCTGACCTCCCCTCTACCGATCTATGCCATAAGATCACAGTTTTAGGCAGAATTCTCGAGGATCCGAAACTTTCCGGCGAGATCGCCGCTTCCCGCCCCGTGCGCCGCCGGCAGCGCCGCCCGCGCTCGATCAGAGCGACATGGCCGCTTGTGCGCCGTTTATTTTAAATCGCACGGTAGGGTTTAAATCCCCGCGTACCGGTTCGATGTTATAATCTCAGCCGTCGGTTTAAAATCGGACGGTCCACGTCAGCCCCGCATTATAAAGACTGGAATTCTTACGTGCTACCCCCTGGGGTTCTCTGGAATTAAGAGCTAGCCCCGGAAACTTTAGATCTAGCCCCTGGAACTCCAGAAAATCATGTAAATTCATTTAAAAATCAGTTTTAGCCCCTGGACTTAATAAAAATTAGGAAAAACACCTCTGATAAGTGTAGCTAGACCCCTGGAAATTATGAAATTAATATTATAGACCCTGTAATGGGGTGAATTCATTATTTTAGCCCTGTTTAGTATTTGATTTAGAAAATTGAATATGTAACTAGTGTTTAAAAAAATTAAAAAGGGGGACAAACATAATTGTAAAAATTAATTAAAAACTTTCTCAGTACTTAGAAAACTTTGGAGTGAGATAAAAATATATTTTTGGGCTGAAATAAATCTGTTTCAACTATTATTCACATTTAATAGTATAGGGACACATTTTTAAGTAAAGAATAGTTATAGAAAAATAGGGAAAATAATTATGAAATAGTTTACATCAGAGGCCAAGGTTAAAATATGTTATTAAATTATTTAAGACCAGAATCTATACTGTTTAGATGATGTGTATTACTAATTTCATAATAAAATACACAATTATGCATAGGAATATAAATCTGAAAATATAGCAACTAATAAAAGATAAATGAAGTTTCTAAAATCCAAAGAGTTCAGTTTAGGGTTGATAGAAATTATGAAGGCACATATGGAGAAGAAAAATACTTTTCTTACATACTTGGTAGTTTAATATAAGGAATTGATTTAAAACTGAAACACACACACACACACACACATATATATATATATATATATATATATATATATATATATATATATATATATATATATATATATATATGGTATGTAAGTATAAATATGAACACCAAAGTAGGAATCATACACATATAAATAAAAGTGTGTGCAAGCCACAACTTAACACACATAAAGTAACCACAACACATATAATGGTAAAGAACTTTTATAAATATGAATGTGTGGTTTGTATAAAGTAGAAGTGTGAACTATGTCTTATGATTGTTGTTTTTCTTTTGCTATGTGTGATGGTATGAAGTAGAACCTGTTCAAGAGCAAGTTAACCCTTTTCAAGATCAGGACTACCCATTTCAAGAGCAGCAAGAAGGAGGCAAGTGTCCTTGACCACTTTGATCCTATGCTAGGATGTGTAGATAGAATTATTTGCATTGTCAAGTTAAATATGAAACCCATGCTAGGAAGTTTCCCTAGAATTGCATTACCTTGTTTCCTTGAAGCTTGGGTTGGGATTTATTTTACCATGTCATTTATTTACATGCATATGCTTAGCCATGCTTAGAATGGGATATTTGGGACATGAGATCATCAGTTTATTATACCATACTCTTGAATGAGACATTGTTAGTTATGTAGAGGTAGGGATCAAGGCAAGTTGGATGTTTTGGTTGTGTGCTGGGTGCACGAGACTTGGGTTTGTGTTTAGTACTTGCCTGGATCCTAAGGACCGGTTCATGGAGCATGTAACCCGGCTTTACAGTGCCAACCACATGCTGAGATGGGGCAGCTTGGTCAATTAATTAGGTGTATCCCCGGCGTACTTTGGGTGTGTTGGATGGTGCGGAGAGTAGGTGTCAGCTGGACTACCATATGAACCGCAAGGCTCAAGAGGGGGCCACTGCAGCGGGGTTGGAGCCTCTTGTATGCTGTTAGGGGTGAAACCTCAGTGGGCCCACGCTCGTCGGGAATCCCTTTGTAAAGGCTTCGTAGTGATCTCCTGGCCGCACACCTGGGAAGTGTGAATGTGGATCGTAGCCACTGGCATAATGGAGGTTCTTTTAGTCCACCCGGCAACGGGGGATGAAATCACTACTTGTGGGTACAGTGGTACAAACTCTGCAGAGTTAAAACTGTCTTGACAGCCATGCTCACGGTTAAGAGCGGCCTGGACTTATTCATGATTAGAGGAGTGAAGGTTTTTGGAAGTTGTGGATGTTAAGCGGGGAGCTTAACATTGGAAATGATGTTATGGTTATTTGGTTATGATGATGGGATGGGAGATTTGGACCATTTTACCTCTGTAGTAATGTAGGTGCTTAATAAGCTAAGGTGATAGGTGTTAATTGCGTAGTGCTTTAACCATGAGTTCAACCTCTCCTTGTTCTAGCCATGCATGATAAAATTTTCCCGCACTTGCTGAGTGCCATTGGTACTCAACCTTGCATATTTGTTGGTTTATATTGCTGCTCAGGTCAAGATAATGAGGTGGTGTATAATGACCAAGGCTTTGGACCCGAGGAAGGATTTTAGGTTCATGAAGACCCCCAGGCAACGCCTGTGATGGAGCCCTAAAGAATAATATTCCGCTGCTAGTTTATTTACTTGTGATGAAGCATTAGTGTCCATTGAGACATTTGCGATGTAAGACTTATTTATATTCGACACCTAGCTTGTAATAAATGATGCTTCACTATTTGTCATCACATGTATGAGAAAATGATCCTGGCATACATGTGATATTCACTTGGTTGTTCTTCGGAAAAACCGGGTGTGACAAGAGGTGGTATCAGAGCCAAGGTTGCCCGTAGGAACGTGGACCTAGGTAGAAATGGACGTATTTAAGGGCCCTATTTTTCTTAAAAACTATTTTCCAAGGTGTGGGTGGAAAAGTGTTATTAAAGGAGTCATTTTCTTCATCTTACCCCAACTTTCATTCAAAATAGGATTTTTTGTTTGAGAATTTATCTAACCTAATTTTAAATTCTTTTGTTTTAGATGGTTCGCATGATTCGCACCGCTCGTAAGTCCACGGGAGGGAGAGTTCCCGTAGTTGCCCTTCCCGAAAGAGAGGAGAGTCGTCCAGTGACGTATCTTTCCTACGGATTGGCAGTAGGAGACTTGTTGCACCGTCTTCGACGTATGCTCGAAGCCGCCGGCAATACGGGCAAGCTAATCATCCACTATAACTCCACCAGGACCATCCGTGAGAAGAGGGAAGAATGGAGTTCGGAGATGAGGATTATACACGAGAATCAGCTGCTTAAGATTCACCACTCCCCAGCTTGTCGAGCAACACAGGTTGATGCAGAGAAAGATGTCACCTGGGAGGCCATCACCTGCCAGAGTCACATCTATCGTCGCCACTTGGACAAAACTGAGTACATGTATGTCCTCCAACGTGAGAGTGGTACCACGGAGTACAAGTACCCACCGGTGCAGCAAGGGACTTCCCATGAGCACATGGACTTGTGCTTGGAGGATGCTGCTATGCTCAGCACTCGACTGCAGGAGTGTCAACAAGAGCTTCAGGATGTCCGAGACACCCTGAAGGAAACGGAGGCGTTGCTGCGAGCTTGCTTAAAGGCGAGAGAAAGAGGAGATGGGAATGAACTGTGTGTCACCGTGAGTGATCCATGGACTCCTGACTCCCCGGATCGCCGAGCAATCAGGCGTCGTCGCACTTCTCCACCAGCAGCCTCCCCACCCAAAGCAGAGTCAGAAGGTAGCCGAAATGAGGAGGAAGATCCCGAGGAGCCAGCTCAAGAGGACGAGTAGTGTAGAGTCTTTCCCCTAGCTAGCAAGAGGTCGAGTAGTCGAGTCGTTACGTAGTTAATGGTGTGATGATGCTTGGTGTGTGACGTGAGTTGTGGAAGCCATGAGCAATTGTCCACAGCCTCGTTTTCATTTTGTTTTGCTTTGGTGTGTGAACCCATAGGAAATAATAGAGCATTTATTTGGTGTGAGATATAAACCCTCGTAAAATTTTAACAAAGCCTCAACACCTCAAAGCACCAACAAATGAAAGTAGTAAGATGATACTAAATGATATCAAATTAACATATGTTGATTCTGCCAGATGGCCGGAAGAGGAAAAGGACGTGCTGCCAACCCCGCCAACAACAACGATGAGGCATGCAACCCTCATCTTTCTGGAGGCCAGGACCGGGGTGGTCGCCGTGAAGAAGTTTATCCTCTCCACCAAATGCTGGAGAATCAAAATCAGCTTATCCAGAACTTGAATCAAGTGGTGGCCAACTTGCATCAAGTTCCACCTCCACAAGCTGCACCACGCCAACCAAGGTTGAGTGAGTTTCTAGGAACTCAACCTCCAAAGTTTGCAAGTGCTGCTGAACCTCTGGAGGCAGATGATTGGCTGAAGACCATTGAAAGTAAGATGAGGATCATACAGTGCCAAGGGTATGAGAGGGTGCTGTTTGCCTCTCATCAATTGCATGGACCTGCTGCTGATTTGTGGACCACCTACGTGGCTGCCCATCATGACCCTGAGAACATCACTTGGGAAGAGTTCAAGCATAGCTTCCGCAACCATTACATCCCAAGAGGTGAACTCAAAAACAAGAGGAAAGAGTTTCTGGGACTGCAGCAGGGAAACATGACGGTGAGGGAATACCTCACTAAATTTACTCAATTATCCCGTTATGCCCCACGGGACATAGAGACTGATGAGCAGAAACAAGATTGTTTCGTGGAAGGGCTTACCGCAGAAATGCAGTGTGCAATGTCCTCAAATGAGTATGAAAGCTTTCAAAAGATGGTGGACAGAGCATTTGTGGTGGAAAGAAAGCTAAAGGCCCTGGAAAATGAGAATAAGAGGAAGGCCGGGTGGTCACATCAAGCCTCAGGGAGCAACACCCGCCCACGTATGATGCAGCAACCTACGGGGCAGACGAGCCGTGCTGCGGTACCCTATTCAGCACCAAGAGGGTACAACCCGAACTTCAGGCCTCCCACAGCACCAGCACAGCCGCCACGTCAGTTTGTGCAGCAGCCTCGCCCCGCATATCCACCTCGACCAGCAGTGCAAGGACCCCCAAACCAACCCCAAGACAACAAGGGCCCAGCATCTAAGATTGGGGTGCAATGTTTCAGCTGTGGTGAAGTGGGGCACTACGCCCATAAATGCCCAAAGAAGAAGCCTGCGCCGCCACAACAGCAGAATGTATTGAGAGGACGGGTGAACCATGTCACTATGGAGGAAGCACAAGAGGCCCCTGACGTGGTAGTTGGTAAGTTTCCTGCCAATTTACACCTTGCAACTCTGCTGTTTGATTCTGGTGCTACCCACTCGTTCATTGCTCAAGGGTTTGTTAAGAAGCATGACCTAGCAACCACACAAATGAACCATATGCTAGCGGTAAACTCTCCAGGTGGAGAAATAAGGACAAGACAAGTGTGTCCCAAAGTGAGCCTAGACATTAATGGGGTAGTATTTACGGCTAACCTCATAGTGATAGATTCACAAGGGATAGATATTATTTTGGGTATGGATTGGTTGACCAAACATAAAGGAATCATCCATTGTTCGACCAGAACGGTGGAACTAACTCACCCCAGTGGTACCAGAGTAAAGTTCATAACAATACACGAGCCTAGGAGGGACATTAAGTTAAATCAAGTGGAGGTGAAAGTTGAGGAAATCAGGACCATTAGGGAATATCCAGATGTTTTTCCGGAGGAGTTGCCAGGTATGCCTCCCGACCGTGACGTGGAATTCGCAATTGAGCTAGTACCGGGAACAGCCTCGATATACAAGAGACCTTATCGAATGGACTCCAAGCAGCTAGAAGAGCTCAAGGATCATTTGAGAGAATTGACGGAGAAGGGGTATATTCGCCCTAGTTCCTCACCATGGGGAGCTCCGGTGATATTTGTGCCCAAGAAAGACGGAACCCAAAGGTTATGCGTGGATTACCGTGCCTTGAATGAGGTAACCATCAAAAACAAGTACCCATTACCCCGCATTGAAGACTTGTTTGATCAGTTGAGGGGAGCTTGTGTGTTCTCGAAAATTGATCTCAGGTCGGGATACCACCAACTCAAGATAAGGCAATCAGATATTCCCAAGACAGCTTTCGTATCTCGGTACGGACTGTATGAATACACTGTCATGCCTTTTGGGCTAACCAATGCCCCGGCATATTTCATGTACCTCATGAACAAGGTATTCATGGAATATCTGGACAAATTTGTGGTGGTTTTCATAGATGATATTCTCGTCTTCTCCAAAGATGAAGAAGAACATGAGAAACATCTAAGGTTGGTGTTACAGAGGCTGAGAGAACACCAACTATATGCCAAGTTGAGCAAGTGTGAGTTTTGGCTGAAGAGAGTTCCCTTTTTAGGACATATAATCTCGGAGGGATGAATCTCCGTAGATCCCGCCAAAATCGAGGATATCCAGAAGTGGAAAACCCCTGAAAATGCCGGGGAAGTTCGAAGCTTTTTGGGATTGGCTGGATACTATCGACGGTTTATTGAGGGATTCTCCAAGATCTCGAGACCTCTCACCAAACTGTTGGAAAAGGGAATCACATTCACCTGGACGCCACAGTGCGATACGAGCTTTCAGGAGCTAAAGAAAAGATTGACAACAGCCCCAGTGTTGGTTATGCCAGATATGCAGAAGAATTTCACAGTGTACTGCGATGCCTCTGGAAATGGGTTGGGATGTGTTCTCATGCAAGAAGGACATTTCGTGGCTTATGCATCCCGGCAGCTTCGGAAGCACGAGAAGAACTATCCTATTTACATGACCTAGAACTAGCTGCAGTGGTACACGCGTTGAAAATTTGGCGGCACTATTTGATGGGGAAGAGGACAGAAATATATACGGATCATAAGAGTTTGAAGTACATATTCACACAACCAGATCTCAACCTCAGACAAAGGAGATGGTTAGAGCTAATCAATGACTTTGATGTGGGCATCAACTATCATCCCGGGAAAGCAAACGTCGTGGCCGATGCTTTGAGTCGGAAAGTGCAGGTCAATAAGTTGAGCTTGAAGGACATGCCTGCAGAATTGAAGGACGAGGTTATAAGGCTCAATCTATGTCTAGTAAATAGTGGTGAAGCCATCGCCATGGAAGTGGACTCCACACTCGAGCAAGACATACGCGAGGGCCAAAAGAATGATGAGAAGATACAAGAGATCAGACAACTCATTAAGGAAAATAAAGCTCCTGGTTTTAGAGAGGATGAACAGGGAACGGTGTGGCACGGGAAAAGGATCTGTGTGCCAGAAGTAAAAGAGATCCGTGAATTAATTTTGAAGGAGGCTCACGATTCTGACTATTCCATTCATCCTGGGAGTACGAAGATGTACCAGGACCTCAAAGGCAGGTATAGGTGGTATGGCATGAAGCGAGATGTCGCGGAACATGTTGCCCTATGTGACACATGTCAGTTGGTGAAAGCTGAACATCAACAACCCGCGGGATTACTGCAACCACTAAAAGTGCCTGAATGGAAGTGGGAAGAAATCAGCATGGATTTTGTCGTGGGATTGCCTAGGACCCAATCCGGGTATGATTCAATATGGGTCATTATTGATAGGCTAACCAAGGTAGCTCATTTCATTCCGGTGAAAGAAAGCTACAGTGGATCCAAATTGGCAGAATTGTACATGTCAAGGATTGTGTGTTACCATGGAGTGCCAAAGAAGATAGTGTCGGACCGAGGGACACAGTTCACCTCGAGGTTTTGTCAAAAGTTGCATGAAACCATGGAAACCCATCTGAATTTCAGCTCTGCCTATCATCCTCAAACTGACGGGCAGACGAAGAGAACCAATCAGATCCTTGAAGATATGTTAAGGGCATGTGCACTCAAAAACAATAGGAGTTGGGACAAGAACCTACCGTATGCGGAGTTTTCCTATAAAAACAGTTATCAAGCTAGTATGAAGATGTCACCCTTTGAAGCTTTGTATGGAAGGAAGTGCAGAACTCCCCTATTTTGGAACCAAACAGGAGAAAGTAAAGTGTTTGGTCCAGAAGTGCTACAAGAAGCCGAGGCAAAGGTGAGGGAGATTCGCAACAACTTGAGGATAGCACAAACACGCCAGAAGAGTTATGCTGATGTACGAAGAAGAGAGCTCGTTTTCAACGTGGGAGACTATGTTTATCTCAAGGTGTCCCCTATCAGAGGACTTCGTCGGTTCAAGGTGAAAGGGAAGTTGTCGCCTCGATACATCGGACCCTTTCAAGTTTTGGAAAGAAAAGGCGAAGTGGCGTACCAACTAGAGTTACCGGTTCATCTATCGGACGTGCACGATGTATTTCATGTGTCACAACTCAAGAAATGTCTGAGGACACCTGAAGAGGTGTTACCCATGAATGAAGTGGATGTAGCTGAGGATTTGTCTTATGCCAAGCAACCATACAAGATTTTGGAGACGATGGAACGCCTCACCCGAAACAAGAGAATCCGGATGTGCAAGGTGCAATGGAAGCATCACTCAGAAGAGGAAGCCACCTGGGAACGGGAAGATGAGCTAAAGGCACAATTTCCGGAATTGTTCTCTTAGAAACACCAATCTCGAGGACGAGATTTCTTTTAAGGGGGGTAGAGCTGTAACACCCCAAATTTTGATTCAAAACTCTAAACCATGTTCAGAGGGGAATTTAAAAATTTTTGGACGTGTTGCATGTTTTGCAAAAATTCAAATTCAAACTGGAATTCAAATTATACTCAAAACAGAAAAGAAATGGAAAAAGAAAAACAGAAACGGGAAAAAAACCGGCCAGTGGGCCGAAACCCGCCAGCCGGCCCAGTTTCCCCGCGCCAGCCCGCCCCCGCGCGCGCTGCGCTGTCTCTCACAGACAGGTGGGACCCGCCTGTCATCCCTAACCCCGCGACCCCGGACTCTCTCCCGCGCGCGCGATCGCAACCGACCGGATTTCCGCGTCCCGCAGCCCGAATTCCGGTCCCAGAAGAATCCAACTCGATCACAACTGACCCACCGCCCTCCCCCGGCTATAAAAACCCCAGCCCCGATCGGTTTTTCCCACGCGATCGCCGATTTTCACTCCGGTGAGCACCGAGACTTCGCCTGTGAATTCTGGCCGATCTAAGCTCGGAAACTCTGATCTAACTCGCTGGTCTTGATCCACCGCCTCCGGGGAACTTTGCAGGTGCAGAAAACCCGAAGACTTACGGTGTAAACCCAGCGCCGACGAGCTTCGCCGTGGTTTTGCCTCGGACCTCGCCGCCGATCACTTTCCAGGACCCCCGAGCTCGAGAAAACCCCCGAGGTGAGATCCCTGACCTCCCCTCTACCGATCTATGCCATAAGATCACAGTTTTAGGCAGAATTCTCGAGGATCCGAAACTTTCCGGCGAGATCACCGCTTCCCGCCGCCGTGCGCCGCCGGCAGCGCCGCCCGCGCTCGATCAGAGCGACGTGGCCGCTTGTGCGCCGTTTATTTTAAATCGCACGGTAGGGTTTAAATCCCCGCGTACCGGTTCGATGTTATAATCTCAGCCGTCGGTTTAAAATCGGACGGTCCACGTCAGCCCCGCATTATAAAGACTGGAATTCTTACGTGCTACCCCCTGGGTTTCTCTGGAATTAAGAGCTAGCCCCGGAAACTTTAGATCTAGCCCCTGGAACTCCAGAAAATCATGTAAATTCATTTAAAAATCAGTTTTAGCCCCTGGACTTAATAAAAATTAGGAAAAACACCTCTGATAAGTGTAGCTAGACCCCTGGAAATTATGAAAATTAATATTATAGATCCTGTAATGGGGTGAATTCATTATTTTAGCCCTGTTTAGTATTTGATTTAGAAAATTGAATATGTAACTAGTGTTTAAAAAAAATAAAAAGGGGGACAAACATAATTGTAAAAATTAATTAAAAACTTTCTCAGTACTTAGAAAACTTTGGAGTGAGATAAAAATATATTTTTGGGCTGAAATAAATCTGTTTCAACTATTATTCACATTTAATAGTATAGGGACACATTTTTAAGTAAAGAATAGTTATAGAAAAATAGGGAAAATAATTATGAAATAGTTTACATCAGAGGCCAAGGTTAAAATATGTTATTAAATTATTTAAGACCAGAATCTATACTGTTTAGATGATGTGTATTACTAATTTCATAATAAAATACACAATTATGCATAGGAATATAAATCTGAAAATATAGCAACTAATAAAAGATAAATGGAGTTTCTAAAATCCAAAGAGTTCAGTTTAGGGTTGATAGAAATTATGAAGGCACATATGGAGAAGAAAAATACTTTTCTTACATACTTGGTAGTTTAATATAAGGAATTGATTTAAAACTGAAACACACACACACACACACACACACACACACACACACACACACACACACACATATATATATATATATATATATATATATATATATATATATATGGTATGTAAGTATAAATATGAACACCAAAGTAGGAATCATACACATATAAATAAAAGTGTGTGCAAGCCACAACTTAACACACATAAAGTAACCACAACACATATAATGGTAAAGAACTTTTATAAATATGAATGTGTGGTTTGTATAAAGTAGAAGTGTGAACTATGTCTTATGATTGTTGTTTTTCTTTTGCTATGTGTGATGGTATGAAGTAGAACCTGTTCAAGAGCAAGTTAACCCTTTTCAAGATCAGGACTACCCATTTCAAGAGCAGCAAGAAGGAGGCAAGTGTCCTTGACCACTTTGATCCTATGCTAGGATGTGTAGATAGAATTATTTGCATTGTCAAGTTAAATATGAAACCCATGCTAGGAAGTTTCCCTAGAATTGCATTACCTTGTTTCCTTGAAGCTTGGGTTGGGATTTATTTTACCATGTCATTTATTTACATGCATATGCTTAGCCATGCTTAGAATGGGATATTTGGGACATGAGATCATCAGTTTATTATACCATACTCTTGAATGAGACATTGTTAGTTATGTAGAGGTAGGGATCAAGGCAAGTTGGATGTTTTGGTTGTGTGCTGGGTGCACGAGACTTGGGTTTGTGTTTAGTACTTGCCTGGATCCTAAGGACCGGTTCATGGAGCATGTAACCCGACTTTACAGTGCCAACCACATGCTGAGATGGGGCAGCTTGGTCAATTAATTAGGTGTATCCCCGGCGTACTTTGGGTGTGTTGGATGGTGCGGGGAGTAGGTGTCAGCTGGACTACCATATGAACCGCAAGGCTCAAGAGGGGGCCACTGCAGCGGGGTTGGAGCCTCTTGTATGCTGTTAGGGGTGAAACCTCAGTGGGCCCATGCTCGTCGGGAATCCCTTTGTAAAGGCTTCGTAGTGATCTCCTGGCCGCACACCTGGGAAGTGTGAATGTGGATCGTAGCCACTGGCATAATGGAGGTTCTTTTAGTCCACCCGGCAACGGGGGATGAAATCACTACTTGTGGGTACAGTGGTACAAACTCTGCAGAGTTAAAACTGTCTTGACAGCCGTGCTCACGGTTAAGAGCGGCCTGGACTTATTCATGATTAGAGGAGTGAAGGTTTTTGGAAGTTGTGGATGTTAAGCGGGGAGCTTAACATTGGAAATGATGTTATGGTTATTTGGTTATGATGATGGGATGGGAGATTTGGACCATTTTACCTCTGTAGTAATGTAGGTGCTTAATAAGCTAAGGTGATAGGTGTTAATTGCGTAGTGCTTTAACCATGAGTTCAACCTCTCCTTGTTCTAGCCATGCATGATAAAATTTTCCCGCACTTGCTGAGTGCCATTGGTACTCAACCTTGCATATTTGTTGGTTTATATTGCTGCTCAGGTCAAGATAATGAGGTGGTGTATAATGACCAAGGCTTTGGACCCGAGGAAGGATTTTAGGTTCATGAAGACCCCCGGGCAACGCCTGTGATGCAGCCCTAAAGAATAATATTCCGCTGCTAGTTTATTTACTTGTGATGAAGCATTAGTGTCCATTGAGACATTTGCGATGTAAGACTTATTTATATTCGACACCTGGCTTGTAATAAATGATGCTTCACTATTTGTCATCACATGTATGAGAAAATGATCCTGGCATACATGTGATATTCACTTGGTTGTTCTTCGGAAAAACCGGGTGTGACACGCCGGTCCTCCGCTCGGTGGCGCGCTCAGCTGCAACCCGAGAAACAAGGAACCGAGTCCTCAGTCGGTTCTCTGCCTTGTGAGGCTGACATGAGGGCCCCACTCCCAATTTTAACCTCTAAAATTCAATTTTTCCCACCGCTCAAAACAGTAAGGATCTTCCTACCCTTGGTCATTTGATCAATCACCCAAATTGGGATTTGGTTTGTAAAGTGATCAAATTGTGGAATTGGTTTGATTGAATTTGCAGCACATTTGAACTGAAATTCAAATTTGATTTGAATTTAGCCAAAATAGCTCATGTCAAGATCAACTCCAAATGGAGTGAAAATTGGTGTGTCAGCTCACAAAAATGTGCTGAGTGTGAATATGAATACCAGTTTTGAATTCTTGGAGGTGGAAGGAGTTTGAATTTAAATTTAAGTTCAGACTAGCCTCTTTCTAATTATACACAAAAATACCTCAAGAGTTTTTGATTTGGGTGAAATTTGGCATGAGCATTCCTAGCAAGGTGTAGGAGTTTTTCATATGCTCATCCCCTATATGATGCATGTGGGAAATATCACTTTTGCATTTTGTGAGTTTATCCTATAATGACTATGTTGATGGTGATTACTTGCTCTTCAAATGTGTTCATAAACTTTCCTCAAATGAGGTGTGTGTGGTGTGATGAACATTTTTAGAAAATGGAAAACCTGGGCCCTTACAAAAGAGGGCAACCGAGGGGCGGTAAGGCGCGTGAGCTGAGCAGGTGGGGCCACACGTTGGATGAAACGGTCCCTCACGTGGGTAAGACATGTGATGATCAACTTCCTCGGCGTCCTTATCTCCTGTGGCGTGCGCTGGAGCGGTGAGAACGATTGGGGCGGCTGCGAGCAGGAGGTGGCGCGCGCTGGGCCAAAGAAGAAGGTGGTTGTTCTGCTGTGGTTGACATATGGGGTCCACTCCTGCCCTCTCCAATTTCCAAATTTCCATTTAAATTAGTAAGCAAGCTCCAAATTTACTCCATCTTGGTAGCAAGGTTGAGTTTGATCTGAGGAGCTCCAATATGGCTTCAGACTTCAAAATTCACAAGTATGACATTGAAGTTTAAATTTGAAGCTCTCATGTGTGACGGACCGGAATCCGTACAATTCAGGATCACAAAGGGTGATGCCGCACGATGCAACACCTGACAGCACACACACGGTAAGGAAAACATAGTATTACATTCCAACTTACTGAATTTGTACAAAAGTAGTACAAACCTTCAGTTTACATATAATTTAAAGAGTTTAACTGCAGCGGAAATTAACTATACAACTCACACCTAACTCTAAGTAGCAAAAATCAGCTGTTTAGCCCTACGGACAACCCACACTAGCTACACTCTAGCTTCAGGGCGGCGCACACGACTCCCACTCAGTCGTAGTTCCCGAAGGAGGGTAGACCTCCCCAGTGAACTCGTACTCCATCTCACTGGGGTACTCCTCACCTGCAAACACTCATAGCAGCAACAGTGAGCACGATGGCTCAGCAAGACTTATCCGACTCTCCTATACAAGAAACTCTACATGCAAGTCATACCAAAGATAGGATGGAAATTTGCAGCAATGGACACGCCTACAAGTTCATCCTTAGTTCATATTTTTAGCCACAAGTTAAAGGTTCATAAATCAGAAATTTAGTGAGCAATATTTGGTGGCACACATGTTGCAATACAATTTTTCATAACAGCAATAATTCATCACACTCATACCACATATTTACTACGTCACGACACAGTGAACAAGAGGTACTCATGACCGCAAGGGATGGTGTAAAGGTCCCAAAAATATGAATACAAAGAAACTCATGTTTGCACAAAGTTGGTTTCATGTGTATGATAAACGGGACTTGTTTAAATTTTTCCACATGTGATAATACACATGAGAGCTCTTTCTAAACAAGCTTACGGTTACTTATATGCTTGGACCCTAGGTGGATTAAAACCACATGTTTTAAGTCTCATGTGCAATGGAAAGTTTAAAAATCATATTTTGAACTAAATGTTCAACTCAAATTTCAAATGAGGGCAACACAATGGAAATTTCAAACTATTGTGTTAAAAAGATCATTTGCAGCAGCTAAACCAAAAATCAGATTCCATATTTGAGTTCCTTAGGTCCAAATTAGTGGGTATGCAAAGTTTCACAAAATTTTGAAATGTTTTTTGCTATCCATTTTCCAAATATATTCAAATTTGCAATGGATTCAAATATACATTTAAATTTGGATGAAACTTGCCCAATTCTCCAAATATAATTCAGATGTGAACTCCCACAATTGATTTTCATCATTTGCCAAATTTTGGAGATCTTTTGAGGGATAAGGAGTGACTGCCTTGTGGGACCCACATGTCATTGGGGGCAGCAAAAATTGCAAAAGAACTTCACAGCCCGACACCGCGATGCCACCTCCCGAGCAGCTGCTGGACTCCCGACCTCGCCCTTATCAGCTCACAGCGGGGATGTGTGCCTCACCAAACCGAGAAAACCCTCGTGCTACACCTCCTCCACGCAACAGCGCTTTGTCTCCGGGAGTTCTTGCCGCCGGCGAGCTCACACACCGGGTATCGGTCGCCAACACGTCTCGCGAGCTTTGACATCCGGCCGAACGTGAAAACGGCATCGCCCAGGCCCCCTGAAGCTTGTCAAAGCGAGTTTCGAGTGCCCAGTGGGCTACAATCATGTCGGCAAGATTTTTCTTCTCCAGCGGACCGACCTCGGTGTCTCGACGTCGAACCATGTCTCTACGGTGTTTCACGCATAACAAAGCAACGAATAAGGTTGGTTAGCACCTCCCCTTGCTGTCCATCAAGTATGGAATCATTTCATAGGACAACTTAGCCATAATTTAGGTTTTCCTCACGGCGGTTTCTTCGGGCCGCCGGCATCAAACCGTGAAATTCTCATCTGATGCATAGGGGCTCTCAAATCTGTTCTAGGGACATGATCCTTAGCCTCCTACGGACCTCCTCGACCAAACGGAGCTCAATTTCATCAACCCTAGCCGTAGAACGTCGAGTTCTTCTTCGTCGCCGCGCAAAACGTCTCGGGCGCACGGCGACGGCATACCTAGCAGCCTCTCTGAGCAAATTTGCATGCACGTCGATGATCTACACCCTCCAATGGTTCTGTAGGGGCGATAATCATCGAGTTTGGCGGGCTAGCGCGGCAGGGCGACGTCGCCGAAAGTCGGTTTGAGCCGCCACTCGGTGCGAGCTAAGCTAGAGCCACTCCCGGCCGGGGGAAGTTCCTCCAACATGTTCAGTGGACAGTTTTAGGGGCTGGCGGCAAGTGGCATCGCAGGAGGTGACCGGATGGCCAAAATCCGGCGAGCTCCGGCAAGCTCGGTGGCGTAGGCGCGCGGGAATCCGGAGGTTGAAGAAGACCTGCCTGGTCCCACTGTCAGTGAGAGGCTGATTAAAAGTGTGATCTTCTGTGCACCTAATCAGTCTGTGGCAACGCGGGAGATATCCCTGTGGCCTGTGTGTCGTTGATCCAGCACGTGACACGTGCCCCCTGGACCCACAGTCAGGTTTAAACTTTTCCCGGTTTAAATTGAATTCCAGATTTTCACCAAACTTTAGAAGAGCATAACTTTGGCTAGGAAACTCAAAATTTAGTGATTCAAATTGGGTTAGATTCAGATCGAAAAAATATATCCAAATATGCATCCAATTTGTATGAAAGTCATTATTTAATTCTGAAAATTATTTAGAGCTTTTGAGCAAAAGAATTTTGGTGGAGTTTGGTTTATGCAAAAATCCTCAAATCATACCAGAATATTCCTTAGGATATTATTGAACTCCTGTAAAAATTTCAGCTCATTTGGAGTTTTCTTTAATTAGGGGAATTCAGATTTCAAGTTACTGTGTTCAAATGAATACAGAAACATTTTCAGAGAATTCCCAAAACTTGGAAATACAGTTCTGGGCAATTCTTAGCTCCGAAAATCCTAGGAACATTCATGCGGGCTCTATGAACTATAATTGAAATTTTAGTTCACCAAGGTTGACATGAACATGTGAGTTACTTCAGAATTAATTTCTTTTGCCTTAATTGCTTAGATAATTGTTCTGAATAAACCACTTAGTGAAAAGTGCTAATTTTTGGTTCAGATGACTTTCTTGTGACAAGGAACTCAAATGACAATTTTCAGCTCTATTGGAGCTCTGGATCACCACTGTTCTGTTTAACCTCTTTAGGTGATCAAAACACAAGTGGGGAAAACACTTAGCACTTAAACATGTTGATTAACCCATACCCAAACCTTAGCACCTGTGTCATTTTAAATTCTTAACCAGAGTTCCAGTTTTTAAAACTTGTCATTAGAGCTTATTAGCAAAAGCTTTAAAGTTAAATACTTGTGCATATTCATAACGTGTAGCATCTACGTGAGGACTTGTGAAGAAATCGAAGTGGAGATCAAAGAGGGAGGAAAGCGAGTGATCAAGCCTCAAGTGATCTTCACTAACTCAATATATATTAGTCACCTGCAAAACAGGCAAGCCCCGGTTTGCATACAAGCATTTTTATAAAGTCTTTTCATTTCTAGAGATCATAGCTTTGAATGGTTGATTGCATTAGGTCTAGATGATATTGAATACCCAATTGCATGACCACAATTACCTAAGAGAGAAAGGGTAGACTAGCACTTCCTCGAGTGGATTTGGCTATGATAAATGTTAGTAGGAAAGGTCCGGTAGAAGTTGAGTAGTTGGAATCTACTCACGAGTTTAGGGCTTGGTTTTATCGGAACGGGTCAAGAATATAAACATTGAGGAAAGTTCACACTTAAGAAATGGAGACCGGGCAGGGAGGTTTAGATGCAGAAGGCTGTGGATCGTGCGTGCATAGCCCTGCCTGTGTCGGTTAAGGCCCGTCCGTACTTGGCCCTGTTGGACAAGTTTGAGTTGTGTACCGGGCGCATACTGGCTATATGGGACCAAGGAAACCGATGTACCTTGTGAGATCCACATTGGAATTTTTCTAACCATCTTAGGCTTTTGGCGTCAGGATAGCAGGAGGTAACTCGCTCAAGAACATATCACTGCGGGTATGTACCTTGAGGGAGCTTGCTATTCGAGGCAGTTAGACTGCGTCCTGTGTGGAAGAACTTGGGAAAGGTGGCCGCGTACAACATCAGTCGAGGTTGCTGCCAGCAACTCGGAGGATGGGTGTACATGTCGTGTAGTCCGGGCGTGTACTGATTCGAATCACCATCGCTCGCGGTCATATGTGCATACTTGCCCACTGCGTCTTTACGTAGTAAGAAATGAACAGGTTTCCTTTTGAATATTGATAAGGCTTATGATTTACCTTTTAATGGAACCATGCTTCCTGTAGACATAGTGCTAATTAAAGTTTACTTCACTTTGTGCAAGAAGCATCGCAACAGAGCATTTCTTGTTTGATTGTGGAGTTGCGATGCTGTTCGGCTCAAGATCTTTAAAATGAGGCTTAAAATCTGAAAGTTAAGTGTAAAGGTCCCAAAAATATGAATACAAAGAAACTCAAGTTTGCATAAACATTGGTTTCATGTGTATGAAAAATTGGACTTGTTTAAACTTTTCCACATGCGATAATACACATGCGAGCTCTCTTCACACTACTCAACTATTTATTTGAAAACTTGGAACCCAAAAGGGATTTGAACCCAAGGTGGAAATGTTCTCATGTGTGTGAGGAAGTTAAATTCATGTTTTGGAATAAACTTTGTTCAACTCAAATTTCAAACTGTTGTGTTGAAAATCTCATTTGCAGCAGCCAAACCAAAAATCAGGTTTCATATTTGAATTCCTTAGATCCAAATTAGTGGGTATGCAAAGTTTCATGAACTTTTGAAATGTTTTGCTATCCATTTTCCAATTGGATTTAAATTGGCAATGAATTCTAACACACGTTTAAATTTGGATGGAACTTGCCCAATTATCCAAGTGCACCTCAGTTTTAAACTTTCCACAATTGAATTTCCCCATTTGCAAATTTTGGAGATATTTTAGAGAGGATAATAGGGAATGTGGGATCCACTTGACAGCTACATTTTAAAAGGAATTCTAGTGAGTGAGTAGTCTGTGTTTTGCTGCTTGAGGCGGTTTCACTCGAGCAGAAGCGAGCAGCGCCCGGGTGACACCGAGCAGCGCCGAAGCCATATCCTCCCTTGTTTCCCTTGCGCTAGCACTCCCCTCGGCGACCTCATCCCTCACTGCCGTGTTTCTTTTCGCCCACAGAACCGAGCATGCCTCTGTTTCCTTCTCTTCCTCGCGCACACGACAACAGAGGCTGCCGCACCCCGTCAATCCCTCGACCACCCACCAGCTCACGTGCAAACCTCGGCTGAGCATCAAAACAACACCACAATAACCCCCACGATTTACTCGCACCACAGCCGAGCGGTTCTTGGCTTTCCAATCAGGAACAAGCTTTCCCACGGCGACCGAGAGCAACAACCGAAGGGAGGCTCCCATGGACAGCCTCACCTAGAGACTCTCACAGCCAAACAAGGGCACCATTGGACGCGCCAAGACTCCACGCTGCTCACCTCCGAAGATCAAGCCAAGTGGTTGATCGTCGCCGGAGTAATTTCAATTTTTCTTCCGGCCGGTGCAAAACCACCTTCGTGTAAGAAAACTCCAAATTCCCGATTTATTCTTGTTTAGAGCCCACGAAATTGCACTCACAGGAGCTACACTTGATGGCGCACGAGTTTGCTTCCAAATCCTAGCATGGAACCACGTGTAGCCAGTGTATTCCGAGCTTTTCTAACGGCACAAATGGCGGAAAGTCTCGGGCGCACGGTGAGACCCACCTTGGAGCTTTTCCCGGGCCTTTTCACCACCTTGTCGAGCTTCTCTAGCATCCACTGATGCTTTAGGGCCGTTTAAACGGGCAGTTGGCGGGCTAGCATGTCGGGGGGACGTCGCTGAACCTCCACCGAGCCGCCGCACCGTCGCGAGCTAGGTTAGAGCCGACGCCGGTGTGGGGAAAGCTCACCAACGTGTTCAACACATGAAATAAGGGGCTAGCAGCGAGTGGTAGCTCAGGAGATGGCCGGAATGGCATTTTTCGAGAGGCTCCGGCGAGCTCAGCGGCACGGGGCGTGGGAGTCGCGAGGTTGAAGAAGGCCTCACTGGGCCCGCGTGTCAGTCGCTCAGGAAGAAGAGGTTGGATCCTCTGTAACACCGGATCAGTTGTGTCCGTGCAGGAAATAACTCTGTGGCCCGTGTGGCTTTGTTCCAGCACGTGACACGTGTCCCCAGGACCCACCATCAGGTTTGAATTTTCCCCGGTTTAATTCATATTGCAGATTTCCTTTAAAACTTTAGAAGGCCATAACTTTTGCTAGGAAACTCCAAATTTAGTGATTCAAATTGGGTTAGATTCAGATTGACAAACTCTATCCAAATATGCAACCCAATTTGTATGAAGTGATTATTTAATTCTGTAAAATTCTTTTCTGAGCTTTTCTAACGGCGCAAATTCTGTATGCAACCCAATTTATTAGCAAAAGCTTTACAATTAAATGCATATGCATATTCATAATGTGTAGCATCTACATGAGGACTTGTGAAGGAAGTGAAGTGAGATTTCAAAGACAAGGTGATCGAGTGATCAAGCCTCAAGTGATTGATGACACTAACTGATTGTAATCTTAGTTACCTGCAAAACAGGCAAGCCCCGGTTTGCATTCGAGCAGTTTTATAAAGTATTTCCATTTCTAGAGATCATAGCTTTGAATGTTTGATTGCATTAGGTCTAGTGGATATTGAAAACCCAACTGCATGACCAGAATGTCCTAAGAGAGAAAGGGTAGATTAGCACCTCCTCGAGTGGATATGGCTACGCTAAATGTTAGTAGGAAAGGTCCCATAGAAGTCGAGTAGTTGGAATCTACTCGCGAGTTTAGGGCTTGGTTTATTCGGAGCGGGTCAAGAATAGATACATTGAGGAAAGTTCACAAGTAAGAAATGGAGACCAGGCAGGGAGGTTTAGATGCAGCAGGCTTCGGATCGTGCGTGCATAGCCCTGCCTGTGTCGGTTAAGGCTCGTCCGTACTTGGCCCGGTTGGACAAGTTTGAGTTGTGTACCGGGCGAATACTGGCTATATGGGACCCAGGAAACCGATGTACCTTGTGAGATCCACATTGGAACTTTTCTAACGTCTTAGGCTTTCGGCGTCAGGATAGCAGGAGGTAACTCGATCAAGAACATATCACTGCGGGTATGTACCTTGAGCGAGCTTGCTATTCGAGGCAGTTAGACTGCGTCCTGTGTGGAAGAACTTGGGAAAGGTGGCCGCGTACAACATCAGTCAAGGTTGCTGCCGGCAACTCGGAGGATGGGTGTACGTGTCGTGTAGTCCGGGCTTGTATTGATTCGATTCACCGTCGCTCGCGGTCATATGAGCATACATGCCCACTGCGTCTTGGCGTAGTAAGAACTGAATTGGTTTCCTGTTGAATATTGATAAGGCTTATGATTTAGCTTTGTAATGGAACCATGCTTGCTGTAGAGAGTACAAATTAAAGTTTACTTCACTTTTTGCAAGAAGCATCGCAACAAAGCGTTTCTTGTTTGATTGTGGAGTTGCGATGCTGTTCGGCTCATGGTCTTTACAATGATTCTTAAAATCTGAAAGATAAGGATCAGCATTAGGTGAGTCCTTTATGCAAATCTAGCTAACCTAATTGCAACCCGTCGTGCATGTAGAGTTTCTTGTTTAGGACAGACGGATCAGTCTTGCTGAGCCTATGTGCTCACTCTTTCTATATGAATGGTTTTGCAGGTTAACATCGATGCTAAGAAGAAGGTTCTCCGGTGAGACTCTGGAGATTTCTGAGTCGTTTAACACATGGAGAACCCAGCCGCTGCAATGTCTTCGTGTTGCTAGCGAGAGGAGTCCGCGGGCTGGACCTCTTCTCGAGTTCTCATTAATTATTTGACGTGAGCTGATTATAGTCTTCCGCTGTAGCTATTTGATGTAAATTATTTACAACGAACATTTGTAAGCTTTGCTTTTGATTTATGTAATACATGTTTTCCTTATATGTGTGCTGTTGGGTGCCGCATAATACGGCACCACCCAATGCGAGTCCCGGGCGACACGGCCCCGTGAATGAATGGGTGGCTGGGTCCCGTCAGCGTGGTATCAGAGCCGCATTGCTAATAGCACAAAGAATAAAGATCATATTACGACAAAAACTTAGGATACGGTGAGGATACGGTACTAGAGCCACATAAGGATTACTATATTAGCCTAATATGAAGGTGGCAACCTAACTTATTTGCTATGTTGGAAAATCGTGCATCTTGGGACGTTCTATGTCTTTGGGGGTGCATGTAAGCGCTGTCCACCAGTGCGCACGAGCTGAAGGGTGGAGCCCCACGGGTGGCAGGTAACCCGGCCAGCTTTAGTATCCTCTACGACTTCATGTCGTTTGGGGTACTCGAGCAACACCCTTCCCTGACATGCTACGGGAAAGTATGGGATACCCCGTCCTGTGGTTAGTAACGTGAACACGTAGCTCAAGGCATGTTTGGCTTGAGAACACCTGTGCGAGTGATGACGGACGGGTGTACGAATTGTATTGGGACCGGGTTTGGTTTGCAGCAGGACTGATGATTGTGTGTCATTTATGCAGGTTTAACCATGAAACCGTAGTACGAGTAGAACATGTTTGCGAGTGATCGTCTTAGTGCTACCTATGATACGGACATGCCGGTATAATCCAGTTAGGATTTTCTTTTGGTGAGGCTACATAGTAACGACATGATTCTTACAGTGCATCGACACCGTACTAAACTTAATAATCTCTTTCCAATGAAGAATGTGGGGACCACCCCGTGGTTAATCCACTCCGGGATCGTAGAGGGTGGTGCCATGTGATGCGGCACCCAACAGCACACAGGAAAAGAATATGAACAACATACCAACTTTTATTGGACATAAAACAACGGAAATCTTTTTACAAAACTTAATTATACAGCAGAAGTATTATACATAGCTAGTTTCTAATCCTATCGATGCAAAAGTGCAGCCGTCCAGCCGGGGGACGCTACACACTAGCAGCATAGAACCGGAGCACGGCGGCGTGCAGGGCTCCAGCTTGGCCGTGTACCCTGACGGGGGCATCGCCTCGTCCTCGGAACCTTCCTCATAACTCTCACCTGCACACAGCTCAAATATTGCAACCGTGAGCACAATGGCTCAGTAAGGCTTAACCGACAACCCTAGTCATGGAACTCTGCATGCAGGGATGTGTAATATAGAAAAAAGACTTTGCAATAAAGACACGCCTACATGTTAATCCTTACTTTCAATTTTATAGCAACAGTTTAATGGCCTTAGGCAGCCCTCACATCGGAAGTCCACAATCAAACAAGAAACGATTTCCTCCGATGTGGTGATGCCCAAAGTTGAAAATAAACTTAATGAGCTCTACATCTACAACATACATGGTAACAAGACAATATTAATTCAATACAGCATATTCATCTGGCTTATTTCACTTCTTACTACGTCACAGCGCAGTGAACAAGCGGTACTGAAATAACCACGAGGGACGGTGATTGCAATCAGGAGACACCCGGATCACACGTCACATACACCCACTTTTAGAAGTGTGGTGCTTCACACCTTCCTACTATGTTGTATGCAGCAACCTTTCAAAAGCAACCCAAATGCCGAATGGGTCCATCCGTAAAGGGCAGGAGGTCCCCGCATGGAGCGTGTCTGTGCCCACCGGCAGATTTACACCTTGCTACCCTCAACCCACTCCTATATAACGGTTGGGTAAGCCTCGGCACCCAGGTTAACCAATTACATCGGCTTCCTGGTTCCCATATGCCACTATGCATCCGGTACTGTTCGATAATTGTCCAGCAGGGCTGCACACGGCTCGGTCCTCAATCGACACCAACAGGGATATGGCACATGAGTCCTCCGCTTACTGCATCCTATCCCCCCTGCTGGGTCTCAGTTTCACAATCTTAAACCATTATCTGCCTCTTTCCATACCGTTTGAATAAATACCTATCTCACGAGTAGATTCCAACCACTCGACTTCTACCAAGATCCTAAGAACATTAGCACGGCATTCTCTATTCGTCGAGTTTGTGAACTACCTAACCCTCCATAGGATTTAGAGTCATCCAAGTGGGGTTTCAATCACCCTAACTCTAATGCAAGCATTACACCCTAAACATAAGTGATACAAATGAAAACTTTGCAAAAGTACTTAAACGCAAACAGGGGCTTGCCTGGTTGCAAGTTAACCGAAAAGTCAGCGTCTGGTGAGAGGACGTACAACGGCTCCTGCGTATCCTCAACTTCGGTCACTATATGAAATGTAACAAAATATATTCATAAGTGCTAAGGAATTATAAGAAGTAAACTTCTATTCATAGCTACTGCTATTAAGGTTCCTTAATTGGGTTTGGGATTTTTCCAGTGGATACTAGACTCTCTAAGGATGATCTGAGCAAAATTTGGAGAAATTTCATTGCACCTTGGGGTCTCCAAAATTCCCACAAGTACAAGGCTTCTCTGAATTTTGAGCCCAAATCTGGAGTTTTAACATGTCTAACAGTGGAGGATCTAATTAGGGTAAGTCTCCATGGTTCTAACAAAATTTGTTTCACCATTTTTGGAGCTACCAAAAGAGAGATATGGGTTTTTCAAGTTTAAATAAAATCTGAAAATGTCTTTGTTTTTTTCCCATTTTTCAGAGACATAAAGGATTGACACCACATTTGGCCAAGCAAATGAGGTCCAATGCCTCTGAAATTTCTACTGGAGTTCAATGATTTTTGGAAGAATGTCCTGCCAAATTTGGGAATTTTCTAATAAACAGAACTCCTGTGAAAATTCCTACAAGATTTTCCTTAAATGGATTAATGAGCCAAATCCAGAGATTTTCATAACCATTGGGCTGCACCCCTGGTAGTACTCTCTGAGAGGAATCCAACAAAATTTGTTTGACAATTTTTGACATTCCTACACAAAGTTATGACTCTGCAAAGTTTGAACTGAAATAGGAAAACCGTGAAAATGTTTAAACGCTGAGGAGGGCCCCACACGTCAGAACTCTCTTCCACCTCGCGCCAAACAGAGGACCCGGCAGCGCCTTCCGGCGAGGGGGGCTGGAATGGCCTTCCCGGCCACCTCCCGAGCCAAATCTCGCCGCCCCCCATTTTCCATGCCAATGAACACGATGGTGGTGTCGCCGGCGGCCGAAACTCGTCGGAAAATGGTGCGCACCGGTCACAGCAAAGACTAGGGTTCCGGCGAGGTTGCGGCAGCTCATTTCTTCACCAAATGATCGCCTATCGAGCTCTAGAGCACCAGAAGATGGTGTAGAACACGGACATGGCAACCGAACAGGCCGGGGAGCTCTCCAAACCCATCGGCACCGTGCGCCCGAAGTGGTCCGAAGGTTTTCCCACGGCAAGAACGTGGAATTCTAGCTCTACACTTAATTTCCCAGCCTAGAATTGAGGAAGGAAGGGTGCTAGCTAGTTTAGAGCCTGTGTGCAAAGTTTGAACCACTCAAAACATGAATTAAGATGAATTTTGCAAATATTTACCTCGGGTCGAGTTGCGCTGCCCTGGGAAAATTTTCCAAATTCTCCTCCAAGGAGTCACAGCTTGGGCTTAGTTTTGGGGGTGAGCAGCTCAGTTCACGGGTGCACCGAGGGAGTGGCTCAACTGAGCTTGATCTTCCTTGGTTCGGGCTGTCCACGGTGACCGAAAGTGGAAACATTCGTTGTTCACTGTGGCACAGCTACAACTCCGGAAATTTTGAGTTCCAACAGGGAGAGACCGAAGGAGTAGGGATGGTGGATGGCTATAGCACGTATTGGTGATGATTTTTTCTGTGTAACGCTCGAGCAACCGAGCTCGGGTTGCTGTGGTTGATTGGGAGAAACCGAGCGGCTGTGTTCTTCACGAGGCAAACAACCAAGGGCGAGAGCAAGCTGGGGAAGGCGAAATGACTCTGTGGCACTCTTGGCGTGGTGATCAGAACGAGCACAGGTTGAGCAAGCAGGAGGTGGTGCCTGAGGCCTCGGGTGGGGGTGGCACCGGCGCGCTGTGAGCTCGTGGGCAACAGAGAGGGAAAATTGAGTCGGTTGTGGAGAGTGTGTGGCTGACAAATGGGTCCCACCCCCTCATTTGTTAATCCATTTTTCCACAGCTACTCACAAATAAATTCATTGCTTCAACTCAAAGTCATGGTTTGAAATGTTGAATTCAAATCATTTGAATTCTAGTGTGGAATTTGAATTGAGTTTGGTTATTGGAATTTGAATTCTCCCTTTGCATTGTTCCAAAAACTTAGCAAACCAACTCAATTATTTCCGAATTTCGGCATGGCTGCTAATTCAAATGTGGAGAACACATTTGTGGAACCAAATTTGCAAATTGAGGAAGTTAAAATTTGAAACTGAAATTTAAATTCAGATTCGAGTACTTCCTCTTTTAATCCCAAACAAATATTAGAACCCCTCCAAATGAGCTGAAATTTGGATGGTTGATTATTTGAAATATGAAGACCCAAGTTATGAATTTAGATCTCCATGTTTGGAAGTTTTGGGAAGTTTGACTCCTCACTTTGAACTTACACTGTTATATTTCAAAGTTTTAATTCCCCTCATTTTTCTTAAGTGTAAATGTGCTGAATTTCTTGCTACCACTTTTTGGGGATTTTATATTCCCCCCTTAAAAAGAATCTTGTCACGAGATTCCAAAAGAAAAGCAAAGTGGGGAACTTTACCGGGTATACAATGATACCAATTCTGGATAATTTGCTTGAAGATGGTCCTCACTTTCCCATGTCGCCTCATCAGCGGTATGGTTACTCCACAAGACCTTGTAAAACAATAAGGTCCGGTTTCTTGTGGCACGAGTCTTTTCATTGATAATCCGGATTGGATATTCTGCGTATGTTAGGTCCGGTTGAAGAACTTCTATGTCTTCAGTTCGGATTTCAGCTGAGGGATTGAAGCACTTTCTCAGCTGAGATGTGGAAGACGTTGTGAATTCCTGCGTGCGACGCTGGTAACATGTAAAGGCCTCAGTTTTTGACACATATTCAAAGTGTTCATCACCACACACACATCTCAGTTGAAGAAAGTTGATGAACACATTTGAAGAGCAAGTAACCATCATCAACATGATCATTAGAGAACAAACTCACCCAATGCAAAAGTGGCATTTCCCACATGCATCATCTAGGGGCTGGGCATATGAAAACTCCTACACCTTGCTAGGAATGTCCATGCCAAGTTTCACCCAAATTCAAAACCTTTTTGAAGTCCTTTTGGGTATAGCTAGAAAGTGGGTGGTTTGAACTCAAATTCAAATTCAAACTGTTTTCATCCCATGAATTCAAAAGTGGGAGGCATATTCTTACTCAGCACATTTTTGTGAGATCACACACCAATTTCACACCATTTGGATTTGATCTTGACATGAGCTAATTTTAGCAAATTCAAACTTTATTTGAATTCCAAACTTGAATTCTACAAAATTTGAATTCTATCCCATGGAAATGGCACAAGGGTAGCTAATTCAAATCCTTGGGGTTAATTTGGTCTCTACTGTTTAGAACAGTGGAGAAAATTTAATTTCAGGTGTTAAACCCACGGGTGGGACCCACATGTCAGTCTCTATACTAGTTCAACCGACTGAAGTTATCGAGCTCGGGTACTCGCGCGCGCATCAGCAGCCGCCACGGCGAAGGCGCGATCGGGACAGAAGCTGCTTGCCGCCCCGATCTGCTGAACCACCCACTACAGGAATCCTGACAATAGACGACGGCCAAAAACCGTCGTCAATAAGTACAGTACCGTCGTCAATAACTTATTGACGACGGTAAACTGTTATAGACGACGGTTTATGGCTGTCGTTAATTATTAGTCTTCATTAAGCTTATTGACGACGGTTACCGTCGTCAATAAGCTTATTGATGACAGCTAAAGTTGGCTGTCGTCAATAAGCTACAGCAGCTTATTGACGACGGCCAGGGTCTGGCTCTCGTCAATAAGCTAGCGTATTGACGACGGCCAGGGTTTGGCTGTCGTCAATAAGCAAACTTATTAACAACGGTGCGTTTGTACCGTCGTTAATAACAATGGCTTATTGACGACGGTTTCTGCTATCTGTCCGTCGTCAATACTAATGGCTTATTGATGACGGCCAAGTACCAGAAACCGTCGTCAATAAGCTTTGCAATTTAAAAAAAAAAACAGAAAATCCTGCCCTGGCTTCGAGGCCAGCCCTGGCTCGATGGCCAGATCACAGGCAATCAAAACATACATCACAGGCAGGCACAAAAACACTATACGCATGCCACACTACCCTACGCTACCCTGACCGCTGCCACCGGAGTCCAGGAAGTCATCGTGCACTCGTCCAAACGCCGGATGCTGAGGGGATGGAGTTTCCTGAGCCTGCATCGCCGATCCCTAGAATGTACATGTATAGTTAGACATTAGAAGTTCACAAATGTGTATATGACTAAATAAACTCATTACAAGTTAGAATTGAGCAAGTTAGCTAGATTTGGCTATGTTTGAGTAAGTTTGCTCATATTTTACTAAGTTTGAGAAGTATGGACTAGTAGTGTTTATGTTTGAGCTAGTTCAACTAGTTTTGGCTATGTTTGAGAAAGTTAGCTCATATTTGACTATTGTTGAGTAAGTTGTACCATATTTTACTCAGTTTGAGGATGTTTAACTAGATTTCCCTAAGTTTAAGTTTTATAAAATTCAACTAATTTTGAGCAAGTTTACCTAGTTGCAGCTATTATGAGAAATTTTGTACCTGTGCTCCTGACGTCGACCCCTGTGGTAGCTGTATCGGTGGCGGCGCCCACTGAGGAAAGATAGCCGTCTGTCCTGTGGTCGTAGCCTGCAAATATGAAGTAAATTATTATACATGTCATTCAGATATTAGAAACGTTAAGTACAACAATCTGAACTTACCTGCATGGCATCTTGCAGCTGTAGCATGTACGAGTGTTGATACTCGTCCCTAGCCCGGAGCTCGGCTGCCTGTCTCTCGTCCCTAGCTCTGAGCTCGGCTGCCTGCCTCTCGTTTGCAAGCCTCAGCGCTTCCTGCGTCCTCTGTAGCTCCTCCTGGACACTCTGGAGCTCTAGATCTTGGCTGCCACGCCTGCTGGATCCACCCTGCGATGAAGAGGCCCTCGAGGAAGACCGTGCATCCCTCGAGTCGACTACTCCATGGAAGATGGGCAACCTACACAACGAAATAAGAGTATTAAAGTTTCGTGTCTCGAAGTTCATGAAAGTAAATGAAAAACAACAGAACTCACCGGCCGTGAGGTTTACCACCACCGCTTGCATAGGCGGCTTCAGGTACGATCGGCGAGTTCTGCCAATCGTAATTGTCGCCTCGAAGCCTCTGCACCCCCTCACCATACTTTTCCTAAAAATACAGAAAATTAAAGTCATCAGAAGTTTTAAAGAGAATACAATTAAGTTAACTAAAGTACTCACCAAAGTCTCCGTCACCGTCTGAGAAGATAGTTGATCAGGCTGCGAGGGGTCACTTCCCATGTGACCCCTCCTCCACACTAGATACAGTCGGCTCCTGACCGATCTCGCGCTTCTATCGATACGTGTTAGCACAATGATAGCGATAGAAATTAACTATAATAAAATTTGAGTATCACTTACCATTCGTTTAGCAAGGCGTACGTAGCCATCCCCGCCAAGACGGTGTTTCCCGTCCCTCCCTCGACTCTATCGGCGGGTCATCGACACGACTTGGAAGCCCTGGCTTGCCCAACGAGCACACAGGCAACTGTAGGCATCCGGACAGGACTCAAGCCACGGTACGCTGACCTGCACACATTTGTTATTGGATGAAAACATTGATCAAAATTGGATAATGAAATAAAGTAAAATAAACATTTTACCTCTGCGTACTGTGCCTCCGTCAAGTACTTGTCCGCCACATCCCTACACTGCCCCGGCTCACCCTCGTCCGGATGCAACTTATAGTATGCCTTCGTAGCCTGAATGTGACTCATTGATATCGACTGCGTTAGGAGCTTCCTAGCGTTGTTGTTGAAGACCAGGCGACCGTGATCCAGCTGGGCCTCGTCCTCCAAACGGTAATATTTCTACAAGAAGAAATATACAAGTTAATGTATTTAACATATAATAGGTTTGCATTTAACGAATAGACGATTTACTTACCATGAATTCATGCCACACATGCTCCTGGTGGTTGCCGTAGGTAATGTCCTGGGCCATAGCGTAATCGTCCCAAGACGTAGCAGCCCGTCCATTCACTAGGCCGGGGTAGTGACAGCGGATGAGCTGGCCCACGACAGCGTTGACCTGGCGGTGGCATCCTTGACCCGTGAACGAGTAATCGGCCAAAGACCTAATACACGATTTTCAATTGGTACATATATAAGTGTTAAAATATCTAAATTGATTTGTTATAGATTTACTTACCTATCGCCAACCGGACGAATAACGACCCGATACTGGCCGTGCAGGAACCGGAGGAGGAGCCACGTAGTGGCTCCTCCTGTAACGCCGCTGTGGAGCCGACTCCACATCAGGCTCTGTGGAAGGCTCCGAAGCAGGGTCTGAAGTCTGCGGTGCCGGAACCTGAAGAGGATCCGAAGCAAGATCCAAAATAGGCTCCAAAACCTGTGGTGTCTGAAGAGGACCCCTAACCTCTGTCTCCTCAGACGTAGAGTCGTCCTAAAAATTTGAAGATTTGTAATATAGATTTAAGAAGTTACTCATATAATTTATGTAATTTAATATTCTTTACCTGTCGTGACAGCTCTCGTGACCCCTGGCCTCTGTCGAGGCCCAACAGCTGAGACAGTCTACCATTGCTAGACTGACAGCCCTGGAAAATGGAGTCTGCTCTCGGGGGCAGAAAGCCCCGCGTCCCCCGTCGTCTACTGCTCGACGACATCCTGATGAAAGGAAATTTGATAATGAATTTAAAGGAAAATATAGAAGACGAAAGAAGAGATGAAGGAAATGTTACTTGTACTCAATTTCAAAATTCATCAGTATCACGATCATGTACTCTACTTATCCCCGCGGCCGCCCTAATCGGATGAAGAACCGCACACTTTCTGCTTTCTCGCACCAGAAACACCACCCTCGCTGCCGATCGCTCGGAGCTGATCGGGGAACCGCGATCACCGCCTCTCCACTCCCTCCAAAGCTACGACAAGGTACTTGGGACTCCCCTTCTCCTTCCCCGTTGCTGGAAGTCGGCTTAAATTGGATGATCTCGACTATACCGCGAGTTCTTTTCAGTGAACTGAGTCCACCGCATCTCGGGCTCCCGTGGACAGCCCAACCGGGAGGTTGTCAGGCCCGAGCTAAGGTGTCCCTGGACGCGTTAGGGGCCAGCGATGCTCACCCCCGAGCCACAGCCCGAGTGCTTGATCGCCGGCGATGAATTTCCAGTTTTCCTTTTTCTCGGTACAGACCGACCTTCGGGTGCGATTCTGCCAAATTTGCACTCCATAAAGTGTTAGAGAGTCTCAATCCGTTCCTGCACAAACTAGACTTGATGGCGCACAAGTTGCCTTTGCAACCTTTAGCTTGAGAACCCCTGTACCCGGCGTGTTTCGAAACTTGCCAACGGCGGATCCTGCGGGCAGCTTCGGGCGCACGGTGAGACCACCTTTGGGACCCTCCCCAAGCCTTTCCATCGCCATGCCGAGCTTCGCGAGCCGCCACTGGTGCTGTAGAGCCGTTTCGCCAGGCGTTTGGCAGGCTAGTACGCCGGGACAACGTCACCGGACTCTTCCCGAGCCGCTGCGCCGTCGCGGGCTCGGTTAGAGCTGACATCAATGAGGGGAAACCCTCCCAACAGGTTCAGCACACAAAATTAGGGGCTAGCGGTGAGTTGGAGCTCAGGAGCTGACCGTACGAGCGAGTTCAGCGACGCTCCGATGACCCCGGCGGCGCTACCGCGCGGGAGGTGCGAGGTGGAAGACGACCGAGCCGGGCCCGCTGTCAGTGGGCGGAACCCGGGCGGTCTGATCTTCTGTCGGCACGGATCGACTGTGGCAGCGGCGGGAATAAAACCTGTGGCACGGTGTGCCATCGCTCCAGCGCTCAACACGTGTACCCGTGGAACCACCGGTAGATTTGAACTTTTCCCGATTTTCAGATTCCATTCAAACTTCAAATCCTCATAACTTTGGCTAGGAACATCCAAATCGAGTGAACAAAATTTTGTTGGATTCAGCTCTCTGAGTACTTTCCAGAAAATCAAGTTTCACTTCATGAAAATCCTTATTTCTCCAGAATTAATTCTTCAAAATTTTAAAATGTTTAGAATTTTAACTGGAGAACCCTTTGGAGGAAACTTCTGAAATTTTGATGGGTTGTTCACCAAAATATCCCTGAGCCACCATAAAAATTTCAGATCCATTTGATATCATTTGATCCACCTAATGGGGTGATTAATGAAACTGTTCCAGAGAAAATAGGAAATGTTCAGAAACATTTTCAGAATTTCTATGAAAATGTTTAGCTCATATCTTTAGCTAGGGACCTTCAAATTAAGTGAGACCAACTCCATTAGAACTCTCTGAAAATCTAGTTTTCAGAAAGTCATGGGTTACTCCATGAACATCCCTAGAACACCCTAAGAGCTCCAATTAAGATCAAGTACATAATTATTTGTGGAGAGCTCAAATGAGCTTTGATGCAACTAAAACTTGGTCAAGTCTCTGTTTAGGTTGTATCCAAACCACAGTAAAAACTTCAGAGTCATGGAGTCTGTCTAGTGAGACTTATAGCCTTCACAAGTTTAAATTCAATTCAAATGCATTTAAATTAATACATGTACTTGTTATCTCATGTAGTCGCTAAGGTTGAGGAGGAACCCGAAGTCTTAGACTTCGTTACTCCGGAAGAGCAGCTAACCTACGACCAAGAGCAGCAAGGCAAGCTCCGGTTTGAATTAACCTCTTTACAAACTTTTATTGTTTGGAGAACTTAATTTGAGTACCATTAATTCTTGCATTAGAGTCTTGTTTGAAAACCCAAATGCATAGCCAAGAAAACCATGGGTTGGGATTAGGATTAAAAACCCCGTTAGCTACTGCCATGCTAAGATAGTGTAGGATTCGGTACAAGTCGAGTAGTTGGAACTACTCGCGAGGATAGGCTAGAGGCACTCGACTCGGGTAGAGATAGCACATGATACACATGGCAAGAAAAATGAGACCGAGCGGAGAGTAAGGGCAGAAGGTCTTTCGGGCCTGAGTGCTATAGCTCCGCTTGTGTCGATTGAGGACCGAGCCGTGTGCGGGCCTGTTGAACAAGCTAGAACAGTACCGAAGACCTACCGGCTATATGGGAACCAGGAAACCGATGTAACTCGGGTAGCTGGGTGTTGAGGCATAGCTGGTCGTTCAGAGGGTAGGTTGAGAGCTCGAGGTGTAAATCAGCTAGAGGCACTGAGATGCGCGTGCAGAGACCTCTTGCTCGGGACGATTGGACCGGTTCAACATTTGGCTGACGGGTGAAAGGTGGTTGCATACGACGTCCGTGATGGTTGCTGTAGGCAACATCGAGTACGGGCATATGAGACGGGTTGTTCGGGTAACCCTGCAGGTGTAAATCAATTATAATCGCCGTCCCTCATGGTCAGAGAGTACCACTTGTTCACTGTACCGTGACATAGAAAGAACAGGCTAGTTACATGTTAAAATGTTGTTGATTGAAAGATGGACTTTGATTGTTAATGATTTTTTGTAGTTTAGAGCTAACTAAAGTTCTTTTCAAACTTTGGGAAAGTACATGAGAGAAATGCATTTCTTGTTTGATTGCGGCTCTCTCATGTGCCTTAGCGTAATGTTCTCCAAAACTTGCTGCTAAAACTTGAAAGTAAGGTTCCACTAATTAGGCGACTCCTTTGCAACTTATTTTACCACATGTACCTATTATCCTCATGTAGAAGTTTCATGTTTAGGAGAGATGGGTCAGTCTTGCTGAGCCTTCATGCTCACTGCTTGTGTTTGAAGCTTTTACAGGGATTTATGAGGAAGGGACTCCCGAGGAGGAGACGGAACCCTAGGAGGGGAACCCCGTCGAGTGGGAGTCGTGCACGCTGCCGTGTTAGTGTGCGTGCGTGCTAGCAAGGACACGTTCACGGGCTGAACGTGAATTTGATGCGTAGTCTACGCCCGTGAGTGTAGACTGAACATATTTTGTTGTAAAAATGTTCATAAACTTGTTTACGTAATAAAACTTTGCTTCCGCTTTATACCTTTGATGTGTGTTATCCGGTGTTGTGCAACGCAGCACCCCTCAACGTGATCTTGGCTCGACAAGACCATGGGGTCGTGTCAGTGTTGGTATCAGAGCTCGCTTGAGGTTTAACGCACTAAAAAGGTCATCTTTTTCAAAAATCCAGTAAGGAACGAGTTATTAACCCATATAAGGATGTTATTAGTGTATAGAAAGTGGCATACTAACCTATTTGATTATGTCAGAAAATCGTGCATCTCAGGACGTTTATGTCTTGGGGGGGTGCACGTAAGCGCTGTCCACCAGTGCGCACAAGCTGAAGGGTGGAGCCCCACGGGTGGCAGGTAACCCGACCCACTTTGATATCCTCTACGACTCTTTATGTCGTTTGGGGTATTCGAGCAACGTCTGTCCCTGTAGTGCATGGTGCAATTTGGGAGACCCCGTCACGTGGTCAGTAACGTGAACACGTAGCTCAAGGCGTGTTTGGCTTGAGAACATCCGGGCGAGTGATGACAGCCGGGTGTACGAACTGTATGGATACCGGGCTCGGTGTGCAGCCGAGTCTGATGATTGTGTGAGTTATCTGCAGGTAGTCTAACCATGAAATGGTAGACGTGTAGCATCCGTGTGCGAGAGACACTTAGTGTCACTGAGTTAACGAAGCCGGCTAAGTCTGCTATAGGTTTTTCTTTGTGAGGACGTAGTACCGACATGCTCTGGTGACGCATCGACATCACACCCCACTAAATGAGCAACTGCATTGTAAAACTTGAAAGGTTTGATCCAGAGCACTAAAACTTGATGTAACTCCTTCCCATAATCAGGATATTCAAAGTAAACAAGTTTTCAACTTCTAGGATACTAAGGACAGAGTCCCCTGTTTTCAGCTGATAGAAGGCTGAAGTTAATAAGAGGTTAGAGGTTGAGTTCTTTCGAGGTTGGGGTCGTATGATACATTTATGTAAAGATTTGTAAGAGCTTTACAACTTTTCTTTTGAGGTCCAGAGGTGTTTCATCCCTTAACCAATCGAAAAATGCAGTAGAGTTGAAACTGTCCAGAAAACAGGGCAGAGCAAACACTCTCTGTAAATTGAGCATAACTTCCTGCATAAAAAATCTAAAAATAGAAAATGAGGTATTTCTGGAAATCTTATGAGATGGGTTACAACTTTGTAACAGGAAGTTTTGTCAGATTTGGGGTAGAATTAACTGGAATTCTTGGGTCAAATCAGTACCTAAAGCAGGGAGGTGCTGTCCAATTTTTTTCCAGAAATTCGGCCAACTTTGAAAATCTCATAACTTTTGAACCAGGATTGATCTTAGGCCAAGAAAATACTTTCTGTAAAGATATTAAAGTTAACTTTAACTTTGATGCTGAGCTCCAGAATTGGTTCTGCATTTAGCATGGTCTAAATCAGGTTGAAATAGAAACTGGTCAGGGCTGTCATATTGGACAGCAGATCAGCAGTCAAATTTGTTTAAGTTTGAACCATGTTTCAAAGTTTTATGAGTTCAATGACATGTTTTATGTTATAACTCAATGGTTTACTGTTTAAATAAATATTTGACATTTCTCAAATATGTTTCTACAGATGAAAGCAGATAAACAATTGGAGAACGGTTGGGTGGTGTCCCACTGTTCTCATCACAGCGGCTATCCGGAAGCATTGAGGCAAATGCTACAATATTTCGGGTACAACAAGATGCCGCAGTACTTCGCCAAGGAAGAAAGCAAGGAGGGGAACAAGGCGTTGACGATCCATGTCGAAGTTCCTGCAGGGCCTACGCCACCTGGTTGTGCGCCGTTCACCGTCACGGTGAGAGGTAGACAACCGGAGGGAATGTGGCAAGTGGCAGCCCGCGACACCATGTTGCATTTCTGCCGACTACACGTGAGAGCTATGGAGGGCACTCCATACACGCTCGTTCCGGTGGAGGGACGGGCTAATCATGTGTGGGAAGGGAGGTATATGGAGGCAACGATCCGGGTTGCCCAAGGTACAACCCTGCGGAGGCGAACCTCAGCCTCCAGTTGAGGGCGGGAAAGGCCATGATGGACAGTCAAACTGTTCATACGGAGTGTCTCGCCGCAAATCTCAAGGAAAGCACCAGCCGTGGAGACCATTTCGAGAGTGCTTACAGCGCACTCTTTAATGTGCTCCTTCCGACGATCAAGTGACTGAACAAACGATATAATCAGTTGCATCGTCTGAAGAAGGCGAAGAGAAAAAGCCGTGTCGACATCACGGCTTTGCAACAGCAGGTGGAGGCTCTGACCCAGCAGAATGAGGTCCTTACTAAAGAGCGGGACGGCGCTATTGAGGAAGGGCAAGGCTGGGAAGAAGACTACAACCAGGCCATGGACGAGGTGCACACGTTGCAGGACCTCATACCTCCGGTATTGGGCATACCGGTGGTCTTGGGTCTTCCGGCAATGGGAGAACCTGAGATGGGAGGGGAGGTTGTAGATCCGGAGCCACCAGCAGTGGTACCGTAGGAGGACGACCTGCAGAAGGTCGAGTTCTACTCCGAGTAGGGGGTTACCGTTGCCAAGTAGGGCAACCAGAGTGGTGTAACCCAAACTTTTGTAACCAATGACATGTCGTGTAGACAGTAGCGTATGTATAGGTAGTGACGACATGAGCACAACTTCTCGGAGACCCGAGAATAATGTATCTTGTATAAAGTTTATGCTTTATCAATATATGTGAATGTTGTGCAAATTATTCATGCCTCACTTCAAATACCTACTGTTTCATATGGAATTTTTAAGTATGACATGTGCTGATCTCTGCTGTTTTGAATTTCAGAATGACTCGTACTCGTGCCAACCCGGACATTGGGGGTTCTAGTCAAGGGGGAGAAACCTCCCAACAGCCTTCCGAGGACTCCTCGGGACAGCAACTGCAGCAACAGCAACAGCAAACACCGCCACCGCCACCGCCAACGGTTACATTGGCCGACATCGTTGCGGCAATGGCGGGTTCTCATCAGCAACACACGGAGTTGCTGCAATCTCTTATTACAAATACGTTTCGACCAGAGAGGCGTCATGATCGTGAGGAGCGTCAACAGAGCTCCTACTCCGACTTTCTAGCAACTCATCGCCCAGTATTTTTAAGGGCTGATGAACCCATCGATGCGGACAACTGGCTCCGCACGATGGAGATGAAGTTCGGGCTGCTCCAAGTGAGTGAGCAGTGCAAGACTCAGTTCGCGGTCCAGCAGCTCCAGGGATCCGCGAGCGCGTGGTGGGTGAACTACTGTGCTTCGCAGCCCACCGACTGAGTTATGACCTGGGCGGAGTTCCGGACGGCCTTCAGGGCCTATCACATACCGCCGGGTCTTATGAAGAAGAAGACGCAGGAGTTCTTACACCTGCAACAAGGGAGCCGGAACGCGCTGGAATATTCCAGGGAATTCAACGATCTCGCGCTCTATGCTTCGTATCACGCCGATACCGACGAGAAGTGGCGGGATCACTTCTACCAGTGGCTTAACCCGCTCCTGAAGGACAAGCTGGCGATGTTCAATCGCGGCAGCCTCAACGACATAATTGATGCTGCGATTGTTCAGGAGGACTCTGGCAAGGAGTTAGCAGCGGCGGAAAGAAAGCAAAACGCGCCGCAAAGCAGCGGAGAAGAAGGCGGTCCTTCTCAGAAATTTCGGATGGTGAGTCGCCCACCATCGGGTCCACGTTGGCAGCCACCACAAAGGCCGATGCCATTCCACAGTCGACCGTATTCTTCACCGGCATTCAGGCCGGCACTGCCAGTACCACCTCCACAACAACAAAAGCAACAGCGGGCGATGCCGCGTGCATATGCACCTCAGCAGCGCATGCCGGGCTTTCGTCCCCCAAGCACCGGACAAGTAGCGGCCACATGCTACAAATGTGGTCGGCCAGGACACTTCGCCAGCAGTTGTCAGGAGAGGCAAGGCGGCGGAGTTGCACCACAGCGACCGGGGAGAAATCAGCCCCGGAACCCCACTAATGCGCGGCGGGCAAACCCTAGGCCCGGCACCGTCCACCAACTTGCCATAGAGGACGTGCCGGAGGGAGAGCCAATCCTTGCAGATATGTTCCATCTCCACCAGCATCCCGCCATAGTATTATTTGATTCAGGCGCCACGCATAGCTTTATTAGCCAAGCTTTCATTGCTAAATACAGCTTGCCAATACTACCCACCGATAGTCCATATTTGATTTGTTCACCGGGTAGGAAGATTTCAGCAAGCATGATGGCCCCAAAAGCGCCATTATGCTTAGAGGGTAGAGTATACCCAACGTCTCTCATAATTCTAGAGGGACAAAAGGTCGATGTCATCTTAGGGATGTCGTGGTTAACCCGCCACGGCGCTGTTTTAGACACCGTCCTCCGAATTGTGCACTTGACCTCAAAATTGCATGAATCTCATTCCTTATTTCTGGACAGTCCAGAAATAAAACTTCCAAGTGTTTATCAGTCCACAACCATCAGATTGGAAGATATTCCAGTAGTCCGTGAGTTCCCTGATGTGTTCCCGGATGATTTACCGGGGATGCCGCCCGACCGAGAGTTGGAGTTCAAGATTGAACTTGCACCAGGAACCATGCCAATATCCCGAAGGCCGTATAAGATGGCGCCCAAGGAATTGGCTGAACTGAAGACTCAACTAACGGATCTGCTGGAGAAGGGTTTTATTAGGCCGAGCTCCTCGACATGGGGCTGTTCGGCTTTATTTGTGAAGAAGAAGGATGAGATGTTGCGGCTTTGCGTGGACTATCGTCCATTAAACGCCGTAACCATCAAGAACAAGTACCCGTTGCCACAGATCAACATGTTGTTTGATCAGTTGGTCGAAGCAAAGATCTTTTCCAAGATGGATTTAAGATCCAGGTACCACCAGATTAAGATACGGTCTGAGGACATTCTGAAGACAGCTTTCTCGATGAGGTACGGACTTTATGAGTACCTGGTCATGTCCTTCGACCTCACCAATGCTCCAGCTGACTTCATGTATTTGATGAACTCGGTATTCATGCTGAAGCTGGACAAGTTTGTCATGGTCTTCATCGACGACATACTGGTATATTTCAAGTCGGAGGAAGATCACAAGAAGCATCTGCGTATAGTCTTGCAACGGCTGCGGGATGACAAGCTATACGCGAAATTCAGCAAATGCGAGTTCTGGATATCGCAGGTGCCTTTTCTCGGGCATATCATCTCAGCGGAGGGCATCGCTGTAGACCCGAGCAAGATCACACAAGTGCTGAATTGGAAATCCCCGAGAACTGTTCACGAGGTACGGAGTTTCCTCGGACTCACGGGATATTATCGGAGGTTCATTCCGAACTTCTCGAAGATTGCCAAGCCTATGACCGAGCTGCTGAAGAAGGCTACCAAATATGTTTGGAGTCCAGCATGTGAAGCAGCATTCAAGGCATTAGTGAAGCACCTAACATCAGCACCGGTTTTGGCGCAGCCAGACATAACAAAACCGTTCGATGTGTACTGCAATGCATCTGGCATTGGGCTTGGATGTGTGCTGATGCAAGACCAAAGGGTGGTCGCGTATGGATCACGACAGCTTAGAAACCATGAGCAGAATTATCCAACTCATGACTTGGAGCTCGCTGCCGTGGTACTCACACTTAAAATGTGGAGGCACTACCTACTCGGTAACCTCGTACATTCATATACCGACCACAAGAGCCTCAAGTACATATTCACTCAGAAGGAGCTGAACATGAGGCAGCGAAGATGTTATCACCCCGGCAAAGCAAACGTAGTGGCGGATGTGCTGAGTTGCAAGTCACACGTCAACAATCTGACCATCACACCGTTGGAAGAGAGCGAACCACCACTGCATGTGATTCCACATGGAGCTCTCTACAACTTAGCTTTGATCCCCACCATACGTGAAGAGATAGCGGCAGCTCAGAAACATGACAAGGGCATGTCGCATTTGCGTAGACGTGTAGACAGTGGGGAGCTGAAATGTTTCCGGAAGGACGGAGACGGCGTCCTATGGTTCAAGGACTGGATCGTCGTACCCCATAACCCGGAGTTACGGAAGAAAATTTTTGATGAGGCTCACTTGTCAAAATTTTCTATTCACCCCGGCAGAAACAAAATGTATCAAGAACTCAGAAGCAAGTTTTGGTGGACATGGATGAAGCGGGGGATCGCAAAGTACGTGTCCGAGTGTGATACATGTCAAAGGGTGAAGGCGGATCATATGCGGAAACCGGGACTGCTACAACCAATGGGCGTTCCTGCCTGGAAGTGGGAAGATGTGAGCATGGACTTCATCGTCGGTTTACCCACCACTTTTCAGAAACAAGATTCTGTGTGGGTGATCATCGACCGGCTCACCAAAGTTGCCCATTTCATCCCGGTCAACATCAACTACAACGCCAAGAAGTATGCTGAACTGTACATCTCACGGATCCTATGCTTGTACGGTGTACCCCGTACCATCATATCGGACTGGGGCACTTTATTTGTGTCCCATTTTTGGGAGCAGCTACACGCTGCATTGGGGACGAAGCTGATCCGTAGTTCAGCATACCACCCGCAGACGGATGGGCAAACCGAGCGGGTAAATCAGATTCTAGAAGATATGCTATGAGCTTGTGCTATCAACCACGGCAAGAATTGGGATGATCACTTGCCGTTAGCCGAGTTCTCGTACAACAATGGGTACCAAGCCAGCATCAAGATGGCGCCTTACGAGGCGCTATACGGGAGAAAATGCCGCACACCATTGAATTGGTGTGAGTCTGGCGAAAGGGTTACCTTCGGGATTGACCTTGTCAACAACGCGGAAGAAAAGGTTCGGCTGATTCAAGCGAACCTAAAAGCCGCCCAATCCCGACAGAAGCATTATGCGGACCGGGGAAGACGCCCATTACAATTTGAAGTCGGGGATCACGTATACCTGCGGGTGTCTCCAATGAAGGGTGTGAACAGATTCAGGGTGAGGGGGAATTTGGCACCCCGATTCATTGGTCCATTTCAGATTACCGAAAGATGTGGATCGGTAGAATACCGGTTGAAATTACCAGAAGCACTTTCCGGTGTGCACGACGTCTTTCACATCTCCCAGCTGAGGAAATGTCTCAAGCTATCAACTACTGTTCAGCTGTAAGATATTGAAGAACTGCAACCGGATCTCACGTATCGGGAGGAGCCGTTTCAGGTTATTGATGAAAAAGCCCGAACCACACGCAACCGTACATTGTGGTTCTACAAAGTTCTGTGGAGTAATCACTCCATGGACGAAGCGACATGGGAGAGCGAAGGATTTCTTTGCGCTAACTACCCTGACTTTTTCACGTCGCATATCCGGTAATTTTCCACCGTCCTCTCTCTCATCTTCACCTTATAATCTCGGGACGAGATTCTTTTATGGGGGGAGGAATGTAAAGGCCTCAGTTTTTGACACATATTCAAAGTGTTCATCATGACACACACACCTCATTTGAAGAAAGTTGATGAACACATTTGAAGAGCATGTAACCATCATCAACATGATCATTAGAGAACAAACTCACCCAATGCAAAAGTGGCATTTCCCACATGCATAATCTAGGGGCTGGGCCTATGAAAACTCTACACCTTGCTAGGAATGTCCATGCCAAGTTTGACCCAAATTAAAAACCTTTTTGAAGTCCTTTTGGGTATAGCTAGAAAGAGGGTGGTTTGAACTCAACTTCAAATTCAAACTGTTTTCATCCCATGAATTCAAAAGTGGGAGGCATATTCTTACTCAGCACATTTTTGTGAACTCACACACCAATTTTCACTCCATTTGGAGTTGATCTTGACATGAGCTAAGTTTAGCAAATTCAAACTTTATTTGAATTCCAAACTGAATATGTGCTGAAATTTAGCCAAACCCAACCAAATTTGAATTCTATCCCATGCAAATGGCACAAGGGTAGCTAATTCAAATCCTTGGGGTTAATTTGGTCTCTACTGTTTAGAACAGTGGAGAAAAGTTAATTTCAGGGGTTAAACCAATGGGTGGGACCCACATGTCAGTCTCTATACCAGTTCAACTGACTGAAGTTATCGAGCTCGGGTACTCGCGTGTGCATCAGCAGCCGCCATGGCGAAGGCGCGATCGGGACAGCAGCTGCTTCTGCCCCGACCTGCTGAACCGCCTCGCGGCCTACTTATCCCTGTGGCCACCCTGATCGGATGAAGAACCGCGCACATTCTGCTTTCTCGCACCAGAAACACCACCCTCGCTGCCGATCGCTCGGAGCTGATCGGGGAACCGCGATCACCGCCTCTCCACTCGCTCCAAAGCTACGACAAGGTACTTGGGACTCCCCTTCTCCTTCCCCGTTGCTGGAAGTCGGCTTAACTCGGATGATCTCGACTATACCGCGAGTTCTTTTCAGTGAACTGAGTTCACCACATCTCGGGCTCCCGTGGACAGACCAACCGGGAGGTTGTCACGCCCGAGCTAAGGTGTCCCTGGACGCGTTAGGGGCCGGCGATGCTCACCCCCGAGCCACAGCTCGAGTGCTTGATCGCCGGCGATGAATTTCCAGTTTTCCTTTTTCTCGGTACAGACCGACCTTCGGGTGCGGTTCTGCCAAATTCGCATTCCAGAAAGGGTTAGAGAGTCTCAATCCGTTCCTACACAGACTAGACTTGATGGCGCACAAGTTGCCTTCGCAACCTTTAGCTTGAGAATCCCTGTACCTGGTGTGTTTCAAAGCTTGCCGACGGCGGATCCTGCGGGCAGCTTCGGGCGCACGGTGAGACCCACTTTGGGACCCTCCCCAAGCCTTTCCATCGCCATGCCAAGCTTCACGAGCCACCACAGGTTCTGTAGAGCCATTTCGCCAGGCGTTTGGCAGGCTAGTACGCCGGGACAACGTCACCGGACTCTTCCCGAGCCACTGCGCCGTCACGGGCTCGGTTAGAGCCAATGTCGACGAGGGGAAACCCTCCCAACGTGTTCAGCACACAAAATTAAGGGCTAGCGGCGAGTTGGAGCTCGGGAGCTGACCAGACGAGCGAGTTCAGCGACGCTCCGGCGACCCCGGCGGCTCTACCGTGCGGGAGGCGCGAGGTGGAAGACGACCGAGCCAGGCCCGCTGTCAGTGGGCGGAACCCGGGTGGTCTGACCTTCTGTGGGCACGGATCGACTGTGGAAGCACGGAGATAAGACCTGTGGCCCGGTGTGCCATCGCTCCAGCGCTCAACACATGTACCCGTGGACCCACCGGTAGATTTGAACTTTTCCCGATTTTCAGATTCCATTCAAACTTCAAATCCTCATAACTTTGGCTAGGAACATCCAAATCGAGTGAACCAAATTTTGCTGGATTCAGCTCTCTGAGTACTTTCCATCAAATCAAGTTTCACTTCATGAAAATCTTTATTTATCCAGAACTAATTCTTCAAAATTTAAACTGTTTAGAATTTTAACTGGAGAACCCTTTGGAGGAAATTTCTGAAATTTTGCTGGGATGTTCACCAACATTTCCCTGAGCAACCATAAAAATTTCAGATCCATTTGAAGTCATTTGGTCCACCTAATGGGGTGATTAATGAAACTGTTCCAGAGAAAATGGGAAATGTTCAGAAACATTTCCAGAATTTCTCTGAAATTGTTTAGCTCATATCTTTAGCTAGGGACCTTTAAATTAAGTGAGACCAACTCCATTAGAACCCTCTGAAAATCTAGTTTTCATAAAGTCATGGGTTACTCCATGAAAATCCCTAGAACACCCTAAGAGCTCCAATTAAGATCAAGTACATAATTATTTGTGGAGAGCTCAAATGAGCTTTGCTGCAATTAAAACTTGGTCAAGTCTCTGTTTAGGTTATATCCAAACCACAGTAAAAATTTCAGAGTCGTGGAGTCTGTATAGTGAGACTTATAGCCTTCACAAGTTTAAATTTAATTCAAATGCATTTAAATTAATACATGTACTTGTTATCTCATGTAGTCGCTAAGGTTGAGGAGGAATCCGAAGTCTTAGACATCGTTACTCCAGAAGAGCAGGTAGCCTACAACCAAGAGCAGCAAGACAAGCTCCGGTTTGCATTAACCTCTTTACAAACTTTTATTGTTTTGAGAACTTAATTTGAGTACCATTAATTCTTGCATTAGAGTCTTGTTTGAAAACCCAAATGCATAGCCAAGAAAACCATGGGTTGGGATTAGGATTGAAAACCCCGTTAGCTACTTCTATGCTAAGATAGTGTAGGATTCGGTACAAGTCGAGTAGTTGGAACTACTCGCGAGGATAGGCTAGAGGCACTCGACTCGGGTAGAGATAGCACATGATACACATGGCAAGAAAAATGAGACCGAGCAGAGAGTAAGAGCAGCAGGACTTTGGGGCCTGGGTGCTATAGCTCCGCTTGTGTCGATTGAGGACCGAACCGTGTGCGGGCCTGTTGAACAAGCTAGAACAGTACCGAAGACCTACCGGCTATATGGGAACCGGGAAACCGATGTAACTCGGGTAGCTGGGTGTTGAGGCATAGCTGGTCGTTAGAGGGTAGGTTGAGAGCTCGAGGTGTAAATCGGCTGGCGGCACTGAGATGCGCGTACAGAGACCTCTTGCTCGGGACGATTGGACCGGTTCAACATTTGGCTGACGGGTGAAAGGTGGTTGCGTACGGCGTCCGTGATGGTTTCTGTAGGCAACATTGAGTACGGGCGTACGTGACGGGTTATTCGGGTAACCCTGCAGGTGTAAATCGATTATAATCGCTGTCCCTCATGGTCAGTGAGTACCACTTGTTCACTGTACCATAACGTAGAAAGAACAGGCTAGTTACATGTTAAAATGTTGCTGATTGAAAGATGGACTTTTATTGTTAATGATTTGTTGTAGTTTAGAGCTAACTAAAGTTCTTTTCAAACTTTGGGCAAAGTATATGAGTGAAATGTGTTTCTTATTTGATTGCGGCTCTCTCATGTGCCTTAGCGTAAGGTTCTCCACAACTTGCTGCTAAAACTTGAAAGTAAGAATCCACTAATTAGGTGAGTCATTTCCAACTTATTTTACCTCATGTACCTATTACCCTCATGTAGAAGTTTCATGTTAAGGAGAGACGGGTCAGTCTTGCTGAGCCTTCGTGCTCACTGCTTGTGTTTGAAGCTTTTGCAGTGTTTTATGATGAAGGGACTCCCGAGGAGGAGATGGAACCCCAGGAGGGGAACCCTGTCGAGTGGGAGTCGTGCACGCCGCCGTGTTAGTGTGTGTGCGTGCTAGCAAGGACACGTTCACGGGTTGAACGTGAACTTGATGCGTAGTCTACGCCCGTGAGTGAGACTGAACATATTTTGTTGTAAAAATGTTCATAAACTTGTTTATGTAATAAAACTTTGCTTCCGCTTTATACCTTTGATGTGTGTTATCCGGTGCTGTGCAACGCAGCACCCCTCAGCGTGATCTTGGCTCGACAAGACCATGGGGTCATGTCAGCAACTCTAAGCGATAGGCCACGGGTCCGCATTTTTCAATGATGGCGAACAGACCAATGAATCACGGCGCAAGTTTGCCCTTCACTTTGAAACGATGAACTCCCTTCATCGGAGCACACGGACATAAACATGGTCCCCGATTTTGAATTGGAGAGGACGGCGTCTTTTATCCGCATAGCTCTTCTGACGAGATTGAGCAGCCTTGAGGTTGGCTTGTATTACTCGCACTCGTTCTTCAGCCTCATTCACAAGTTCAATTTCGTAGATAACTCGCTCGCGGACTCGGACCAGTTGAGTGGCGTGCGGCATTTCCGGCTGTAGAGAGCTTCATACAGCACCATCTTGATGCTAGATTGATAGCCATTGTTATATGAAAACTCCACCAATGGCAAATGATCGTCCCAGTTTTTACCGTGGTGAATGGCACAAGCAAGTAGCATGTCTTCAAGTACTTGATTCACCCGTTCGGTTTGACCATCCGTCTACGGGTGATACGTGGAACTCCGGATCAGATGGTCCCCAACGACGCGTGCAGCTGTTCCCAAAACTGAGCGACGAACAGTGCACCGCGATCTTAAATAATGGAGCGGGGAACACCGTGCAAGCACAAGATCCTTGCAATATACAACTCCACATATTGCTTGGCCACGTAACTTGTATGTACGGGAATAAAATGAGCCGACTTGGTTAGTCGATCGACTATCACCCAAATCGAATCATGCTTGTGAGATGTGAGAGGTAACCCGACTATGAAGTCCATGTTGATATCCTCCCACTTCCACGCTGGAATGTTCAATGGTTGCATCTGTCCGGCTTTACGCATATGGTCAGCTTTCACCCACCGACACGTATGACATTCGGATACGTACTTTGCGATTTCTATTTTCATCCACGTCCACCAAAACCTGGTTTTCAGATCCTGGTACATCTTGTTGCTGCCCGGATGAATAGAATACTTGGATAAATGAGCTTCGTCCAAGATTTTCTTCCGAAGCTTCATGTCACGGGGTACCACTATGCGGTCTTTAAACCACAGAGTGCCATGTTCATCCCTTCGGAAGCATTTCATTTCACCATTCTTCGTTCTTCTACGAATGTGCGACATTCCCATGTCTTCCTTCTGAGCTTCCATAATCACCCCTCATATGGTAGGAACGAGCGCAAGATTATATAATGCCCCATATGGAACCAAGTACAGACTCACTCCTCCTCTTCAAGTGGGGTGATGGACAGGTTGTTGACATGAGATTTGCGGCTTAAGGCGTTGGCAACCACGTTTGCCTTTCCGGGATGGTAGTGAATCTCGATCTCATAGTCTTTGATCAGCTCTAGCCATCTCCATTACCGCATATTCACCTCCTTTTGAGTGAATACATATTTCAGACTCTTGTGGTCGGTGTAAAGGTGCACTAAGTTCCCAAGTAAATAGTGCCACCACATTTTCAAGGCCAACACCACAGCTGCGAGTTCAAAGTCATGAGTCGGATAGTGCTGCTCGTGGTTATGAAGTTGACGTGAGCCATAGGCAACCACTCTTCCTCCTTGCATCAATACACAGCCAAGCCCCATACCGGACGCATCACAATATACGTCAAATGGCTTGGTTGTATCCGGTTGAGTCAACACCGGGGCTGTTGTAAGATGCTTCACCAATGCTTGGAAAGCTCCTTCACAAGCTGAGCTGCAAACATATTTGGTCCCCTTCTTCAACAATTCCGTCATCGGCTTAGCAAGCTTGGAGAAGTTCGGTATGAATCTCTGATAGTATCCCACTAAACCGAGAAAGCTCCTGACTTCATGGACACATGTGGGGGACTTCCATTTCAGCACTTGTTCGATTTTGCTTGGATCAACTGCAATGCCTTCTACCGAAATAATATGACCAAGAAATGACACTTGGCTGATCCAAAACTCGCACTTACTGAACTTGGTATAAAGCTTACACTACTAAAAAATCAGTTGATTGCAACAATTGCATATCGTTGCAATATGGTCATATTTGTTGCAATATCATCCAATTTCCACAACATCACTTTTGTTGGCAGCCGTTGCAAGTAGTCGCGTGGCAAAAGGATTGGACATCGAAAGTATATTCTGTCGCAATACCTATGTTAACTGCAACAAAATGAAGCGTTGTGATCCATATTACTTGCATCCATCGAGTCTATGGCAATAGACCGTATTGCCACATACTTAGACATTGCATCAGAATGTATTTGCATCCAAGCATTATTGTAGCAATTGGGCTCTATTGCCATGCAAATTGTTTTATGGCAATAGGCCCTATAGTCGCATAATATTTTGTTACATCAAGTCCTATTACCACGCATAATGCTTTATTGCAGTAGGCACTATTGCCATGCAAATTATTTCATTTTTGCAGAATCTATTGCCACACATAAGATTTTATGGCAGTAGGGCCTATTGCAACACATAATGTTCATGGGAAGAGGTCCTATTGCTACAGAAATTATTTTGTAGCTCCAAGCCCAATTGCAACACATAGTATTTCATGGTAGTAGGTTCTATTGTCCTTTTATGGCAATAAATTTGTTTGCAACAAAAATTAATTCTTTGCAAGCAATTATGTTGCAACATATTAAACTTTTGCCAATTAGCTCTTGTAGCTTCAAAGACCGTTTTTGGTAGATTATTGTGTCGCAACGAAATGACATCATAGCAATTAAACCTTCCAACAAATAATTAAAACCAAAGTTTACATATATTAGAAAAAGAAATTTAGCATCAATGCATTTTGCATTTAAAATTATGTTATTACATATATTATTGCAAAATAATTATATAATAATAATGATTATTGAACGTCCAATAATATGAATTTAAACTATCATTAATTATGATTATCCAACAAGGATACAATAGCCAAGGAATCATTCCTAAAAAATTAAGAAAAAAATGTCACTGGAACATGAAAACTATCACTAATATAACATAAATAGTCTATCGATAATAGGCTCCGACATACTTTGTTCACATCGGTATTCTTTAATTCCTTGCCCACACACGACCTTTTGCAGCACTCCTTAGTTGGTGTGAATGAATATAAGTTGCTAACGCATTGGCATTATTTTTTTGTTGAGATTAGAAAATCCAGTCTTGCGAATAGTTGCAAGTTCTTTTGAGATGTTGCTTTCTACGTTAGTCTGCAAACCAAGAGAATTGAAAACAAATTATCTCTCATGTAGTTTACAAATCATCATAGTTAAAATCTCACATTAATTACCTATTGTGATGTTTTCTCTCTTGGTTGTGCTAGCATCGAGCGCGTCTGTGGGGACCACCCCGTGGTTCAACCACTCCAAGATCGAATAGGGTGGTGCCGTGCGATGCGGCACCCAACAGCACACACGAAAAGATTGGAGAACAACATACAAACTTTTATTTGATATAAAGCAGTGGAAGTCTTTTACAAAATATAACTATACAGAAAAGGTAATGTACATTAGTAGCCTCTCATCCTAACTATGCAAAAGTGCAGCCGTCCAGCCCGGGGACGCTACACACTAGCAGCATGGAACCGGAGAAATCATGGCGGCGTGCAGGGCTCCATCTCGGCCGTGTACCCTGATGGGGGCATCGCCTCATCCTCAGAACCCTCCTCATAGCTCTCACCTGCATACAACTCAAATATTGCAACCGTGAGCATGATGGCTCAGCAAGGTTTAACCGTCTAGCCTAGGCACGGAACTCTACATGCAGGGGTGTGTATGATAGGAAAAAGGAATTTGCGACAAAGACACGCCTATAATTTGATCCTTACTTTCAGTTTTTAGAGCAGCAGATTCATGTGCCTTAGGCAGTCCTCACATCGGAAGTCCACAATCAAACAAGAAACGCTTTCCTCCGATGTGGTGATGCCCAAAGTGGAAAGAAAACTTAATTAGCTCTACATCTACAGCAGACATGGTTTCCAAAACATTAATCTATCATCACAGCATATTATCATTCAACTGGCTTACTTCACTTCTTACTACGTCACGAAACAGTGAACAAGCGGTACTCAAATAACCGCGAGGGATGGTGATTGCAATCAGGAGACACCCCGGCAAGACGTTGCATACACCCACTTTCAGAAGCGTGATCCCACACCCCTTCCTACTCTGTTGTATGCAACAACCTTTCAAAGGCAACCCAAACACCGAACCGGTCCATCCGTAACGGGCAGGAGGTCCCCGCGTGGAGTGTGACTGTGTCCACTGGCAGATTTACACCTTGCTACCCTCAACCCACCCTAATTTACGGTTGGGTAAGCCTCGGCACCTAGGTTAACCAATTACATCGGTTTCCTGCTTATGTCAGTATGCCATCCGGTACTGTTTGATACTTGTTCATCAGGCCCGCACACGACTCGGTCCTCAATCCACACCAACAGGGCTACGCACGTGAGACCTCCGCTCACTGCTTCCTGTCCCCCCTGTTGGGTCTCATTTTCTCCACTTTTAAGCAATTTTCTATTCTGACCAAACTGTGTGATAAAACCTTACCTCACGAGTAGATTCCAACTACTTGACTTCTACCGAGATCCTAATCATATTAGCATGGCATTCTCTACTCGTCGAGTCTGTAAGCTACCCAACCCTCCATAGGATTTAAATGGTTATGCGAGTGGGGTTTCAATCACCCTAACTCTAATGCAAACATTCACCCTAGACGTAAGTGATACAAATAAAAAGCTTTATAAAAGGTACTTAAGTGCAAACCGGGGCTTGCCTGGTTGCAAGTCAAACGGGAAGTTAGCTTCTGGTGAGAGGACGTCCAAGGGCTCCGGTGCGTCCTCAACTTCGGTCAATATTATGAAATGTAACAAAATATATGTGTAAGTATTAAGGATTTATAAGGATTGAACTTCTATTCATAGCTACTGCTATTTAGGATCCTTAATTGGCTTTGGGATTTTTACAGTGGATACTAGACTCTCTAAGGATGATCTGAGCAAAATTTGGAGAAATGTCATTGCACATTGTTGTCTCCAAAATTCCCACAAGCACAAGGTTTCTCTAAATTTTGAGCCCAAATCATGAGCTTTGACATAGCTAACAGTTGAAGATCTGATTATGGTAAGTCTCCATGGCTCTAACAAAATTTGTTTCACCATTTTTGGAGCTACCAACAGAGAGATATGAATTTTTGAAGTTGGACAGGAGTTCTGAAAAGTTTCCGATTAAATTTGAATTTCCAAATAAAGGCTGAACTTTGGAAGGCAATTTAGCCTACCAAATGAACTCCAATGAAGCTCAAATGTTTTCTGGAGATCAGTAACTATGAAAAGGATTAGCTGCCCAAATTTGGAAATATTTCATAAGGAATTGCTCCTGTAATAAATCCCTAAAGGATTTACTAAAAACAATTCTACAGAAATTCCTGGGCATTTTCGTAGCCTAAAATTGGTTTCTCTGTGAAGTACTCCTCATGAGGATTCCAACAAAATTGGTCTCACCCTTTTTCGAGTTTTCTACACAAAGTTATGAGTCTTCAAAGTTTGAACTGTATTAGGAAATTCTGGAAATGTTTAAATCCCAGCTGTGGGCCCCACCTGTCAGTTCTTTCTTCTCCCTCGCGCCAAACAGAGGAGCGAGCGACATTTACTCCGGCGAGGGTGGCAGGAAGGGCTTTTCCGGCAATCTCCCGGGCCCAAACTCGCCGCTCCTCCATTATCGACCACGCTGAACACTCTGGTGGTGTCGCCGGCGGCTAAAACCCACCGGAAAATGGCGCGCACCGGTGACAGCGAGGTTTCAAACTCCGGCGAGGTCGGGAAACCTCTTTCTTCTACCAAACGATCGGTTTTCAGGCTCTAGAGCACCAGTGGAAGATGTAGGAGCTAGAACGGGCTGCCTAGCTCGATGAAACGGCCGGCAAACTAGGGTTCAACGGTGAGCCGAAGTGCTTTCCCATGGCGCCGCGAAAATTGACTAGAACATGGCCAACACCTGATGGTCTTCCTCGGTTCTTTGTCGAGGACGGGTGCTAGAGAGTGCAGAAGCTATGTGCACGTGAGCTTGAGGCGTGGTTAATCGTGCAACCCGAATTTAGATATGAACTGAGCCTCGTTCTTCTACACTAGGGTTCAGGAAACAATGAAATTCGAGCTACTCGATGAATCATTTGCCATACGGATGGCGGCTACACCATCCAGGGCTACCCACGCACCTTTCTTGTATCGGAAGTCGGAGGAGAGGGTGGCCGGATGAGGCTGTCGATGGTGAGCCGAAACGGCGAGGTCCGGGCACCTCAAAGCTTTGGCGCCAATCCGGGTTTTCGAGCAGCTCTGATCGGTAAACCTTGGAGGAACTCTAGGGGGTGCTAGAGCACGTCAAGGCGCTACTATTTTCTGTGGATGGCTCGAGCAGCCGAGCTCGGAGGGCTGTGGTTGATCGGAAGGAACCGAGTGGCGAGGTAGCTCACGGTTTTGGTCGGCGCTCGGGCAGAGGAACTGAGAAGGCTACGGATGACGGCAGAGGGGAGAAATAGAAGTGTGCTGTGGCCCTGCACGCCCACGCGCACCGGCTTGACCTTGGGGCAGCGAGGAAGCAGCTCGGTGGAGGCAGCCGTCGATCGGTGGCGCGAGGTGAACAGCCGAGTAAAAACAGGGTCGGTTTGTTTGCTTTGTGTGGCTGACAATTGGGCCCCACCTCCCCCTTTTGTTTAGTCAAATTTTCTCAGATATTTTCCATTCAGCAACTCAGAATTAAAGATCTTACTTCACCCCAATGTTAAGGTTTGAAATTACTGAATTCAAATGGTTTGAATTCTGGGGTGAAGTTTGAATTGGGTTTGATTGTTTGAATTTGAAATGGAGTTTGAATTCTCCATTTGTATTGTCCCAAAAACATAGAAAACCAGCTCCAAAGTTTCTGATTTTTGGCATGGCTGCTATTTCAAATGTGTAGAACACATTTGTGGAACCAAATTTGCAAATTGATGAAATTGGAATTTGAAACTGAATTTGAAATTCAGATTAGAGGGCTTCTCCTTTTAATTCCAAACAAATACCAAAAGTCCTCCAAATGAGCTCAAATTTGGAAGGGTGAATATTGGAACTATGAAGATCCAAGTTGTGCATTTAGATCTCCATGTTTGGAAGTTTTGGGAAGTTTAATTCACAACTTTGAACTTACACCGTTATAATTCAAAGTTTTAATCCCCCTCATTTTTCCTAAGTGTACATGAGCTGAACTTTCTTGCTACCCCTTTTTGGGGATTTTACATCCCTCCCCCCTTACAAAGAATCTCGTCCTGAGATTCCAAGGAAAAGCAAAGTGGGGAAGACTTTACCGGGTATATGATGATAGCAAGTACGGATAATAAGTTCGTAGATAGTCCTCGCTTTCCCATGTCGCCTCATCAGCGGTATGGTTGCTCCATAATACCTCGTAGAACCATAAGGTCCGGTTTCTTGTGGCACGAGTCTTTTCATCGATAATCCGGATTGGATACTCCGTGTACGTGAGGTCCGGTTGGAGAACTTCTATGTCTTCAGTGTGGATTTCAGCGGAGGGTTTGAGACACTTCCTCAGCTGAGAGATGTTGAAGACGTTGTGAACGCCTGCGAGCGACGCCGGTAAATCCAAGCGATAGGCCACGGGTCCACATTTTTCAATGATGGCGAATGGACCAATGAATCGCGGCGCAAGCTTACCCTTCACTCCGAAACGATGGACTCCCTTCATCGGAGATACACGGACATAAACATGGTCCCCGATGTCGAAGTGGAGAGGGCGGCGTCTTTTGTCCGCATAGCTCTTCTGACGAGATTGAGCAGCCTTGAGGTTGGCTTGTATTACTCGCACTTGTTCTTCAGCCTCATTCACAAGTTCAATACCGTAGATAACTCGCTCGCCGGACTCGCACCAGTTGAGGGGTGTGCGACATTTCCGGCCGTAGATAGCTTCATATGGCGCCATCTTGATGCTAGCTTGATAGGCATTGTTGTAAGAATACTCCGCCAGCGGCAAATGATCGTCCCAATTCTTGCCATGGTGGATGGCACAAGCGCGTAGCATGTCTTCCAGCACTTGGTTCACCCGTTCAGTTTGACCATCCGTCTGCGGGTGATACGCGGAACTTCGGATCAGTTTGGTCCCCAATGACGCGTGCAGCTGTTCCCAAAACCGAGAGACGAACAGCGCACCGCGATCTGAAATAATGGACCGGGGAACACCGTGCAAGCACAAGACCCTTGCAATGTACAGCTCCGCATATTTCTTGGCCACGTAGCTTGTATGTACGGGAATGAAATGAGCCGACTTGGTTAGTCGATCGACTATCACCCAAATCAAGTCTTGTTTGTAAGACGTGAGAGGTAATCCGACTATGAAGTCCATGCTGATATCCTCCCACTTCCACGCCGGAATGTTCAATGGTTGCAGCTGTCCGGCTTTACGCATATGGTCAGCTTTCACCCGCCGACACGTATCACATTCGGATACGTATTTTGCGATTTCTCTTTTCATCCATGTCCACCAAAACCTTGTTTTCAGATCTTGGTACATCTTGTTGCTACTCGGATGAATAGAATACATGGACAAATGAGCTTCGTCCAAGATTTTCCTCCGAAGCTTCATGTCACGGAGTAATACTATACGGTCTTTAAACCATAGTGTACCGTTATCATCTCTTCGGAAGCATTCCAGTTCGCCATTCTTCACCCTTCTCCGAATGTTATGAAGACCTGCAGCTCTTTAGGTTTATCCCTAGTCAATAAAAATCTGACTTTTCTTTCTTTTTGATTGTTTTCTATCATGGACTCTAGATCCACTTCAAAATCAATCAACTGCAGCTTTGCTACATCCCTGCCACAACGCTTTTTATAGTACAAGAAATCCCTATCACCGTACCCAAACTTTGATTTCATACAAATCAAGTTGAAAAATGAGATATTAGCTATGTCCATCTCCATCTGATGGATACATTCTTTATTTGGATTTGTGTCCTCACAATGAAATGTAAGATTCCACATGTCCACCAGTCAGCCTGCCACAATATACATTGAAAATAGTTAACTTACCATTTTGTTATAATATTCACTGTACTTGTGTTACAATTAACCAAGAAAAATAAAAAAAAGTCTTATATAGTATTAAGATCATATTGCAGATGCCATGTAGTCAGTTCCATATTAGGTAAATGATGTAGACAGACACTGCCCAGATTGTCAATAATGAACAAAGAACATGTAAACCACGTAGCTTCTTCACAAGAGACAACACTGAATGTAACAAGCGACAACTCTGAGAAACTGTAATAACAGGCAATTCTCTGTTCTCTGCAAATAAGGTTCCTCAATTAAGTTTCTGAGCAGCCTGAGTTATGCCTCTTGTTGTCCAAAACTGTCAAAATGAAAAACGATAAAGGCACCGGAAAGAATAAACTGAACAGAGCCATGGTCTGTCACTAATTGATATTTTATTTCCAGATTCATTTACTGAAAATCAGTACTTTTGAAGTTTGAACTATGAAGATTCTACCGTACTACTTGTGTTGTAGCAAATATAACATTACCTAACAGAATAGAATAAACAGAGGATCATGGATGAATGGGATTTCTTTTACCAACCATAAAAGCTACAACAGCAAGTACTCTGCGACATGAGAGGTTGTATATAAACAGAGATTATAGTAGCAAATTGTACACAGCATAGAAGCTACTACTTTGTTGATGGCTGCCTCTTTGGGCACCAGAACATGATGAACAGAGGTACGTACAGAAATTACCTAGCAGTGGGAACACAATCAAGTAGGGTGTGCCAATCAGATAGACTCTGCTCCCCATCATTGAAGAAGCCACGAACTTGATACGACAAGGACCGGCCATGGTGAATTTGATCTCCCCGGCAGCTGTACCAGGAGGCGGCGTCCTGGCAGGAGACCCCATCTTCTTGTTTCTGGCGTCTCTCACCTCTCGCTTTCGCCTCACGGCCAGGTCCACACGAAGAGGGAATCAAGGGGGTGGTGGCTTGATTAGATCAGTTATGGGATGGTTGTTTTATTAGATCAGAAATTAAGGCGGTGTCCCTCCTTTGCCTCTACGTGGATCAGTTTATGGGATGGCTGTTTTGATTTTGGATTTTGCCGGTGGGAAAATCAGGCGGCTAATATACTTCGTGGGAAATTTTGGGGAGGGAAATATGGGACCCTGGCAGCTTGCATGTGTTCAATTTCGGGAGAGGGAAATATAGAAACATTGGATGAGGGAAATATGGGACCGTTTTCAGCTTGCATGCGTTCAGCTTATGGAGAGGGAAATATGCAAATTTTCAGAGGAGGGGCATGGTGCGTTTAAATAACTTGAATAATCTAAGAGTCCCTTAATATTGATTGTACTATGCGGTAATATATATCTCAATTTTTATAATGATATGTTTGCCATCTTTAGGACAATCTATATTTACGAATGCATCCGGCCGTCACAAGTGATTGGTCGTAAATAATGTTATTTACGATGGTCGCCGTAAATAACTTATTTACGATGGTCTAAACCAATCGTTATAACTTAGGTTGCCAGCTGGTACCCTCTAGAAGCTTATTTACGACAGCCAGGAACAGGTCGTCGTAAACAACACAGGATTATTTACATCGGCCTAGAGCTGGCCGTCGTAAATAACACAGGTTTATTTATGATGATCATCTCTAGGCCATTGTAAATAAGAGATTAAATTTAAAAAAACAAAAAAACATATTTACAACTGATCGAAATAGGTGACACATAGGTTACGTTACTCATTTCTTTTTCATTCAATACCGTTGTAAGAAACCATATTTACAATTGTTTTCATGTGTTCCAATGAGACACGAAGAAGAAATAAAGAAAGAGAGGAAAAGGTTAGGGGATGGCCAATGAACGTCTCATGTACACCATCATGTTCCAACGAGTGTCTCGGGTCTACTCCGGCACCGTTCACCTCGAAGCATGGGTCGACAATTGTCCTACTAATAATTATTGTACTATATGCTCTCACGAGGGTATATATAGCTAACCGTCGTGAAGCGAATAATTAACACTCAATTTTCAAACATTTTTCATATAAATAATAAAATAAAATAAATAATTAAGAATTAAAGTAACAACATAATATATTACTTAATATAAAATCTAATTAACAACTAATATAGCACTCATTAACAAACTAGAAACAATTTACAACTATAGAACCATATAAAACAAATAATTAATAATTAAACTAACTAATACATCTAGTAATACAACTAATTAAACAACAAATCAAACTAAATTCATTTTACAACTAAAATATAAACAACTTACAACTAAAACAATACTAATATAAATAAACACATAATTAACTAATACAACTAATTAACAAACAAATTCAACCAAACTCATTTTACAAAACTAATTAACAAACAAATGAAACGACAAATAAAAAATTTACAAACGAAAAATAAAAAAGTTACTTGCAACCGGACGGAGGCGGCTCGGGGAGCCAGCCGACGACGCGGAGGAGGCCAGAAGCGGCTCGGGAAGGCGACGGTCGGCTGGGGGAGGCTGGAGGCGGCTCGCCATATTTTATATAGTATTTTTGTTTGTTCAATAGTACAACCACTTATATATAAGCACAAGCCATGGAGAACAGACTCCAGGTCTGGACATTGCATGTTGTGGCAAGACCACACGAAAAATACGCTACGAATGCCACGTAACTAACCTAGCCATGTCTTCCGTGCATGAACGGCAACCTCGACTCATGTATGGCAACTGAATTCTAGGGCCCATGTGCAATGTAATGCCAGGTATAAGTCAAGTATGAAGACTAAATATTGTTTAATCAACTGCCTCCAGATACGTACAAAATCCTCGGGACTCGGTCTTCCCTATATTTTTTTAGATTTTCCTGTTATCTAAAATAAGCGCCATGCGATAATTTTTTAGATTTTCTAGTTATCTACAAAAATAGCTGTTGTATGTATAGTTATGGGTTAACTTCCAATATCAAAGAGTATTCTTTCATGTCTTTAACATATTTATGGAGTTTTATAGCCTTCAGTTTCTGCTTTGCCTTTGTAATTCTCTCTGCTATTTTGCCTCTCACCTATCCAACCACCGCTGGCCTTCATCAAATCACCTCCAGGCTCCAGGACGCATCTGGCTGTTTCATCACCCCGCCGCCACAACACCTCACATTGTCGATCCTCAGGACACATAATTTTTTTATGGACGTGCTGCTGTTTGGGTCCGGCCCCTGACGGGCTGCTTGGCCGCCGCCCTGAGATTCGCCGCCGTGTTGTCGAAGTTGCCGGCCAGTTGTTCTCTCTGCCGGGATCTTGGACTGTTCGTGCTGCTGATCTTCGTCATGGAACTGCCGGCCTCTGGTTTTCTGGTCACTGTGCTGCTAGTCTTTTCTAGATGGATTGGATCGATGGCCCTTGAAGCACGTTAGTACCATATAGGCAGACCTGTGTTGAAATACATCTACAGGACCATGCAAGCAGGCCTCCATTCTACATCACAAATTCAATTGTTGTATGTATGACTACTGTTCTATCTGTATACGTATGGTTATATTGTTACATTTATTTATGTATGACTATTTTCATATCTGTATATGTGCATGTGTAGTGAAGTGTTGTGCTGACTAATATATTTTGCTTATAATCAAAACATTGAAGTATTCTGCTAATCGTGTTTATGAATGGAAAAAAATTGTTGTCTTACCATATTCTATTCAATGTTGCCTTGGATAATGGTTAAATGGTTCAATATCGTTCAATTGTTATCTTGGAGGCTGATTCTTTTGTCATGAAAGAGAAAAATAATATGAACAAGGTGATAAGGTCACCACAAGTTCAGAAGTGGTTATTGTGGCTGTCATGTGGATCTTGATTGGTGTATTAAGTCATAAACATCCGATGCTTTTACGTTATTCACTCTATCTAGCTTAGTTGGGTAGAATATTACAGATATATTCTCAGATTATCATTTACATTCATGAGCATTTGTATTCACTTAGCATGCTTTCTGTGCCACAAACTTGATTGCAATGCAATTTCCACCAATGTAGAATATGCATTATCAATAATATTTAGACTTTTTTTGTTTGCAGGAGGCACTTGGTTATTTATTAATTCTTAGCATTGTGACTGATAGTCTTTGGAGCAGGCATGTCACAAGATCGGAGTTGGATGCGTTTGAATAAGGCAACATATGAGTGGCAAAAAGGATTAGAGGAATTCATGGAAACTACATTTGAAGGCACCTATCGTAGAGGAACTGCACCCTGTCCATGTTCAAGATGTTGTAGCATGTCGTAAAGAACACAATCTGAGGTTCAAAGTCATTTGCTTTCTAGAGGTTTTGATGCAAGTTTCATAAAAGGCGAAGGTGATGGTGAGGATTCAGATGAGGACAACGCTTGCGATAAAGGTGCGATAGGTGATGGTGGTTCTGTCACTGATATGGTTTCGTCATTAATCAGGGGAGCTATACATGGAGAAATCATATGTGCTAACAATGAAGAGTCGAATGAATGTGCCAAGATGTTCTTTAATTTATTAAAAGAGGCAGAGAAGGAATTGTATCCAGGATGCAAGGAGGCAACTAAGGTATCTTTCATTGTGAGGCTATTTCAGATTAAGTGCATGTTTGGTATTAGTAACAAGGCTTTAGAGGACATACTTCATCTGTTCTCACTTGTGCTCCCTGAAGGCCACTGTATTCCAGACACATTGTTGAAGGTGCAAAAGGATGTTCGTGATCCAGGCCTTGACTACAAAAAGATACACGCATGTGTAAATGATTGTGTGCTATTTCGAAAGGGTTATGCGAAATTGGATTATAGCCCAACATGCGGTGAATATAGGTGGAAAATTGCCAGTTCTGATGAAAATAATGATGAGGCGAGTGACACTGCTGCAACCAAGAAACATACTCCACGTAAAATATTAAGGTATTTTCCAGTCATTCCTCGACTACAATGATTATACATGAGAGATAACACATCATCACTTATGCGTTGGCATAAGGACGGACTGGTCGGTGACGGAAAAATACGTCACCCTGCTGAATCCATGGCATGGAAGCACATCGATAACTTGTATCCCGAATTGGCATCGGACCCTTACAATGTTAGGTTGGCTCTTGCATCTGATGGCTTCAATCCATTTGGAACGTTGAATGTCACATACACTACATGGCCTGTGATCCTGATCCATTACAATTTGCCTCCTTGGTTGTGTTTTAAGCAATCGTTCTGGATGATGTCAATGTTGATACCAGGGCCAAAATCTCCAGGGCAAAGCATTGATGTATATATGCAGCCCCTGATTGATGAGCTAAATGATTTTTGGGTTAGTGGTGTTGAGACATTGGATGCAAAGATGAATAAGAATTTCACTTTACGTGCACTTCTTCTATGGACAAATAATGACTTCCCAGCATATGCGATGCTATCTGGTTGGAGCACAAAGGGAAAGTTTGCATGTCCATACTGCCACAATGATACAAACTATTTATGATTGAAATATGGGTCCAAACATTGCTTCATGGGACATCGCCGCTTTCTTCCTTTGAACCATAGGTGGCGTCGGAACAAGACTAGCTTCAATAACGATGTAGAAACCAGAGAGTCTCCAGTGCCACTAACCGGTGAACAAGTGCTGCAACAATATGGAAGTTTTGAGCATGTGACATTTGGGAAGACAACAAAAACGAGGAAGCAGCATGAAGAAGAAATTAGATGGCACAATTGGAGGAAAAAGAGTATTTTCTTTGAACTGCCATACTGGAAGATGTTGCTTCTCAGGCATAATTTAGATGTGATGCACATTGAGAAAAACATTTGTGAGAGCATATTAGGTACTTTGCTACAAATATCAGGTAAATCAAAAGATGGTGAGAAGGCTCGGCTTGACATGCAACATATGGGGATAAGTGAGGATTGTGAAATCCCAAAATTCTAGCAAGTGGAGCTGCAGTTCACACCGAGAAAAGGAGAGGGAATTTAAACTTTTGAATTTAAAGGTGTGAGCTCCAAGTCTAAACTTGAACTTGCAAAATTTCCCGAACACGGAGATCTAAAGCTATCATTTGGTTCTCCACACATCCAATAATAGCCCAGCAAATTTTCAGAGCATTTGAAAAGGATTTCCTATTTGTTGGAATTTAACCGGGAGAATATTCGAATTTGAATTTAAATCTCAGTTTCAAATTCTGACTTCACCAAAATTCAAATTTGAGTGTTGTGTTCCTCATATTTCTTTTGGCCTATCCTCCAAATTTTATCAAATTTGGAGCTCGTTTGCTATTTTTAAATGGAAATTGGGGGATAAGGGGGAGAGATGGACCCCATCTGTCAGCTACACAGGGAGTAAACCGCCTCTGTTTTTGAATGTGGCCTAGAGGGGGGTGAATAGGCCTTATAGAGTTTCCTGCACACTTAAATTAGTTGTCAAAAACTTGATTGACCGGACTAGTCCGGTTGTCTGAGCGGACTAGACCGGTGTGGCTGAAGTGTGTAGATTGTATAAGTGTTGTGCAGGAGAATCAACTTGTTTAGCAGCGGAAATAAGAACAACAATTATTCTATTTTGATTTTATAATGTGAGGTGTGATTATGCCCGTGAATGAGACTTAGCAACTCAAATTATGAAGTTTAGCAACTAGATGTTATAATCAACAAAAAAATAAGGAGGCATGCGAGACACAAATTTTACCGAGGTTCGATCTCACCAAGAGATCTACGTCCTCGTTGAGGAAGCTCACGCAGAGCCGGGTCTCTAACCCTTTCCCTCTTCAAGTCACCACACAAGGCCGACTTGACTCCACTAGCACGGGTGATCACTGAGTTTGTGGGGCAACCTCACACGTTGAGGGCTCCCACAAGAATTACAATGGGAAAGCGATCAAATACACTTAAAAAGATTACAATGCAGAATATGAGTGTATAGAGATCAAACCCCAAGAGCTCACAACGAAGTAACGACGATCTCCCAATCCCAAATCCAAGTGTTTGATTGATTTTCACCTTTTTGCACCTTAGATGTGTGGGGAGATGTGTTTTTTTGGGCTCTTGGGACAGGTGGCGGCGCTAGGGTTTGAGTTTTTAGCAGTATGAGTCGTGTGTCTCTGTTGGAAGGCTGTGGATCACCCATTTATATGGTTTCCAAAAAGGTTATCATTGTAAAACCTAATACCGGACTCGTCCGGTATATGATCGGACTTGTCCGGTCTACTTCCAGTGGGTTCCAGAAAGTTTAGCGGACTAGTCCTGTCGCATGGATGGACTAGTCCGCAGTCCTCTAAAGAGGACAACAGAGACATGAGCGGACTAGTTCGGTCTAAAACCGGACTTGTCCGGTTGCATTCCAGTAAGCTGACCGGACTAGTCCGGTCCATGAACGGACTAGTCCGGTGTCCAGTGGATTTTAGTTGATTATTAACCCCTTACCCTTACGAAAAGTCATGAGCTCTTGGGATGTGTCTCTCACACACACCCTATACATTTACATCTAATTTGCTCTTCTAAATTCCACTAAAGTCTTCCTTTTCGGGCAGCACTTTATTTTTCACCTTTTTGTGTGCACCGAGCTAGTTCACTTTGTTTGTCTTGCAATCATTTCATTAGGATCTCATATGCTTGTCATCAATTCTCCAAAACCCACAAGGGATACCCTAGATGCACTTTCAATCTCCCCCTTTTTGGTGATTGATGACAACCATTTGAGATATCACAATTAAGAGAAAAATTTGATTTTTCATAACGTGTGCATATATGAGAATAATGAATAACTTACAATAACAACTTCTTTATACACACACCTTATCTTGGGGTGCCTAACAAATGTGTGATCAACAAAAATGTGATGAACGAGGATAAAAGATAACAACCATAGATGTAAGCATCACACATAAGGTAAATAGTCAAATTACAATAGTTTTAAAAATAAGTACAAGTCCTCGATCACAAGTCCTTAATAACTTATCCTAGATAATCTCTCCCCCTTTGGCATCAAGGCACCAAAAAGGGAAAAATCGAGTAGAATCACTCATCGCCGTTCCCACTTTCACTCTCAGTCCTATCTTCATCTTCATCTTCCTCTCCACCTTGATCTTCATCATCTTGACCATGTAGAGGGTTAGCAGTTGAACCACCACCAAACCCAAGGGAGCTCAACTCTTGGTCAGTGAAGGTTGGCATTTCAGTGAAGTCTTCAGCTGAGTCCTCAGAAACTTCAAGTGACCCTTGTGGCTCCATTTCCAGTTTGGCACAGATGGCTTGGATGTTGGCTTTTACATATCTTTGATGCTTCTTCCTGGCCAATCTCTCTTCATGTTGCTTAACTTCAATTTTGCGGCAAGAGGCAAAAATAGAAGATAGCATCTTGAAGATGTCACTTGAGGATTCCCGAGTAGAGGAGGTTGCATGAGTGGTAGCTGCAGCCTAAGATCTTGGCTCCTCTTGAGCTCTCTTGGATCTTCTTTCTTCTCCGGGTGAGGCAGGAGCAGAAGGAGCATAATATATAGTGGGCTTTTGGGGCCTAAGTCTAGTGTGAGCCACATCCTTTACGAACTCCAGTCCTGTCACTTTCTCAATCATGAACATTATGTAGGGTGCATAGCCGCAAGACCGGATGGGATTGATAGAGATATTGACAATGTCATTGTAGATGTACTCAAACACATTGAATTTTCTCTTCTTGCTTATGACCTTCATCAAGGTTCTGAGGGTGCACTGAACAGTCCCTGCATCTCCCTCTTTGGGAGCTATAATCTTCCTCAATATCCGATTGAGGACTACAAAGAAGGGCTTCATGTATTTGGTGGTGGGAGGCTTGAATGGCATCCGTGTATCATAGATAAAGTCCAGCTGATCTTTCTCCAGTGGTTTCAGGTTGTGAATCACAAGTTCATTGTCTAAGGTGTCCTCAAGATGAAGGATCCTTGCAAATTCTTCATATGTGACACTGTACTGAGACCCATGTATCATCCAAACCATCCTGTCGTTGTCATCACGAGCAAAGTAGAGAGTGGAGTAGAATTGCGTGATGACTTCGCCATTCCAGTCACACTGGAAGGAGAATAGTTCTTTTAGTCCATGAAGCTCGAGGGCTGTCACAACCTCCTGATAAGCTTGACATCTCTTGGACTGTAGATAATCAATATCAACCCACTGACTTTCGACAACGGGATGCTTCATCTTCCGATACACATGTTCATAGTAATCAGCATGAAAATTACTCCAAAATCTGGGGTCAGCTGACTCTCTGGGCTCATTATACACTTCTGCTTTTCTGAACTTGTCAGCTAGTTCACCCCCTTTTCCAGTGTAATCATTATTTGAAGGTTGCCTGTTGTGATGAACGGGATTTTTCATTTTCAGAGGCCCAATGGGGCCACTAGCAAGCCCCTTTCCTTTTTTGAGAGTCCTCTTAGGTCCTGAGGAGCTCTCGGCCATAGCCTTCCCTCGAGGCTTCTTCACAATTACTTTCCTCTTCTTAGGCAAATTTTCGTCGGAAGGTGAAGAGTGGACATTGACATCATGTGTTTTCTTCATCACTCCCTCCTTAGCTCTCCTCACTCTTTCATGTTGAACTTCTTCGTCAAGGTGAAAAGAGCCGTCATCTAAGCCTGAAGACATGGTGCCTAATAAGGAGTTCAAGGATTAGATGCGAATGGACTCATTATTGACTTCAAATGGGAATGTAGGGGTTCAACTGTCAGAGACCGGACTTGTCCGGTTTCAGAGTGCGGACTTGTCCGGTGGACCGGACTTGTCCGCATCTGTGCGCCGGACTAGTCCGGCCTGGCATAAGAACCCTAATGTTTCATTTGAATCAAATCTTCTATCTAAGGACACAAAGGCAGGAAAGTGGTAGGAATGCATCTATTGAGGCAATGTACATCCTTTTGAAATCAAAGGAAACTAGCTAGAACTAGAAAAGTTGAGATTTTGGTTTTAAAGGGGGGAATTTACCAAGATTTGAAGATTCACGTTGAAGGAGCAAGAGTCTATCTGGATGAGTCTGGAGAGTAGAATCCACTCGTCGAGGAGAGGCTTTTTACCGGAGAAAACACCGAGTTTGAGGGCTCAACTCGAAAATCACTTTGGGAGCTAGGGTTTAGGAGAGGGGGTGAGACAAAGTGCTTATGAGTGGAGAGGGAGGGGTTTGGTCCGGCCAACTGCTTCTATATGTGACTGATCGGACTAGTCCGGTGCCCCTGAATTAACCTAATTGTGTCGTCTGTCCGGACTAGTCTGGTCGACAACCGGACAAGTCCGGTTCCAACAGACTTGATGCAGATAGTAGAGTTTAGAGGTGATCCAAGGACACTAATTTTTGCAAATAATCTTGGTAATTACGACCAGTAGGCAAGCATCAATCAAACAATGGTCATATTTCGCAAGATTTCTTCATTAAAATAGTTTTCCTAGAAGAAAAAGAGATGAGGAGCGGTTTTACAATAAAATGTAACATTTGAGGTTGCAATCAGGTATGCAACGTTTCAAGCCACATTTCGAGAGTCAAGAATATTAAGTTTATTTCTTAGCTCACAAAACCTTTTCTCATCTAATGGTTTGGTAAAAATATCTGCTAGTTGTTTTTCAGTTCTAACATGTGAAATTTCAATGTCACCTTTTAATGAGTGATCTCTAAGAAAGTGATGACGAATATCTATGTGCTTAGTTCTTGAGTGCTCTACTGGGTTGTGTGCAATTTTTATCGCACTTTTATTATGACATAGAAGCGGGATATGATTTAGATTGTAGCCGTAGTCTCTAAGAGTCTGTCGCGTCCAAAGTAGTTGTGCACAACAACTTCCTGCTGCAACATACTCTGCTTCTGCTGTTAAAAGAGCAATAGAGTTTTGCTTTTTAGATGACCAAGAAACTAGGGATCTGCTAAGAAATTGACAGGTCTCTGAAGTGCCCTTTCTATCGACTTTGCATCCTGCATAGTCGGCATCGGAATAACCTATCAAGTTAAACTTGGATCCTTTGGGATACCAAAGGCCCAAGTTTGGTGTGTGCACAAGATACCTTAGGATTCTTTTTACAGCAATTAAGTGACACTCTTTAGGTGCGGCTTGAAACCTTGCACACATGCATACGCTAAGCATAATATCTGGCCTAGATGCACATAAGTAAAGTAAGGAGCCGATCATTGACCTATATACCTTTTGGTCCACATTTGGACCTTCTTCATTGAGATCGAGATGTCCGTTGATTGCCATGGGTGTCTTGATGGGCTTGGTTTTGTCCATATTGAATTTCTTGAGGATGTCCTGTGTGTATTTGGTTTGGCTTATAAATGTGCCTTCTCTCAGTTGCTTCACTTGGAATCCCAAGAAGAACTTCAATTCGCCCATCATCGACATCTCGAACCTATCTGTCATAATTTTGCTAAATTCCTCACAGAAAGACTTGTTAGTGGATCCAAAGATAATATCATCAACGTAAATTTGACATACAAATAGATGATCATCAAAATGTTTAGTGAAGAGTGTATAGTCACCTTTACCAATTTTGAATCCATTTTGAGTTAGAAAATCTCTAAGGCACTCGTACCAAGCTCGAGGAGCTTGTTTGAGGCCATAGAGAGCCTTACACAGTTTATAGACGTGGTTAGGATACTCTTGGTCTTCGAATCCTAGTGGCTTCTCCACATAAACTTCCTCCTTTATCGGACCGTTGAGGAAGGCACTTTTGACGTCCATTTGATACAACTTGAAATTATGGTGAGTAGCATATGCCAATAAAATACGAATGGACTCAAGTCTAGCTACGGGAGCGAAAGTTTCGTCGAAGTCCAAACCTTCGACCTGAGAATAACCCTTGGCCACCAGCCTCGCTTTATTTCTTGTTACTACTCCATGTTCATCTTGCTTCTTTCGAAAGACCCATTTGGTTCCAACGATGTTCGCCCTTGGTCTTTCCACCAGCTCCCACACTTCATTTCTTTTGAAGTTGTTCAATTCTTCTTGCATTGCCATCACCCAGTCTGGATCCCTTAAGGCTTCGTCTACCCTGTATGTTTCCAGAAAAGAGACAAAAGAATAGTATTCACAAAAATTTGCAACGCGAGATCTAGTAGTTACTCCCTTAGCAATATCACCAATGATATTGGATGGTCTCTTTGTACACTCTGATGTACTCTTGGGTGAGGAACTTGTGTAGCTGCTTGTTCTTCATCATCTTCATGTTCATTGTCTCCCCCTAGATCATTGCTTCCATGATTATCCTGATCTTCTTGATCTTCCTCCACTTGATCTTGTGTGAAAGCTCCCCCTTGATCATTGCTTCCTCGTTGAGGTTCACCTTGTGCATTTAAGTCTTGCGTTTGCTCTTGTGGTAGAATATCACTAAGTGCCATTTTCTTCAGCGCTTCACATGGAGGTTCCTCTTTATCTAGCATACACTTATCGACTTGCTCCACTGGTGAGCCGTTAGTTTCATCGAACACTACGTCACGTGCTACTTCAACAAGGTCGGACACCTTGTTGAAGACACGATAGGCGTAGGCATTCGATTCATAGCCGAGCAAGAACCCTTCATCGGACTTCGAAGAAAACTTCGAAGCCCTCGGTTTCTTATTCAGAATAAAACATTTACAACCAAAAACTTTGAAATAAGAAACATTAGGCTTTTTATCGGTAAGGAACTCATATGGAGTTTTCTTCAGTAGTCGGTGAAGGTACAGCCGATTTGTGGCATGACAGGCAGTGTTCACCGCTTCTGCCCAAAATCGATCTGATGTCTTGTATTCGTCCAACATTGTTCTTGCCATTTCAATCAATGTTCTGTTCTTCCTTTCGGCCACCCGTTTTGTTGAGGAGAGTAGGGTGCCGAGAACTCATGCTTTATCCCTTCATCATCGAGATACTCTTCAACTTGTGTATTCTTGAATTCTGTCCCGTTGTCACTTCTGATGTTCTTCACGGTTGATGAGAATTCGTTCTGGGCTCTTTTCAGGATCTTCTTGAGGATTCCCTGAGTTTCTAATTTATCATACAAGAAAAATACCCAGTTAAATCTTAAAAAATCATCAACAATTACTAAACCGTATTTATTACCGCCGATACTTATGTAAGCAATTGGACCAAATAGATCCATATGAAGAAGTTCTAGTGGTCTTGTAGTGGTCATTATGTTCTTGGCGGGGTGTGGTGCTCCGACTTGTTTTCCCGCCTGGCAAGCGCTGCACGACCTATCTTTCTCAAAAACCACATCCTTTAGACCTCGGATGTGACCACCTTTTAGAAGTTTCTGCAGATTTCTCATCCCAACATGGGCTAGCCGTCTATGCCACAGCCATCCCATGTTGGTTTTAGCAACCAAGCAAGTGTTGAGTTCGGCTTTATCTTTGTTGAAATCAACAAGATAAAGCTTTCCCTTCAACATTTCCTTGAATGCAATCGAGTCATTGCTTCTTCTAAAAACGGTCACACCCTCATTAGTGAATAAACAGTTATAACCTTTGTCGCATAGTTGAGATATTGACAAAAGTTTATAATCTAGGGAGTCTACATGTAAAACATTAGATAAAGTGTGTTAAGGAGATATTTCAATGTTACCGCTACCAAGGACCTTTCCTTGGCTGTTGTCTCTGAAGTATATGCCTTCACTTGGATCCTTGTTGTACTTGTACTCCACAAACATATCTCTCTCTCCGGTCATGTGATTTGTGCACCAGCTATCTAGCACCCACTTAGATCCACCGGAGGAGTAAGCCTGCAAAACAGAATTATTCCTTGGTTTTAGATACCCAAGCTTGCTTGGGTCCTCTCAGGTTAGTCACAAGAGTCTTGGGCACCCACACACAAGTTTTCGAGTTCCTGTGGCGTAGCCCTGTGTATTTAGCAATAACTTTTCTATATTTGTTTTTCATAAGAACATAGGAAACATCAAATGTACGAAACAATATTTGTAAATTAGATTCATGTGATTTTTCCTTAACAAAGGTGATTCTTTTCTTTGCATGATTAAGAGTGAATATGTGTTTGTTCCTATCAAACTCAAGACCATCTTTGACGTTGGGAGGTCTAGTGACCATATATGCGCTACGTGCATATTTGATCTTCTCCTTATCAAAGATGCCGATTTGGAAAGAATGCACATCATGATAAGTTGAAGTATTAGAAATGATATTTTTCTAACTAGAGCATGTGCAGGTTCCAATTGTTGTCGAACTCATATTTTTGGAGGAAGAGCTCTTGGAGGAAGATGAGTCACTTTGCTTTAGCGACTCAACTTGCACCTCTAGGATCTTGTTAACTCTTGACAAGTGTCACTCCCGGTTTTTCCGAAGAAACAACCAAGTGAATATCACATGTATGCCAGGATCATTTTCTCATACATGTGATGACAAATAGTGAAGCATCATTTATTACAAGCCAGGTGTCGAATATAAATAAGTCTTACATCGCAAATGTCTCAATGGACACTAATGCTTCATCACAAGTAAATAAACTAGCAGCGGAATATTATTCTCTAGGGCTCCATCACAGGCGTTGCCCGGGGGTCTTCATGAACCTAAAATCCTTCCTCGGGTCCAAAATCTTGGTCATTATACACCACCTCATTATCTTGACCTGAGCAGCAATATAAACCAACAAATATGCAAGGTTGAGTACCAATGGTACTCAGCAAGTGTGGGAAAATTTTATCATGCATGGCTAGAACAAGGAGAGGTTGAACTCATGGTTAAAGCACTACGCAATTAATACCTATCACCTTAGCTTATTAAGCACCTACATTACTACACAGGTGAAATGGTCCCAATCTCCCATCCCATCATTGTAATCCAATAATCATAACATCATTACCAATGTTAAGCTCCCCACTTAACTTCCAAAACCATCAATCCTCTAATCATGAATAAGTCCAGGCCGCTCTTAACCGTGAGCACGGCTGTCAAGACAGTTTTGACTCTGCAGAGTTTGTACCACTGTACCCACAAGTAGTGATTTCATCCCCCGTTGCCGGGTGGACTAAAAGAACCTCCATTATGCCAGTGGCTACGTTCCACATTCACACATCCCAGGTGTGCGGCCAGGAGATCACTACGAAGACTTTACAAAGGGATTCCCGACGAGCGTGGGCCCACTGAGGTTTCACCCCTAACAGCATACAAGAGGCTCCAACCCCGCTGCAGTGGCCCCCTCTTGAGCCTTGCGGTTCATATGGTAGTCCAGCTGACACCTATTCCCCGCACCATCCAACACACCCATACTACGCCGGGGATACACCTAATTAATTGGCCAAGCTGCCCCATCTCAGCATGTGGTTGGCACTGTAAAGCCGGGTTACATGCTCCATGAACCGGTCCTTAGGATCCAGGCAAGTACTAAACACAAACCCAAGTCTCGTGCACCCAGCACACAACCAAAACATCCAACTTGCCTTGATCCCTACCTCTACATAACTCACAATAACTCATTCAAGAGTATGGTATAATAAACTGATGATCTCATATCCCAAATGTCCCATTCTAAGCATGGCTAAGCATATGCATGTAAATAAATGACATGACAAAATAAATCCCAACCCAAGCTTCAAGGAAACAAGGTAATGCAATTCTAGGGAAACTTTCCTAGCATGGGTTTCATATTTCATTTGACAATGCAAATAATTCTATCTACACATCCTAGCATAGGATCAAAGTGGTCAAGGACACTTGCCTCCTTCTTGCTGCTCTTGAAATGGGTAGTCCTGATCTTGGAAAGAAATAACTTGCTCTTGAACAGGTTCTACTTCATACCATCACACATAGCAAAAGAAAAACAACAATCATAAGACATAGTTCACACTTCTACTTCATACAAACCACACATTCATATTTATGAAATTCATTCACCATTATATGTGTTGTGGTTACTTTGTGTGTTGATCTATGGCTTGCATACACTTTTATTTATATGTGTATGAAAAGTATTTTTCTTCTCCATATGTGCCTTCAGAATTTCTACCAACCCTAAACTGAATTCTTTGTATTTTAGAAACTCCATTTATCATTTACTAGTTGCTATATTTTCAGATTTATATTCCTATGCATAATTGTGTATTTTATTATGAAATTAGTAATACACATCATCTAAACAGTATAGGTTCTGGTCCTAAATGATTTAATAACATCTTTTGACCTTGACTTCTGATATAGACTATTTCATAATTATTTTCCCTATTTTTCTATAACTATTCTTTACTTAAAAATGTGTCCCTATACTAATAAATGTGAATAATAGATGAAACAGATTTATTTCAACCCAAAAATATATTTTTATCTCACTCCAAAGTTTTCTAAGTACTGAGAAAGTTTTTAATTAATTTTGACAATTATGTTTGTCCCACTTTTTAATTTTTAAACACTAGTTACATATTCAATTTTCTAAATTAATTTCTAAACAGGGTTAAAATAATGAATTCACCCCATTACAGGGTCTATAATATTATTTTCATAGTTTCCAGGGGTCTAGCTACACTTATCAGAGGTGTTTTTCCTAATTTTTATTAAGTCCAGGGGCTAAAACTAATTTTTAAATGAATTTACATGATTTTCTGGAGTTCCAGGGGCTAGATCTGAAGTTTCCGGGGCTAGCTCTCAATTCCAGAGAACCCCAGGGGGTAGCACGTAAGAATTCCAGTCTTCATAATGCGGGGCTGACGTGGACCGTCCGATTTTAAACCGACGGCTGAGATTATAACATCAAATCGGTACGCGGGGTTTTAAAGTCTACCGTGCGATTTAAAATAAACAGCGCACAAGCGGCCACGTCGCTCTGATCGAGCGCGGGCGGCGCTGCCGGCGGCGCACGGCGGCGGGAAGCGGCGATCTCGCCGGAAAGTTTCGGATCCTCGAGAATTCTGCCTAGAACTGTGATCTTATGGCCTAGATCGGTAGAGGGGAGGTCAGGGATCTCACCTCGGGGGTTTTCTCGAGCTCGGGGGTCCTGGAAAGTGATCGGCGGCGAGGTCCGAGGCAAAACCACGGCGAAGCTCGTCGGCGCTGGGTTTACACCGTAAGTCTTCGGGTTTTCTGCACCTGCAAAGTTCCTCGGAGGCGGTGGATCAAGACCAGCGAGTTAGATCAAAGTTTCCGAGCTTAGATCGGTCAGAATTCACCGGCGAAGTCTCGGTGCTCACCGGAGTGAAAATCGGCGATCGCGTGGGAAAAACTGATCGGATCGGGGGTTTTTATAGCCGGGGGAGGGCGGTGGGTCTGTTGTGATCGAGTTGGAGTCCGCTGGGACCAGAATTCAGGCGGCGGGACGCGGTTTCCGGTCGGTTGCGATCGCGCGCGCTCGGGGGAAAAAGTCCGGGGTCGGCGTGAGCGAGGTTGGGGATGACAGGTGGGTCCCACCTGTCTGTGTGAGAGAGCGCGGGCGTGCGCGGGGGCGGGCTGCGCGGGGAAAGCTGGGCCGGCTGGCGGGTTTCGGCCCACTGGCCGGTTTTTTCCCGTTTTTCTTTTTCTTTTTCCATTTTTTTTCTTTTTTGAGTATAATTTGAATTCCAGTTTGAATTTGAATTTTTGCAATACATGCAATACGTCCAAAAATTTTTAAATTCTCCTCTGAACATGGTTTAGGGTTTTGAATCAAAATTTGGGGTGTTACAGCTCTACCCCCCTTAAAAGAAATCTCGTCCTCGAGATTGGTGTTTCTAAGAAAACAATTCCGGAAATTGTGCCTTGAGCTCATCTTCCCGTTCCCAGGTTGCTTCCTCTTCTGAGTGATGCTTCCACTGCACCTTGCACATCTGGATTCTTTTATTTCTGGTGAGGCGTTCCATTGTCTCCAAAATCTTGTATGGTTGCTCGGCATAAGACAAATCTTCAGCTACATCCACTTCATTCATGGGTAACACCTCCTCAGGCGTCCTCAGGCATTTCTTGAGTTGTGACACATGGAATACATCGTGCACGTTCGATAAATGAACCGGTAAATCTAGTTGGTACGCCACTTCGCCTTTTCTTTCCAAAACTTGAAAGGGTCCGATGTATCGATGCGACAACTTCCCTTTCACCTTGAACCGACGAAGTCCTCTGATAGGGGACACCTTGAGATAAACATAGTCTCCCACGTTGAAAACGAGTTCTCTTCTTCGTACATCAGCATAACTCTTCTGGCGTGTTTGTGCTATCCTCAAATTGTTGCGAATCTCCCTCACCTTCGCTTCGGCTTCTTGTAGCACTTCTGGACCAAACACCTTACTTTCTCCTGTTTGGTTCCAAAATAGGGGAGTTCTGCACTTCCTTCCATACAAAGCTTCAAACGGTGACATCTTCATACTAGCTTGATAACTGTTGTTATAGGAAAACTCCGCATACGGTAAGTTCTTGTCCCAACTCCGGTTGTTTTTGAGTGCACATGCCCTTAACATATCTTCAAGGATCTGATTGGTTCTCTCCGTCTGCCCGTCAGTTTGGGGATGATAGGCAGAGCTGAAGTTCAGATGGGTTCCCATGGTTTCATGCAACTTTTGCCAAAACCTCGAGGTGAACTGTGTCCCTCGATCCAACACTATCTTCTTTGGCACTCCATGGTAACACACAATCCTTGACATGTACAATTCTGCCAATTTGGATCCGCTGTAGCTTTCTTTCACAGGAATGAAATGAGCTACCTTGGTTAGCCTATCAATAATGACCCATATTGAATCATACCCGGATTGGGTCCTAGGCAATCCCACGACAAAATCCATGCTGATTTCTTCCCACTTCCATTCAGGCACTTTGAGTGGTTGCAATAATCCCGCGGGTCGTTGATGTTCAGCTTTCACCAACTGACATGTGTCACATAGGGAAACATGTTCCGCGACATCTCGCTTCATGCCATACCACCAATACCTGCCTTTGAGGTCCTGGTACATCTTCGTACTCCCAGGATGAATGGAATAGTCAGAATCGTGAGCCTCCTTCAAAATTATTTCACGGATCTCTTTTACTTCTGGCACACAGATCCTTTTCCCGTGCCACACCGTTCCCTGTTCATCCTCTCTAAAACCAGGAGCTTTATTTTCCTTAATGAGTCGTCTGATCTCTTGTATCTTCTCATCATTCTTTTGGCCCTCGCGTATGTCTTGCTCGAGTGTGGAGTCCACTTCCATGGCGATGGCTTCACCACTATTTACTAGACATAGATTGAGTCTTATAACCTCGTCCTTCAATTCTGCAGGCATGTCCTTCAAGCTCAACTTATTGACCTGCACTTTCCGACTCAAAGCATCGGCCACGACGTTTGCTTTCCCGGGATGATAGTTGATGCCCACATCAAAATCATTGATTAGCTCTAACCATCTCCTTTGTCGGAGGTTGAGATCTGGCTGTGTGAATATGTACTTCAAACTCTTATGATCCGTATATATCTCTGTCCTCTTCCCCATCAAATAGTGCCGCCAAATTTTCAACGCGTGTACCACTGCAGCTAGTTCTAGGTCATGTGTAGGATAGTTCTTCTCGTGCTTCCGAAGCTGCCGGGATGCATATGCCACGACATGTCCTTCTTGCATGAGAACACATCCCAACCCATTTCCAGAGGCATCGCAGTACACTGTGAAATTCTTCTGCATATCTGGCATAACCAACACTGGGGCTGTTGTCAATCTCTTCTTTAGCTCTTGAAAGCTCGTCTCGCACTGTGGCGTCCAGGTGAATGTGATTCCCTTCTCCAACAGTTTGGTGAGAGGTCTCGAGATCTTGGAGAATCCCTCAATAAACCGTCGATAGTATCCAGCCAATCCCAAAAAGCTTCGAACTTCCCCGACATTTTCAGGGGTTTCCCACTTCTGGATATCCTCGATTTTGGCGGGATCTACGGAGATTCCTCCCTCCGAGATTATATGTCCTAAAAAGGGAACTCTCTTCAGCCAAAACTCACACTTGCTCAACTTGGCATATAGTTGGTGTTCTCTCAGCCTCTGTAACACCAACCTTAGATGTTTCTCATGTTCTTCTTCATCTTTGGAGAAGACGAGAATATCATCTATGAAAACCACCACAAATTTGTCCAGATATTCCATGAATACCTTGTTCATGAGGTACATGAAATATGCCGGGGCATTGGTTAGCCCGAAAGGCATGACAGTGTATTCATACAGTCCGTACCGAGATACGAAAGCTGTCTTGGGAATATCAGATTGCCTTATCTTGAGCTGGTGGTATCCCGACCTGAGATCAATTTTCGAGAACACACAAGCTCCCCTCAACTGATCAAACAAGTCTTCAATGCGAGGCAATGGGTACTTGTTCTTGATGGTTACCTCATTCAAGGCACGGTAATCCACGCATAACCTTTGGGTTCCGTCTTTCTTGGGCACAAATATCACCGGAGCTCCCCATGGTGAGGAACTAGGGCGAATATACCCCTTCTCCGTCAATTCTCTCAAATGATCCTTGAGCTCTTCTAGCTGCTTGGAGTCCATTCGATAAGGTCTCTTGTATATCGGGGCTGTTCCCGATACTAGCTCAATTGCGAATTCCACGTCACGGTCGGGAGGCATACCTGGCAATTCCTCCGGAAAAACATCTGGATATTCCCTGATAGTCCTGATTTCCTCAACTTTCACCTCCACTTGATTTAATTTAATGTCCCTCCTAGGCTCGTGTATGGTTATGAACTTTACTCGGGTGCCACTGGGGTGAGTTAGTTCCACCGTTCTGGTCGAACAATGGATAATTCCTTTATGTTTGGTCAACCAATCCATACCCAAAATAATATCTATCCCTTGTGAATCTATCACTATGAGGTTAGCAGTAAATACTACCCCATTAATGTCTAGGCTCACTTTGGGACACACTTGTCTTGTCCTTATTTCTCCACCTGGAGAGTTTACGGCTAGCATATGGTTCATTTGTGTGGTTGCTAGGTCATGCTTCTTAACAAACCTTTGAGCAATGAACGAGTGGGTAGCACCAGAATCAAACAGCAGAGTTGCAAGGTGTAAATTGGCAGGAAACTTACCAACTACCACGTCGGGTGCCTCTTGTGCTTCCTCCATAGTGACGTGGTTCACCCGTCCTCTCATTACATTCTGCTGTTGTGGCTGCGCGGGCTTCTTCTTTGGGCACTTATGGGCATAGTGCCCCACTTCACCACAGTTAAAACATTGCACCCCAACCTTAGGTGCTTGGCCTTTGTTGTCTTGGGGTTGGTTCGGGGGTCCTTGCACTGCTGGTCAAGGTGGGTATGCGGGGCGAGGCTGCTGCACAAACTGACGTTGCGGCTGTGCTGGTGCTGCGGGTGGCCTGTAGTTTGGGTTGTACCCTCTTGGTGCTGAATAGGGTACCGCAGCACGGCTTGTCTGCCCCGTAGGTTGTTGCATCATACGTGGGCGGGTGTTGCTCCCTGAGGCCTCATGTGACCACCCAGCCTTCCTCTTATTCTCATTTTCCAGGGCCTTTAGCTTCCTTTCCACCACAAATGCTCTGTCCACCATCTTTTGAAAACTTTCATACTCATTGGAGGACATGGCACACTGCATCTCTGCGGTAAGTCCTTCCACGAAACAATCTTGTTTCTGCTCATCAGTCTCTATGTCTCGTGGAGCATAACGGGATAGTTGATAAATTTAGTGAGGTATTCCCTCACCGTCATGTTTCCCTGCTGCAGTCCCAAAAACTCCTTCCTCTTGTTTTTGAGTTCACCTCTTGGGATGTAATGGTTGCGGAAGCTACGCTTGAACTCGTCCCAAGTGATGTTCTCAGGGTCATGATGGGCGGCCACGTAAGCGGTCCACCAATCAGCAGCAGGTCCCTGCAATTGATGAGAGGCAAACAGCACCCTCTCATACCCTTGGCATTGTATTATCCTCATCTTACTTTCAATGGTCTTCAGCCAATCATCTGCCTCCAGAGGTTCAGCAGCACTTGCAAACTTTGGAGGTTGAGTTCCTAGAAACTCACTCAACCTTGGTTGGTGTGGTGCAGCTTGTGGAGGTGGAACTTGATGCAAGTTGGCCACCACTTGAGTCAAGTTCTGGATAAGCTGATTTTGATTCTCCAGCATTTGGTGGAGAGGATCAACTTCTTCACGGCGACCACCCCTGTCCTGGCCTCCAGAAAGATGAGGGTTGCATGCCTCATCGTTGTTGTTGGCGGGGTTGGCAGCACGTCCTTTTCCTCTTCCGGCCATCTGGCAGAATCAACCATTGTCAATTTGAAATCATTTAGCATCATCTTACTACTTTCATTTGTTTGTACTTTGAAGTGTTGAGGCTTTGTTATGCTTTTACGAGGGTTCATATCTCACACCAAATAAATGCACTATTATTTCCTGTGGGTTCACACACCAAAGCAAAACAATCTGAAGACGAGGTTGTGGACAATTGCTCATGGCTTCCACAACTCACGTCACACACCAAGCATTATCACACCATTAACTACGTAACGACTCGACTACTCGACCTCTTGCTAGCTAGGGGAAAGACTCTACACTACTCGTCCTCTTGAGCTGGCTCCTCGGGATCTTCCTCCTCATTTCGGCTACCTTCTGACTCTGCTTTGGGTGGGGAGGCTGCTGGTGGAGAAGTGCGACGACGCCTGATCGCTCGGCGATCCGGGGAGTCAGGAGTCCATGGGTCACTCACAGTGACACACAGTTCATTCCCATCTCCTCTTTCTCTCGCCTTTAAGCAAGCTCGCAGCAACGCCTCCGTTTCCTTCAGGGTGTCTCGAACATCCTGAAGCTCTTGTTGACACTCCTGCAGTCGAGTGCTGAGCATAGCAGCATCCTCCAAGCACAAGTCCATGTGCTCATGGGAAGTCCCTTGCTGCACCGGTGGGTACTTGTACTCCGTGGTACCACTCTCACGTTGGAGGACATACATGTACTCAGTTTTGGTCCAAGTGGCGATGATAGATGTGACTCTGGCAGGTGATGGCCTCCCAGGTGACATCTTTCTCCGCGTCAACTTGTGTTGCTCGACAAGCTGGAGAGTGGTGAATCTTAAGCAATTGATTCTCGTGTATAATCCTCATCTCCGAACTCCATTCTTCCCTCTTCTCACGGATGGTCCTGGTGGAGTTATAGTGGATGATTAGCTTGCCCGTATTGCTGGCGGCTTCGAGCATACGCCGAAGACGGCGCAACAAATCTCCTACTGCCAATCCATAGGAAAGGTACGTCACTGGACGACTCTCCTCTCTTTCGGCAAGGGCAACTACGGGAACTCTCCCTCCTGTGGACTTTACGAGCGGTGCGAATCATGCGAACCATCTAAAACAAAAGAATTTAAAAATTAAGTTAGATAAATTCTCAAACAAAAATCCTATTTTGAATGAAAGTTGGGGTAAGATGAAGAAAATGACTCCTTTAATAACACTTTTCCACCCACACCTTGGAAAATAGTTTTTGAGAAAATAGGGCCCTTAACTACGTCCATTTCTACCTAGGTCCACGTTCCTATGGGCAACCTTGGCTCTGATACCACCTCTGTCACACCCGGTTTTTCCGAAGAAACAACCAAGTGAATATCACATGTATGCCAGGATCATTTTCTCATACATGTGATGACAAATAGTGAAGCATCATTTATTACAAGCCAGGTGTCGAATATAAATAAGTCTTACATCGCAAATGTCTCAATGGACACTAATGCTTCATCACAAGTAAATAAACTAGCAGCGGAATATTATTCTCTAGGGCTCCATCACAGGCGTTGCCCGGGGGTCTTCATGAACCTAAAATCCTTCCTCGGGTCCAAAATCTTGGTCATTATACACCACCTCATTATCTTGACCTGAGCAGCAATATAAACCAACAAATATGCAAGGTTGAGTACCAATGGTACTCAGCAAGTGTGGGAAAATTTTATCATGCATGGCTAGAACAAGGAGAGGTTGAACTCATGGTTAAAGCACTACGCAATTAATACCTATCACCTTAGCTTATTAAGCACCTACATTACTACACAGGTGAAATGGTCCCAATCTCCCATCCCATCATTGTAATCCAATAATCATAACATCATTACCAATGTTAAGCTCCCCACTTAACTTCCAAAACCATCAATCCTCTAATCATGAATAAGTCCAGGCCGCTCTTAACCGTGAGCACGGCTGTCAAGACAGTTTTGACTCTGCAGAGTTTGTACCACTGTACCCACAAGTAGTGATTTCATCCCCCGTTGCCGGGTGGACTAAAAGAACCTCCATTATGCCAGTGGCTACGTTCCACATTCACACATCCCAGGTGTGCGGCCAGGAGATCACTACGAAGACTTTACAAAGGGATTCCCGACGAGCGTGGGCCCACTGAGGTTTCACCCCTAACAGCATACAAGAGGCTCCAACCCCGCTGCAGTGGCCCCCTCTTGAGCCTTGCGGTTCATATGGTAGTCCAGCTGACACCTATTCCCCGCACCATCCAACACACCCATACTACGCCGGGGATACACCTAATTAATTGGCCAAGCTGCCCCATCTCAGCATGTGGTTGGCACTGTAAAGCCGGGTTACATGCTCCATGAACCGGTCCTTAGGATCCAGGCAAGTACTAAACACAAACCCAAGTCTCGTGCACCCAGCACACAACCAAAACATCCAACTTGCCTTGATCCCTACCTCTACATAACTCACAATAACTCATTCAAGAGTATGGTATAATAAACTGATGATCTCATATCCCAAATGTCCCATTCTAAGCATGGCTAAGCATATGCATGTAAATAAATGACATGACAAAATAAATCCCAACCCAAGCTTCAAGGAAACAAGGTAATGCAATTCTAGGGAAACTTTCCTAGCATGGGTTTCATATTTCATTTGACAATGCAAATAATTCTATCTACACATCCTAGCATAGGATCAAAGTGGTCAAGGACACTTGCCTCCTTCTTGCTGCTCTTGAAATGGGTAGTCCTGATCTTGGAAAGAAATAACTTGCTCTTGAACAGGTTCTACTTCATACCATCACACATAGCAAAAGAAAAACAACAATCATAAGACATAGTTCACACTTCTACTTCATACAAACCACACATTCATATTGATGAAATTCATTCACCATTATATGTGTTGTGGTTACTTTGTGTGTTGATCTATGGCTTGCATACACTTTTATTTATATGTGTATGAAAAGTATTTTTCTTCTCCATATGTGCCTTCAGAATTTCTACCAACCCTAAACTGAATTCTTTGTATTTTAGAAACTCCATTTATCATTTACTAGTTGCTATATTTTCAGATTTATATTCCTATGCATAATTGTGTATTTTATTATGAAATTAGTAATACACATCATCTAAACAGTATAGGTTCTGGTCCTAAATGATTTAATAACATCTTTTGACCTTGACTTCTGATATAGACTATTTCATAATTATTTTCCCTATTTTTCTATAACTATTCTTTACTTAAAAATGTGTCCCTATACTAATAAATGTGAATAATAGATGAAACAGATTTATTTCAACCCAAAAATATATTTTTATCTCACTCCAAAGTTTTCTAAGTTCTGAGAAAGTTTTTAATTAATTTTGACAATTATGTTTGTCCCACTTTTTAATTTTTAAACACTAGTTACATATTCAATTTTCTAAATTAATTACTAAACAGGGTTAAAATAATGAATTCACCCCATTACAGGGTCGATAATATTATTTTCATAGTTTCCAGGGGTCTAGCTACACTTATCAGAGGTGTTTTTCCTAATTTTTATTAAGTCCAGGGGCTAAAACTGATTTTTAAATGAATTTACATGATTTTCTGGAGTTCCAGGGGCTAGATCTGAAGTTTCCGGGGCTAGCTCTCAATTCCAGAGAACCCCAGGGGGTAGCACGTAAGAATTCCAGTCTTTATAATGCGGGGCTGACGTGGACCGTCCGATTTTAAACCGACGGCTGAGATTATAACATCGAACCGGTACGCGGGGTTTTAAAGTCTACCGTGCGATTTAAAATAAACGGCGCACAAGCGGCCACGTCGCTCTGATCGAGCGCGGGCGGCGCTGCCGGCGGCGCACGGCGGCGGGAAGCGGCGATCTCGCCGAAAAGTTTCGGATCCTCGAGAATTCTGCCTAGAACTGTGATCTTATGGCCTAGATCGGTAGAGGGGAGGTCAGGGATCTCACGTCGGGGGTTTTCTCGAGCTCGGGGGTCCTGGAAAGTGATCGGCGGCGAGGTCCGAGGCAAAACCACGGCGAAGCTCGTCGGCGCTGGGTTTACACCGTAAGTCTTCGGGTTTTCTGCACCTGCAAAGTTCCTCGGAGGCGGTGGATCAAGACCAGCGAGTTAGATCAAAGTTTCCGAGCTTAGATCGGCCAGAATTCACCGGCGAAGTCTCGGTGCTCACCGGAGTGAAAATCGGCGATCGCGTGGGAAAAACTGATCGGATCGGGGGTTTTTATAGCCGGGGGAGGGCGGTGGGTCTGTTGTGATCGAGTTGGAGTCCGCTGGGACCAGAATTCAGGCGCCGGGATGCGGTTTCCGGTCGGTTGCGATCGCGTGCGCTCGGGGGAAAAAGTCCAGGGTCGGCGCGAGCGAGGTTGGGGATGACAGGTGGGTCCCACCTGTCTGTGTGAGAGAGCGCGGGCGTGCGCGGGGGCGGGCTGCGCGGGGAAAGCTGGGCCGGCTGGCGGATTTCGGCCCACTGGCCGGTTTTTTCCCGTTTTTCTTTTTCTTTTTCCATTTCTTTTTCTGTTTTGAGTATAATTTGAATTCCAGTTTGAATTTGAATTTTTGCAAAACATGCAATACGTCCAAAAATTTTTAAATTCTCCTCTGAACATGGTTTAGGGTTTTGAATCAAAATTTGGGGTGTTACAACAAGTTAGCAAGCTCATCCTTGATTGCAATATGTGAGTCCTCTAGCTTTGAGTAAGTCTCCTTACTCAAGGCTAGCTCAATCTCAAGTGACTTGTTCTTCTCTCTTTCAAGCTCAAGAAGTTTTTCAACATCTTGATATCTCTTCCTTCCACGGATGAGCATATCTTCTTGTCGGTTGACAAGTTCCTCCTTTTCAAAGATTTCGTTCAACAACATTTCCATTTTCTTTAAAGCAATTTTACTTAATCCTCTAAACATTTCTTCATTATCACTAGAGCTATCAAAGTCATCAATAGAGGTATTTAACGCAGGAGAAGTAAGTCGAACCTTTTTCTTGCCTTCTTTAGCCATAAGGCAAGTGTGGTTGTTCATATCCCGTCCTCCCATATTTGGGAATAGTGTAGCTCTCATGGTGGGTTTCTTAACGGCAATGGTGACCATCTCCTCTTCTTCATCGGAGGAGGACTCATCGTTTGAGTCCCATTCCTTGCCAATGTGGGCCTGATGAGCTTGTCTCCTTTTTCTGAAATTTTTCTTCTCATGTGCTTTTGTTTCCTTCTTCTTGTTTTCTTCATAAGTACAGTCCACCATGAAGTGACCGTACTCTCCACAATTATAGCAAGTACGTCGAGCCTTGGATTTTCCTTTATCCTTGCTTTTCCCTTCATTTGAGTTGTTGCCATGTCTTCTCCTCATTATGCGCTTGAACTTTTTGATAAAGAGTACCATTTCCTCATCATCTAGGTCGGTACTCACGTCGATTGTATCTCTGTCATCTTGGTCTTCATGGGTTTCTTTGAGTTTGGGTCTGCACGTTGCTTTGAGATCAACTTCTTTCTTTTTCGAAGAGCTGAGCTCGGCTAAGTCTTTGACGTATTGAGCCTCCTTCTCCATCATTTCATGATTTATGATCTTCCCCAATAACTCATTGGGAGTCATTTTGTGAAACCCGGGGCTTTCTCTAATCATTGAGCAAAGTGTGACGTTTCTTGGCATGAAGGCTCTTATCATCCTTTTGACCACCTCGTATCAGTCCATTTCTTACTTCCATAGGCACGGATTTTGTTGATGAGTGCCTTCATCCAGTTGTACATGTCTTGAGGTGATTCGCCTTCTTCAATAGCAAATCTCCCCAACTCTCCTTCAAGCATCTCAATTTTGGCTTCACGTACAGACCTATTTTCTTCATGAGCTGTTTTGAGTGTATCCCAGATTTCTTTTGCACTCTCTAGTCCATCGATCTTGGTGAATTCTTCTTTGCTCAGTGACGATGTGATTACTGCAACGGCTTGTGCATTTCTGTGAATCTCTTGTTCTTGTTCCGGAGTGAGTTCTTCATCCGTGTCTGGGATATCTATTCCTGTGCAGACAATATGCCAAAGGCTGGGATTCAAGGATATTAGATGCATTTTCATGTTGTACTTCCACATGGTATAGTCACTTCCGTCAAACTGCGGGTGCCTTCCCATAGGAATGGAGAGATAATGATTATTTGAATTGAGACGGTTGTAGTTGTAAGGATATCGGGAGTAGTCGTGATGACCACTCCCCATCGTCTTTTCTTCCTCTTTTCCCTTTTGTGCCATTAATTTCTTTCCCAGTAGTGCCATTAGCTGTCTCACTTCTTCATCGTCATGTGGACTTTCTTCCAGCACATCGAAGGCTTTGGCTTCTTGCTCCTCATCGTTGTTGTTCGTCTTTGGGATATCGTTGTTCTTCTCAGAGGCCATTGATCTCTCCGAGATGTGAGTCTCGTTGATGGAGAACTTGGCTCTGATACCAATTGAATGTGGCCTAGAGGGGGTGAATAGGCCTTATAGAGTTTCCTGCACACTTAAAGTAGTTGTCAAAAACTTGATTGACCGGACTAGTCCGGTTGTCTGAGCGGACTAGTCCGGTGTGGCTGAAGTGTGTAGATTGTATAAATGTTGTGCAGGAGAATTAACTTGTTTAGCAGCGGAAATAAGAACAACAATTATTCTATTTTGATTTTATAATGTGAGGTGTGATTATGCCCGTGAATAAGACTTAGCAAATCAAATTATGAAGTTTAGCAACTAGATGTTATAATCAACAAAAAAACAAGGAGGCATGCGAGACACAAATTTTACCGAGGTTCGATCTCACCAAGAGATCTACGTCCTCGTTGAGGAAGCTCACACAGAGCCGGGTCTCTAACCCTTTCCCTCTTCAAGTCACCACACAAGGCCGACTTGACTCCACTAGCACGGGTAATCACCGAGTTTGTGGGGCAACCTCACACGTTGAGGGCTCCCACTAGAATTATAATGGGAAAGCGATCAAATACACTCAAAAAGATTACAATGCAGAATATGAGTGTAGAGAGATCAAACCCCAAGAGCTCACAACGAAGGAACGACGATCTCCCAATCCCAAATCCAAGTGTTTGATTGATTTTCACCTTTTTGCACCTTAGATGTGTGGGGAGATGTGTTTTTTTGGGCTCTTGGGACAGGTGGCGGCGCTAGGGTTTAAGTTTTTAGCAGTATGAGTCGTGTGTCTCTGTTGGAAGGCCGTGGATCACCCATTTATATGGTTTCCAAAAAGGTTATCGTTGTAAAACCTAATACCGGACTAGTCCGGTATATGATCGGACTTGTCCGGTCTACTTCCAGTGGGTTAACCGGACTAGTCAGGTCTAAAACCTGACTTGTCCGGTGCTATGTGAAGTGGGGTTCCAGAAAGTTTAGCGGGCTAGTCCTGTCACATGGATGGACTAGTCCGCAGTCCTCTAAAGAGGACAACAGAGACATGAGCGGACTAGTCCGGTCTAAACTGGACTTGTCCGGTTGCATTCCAGTAAACTGACCGGACTAGTCCGGTCCATGAACGGACTAGTCCGGTGTCCATTGGATTTTAGTTGATTATTAACCCCTTACCCTTACGAAAAGTCATGAGCTCTTGGGATGTGTCTCTCACACACACCCTATACATTTACATCTAATTTACTCTTCTAAATTCCACTAAAGTCTTCCTTTTCGGGCAGCACTTTATTTTTCACCTTTTTGTGTGCACCGAGCTAGTTCACTTTGTTTGTCCTGCAATCATTTCATTAAGATCTCATATGCTTGTCATCAATTCTCCAAAACCCACAAGGGATACCCTAGATGCACTTTCAGTTTTCCTCCCTCGCGCGAGCTCCCGACAGCACACCGGCAGCAGACTTTGGGACAAAGCTTTTGGGTGCCACCTCCTGCTCTCAGCTCGGTTGCTTTGCCCCTATCCATCCCACGTACAAGCCTGGTTGCTTCTCTCTCGCTCAATCAGCTCTTTGTTTCCCACCCGAGAAGAAACCAGCGCTGCACTGCTTCTCACGATCACAGCCACCAACAGAATTTCCTTTTGCCCGAGCTCTCCACATGAAAAAGCTTCGCCCCCGAGTGCTCTAGCCGGCCAGCAACTTTCCCCCACGGTCCCGCGCTCGCTGGCACCGGAAAACAGCGAAGATTCTGCAGCTCTCGGGTGAACGCTGAAGAACTGAACTGGTCGCCGTGGCCAGCCTAAACCAGCAGTGATCACGCCCAAGCAAGCCACCACATCCGTGCACCTACAAGCCTAGTTTCTCACCTCCGAAGCTCAGCCCTAGCCATTGAACACAGAGGGAGAATTCAAGTTTTTCTCCCGGGGCGGCCGAAACTGACCTTGAGGTAAGGAATTGCAAAATTCATCCTCAATTCGTGTTGGTTGTGTTTCAAACTCCGGACACAAGTTCTTAACTGCATAGAACACCTCCTCCATCGATTTTAGACCAAGTAATTGAGTGTAGAGCGAGGAATCCGAGTTCTTTTCAAGGGTATACCTCTGAACCATGTCGGGTGCACGGTGCCGATAGGTTTAGAGCTCCCCCGGCTTGTTTTTACCTCATGCCGGTCTTCTACAAGATTCCCTGATGCTTTAGAGCCCAAGAACCGACCATTTGGTGGAGAAATCACCGTACACGACCTTGCCGGAGCACTAGGGTTAGCTGTTGCCGGTGCGCCCCGTTTTCCGGCGAGTTTCAGCCGCCGGCGACCTCACCAACGAGTTCAGCATGGGGAAAAATGAGGGGGCGGCCAGCAGGCGGTCCAGAGGTGACTGGGAAGTGCCTTTCCGGTGACCTCGCTGGAGGGAGCCGCCCCTGCTCTGTTTGGCGCGTGGCTGGAGGTTAGGGATGACGAGTGGGACCCACTGTCAGCATTTAAACATTTTCCAGATTTTCCCATTTCAGTTCAAATTTTGGAGAGCCATAACTTTGTGTAGGAGTGTCGAAAAATTGTGAAACAAATTTTGTTGGATTCCTATCAGAGAGTACTATCCAGTGGTGCAGCCCAATATTTATGAAAATTCCTGGATTTGGCTCATTAATTCATTTAAGGAAAATATGTAGGAATTTTTATAGGAGTTCTGTTCATTGGAAAATTCCAAAATTTGGCCAGGACACTCTTCCGAAAATCATTGAACTGCAATAAAATTTTCAGAGGCATTGGACTTCATTTGCTTGGCCAAATGTTGATTCAATCTTGTATGCCTCTGAAAATTAGGAAAAATAGCAGATCGGTTTTCAGCTTTTAGCTCCAACTTCTAAAATCCATATCTCTGTGTAGAAAGCTCCAAAAATGGTGAAACCAAGTCCTATGGACTCATGAGACTCTAAAGGTTCTGAAAAACCAAATTTGGAGCATGACAAGACACTATAATTGCCATACGAATACAGAGAAGCCAAATAATAAGAAAATTCCCTAGGCCACATCTTCCATCAACTTTGTCTGAAATTTTGCAAGCCCTACCTCTGTATGATCTATGGTCTACTGTAAAAATTTCAGAGCTAATTGAGATCATATTCTCCAGTTTTCTGCTAGTTCTTTCCACTACCTTTCTTATGTCCATTATAAATGGATCTTTGAATTTTACTCCAACAAACATCCACTGCCCACCTAAAGTTCTTCTCTGTTTCTGTCCATAACAGAGCAAATCTCTCACTTTAGAGTTGGTCTAAACCATTCTTAGTTCCTAAAACACATTTGTTTTATAATTCAGTTACTTGTATTAAAAACTGTGCATATTCATATCGGTAGGAAACACGACGAAGGAGTTCGACGAGGAACTCGACCCAGATCAGCAAGTTGAAGAATTAATCATCGCCAAGATACTGACTTTAAGTTAGAAATAAACGTGCAGCAACATAAGGCAAGCCACGGTTTGCATTTAACAGCTTTTTAGTTATATTTTGCTTTGTATCACTTTTATGGGTCTAGTATGTATTGTGCATTAGGTTAAGGTGATTGATACTCCAAATGCATAGCCCACAAATCCTTGGAGTACAGGGTAGAATAGGTTACCTTCGTGTAGTTTCTGCTAGGCTAAAGTTGTATAGGATCCGGTACAAGTCGGGTAGTTGGAAGCTCCCCGCGAGTTTAGGATGTGGGTACAGCGGGGTATGATTCTAGAAAATGAAAATTCTGGAATGGAAAATGAGACCGGGCAGAGAGTAGGAGCAGCAGGACGTTGGGCCTGTGTGGCTGTAGCTCCGTTTGTGTCGGTTAAGGACCGATGCGTATGCCGCCCTGCTGAGCAAGTTTGAACAGTACCAGATGCATATCGGATATATGGGACCCGATAAACCGATGTAACTTGGGTACTCTCGTGTCGAAACTTATACAGCCGTCCTTTGGGGGTTGGTGTCAGAGGTGTAAACCCGCTAGCGGAGCAACTTCGACATGTTCCGTGTAGTGGCCCTTCTAATGGGGCGGCGGAACTGGTTCGGCATTGGAGTGACGGGTGAAAGGTTGCTGCATACAACGTAAGAAAGAGCTCACGTGAGTCTTTCGAGACGGGTGTATGTGTCGTGTATTCCGGGTGTGTCCTGATTGCAATCACCGTCCCTCGCGGTTATATGAGTACCACTTGTTCACTGAGTTGTGACGTAGTAATTATTTCCAGATGAAGTGAGATGAATCATTGCTGATGTGAAGTTCCTAAATTCATTGTATTACCAACCATGTATGCTATAGTTGTAGAGCTCACTAAGTTTATTTTCCTCTTTGGGCATCACCACATCGGAGCAAAGCGTTTCTTATTTGATTGTGGACTTCCGATGTGAGGGCTGCCTAAGGCATAATAATCTACTGCTATTAAACTGAAAAATAAGATTAACATGTAGGCGTGTCGTTATTGCATCATACTTTTCCTATGTTAGTAATCCCTACATGTAGAGTTCTATTTTTAGGAGTGTCATTAAGTCTTGCTGAGCCATCGTGCTCACGGTTGCATTATTAGTGTTTTGCAGGTTATAAAATTTGTTATGAAGATGGTTGTTCGGTGAGCCATCAGAGTCTCACCGGAAACCCTGCCACTTCACTTATCTTTGTGGAAGCTAATAAGAAGTGTCCACGGGCTGCACGTCTTCTCTTTTGCATAGTTAGGACCGAGAGTAAGTGTGTATGTATATTCCGCTGCGTGTACTCTCGTGGTACATTATTCTGTAAATGACACTATCTTGAGAAATAAAAGACTTTGTACTTTATGGTTCTTTTCGTGTATGCTGTTGGGTGCCGCATCGCACGGCACCACCCAATGTGTATCATGGAGTGTGGATCCCGGAAGGGGTTCCCCACAGGCATGGTATCAGAGCCGCATTGGGAATAGGATGCATGAAATGAGCTTATTTTCGAAAACCTAGAAGTATACGAGTGAGGAACGTATAGTATGCCCACATAAGGACTATTAGTAGCATAGTTACTTAAGGTGGCAAGCTAACAGTGTGTTAATATTCAGTATTTCAATTATGTAACGACGCACCTACGTGGAGGTAAGAGGTAAGGTACGCCACCGCAGGCGGATCAATTGCGGTAACTCGCCATACGGGTAATAGTATGGAATGGTATACCGTGGCTTGGCACGGTAGTTAATATGAGTCTGTGAACCTCTCTATGGTTCTGAGAGCATATGAAAACGTTGATCTCCAGCGTGCTTTAGGAAAAAGTGAGAATACCCCATCGTGTGGTAAGCAACACGATAGTATGCAACTCTTGAACGTTCAATGTTCAAAGGGCTATACGCAGCGCTCGCCATCGGCGTGCCTCAATGAACATGAGGCAGTAGGTGGTATCCGTTGGGTTGATAAAATTCCCAACCGTGAAGACCCGTTCGCGCTCTACTCGGGTTCCTCGTCGTGTGGTGTTCAAACACGACCATGTACCTTGAGACGTGACTTGACTCAAGGACGGCCCGTATGGCAATGATACGGGGCGTATGTTTTTACTATGATATGGACCTGCCTATAATGGAGAACCTTTGTGTGCATCATTATTGATTATTTTTATGCAGGTACCTTAACCACTTTAGAACATTGCGTTTAGAAAACGTTTGTGAGTGATCGTTTTAGTGCCACCACTTGAGACGTATATGCCGGTGTAACGCCGGTTAGGATTTTTGATTTGGTGAGGAAACGTAGTACCGTGAAATGTTCTTAACTGCATGGAAAAGAAAGTTTTTAAAGAAAAGAGTAAATTTGGAGTCTAGGATTTCATTAGGGGTTAATGAACTCCTATATCGAACTAAGAGTCAATTGGGAGTATAGTTTCCATTTCAAACCATTAGAAACAACCTCCCCTGTTTTCAGCAGAATTTTTGCTGCACTTGAACAGGGAATAACTTTTGATTGGTTAAACCAATGAAGGTGAAGGATACATTTATGGAAAGGTTTTGAAGTCTTCTACAACTTTTTTGTAGAACTCCAGAACAGAATCCCCCTGCAACTGGATGAAAATCTCAGATGAGTGTTAACTATCCAAAAACAGGGCAGACCAAAAATACTCTCTGGAATTTTCTGTATTTCGACCATAACTTCTTGTAGAAAGATTTCTAAGGGTCATGTAAGACACCGTTGGAAAGTTTGTGATATGTGCTACGATTTTGTAGTTCAAAGTGTCTACAGATTTTGGGTAGAACTTTAGGAAATCTTGCAGACAAAACAGACACTTCCAGAGGAGGTACTGTCAAAATTGTTCCAGATTTCTGTCAACTTTGAAATATCATAACTTCTGATCCAGAACATATATGAAGGAAAATAAATACTCGTTGGAAAGATATTGAAGTTATTAATGACTTTGGTATTCAACTTGAGACATTAAACTGCCATTTTCATAATCAAATTCTGGGATTAAGGTCCAAGGGTCATACTGAACAGAGCATTGCTCATTGCCCATGTAATTTAGGACTTGTTGTGGACATGAAGGTTTTTATACTTCTCTAAGTTCCATGACATATTCATTAGTCATATTTCATCATTCCTTGCTGTTGATTTAAGTGTTTGACAAACTTCAACAATCATTGGTTATATTTCGGAATTGTCAAAAACCTTGTTTCCTTCATATACGCTGCACAGTTGATGTGATGCTTTTGCGGTTAATCATTTTAAGTTAAAGCAGAGTACACCCTTGGATATTAACCGTAAATTGCTCACTCTTGCAGTATGGATCATACTCATTCCGGGTATGAAGTTGGTGATTCTAGTCGGGATGGCAATGATTCGTCGCAGCGACAATCACCGCCATCAGCAACCGAACTGGCGGAGGTGTTGGGGAGAATGGCTGAGTCTCTTGAGTTTTTGGTGCAGCAAGGCATCCGACAGGAGACCTCCCAGCAAAACCCCACACTGAATACGTATCTGGATTTTCTAGCAAGACAACCACCGGTATTCTCTTAAGCTAAAGAAGCCTTGGAGGCAGATCATTGGCTCCGAGTGATTGAATCTAAATTGGGAATGCTCCAGTGTGATGAATATGAGAAGGCGTCATTCGCCGCTCAGCAACTTCATAGATCCGCTGGGGCTTGGTGGTCTGAATATCTTGCTAAGATCGCTGAAGGTCATCGTGTGACGTGGACGGAGTTTCGTGAGGCTTTCCGTGCACATCATATTTGTGAGGGCATTGTCAAAACAAGAATTGAAGAGTTCTATGAACTCAAACAAGAAGGCATGAGTGTCATTAAGTACTTTACGGAATTTAACAGTTTAGTACAATATGATCCGCTTATGTGCATAATGAGACAATGAAGTGTCATTACTTCTTCCGAGGCCTCGATGTGAAGCTTCGGACAAAAATGGCACAATGCAATAAAGGGAATTATAGCGAGTTAGTAAATGCCGCTATGATTCAAGAAGTAGCTGAACTCGAGCACAAGGAAAGTAAGAGAAGAGAAAATTATCACTGGCAAGTACGGATGATTATCATCAAGAACAACCAGTGATATATTTCTTACCATCCGGGGTGGAAATTCAGTCCTTTGACGGACCACCTCAGATCCAATACTGTCCATATTCACCCATGGAGGTTCAGCCACTGCTGCAACAGCAGCAAATGAGTATTTGTGCACCCCCACCTCAGCAAAGTGCACCAGAATACCGAGCACTTCCATATGGCGAAGATCCTGAGCTCGCATCGTATAAAACTTGTAGCGATGTAGAGCATATTCCTCAGGAGGGTCAAGTGACCCAGCAAAGCAGCAGTCACATGTCATCTCAAGCTGCAAAGAAATTTCATGGTTAGCCAAGGAGGATAACACTGAAAGTGGGGAACATACACTATATGGCAGTTGAAGACGTTCCCGTAGGAGAACCCGTGTTGGCAGGCATGTTCAGCCTACGTGATCAGCCCACGCTCGTGTTGTTCGACTCGGGTGCTACACATGATTTTATCATCAAAGATTAATTCAACGGGAGGTAGTAGGACAGCGGGCAGAATCGTTGCTCGAGCGCCTATATGTTTGGATGGGCGGATATATCCTACTACACTCATCATTCTAGAAGGCTTGCGGATTGACATCATCTTGGGAATGTCTTGGTTGACACATCACCAAGCTATCTTTGATATTAGTTCACGAACGGTGCAGCTGAATTCAAAGAAGCACGGGCAACACACGTTGATTCTGAGAAATGTTGCACCAGAAGTCACTGCTGTCCACACCGTTGAAGCTAAGAAACTGGAGGACATTCCAGTGGTCCGGGAATATCGGGACATGTTTCCCGATGATCTACCGGGCATGCCGCCCGATCGTGAAGTGGAGTTCAAAATTGAACTAGCACCGGGAACCACACCCATCTCTCGGAGGCAGTATAAAATGGCACCGAAGGAACTCGCGGAGCTGAATGAGCAGCTGAACGATTTGTTAAGCAAAGGTTTCATTCGCCCCAATTCATCACCATGGGGATGCTCCGCGCTGTTCGTCAAGAAAAAGGACGAGACTCTGAGGTTATGTGTGGACTATCGTCCACTAAATGCCGTAACTATCAAGAACAAGTATCCACTACCACGTATCGATATGCTTTTCGATCAACTAGTGGGTGCTAAGGTTTTCTTGAAGATGGATCTTCGGTCCGGATATCACCAGATAAAAATCTGGGCGGAAGACATACCAAAGACGGCATTCTCAACGAGATACGGATTATATGAGTATCTCGTCATGTCATTCGGACTCACTATTGCTCCGGCTCATTTTATGTATTTGATAAATTCAGTCTTCATGCCGGAGTTGGACAAGTTCGTCGTGGTCTTCATCGATGATATCTTGGTAAATTCTAAGTCGGAAGAAGAACACGCCGAACATCTTCATATTGTGCTCCAACGCCTACGGGATCACAAACTGTATGCAAAATTCAGCAAGTGTGAGTTCTGGATCAACCAAGTGCCATTTCTTGGGCACATTATTTCTTCGGAGGGTATCGCAGTTGATCCGAGCAAGATCGTCCAAGTGCTGAATTGGAGTTCACCGAAATCAGTCCACGAAGTTCGTAGCTTTCTCGGTTTAGCAGGGTACTACCGGAGATTCATTCCGAATTTCTCCAAAGTTTCTAAACCGATGACGGAACTTCTGAAGAAGGGCAACAAATATGTGTGGAGTGAAGCATGTGAGGAAGCGTTCAAAGCATTGGTAAAGCACCTCACAACAACCCCAGTCTTGGCGCAGCCCGATACGATTAAAGCTTTTGATGTGTATTGCGATGCATCCGGCATCGGCCTGGGCTGCGTGCTTATGCAAGAAGGGCGAGTGGTCGCGTATGGATCCAGGCAGCTTCGGAATCATGAGCAGAATTATCCAACACATGATCTCGAGTTAGCTGCTGTGGTTCTTGCTCTAAAGATGTGGAGGCACTATTTGCTTGGAAACTTAGTCCACCTCTACACCGACCACAAGAGCTTAAAATACATCTTCACACAAAAGGAGCTAAATATGAGGCAGCAAAGATGGTTAGAGTTAATCAAGGATTATGAATTGGAGATTCATTATCATCCTGGAAAAGCGAATGTGGTTGCTGACGCCCTTAGTCGGAAATCACATGTTCATAACCTAACTATGGCTGCAATGGAAGAAGAAGAACCGAGCCTGCGCTTGGTTCCCTATGGGTCATTGTTTAACCTTGCCCTCATTCCTACAATTCGTGATGAAATTGTAGAGTCTCAAAAGAAAGATAAGGGCATGGCCCATATCCGGAAGAGAATAGACAAAGGAGAAGCTAAGTGCTTCCGGAAAGATGAGAATGGTACGCTATGGTTCAAAAACCGTATAGTCGTACCCCGTGACATGAAGCTTCGTAAGAAGATATTAGACGAAGATCATTTATTAAAATTTTCCATTCATCCGGGTAGCAACAAGATGTACAAAGATTTGAGACACAAGTTTTGTTGGACATGGATGAAGCGGGAAATAGCTAAATACGTTTCCGAGTGTGATACGTTTCGAAGGGTGAAAGCAGATCACATGAAGAAACCGGGTTTGCTGCAGCCCCTTCATATTCCGGTATGGAAGTGGGAAGATGTGAGTATGGATTTCATTGTCGGACTGCCGCTCACATCTTGAAAGCATGATTCGGTTTGGGTAATCGTCGACCGATTAACCAAGTCAGCACACTTCATACCGGTGAATGTGGGAATCAATGCCAAGAAATATGCGGAGTTATACATTGAGCGGATATTATGCCAGCATGGAGTTCCAAGAGCAATAGTTTCAGATCATGGTGCACTGTTCATTTCTCGTTTCTGGGAACAATTGCACGCATCTTTGGGAACCAAATTGATTAGAAGCTCCGCATATCACCCTCAAACCGATGGACAGACCGAGAGGGTGAATCAAGTCTTGGAAGATATGTTGAGAGCGTGTGCCATCCACCACGGTAAGAACTGGGATGCTTATCTACCGTTGACGGAATTCTCGTACAACAAAAGCTATCATACGAGTATCAAGATGGCACCGTATGAGGCTCTCTATGGCCGGAGATGTCGCACACCGCTGAATTGGTGCGAATCCGGTGAAAGAGTGACATTCGGGATTGACCTTGTCAATGACGCCGAAGAACGAGTTCGGGTCATACAAGCAAATTTAAAGGCTGCTCAATCTCGACATAAGAGTTATGCAGACCAGCGACGTCGACCGCTGAACTTCAACGTCGGAGAGTACGTATATCTCCGTGTATCTCCAATGAAAGGAGTTCACCGATTCGGTGTAAAAGGAAAGCTCGCTCCCCGGTTTATCGGCCCATTCGCTATCACGGAGAAATGTGGACCCGTAGCGTACCGGCTTGAGCTACCGACGATTCTCGCTGGGGTGCATGATATATTTCACGTCCCTTAGCTTCAAAAATGTCTCAAGAATACCACTGCTGTCCGCAATGAAGATCTTGAGACATTGCAACCGGATCTCTCCTATACCGAGCATCCAATCCGGATAATCGATGAAAAGTCTAGGTCGACAAGGAATCGGACGCTCCAATTCTATAAGGTATTATGGAGAAATCATACCGCGGAGGAAGCAACATGGGAGAGTGAAGAATACCTCCGTTCGAACTACCCAGACTTGCTGTCCGCTCATATAAGGTAATTCCTTCTCTACCGCTTGTCTCTTCTTTTGGAATCTCGGGACGAGATTCTTTTTAAGGGGGGAGGGATGTGAAATCCCAAAATTCTAGCAAGTGGAGCTGCAGTTCACACTGAGAAAAGGAGAGGGAATTTAAACTTTTGAATTTAAAGGTGTGAGCTCCAAGTCTAAACTTGAACTTGCAAAAATTCCCGAACGCGGAGATCTAAAGCTATCATTTGGTTCTCCACACATCCAATAATAGCCCGGAAAATTTTCAGAGCATTTGAAAAGGATTTCCTATTTGTTGGAATTTAAACGGGAAAAAATTTGAATTTGAATTTAAATCTCAGCTTCAAATTCCAACTTCACCGAAATTCAAATTTGAGTGCACCATTGTGTTCCTCATATTTATTTTGGCCTATCCTCCAAATTTTATCAAATTTGGAGCTCGTTTGCTATTTTTAAACGGAAATTTGGGGATAAGGGGGAGAGGTGGACCCCATCTGTCAGCTACACAGGGAGTGAACCGCCTCTGTTTTCCTCCCTCGCGCGAGCTCCCGACAGCACACCGGCAGCAGACTTCGGGATGAAGTTTTTGGGCGCCACCTCCTGCTCTCAGCTCGGTTGTTTGCCCCTATCCATCCCACGTACGAGCCTGGTTGCTTCTCTCTCACTCAATCAGCTCTCTGTTTCCCACCCGAGAAGAAACCAGCGCTGCACTGCTTCTCACGATGACAGCCACCAACAGAATTTCCTTTTGCCCGAGCTCTCCTCACGAAAAAGATTCGCCCCTGAGTGCTCTAGCCGGCCAGCAACTTTCCCCCACGGTCCCGCGCTCGTTGGCACCGGAAAACAGCGAAGATTCTGCAGCTCTCGAGTGAACGCCGAAAAACTGAACTGGTCGCCGTGGCCAGCCCAAACCAGCAGTGATCACGCCCAAGCAAGCCACCCCATCCGTGCACCTACAAGCCTATTTGCTCACCTCCGAAGCTCAGCCCTAGCCATTGATCACAGAGGGAAAATTTCATGTTTTTCTCCCGGGCGGCCGAAACTGACCTTGAGGCAAGGAATTGCAAAATTCGTCCTCAATTCGTGTTGGCTATGTTTCAAACTTCGCACACAAGTTCTTAACTGCCAAGCACACCTCGTCCATTGATTTTAGACCAAGTAATTGAGTGTAGAGCGAGGAATCTGAGTTCTTTTCAAGGGTATACGGCTGAACCATGTCGGATGCACGGTGCCGATAGGTTTAGAGCTCTCCCCGGCTTGTTTTTACCTCATGCCGGTCTTCTACACGATTCCCTGATGCTTTAGAGCCCAAGAACCGACCATTTGGTGGAGAAATCACCGTGCACGACCTCACCGGAGCCCTAGGGTTAGCTTTTTCCGGTGCGTCCCGTTTTCTGGCGAATTTCAGCCGCCGGCGACCTCACCAACGAGTTCAGCATGGGGAAAAATAGGGGGGGGGGGCAGCAGGGGGTCCAGAGGTGGCTGGGAAGTGCCTTTCCGGCGACCTCGCCGGAGGGAGCCGCCCCTGCTCTGTTTGGCGCATGGCTGGAGGTTAGGGATGACGAGTGGGACCCACTGTCAGCATTTAAACATTTTCCAGATTTTCCCATTTCAGTTCAAACTTTGGAGAGCCATAATTTTGTGTAGGAGTGTCCAAAAATTGTGAAACAAATTTTGTTGGATTCCTCTCAAAGAGTACTATCCAGGGGTGCAGCCCAATATTTATGAAAATTCCTGGATTTGGCTCATTAATTCATTTAAAAAATCTTGTAGGAATTTTTACAGGAGTTCTGTTCATTGGAAAATTCCCAAATTTGGCCAGGACACTCTTCCAAAAATCATTGAACTCCAGTAAACTTTTCAGAGGCATTGGATTTCATTTGCTTGGCCAAATTTTGATTCGATCTTGTATGTCTCTGAAAATTAGGAAAAATAGCAGAAAGGTTTTCAGCTTTTAGCTCCAACTTCTAAAATCCATATCTCTGCGTAGAAAGCTCCAAAAAATGGTGAAACCAAGTCCTATGGACTCATGAGACTCTAAAGTTTCTGAAAAACCAAATTTGGAGCATGACAATACACTATAATTGCCATAGGAATCCAGGGAAGTCAAATAATAAGAAAATTCCCTAGGCCACATCTTCCATCAATTTTGTCTGAAATTTTGCAAGCCCTACCTCTGTATGATCTATGGTCCACTGTAAAAATTTTAGAGCTAATTGAGATCATATTCTCCAGTTTTCTGCTGGTTCTTTCCACTACCTTTCTTATGTCCATTATAAATGGATCTTTGAATTTTACTCCAACAAACATCCACTGCCCACCTAAAGTTCTTCTCTGTTTCTATCCATAACAGAGCTCATCTCTCACTTTAGAGTTGGTCTAAATCATTCTTAGTTCCTAAAACACATTTGTTTTATAATTCAGTTACTTGTATTAAAAACTGTGCATATTCATATCGGTAGGAAACACGACGAAGGAGTTCGATTTGGAACTCGACCCAGATCAGCAAGTTGAAGAATTAATCATCGCCAAGATACTGACTTTAAGTTAGAAATAAACCTGCAGAAACATAAGGCAAGCCCCGGTTTGCATTTAACAACTTTTTAGTTATATTTTGCTTTGTATCACTTTTATGGGTCTAGTATGTATTGTGGATTAGGTCAAGGTGATTGATACTCCAAATGCATAGCCCACAAACCCTTGGATTACAGGGCATAATAGGGTACCTTTGTGTAGTTTCTGCTAGGCTAAAGTTGTATAGGATCCGGTACAAGTTGGGTAGTTGGAAGCTCCCCGCGAGTTTAGGATGTGGGTACAGCGGGGTATGATTCTAGAAAATGAAAATTCTGGAATGGAAAATGAGACCGGGCAGAGAGTAGGAGCAGCAGGACGTTGGGGCTGTGTGGCTGTAGCTCTGTTTGTGTCGGTTAAGGACCGATGTGTATGCCGCCCTGCTGAGCAAGTTTGAACAGTACCAGATGCATATCGGATATATGGGACCCGAAAACCGATGTAACTCGGGTACTCTCGTGTCGAAACTTATACGGCCGTCCTTTGGGGGTTGGTGTCAGAGGTGTAAACCCGCTAGCGGAGCAACTTCGACATGTTCCGTGTAGTGGCCCTTCCGATGGGTCGGCGGAACTGGTTCGGCATTGGAGTGACGGGTGAAAGGTTGCTGCATACAACGTAAGAAAGAGCTCGCGTGAGTCTTTCGAGGCGGGTGTATGTGTCGTGCATTCCGGGTGTGTCCTGATTGCAATCACCGTCCCTCGCGGTTATATGAGTACCACTTGTTCACTGAGTTGTGACGTAGTAATTATTTCTAGATGAAGTGAGATGAATCATTGCTGATGTGAAGTTCTTAAATTCATTGTATTGCCAACCATGTATGCTATAGTTGCAGAGCCCACTAAGTTTATTTTCCTCTTTGGGCATCACCACATCAGAGGAAAGCGTTTCTTGTTTCATTGTGGACTTCCGATGTGAGGGCTGCCTAAGGCATAATAATCTACTGCTATTAAACTGAAAAATAAGGATTAACATGTAGGCGTGTCGTTATTGCATCATACTTTTCCTATGTTAATCGCTACATGTAGAGTTCCATGTTTAGGAGTGTCGGTTAAGTCTTGCTGCGCCATAGTGCTCACGGTTGCATTATTAGTGTTTTGCAGGTTATAAAATTTGTTATGAAGATGGTTGTTCGGTGAGCCATCAGAGACTCACCGGAAACCCTGCCGCTGCACTTATCTTTGTGGAAGCTAGTAAGAAGTGTCCGCGGGCTGGACGTCTTCTCTTTTGCATAGTTAGGACCGAGAGTAAGTGTTTATGTATATTCCGCTGTGTGTACTCTCATGGTACATTATTCTGTAAATGACACTATCTTGAGAAATAAAAGACTTTGTACTTTATGGTTCTTTTCGTGTATGCTGTTGGGTGCCGCATCGCACGGCACCACCCAATGTGTATCCTGGAGTGTGGATCCCGGAAGGGGTTCCCCACAAGGATCAACATCCTGTGATCAAGAATGGTAAGTACACCTTGCCACCAGCATTGTACTATTTGGGTAAGGATGAAAAGATATATTTATGCAAATTTCTAGAGGGAGTGAAGATGCCTGACAATTATGCCTCCAGTTTCAAGAGGTTGATAGATGTCAAGGCCTGTATGATATCTGGTGGCAAAACCCATGACTTTCATGTTATATTACAGAAACTATTACCCTTAGCAGTATGAAACATATTGCCTGAAGATGTTGTTGTCCCATTGATTGAGCATAGTAGCTTCTTCAATTCGATTTGTTCAAAGGAGTTGGGGGTTGATGAACTAGATAATCTGAGTATTTTGATTACAGAAACTCTTTGTCGAGTTGAAATGATATTCCCACCTGGATTTTTTGATATAATGATGCATTTGCCAGTCCATTTAGCTGAAGAGGCTAAACTAGCTGGACCTGTCTGCTATAGATGTATGTACCAAATTGAGAGGTATCTGCGTACGCTAAAAGGCTATGTGCGGGATAAAGCCTACCCTGAAGGCTCAATAGCCGAGGGATATATATTAGAGGAGTGCATGACATTTTGCTCTCGCATCTCGGAAGACATTGATACCAAGATGAATCGTCCAGAGTGTCATGAAAGCGCCACTGTCAACGAACCACCATCTGGTCTAAGCATATTTGACAACATTAACTATAGTAAGAAATGATATACTATCGAGTTAATTGATAGGGTTCATATGGAGCGGATGAGACACTACATAATAACAAACTGTGATGAGGCCATTCCATGGGTCAAGTAAGATGTTACATAATTTTTCTCTTACTGCAGTAAGCATTTTCTTTTTTTATCTAATTCAAGCACTTTTTCTTTTCCAACCAGTGAGCATATGGAGTTAACCAACAAAATTAGTCCACATAATGTTGAGAGACGACACAAGGAGCAATTTTTATGCGGGTTTGAGTGTAAAGTGAGTTCTTATATAGTTATGTCTTTGTTTTTAATGCCTTCATGCACCTGCCAAGAAATTTTGTATTTTAACTACATTTTTTGTATTTAACTGCATGTAGATCAACAAACTCTATGGACAAGGAAAAATAAGTCATCTCATGTATGCCCTTTCTCAAGGACCTGACCATAGGGCACGTGTATTCAACAGATGCCTCATCAGTGGTTTCCTATTTGGAACGGCTGACATAGAGAAGAACCTAACTACACAAATTAGTGGTGTAGTTGTGAAAGGTGATGGCGGTACTGGAAATATGGACTCGTATGGCGTGATTAAAAAATTATCTCACTAGATTTTCCTAATGAAAAGGATGTGGTCCTGTTTGAGTGTGACTGGTATGATGTACCTGCTGCCAAAAAGAATAAAGGTAGAGGTTACAACAAGGATCAGTATGGTATTATTGATATTGACACAATTCGATTTTGATATTTAAATGATCCTTACATTCTAGGGACACAAGCTGAGCAGGTGGTATGTGAAAGGCGCGAACAAGCCGGATTGGTGCACTGTTGTTAAATTGAAACCTAGAAATCTATTTGCCATGCCTCAAGCAGCATATACAGAAAATGAGGGAGAAAACAATGTAGACACGCTGTATGTGGGTGTGGAAGACATGAATGTTTTAGGCACACGTGAAGAGTTGAAAAATTGGAGAAGGCCTCACATGTAAGGGGTAAGTGGTGATGCTTCTATTATTGATAAGACACTTGCAGAATTCGTACCTGAACCAAACGATTCAGACTTATTGGATAGTGAATTTTTTGTTTAAATAATAAAAACTGTACTTTGTCTTTGCTAGTGGACAAATTTATTTGCTACCGTATTGGAAGAGATAAACCATTATGATGTTGCTGTTGTTATTGAATGAGATTATTTACATATTTAAGTGCCACTGTGAAATAAATGATTGTCATGTTGTTTGTTTTAATTTATTTGCATACTTAAAAATAAAAATGTCTCAACTCAGGTCTCACCAATGGTGGAGAACTGCTCTACCATCAACAGCGGTACAATTTTATTTGAAGAGCAACTAATTGTGTTAATATAGAGATCAGTTCCATACTGTGGCACGTTAGCGCATCGAGACTTAAATTTGTTTGGCTGCCACGTGGCTTCTTAGGAATGTCGGCCTTGTTTACAAATGAATTTAGCTATTTTCCTTTTAAATAAATAAAATTAATACGACATGGGCACATCGATGAACTTAAGCTAAAAATGTAAGTTTTGGGGCAATGAATTTTAACTACACTCCTTTAGTAATATAAGGGTATTCACGAATCATGATGGTTGATATGTCGAGATGTCGTCCGGTCGCAAGTGCAGCATCGAGCCTACGATGGCTCTATGCAGCGATGTGAAGAGATGAGGTCAGGCACTTGGGCAGAGCTGCTGGGCTTGTATGTACGGTGTGTATATGCGCATTGGTGGAGTTTATCTATGTGTGAAAAATATGCAAAGATTTAGATTTTTGCTGTAATATTGACTAATCTTTTGCAATGAACGACCAGACCATGACAATAGTAAATATTCGTTGTGATATAAATCTTAGTTGTAATGAAATATACTCCTATATATATCTTAATTAGTTCTGTTGTGGCAATACAATCCTTTTTAAATGCACCGATTTAGATTCGCGTTGCAAAATAGAGCCATATTTTGCAACCAACGACATGACTATGACAACGAAAGATATTTGTGACAATACAGTTAACTAAATTGCAATAATTTATAATTTCATGGCAATAAGACTCACATCTTACAACGAAAAGAATATTGTTGCAATATTAGCAAAGATTTTGCAACCCATTTATAGATAGTGGCCAAAACATCTAACTATTGCAACAAAATTAAAGATTGTCACAACAGAAGATATTCGTGGTAATATTATCAACATATCACAACTATTTACAAAAATGGTGGAAATAACACATAACTCTCACAACAAATTTTGTGTTGTTGCAATGCAATGCGCGGCGATAGAATGATTTTTTAGTAGTGTTATGGTCTCGCAATCGTTGAAGCATGATATGCAGGTGTTCGGTGTGTTCTTCTTCAGACTTGGAGTAAACCAAGATGTCGTCGATAAACACCACCACGAACTTGTCCAACCCTGTAAAGGCCTCAGTTTTTGACACATTCAAAGTGTTCATCACCACACACACACACCTCATTTGAAGAAAGTTGATGAACACATTTGAAGAGCAAGTAACCATTATCAACATGCTCATTAGATAATAAACTAATAAAATGCAAAAGTGGTATTTCCCACATGCACCATCTAGGGGCTGGGCATATGAAAACTCCTACACCTTGCTAGGAATGTCCATTCCAAGTTTCACCCAAATCAAAACCTTTTGAGGTACTTTTGGGTATAGCTAGAAATACGGTGGTTTGAACTCAAATTCAAATTCAAACTGTTTTTATCCCATGAATTCAAAAGTGGGAGGCATATTCTTACTCAGCACATTTTTGTGTACTCACACACCAATTTTCACTCCATTTGGAGTTGATATTGACATGAGCTAAGTGTAGCAAATTCAAACTTTATTTGAATTTCAAACTGAATATGTGCTGAAACTTAGTCAAACCAAACCCAATTTGAATTCTAACCAATTCAAATGGCTCAGGGGTAAATAATTCAAATCACCATGGGCATTGTGGGGATTACTGTTTACAACAGTAATATGGAGTTAAGTTCAGAGGTTAAAAGGGAAATGGGACCCACATGTCAGCCAATGGAGAGAATTCAACCGACTGAAGACTGAACTCGGTTACTCGCGCCCGACTGAGCTGCCGTCACAGTGAAGAAATGGCGAGGACAGCAGCTGCTTGCCGCCCTCGGCCGATGAACCGCCTCTCGGGGCCTTTATCTACGCACCCGAGCGGTCGCCGGTGCATCTCACCGCTGCCCCGTCGTGTTCCCACCCAGAAAGCTGAAACTCCTCGCCACTCGGTTGAGCTCTCGGTCCCTCATCGCCCGGCCGATCCAGTGATCCTCCCGGTGATCTGATACCAGCACCGGGTGCGCCAAGTCTTCCTGGACACTCTCGCGCCAGTTACAGGTCCGGAGCAGTCCTTCCCGAGCTTCCCCGCGACAATCTTTCATTTCCCGGTTCAGCTCGAGCCGCCACCGCGGGAACGATCCGTCCGGTCACCACAGCCTACCGTTCGCCTAGCTGTGAACAACAAAAAGGTCCGCCTTCAATCCCTCTTTTATTACCGCAAGCTCCGGCGGCATGACATAGACTGCTCACGCCGGCATTTCATGATTTCACGACGGTGTGCAAAAAGGGAGCTCGAACCGATTCGCAAAATTCGTAGTCCACACCGCACCACTCATCCTCTCATGGAGGGGATCACTTCTAGGTGTCCGTACGAGTCCAAAGGAACAGAAACCACGAAGAGCCTTGGAGGGAAACCGCTGTTCTTTGAGTTTTAGGAAAAACCCCAATTTCCGGCCGAGGTCGCACAGTGACAGCCCAAAACAACCCTTCCCGAGCTCCGTGGAGCTCATGTAGACCTTTCCTAGGGTCCACTGGTGCTCGACGACCCTTAGCTCGATCGGTTGGGGTGCTAGGGAGGTCGGCCGACACGGCCGAAGTTTCTCCCGAAGCTGCCGCTCGTCGCCGACCATGTGCCGGCCATTTTCATGACGAACTGAACCCAGAACCGTGTTCCCCGAGTGGACTTAGGCAGGGGCGGCCAGAATCATGAAGTTTGGAGCACCACAGTGGCTGCCGGCGAGCTCTCCGGCGAGGAATCGCGGCGGCCGAACGCGGGAGTCGGGAGGAAGACGAAGCCGGGTGGCCCACGTGTCAGCGGCTCGGATTTTAAATCCGGGATCAGTCTGTGGCTTGGATCCGGTGTGCTGGCGCGAAAAAAGCCCGTGAACCACGGTGTGCAATCGCTTCAGCGCCCGACACGTGTACCGTGGACCCACCGGCAGATTTAAACATTTCCCCAATTTTCAGATTTCATTGAAATTTCAAATCCTCATAACTTTGGCTAGGAAACTCCAAATTGAGTGAACCAAAATTTGTTGGATTCAGATCTCTGAGTACTTCCCAGAAAATAAAGTTTCACTTCATGAAAATCCATATTTCTCCAGTATTAATTATTCAAAGTTGAAATTGTTTAGAATTTTAACTGGAGAATCCTTTGGGGGAAAAGTCTGAAATTTTTCTGGGATGTTCACCAAAATATCTCTGAGCTACCATAAAAATTTCAGATCCATTTGATCTCATTTGATCCACCTAATTGTGTGATTAGTAAAACTGTTCCAGAGAAAATAAAAAAATGTTCAGAAACATTTTTAGAATTTATCTGAAATTGTTTAGCTCATATCTCTAGCTAGGAACCTTCAAATTAAGTGAGACCAACTCCATTAGAACCCTCTGAAAATCTAGTTTTCATAAAGTCATGTCTTGCTCCATGAAAATTCCTAGAACACCATAAGAACTCCAATTAAGGTCAAGGACATAATTATTTGTGGAGAGCTCAAATGAGCTTTTCTGCAACTAACACTTGGCCAAGTCTCTGTTTAGGTTGTAACCAAACGACAGTAAAAATTTCAGAGTCATTGAGTCTGTCTAGTGAGACTTATAAACTTCACAAGTTAAATTTCAATCAAATGCATTTAAATTAATACATGTACTTGTATCTCATGTAGTCGCTAAGGTCGAGGAGGAACCTGAGGTCTTAGACTTCGTTACTCCGGAAGAGCAGCTAGCCTACGACCAAGAGCAGCAAGGCAAGCTCCGGTTTGCATTAACCCTTTTACAAATTTTTATTGTTTTGAGAACTACTTTGAGTACCATTAATTCTTGCATTAGAGTCTTGTTTGGAAACCCAAATGCATAGCCAAGAAAACCATGGGTTGGGTTTAGGATTGCAAACCCCGTTAGCTACTGCAAAGATAAGATAGGCTAGACTTCGGTACAAGTCGAGTAGTTGGAACTACTCGCGAGCATAGGCTAGAGGCACTCGACTCGGGTAGAGATAGCACATGATACACATGGCAAGAAAAATGAGACCGAGCAGAGAGTAAGGGCAGCAGGACTTTGGGGCCTGGGTGCTATAGCTCCGCTTGTGTCGATTGAGGACCGAGCCATGTGCGGGCCTGTTGAACAAGCTAGAACAGTACCGAAGACCTACCGGCTATACGGGAACCGGGAAACCGATGTAACTTGGGTAGCTGGGTGTTGAGGCATTGCCCGTCGTTCAGAGGGTAGGTTGAGAGCTTGAGGTGTAAATCGGCTGGCGGCACTGAGATGCGCGTGCAGAGACCTCTTGCTCGGGACGATGGGACGGTTCAATATTTGGCTGACAGGTGAAAGGTGGTTGCGTATGGCGTCCGTGATGGTTTCTGTAGGAAACATCGAGTACGGGCGTACGTGACGGGTTATTCGGGTAACCCTGCAGGTGTAAATCGATTATAATCGCTGTCCCTCGCGGTCAGTGAGTACCACTTGTTCACTGTACCGTGATGTAGAAAGAACAGGCTAGATACATGTTAAAATGTTGCTGATTGAAAGATGAACTTTGATTGTTAATGATTTGTTGTAGTTTAGAGCTAACTAAATTTCTTTTAACTTTGGGCAAAGTACATGAGAGAAATGCGTTTCTTGTTTGATTGTGGCTCTCTCATGTGCCTTAGCGTAAGGTTCTCCACAACCTGCTGCTAAAACTTGAAAGTAAGGTTCCAATAATTAGGCGAGTCCTTGCAACTTATTTTGCCTCCTGTAACCTATCACCCTCCATGTAGAAGTTTCATGTTTAGGAGAGATGGGTCAGTCTTGCTGAGCCTTCGTGCTCACTGCTTGTGTTTGAAGCTTTTGCAGGGTTCTATGAGGAAGGCACTCCCGAGGAGGAGACGGAACCCCATGAGGGAAACCCCATCGAGTAGGAGTCGTGCACGCCGCCATGTTAGTGTGTGTGCGTGCTAGCGGGGACACGCTCACGGGCTGAACGTGAACTCGATGCGTAGTCTACGCCCGTGAGTGTAGACTGAACATATTTTGTTGTAAAAATGTTCATAAACCTGTTTATGTAATAAAACTTTGCTTCCGCTTTGTACCTTTGATGTGTGTTATCCGGTGCTGTGCCACGCAGCACCCCTCAGCGTGATCCTGGCTCGACAAGACCGTTAGGGTCGTGTCAGCGTTGGTATCGGAGCTCGCTTGAGGTTTAACGCACTACAAAGGTCATCTTTTTCAAAAATCCAGTGACGAACGAGTTAGTAGCGCATATAAGGATGTTATTAGTGTATAGAAAGTGGCATACTAACCTATTTTCTTGTGTCGGAAAATCGTGCATCTCGGGATGCTTTATGTCTTGGAGGTGCACGTAAGAGCTGTCCACCAGTGCGCACAAGCTGAAGGGTGGAGCCCCACGGGTGGCAGGTAACCCGACCCGCTTTAGTATCCTCTACGACTCTTCATGTCGTTTGGGGTATTCGAGCAACATCTTTACCTGGCGTGCGTGGTGCAATTTGGTAGACCCCGTCACGTGGTCAGTAACGTGAACACGTAGCTCATGGCGTGTTTGAGTTGAGAACATCTGGGCGAGTGATGACGGCCGGGTGTACGACTGTATGGATACCGGGCTTGGTGTGCAGCCGAGTCAGACGATTGTGTGAGTTATCTGCAGGTAGTCTAACCTCGAAACGGTAGACGTATAGCATCCGTGCGCGAGAGACGCTTAGTGCCACTGAACTAATGAAGCCAGCTAAGTTCGGTATAGGTTTTTCTTTGTGAGGACGTAGTACCAACATGCTTTGGTGACGCATCGACGTCACACTCCACTAAATGAACAAATTCATTGAAAAACATGTAAGTTTTGATCCATAGAACTGAAACTTGATGTAACTCCTTCCCTTAAATCAGGATATTCAAAGTAAACAAGTTTTCAACTTATAGGATACTAAGGATAGAGTCCCCTGTTTTCAGCTGATAGAAGGCTGAAGTTAATCAGAGGTTAGAGGTTGAGTTCTTCCGAGGTTGGGGTCATATGATACATTTCTGAAAATCTTTGGAAGAGCTTTCTAACTTTTCTGTTGAGGTCCAGAGGTCTTTCATCCCTTAACCAATCGAAAAATGCAGCAGAGTTGAAACTGTCTAGAAAACAAGGCAGAGCAAATACTCTCTGTAACTCTCTGTAAATTGAGCATAACTTCCTGCATAAAAATCCAAAAATAGAAAATGAGGTAGTTCTGAAAATTTTTTGAGATGGGTTACAACTTTGTAATAGAAAGTTATGTCAGATTTGGAGTAGAATTAACTGGAATTCTTGGATCAAATCAGTACCTCAAGCAGGGAGGTGCTGTCCAATTTTCTCCAAAAATTCTGTTAACTTTGACATCTCATAACTTTTGAACCAGGACAGATCTTAGGCCAAGCAAATACTTTCTGGAAATCTATTGAAGTTAGCTTTAACTTTGATGTTGGGCTCCAGAATTGGCTTTGCCTTTAGCATGGCCTAAATTAGGTTGAAATGGAAACTGGTCAGGGCTGTTATGTTGGACAGCAGATCAGCAGTCAAATTTGTTTAAATTTGAAGTCTTATGAGTTCAATGACATGTTTGATGTTATAACTCACTGGTTTACTGTTCAAATAAGTATTTTACATTTCTCAAATATATTTCTACAGATGACAGCCGATAAACAGTTGGAGAACGGTTGGCTGGTGTCTCACTGTTCTCACCACAGCGGCTATCCGGAAACATTGAGGCAGATGCTTCAATATTTCGGGTACAACCAGATGCCACAGTACCTCGCCAAAGAAGAAGGCGAGGAGGGGAACAAGACATGGACAATCCATATCGAAGTTTCTGCAGGGCCTACGCCACCCGGTTGGGCGCCGTTCACTGTTACGGTGAGAGGTAGACAACCGGAGGGTATGTGGCAGGTGGCAGCCCGCGACACTATGTCGTGTTTCTTCCAACTACACGTGAGGTCTATGGAGGGCACTCCATACGCGTTCGTTCCGGTGGAGGGACGGGCTAATCATGTGTGGGAAGGAAGGTACAAGGAGGCAACAGATCCGGGTTGCCCAATGTACAACCCTGCGGAGGCGAACCTCAGCCTCCAGATGAGGGCGGGAAAGGACGTGATGGACAGCCAAGCTGTTCATACGGAGAGTCTCAACACAAAGCTCAAGGAAAGCACCAGCCGTGGAGACCATTTCGAGAGTGCTCACAGCGCACTCCGCAATGTGCTCCTTCCGACGATCAAGCGACTGAATGAACAGCATAATCAGTTGCGTCGTCTGAAGAAGGCGAAGAAGAAGAACCGTGTCGACATCGCGGCGTTGCAAGAACTGGTGCAGACTCTAACCCAGCAGAACGAGGACCTTACTCAAGAGCGGGACGACACTATTGCGGAAGGGCAAGGCTGGGAAGAAGACTACAACCAGGCCATGGATGAGGTGCACGCGTTGCAGGACCTCGTACCCCCGGTATTGGGCATACCTGTGGTCTTGGGTCTTCCGGCAATGGGAGAACCTGAGATGGGAGAGGAGGTTGTAGATCCAGAGCCACCAGCAGAGGTACCGGAGGAGGACGACCCACAGGAGGTCGAGTCCTACTCCGAGTTGGGGGTTACCGTTGCCAAGTAGGGCAACCAGCGTGGTGTAAACCAAAATTTTGTAACCAGTGACATGTCGTGTAGGCAGTAGCATATGTACAGGTAGTGACGGCATGAGCACGACTTCTCGGAGACCCGAGAATAATGTATCTTGTATAAAGTTTATGCTTTGTCAATATATGTGAATGTTGTGCAAATTATTCATGCCTCACTTCAAATACCTACTGTTTCATATGGAATTTTTAAGTATGACATGTGATGATCGCTGCTGTTTTAAATTTCAGAATGACTCGTACTCGTGCCAAGCCGGACGTTGGGGGTTCTAGTCAAGGGGGAGAAACCTCCCAACAGCCTCCCGAGGACTCCTCGGGACAGCAACAGCAGCAACAGCAATAGCAAACACCGCCACCGCCAATGGTTACATTGGCCGACATCGTTGCGGCAATGGCGGGTTCTTATCAGCAGCACACGGAGTTGCTGCAAACTCTTATTGCAAATATGTCTCGACCAGAGAGGCGTCATGATCGTGAGGAGCGTCAACAGAGCTCTTACTCCAACTTTCTAGCGACTCATCCCCCGGTATTTTCAAGGGCGGATGAACCCTTCGATGCGGACAACTGGCTCCGCACGATGGAGATGAAGTTCGGGCTGCTCCAAGTGAGTGAGCAGCGCAAGACTCAGTTCGTGGTCCAACAGCTCCAGGGATCCGCGAGCGCATGGTGGGCGAACTACTGTGCTTCACAGCCCACCGACCGAGTTATGACCTGGGCGGAGTTCCGGATGGCCTTCAGGGCCTATCATATACCGCCGGGTCTCATGAAGAGGAAGACGCAGGAGTTTCTACACCTGCAGCAAGGGAGCCGGAACACGCTGGAATACTCCAGGGCATTCAACGATCTCGTGCTCTACGCGTCGTATCACGCTGATACTAACGAGAAGCGGCGGGACCACTTCTACAAGGGGCTTAATCCGCTCCGGAAGGACAAATTGGCGATGTTCAATCGTGGCAGCCTCAACGACATAATTGATGCTGCGATTGTTCACGAGGACTCCGGCAAGGAGTTAGCGGCAGTTGAAAGAAAGCGAAGCGCGCCACAAAGCAGCGGAGAAGGAGGCGGTCCTTCTCAGAAATTTCGGATGGTGAATCGCCCACCATCAGGTTCACGCTGGCAGCCACCACAGAGGTCGATGCCATTCCGCAGTCGGCCCTATTCTTCACCGGCGTTCAGGCCGGCACTGCCAGCACCACCTCTGCAACAACAACAGCAACAGCGGGCGATGCCGCGTGCGTATGCACCTCAGCAGCGCATGCCGGGATTTCGTCCTCCAAGCACCAGACAAGCAGCGGCCACATGCTACAAATGTGGTTGGCCAGGACACTTCGCCAGCAGTTCTCCGGAGAGGCAATACGGCGGAGTTGCACCACAACTTCCGGGGAGGAATCAACCCCGGAACCCCACTAATGCGCGGCGGGAAAACCCTAGGCCCGGCACTATTCACCAACTTGCTATAGAGGACGTGCCGGAGGGAGAGCCAATCCTTGCGGGTATGTTCCAACTCCACCAGCATCCCGCCATAGTATTATTTGATTCAGGCGCCACGCATAGCTTTACTAGCCAAGCTTTCATTGTTAAATACAGCTTGCCAACACTACCCACCGATAGTCCATATTTGATTTGTTCATCGGGTGGGAAGATTTCAGCAAGCATGATGGTCCCAAAAGCGCCATTATTCTTAGAGGGTAGAGTATACCCAACATCTCTCATAATTTTAGAGGGACAAAAGGTCGATGTCATCTTAGGGATGTCATGGTTAACCCGCCACGGCGCTGTTTTAGACATCGTCCTTCGAATCGTGCACTTGAACTCAGAAGTGCACGGATCTCACTCTTTATTTCTGGACAGTCCAGAAATAAAACTTCCAAGTGTCTATTAATCCACAGCTATCAGATTGGAAGATATTCCAGTGGTCCGAGAGTTCCCTGACGTGTTCCCGGATGATTTACCGGGGATGCCGCCTGATAGAGAGGTGGAGTTCAAGATTGAACTTGCACCGGGAACCATGGCAATATCCCATAGGCCGTACAAGATGGCGCCCAAGGAGTTGGCTGAACTGAAGACCCAGCTAACGGACGTGCTGGAGAAGGGTTTTATTAGGCCGAGCTCCTCGCCATGGGGCTGTTCGGCATTATTCGTGAAGAAGAAACACGAGACGTTACGGCTTTGCATGGACTATCGTCCATTAAATGCCATAACCATCAAGAACAAGTACCCTTTTGCCACGGATCGACATGTTGTTTGATCAGTTGGTCGAAGCAAAGGTCTTTTCCAAGATGGATTTAAGATCTGGGTACCACCAGATTAAGATCCGGGCTGAGGACATTCCGAAGACAGCTTTCTCGACGAGGTACGGACTTTATGAGTACCTGGTCATGTCCTTCGGCCTCACCAATGCTCCAGCTCACTTCATGTATTTGATGAACTAGGTATTCATGCCGGAGATGGACAAGTTTGTCATGGTCTTCATCGACGACATACTGGTATACTCCAAGTCGGAGGAAGATCACAAGAAGCATCTGCGTATAGTCTTGCAACGGCTGCGGGATCATAAGCTATACGCGAAATTCAGCAAGTGCGAATTCTGGATATCGCAAGTGCCTTTTCTCGGGCATATCATCTCAGCGGAGGGCATCGCTGTAGACCCGAGTAAAATCACACAAGTGCTGAATTAGAAACCCCCGAGGACTGTTCACGAGGTACGGAGTTTCCTCGGACTCACGGGATATTATCGGAGGTTCATTCCGAACTTCTCAAAGATTGCCAAGCCTATGACCGAGCTGCTGAAGAAGGCTACCAAATATGTTTGGAGTCCAGCATGTGAAGCAGCATTCAAGGCATTAGTGAAGCACGTAACATCAGCACCGGTTTTGGCGCAGCCAGACACAACAAAACCGTTCGATGTGTACTGCGATGCATCCGTCATTGGGCTCGGATGTGTGCTGATGCATGACCGAAGGGTGGTCGCGTATGGGTCACGGCAGCTCAGAAACTATGAGCAGAATTAACCAACTCACGACTTGGAGCTCGCTGCCGTGGTACTTCCTTTGAAAATGTGGAGGCACTACCTACTCGCTAACCTCGTACATTTATATACCGACCACGAGAGCCTCAAGTACATATTCACTCAGAAGGAGCTGAACATGAGGCAGCGAAGATGGTTAGAGTTGATAAAGGATTACGAAATAGAGATCCATTATCACCCTGGCAAAGCAGACGTAGTGGCGGATGCGCTGAGCCGCAAGTCACACGTCAACAACCTGACCATCACACCGTTGGGAGAGAGCGAACCACCACTGCATGTAATTCCACACGGAGCTCTCTACAACCTAGCTTTGATCCCCCACCATCCGTGAAGAGATAGCGGCAGCTCAGAAACATGACAAGGGCATGTCGCATTTGTGGAGACGTGTAGACAGTGGGGAGCTGAAATGTTTCTGGAAGGACGGAGACGGCGTCCTATGGTTCAAGGACCGGATCGTCGTACCCCGTAACCCGGAGTTACGGAAGAAAATTTTTGATGAGGCTCACTTATCAAAATTTTCTATTCACCCTGGCAGCAACAAAATGTATCAAGAACTCAGAAGCAAGTTTTGGTGGACACGGATGAAGCGGGAGATCACCAAGTACATGTCCGAGTGTGATACATGTCGAAGGGTGAAGGCAGATCATATGCGGAAACCGGGACTGCTACAACCACTGGGTGTTCCTGCCTGGAAGTGGGAGGATGTGAGCATGGAGTACCCACCACTTTTCAAAAGCATGATTCTGTGTGGGTGATCGTCGACCGGCTCACCAAAGTTGCCCATTTCATCCCGGTCAACACCAACTAATACGCCAAGAAGTATGCTGAACTGTACATCTCATAGATACTATGCTTGTACGGCGTACCCCGTACCATCATATCGGACCAGGGCACTTTATTTGTGTCCTGTTTTTGGGAACAGATGCACGCTGCATTCGGTACAAAACTGATCCGTAGTTCAGCATACCACCCGCAGACGGATGGACAGACCGAGCGGGTAAATCAGATTCTAGAAGACATGCTACGAGCTTGCGCTATCAACCATGGCAAGAATTGGGATGATCACTTGCCGTTAGACGAGTTCTCGTACAACAATGGGTACCAAGCCAGCATCAAGATGGCGCCCTATGAGGTGCTATACGGGAGGAAATGCCGCACACCACTAAATTGGTGTGAGTCTGGCGAAAGGGTTACCTTCGGGATGGGTTACCTTCGGGATTGATCTTGTCAACAGCGTGGAGGAGAAGGTTCGGCTGATTCAAGCGAACCTAAAAGCCGCCCAATCCCGACAGAAACAGTATGCGGACCGGAGAAGACGCCCATTACAATTCGAAGTCGGGGATCACGTATACCTGCGTGTGTCTCCAATGAAGGGCGTGAATAGATTCGGGGTGAGAGGAAAGTTGGCACCCCGATTCATCGGTCCATTCCAGATTATAGAAATATGTGGATCAGTAGCATACCAGTTGAAATTACCAGAAGCACTTTCCGGTGTGCACGACATCTTTCACATTTCTCAGCTGAGGAAGTGTCTCAAGCTATCAACTACCGTTCAGCTGGAGGATATTGAAGAACTGCAACCGGATCTCACATATCGGGAGGAACCGGTTCAGGTTATTGATGAAAAGGCCCGAACCACATGCAATCGTACGTTGTGGTTCTACAAAATTCTGTTGAGTAATCAATCCGTGGACGAAGCGACATGGGAGAGCGAAGGATTTCTTCGCGCTAACTACCCCGACTTTTTCACATCGCATATCCGGTAATTTTTTCACCATCCTCTCTCTCATTTTCACCTTATAATCTCGGGACGAGATTCTTTTAAGGGGGAGGAATGTAAAGGCCTCAGTTTTTGACACATTCAAAGTGTTCATCACCACACACACACACCCCATTTGAAGAAAGTTGATGAACACATTTGAAGAGCAAGTAACCATTATCAACATGCTCATTAGAGAATAAACTCACAAAATACAAAAGTGGTATTTCCCACATGCGTCATCTAGGGGCTGGGCATATGAAAACTCCTACACCTTGCTAGGAATGCCATGCCAAGTTTCACCCAAATTCAAAACCTTTTGAGGTACTTTTGGGTATAGATAGAAAGAGGGTGGTTTGAACTCAAATTGAAATTCAAACTGTTTTTATCCCATGAATTCAAAAGTGGGAGGCATATTCTTACTCAGCATATTTTTGTGAGCTCACACACCAATTTTCACTCCATTTGGAGTTGATCTTGACATGAGCTAGGTGTAGCAAATTCAAACTTTATTTGAATTTCAAACTGAATATGTGCTGAAACTTAGTCAAACCAAACCCAATTTGAATTCTAACCAATTCAAATGGCTCAGGGGGTAAATAATTCAAATCACCATGGGCATTGTGGGGATTACTGTTTACAACAGTAATATGGAGTTAAGTTCAGAGGTTAAAAGGGAAATGGGACCCACATGTCAGCCACTGGAGAGAATTCAACCCGCTGAAGACTGAACTCGGTTACTCACGCCCGACCAAGCTGCCGCCACGGCGAAGAAACGGCGAGGACAGCAGCTGCTTGCCGCCCTCGGCCGATGAACCGCCTCTCGGGGCCTTTATCTACGCACCCGAGTGGTCGCCGGTGCATCTCACCACTGCCCCGTCGTGTTCCCACACAGAAAGCTGAAACTCCTCGCCACTCGATTGAGCTATCGGTCCCTCAATGCCCGGCCGATCCAGTGATCCTCCCGGTGATCTGAGACCAGCACCGGGTGCGCCAAGTCTTCCTGGACACCCTCGCGCCAGTTCCAGGTCCGGAGCAGTCCTTCCCGAGCTTCCCCGCGACGATCTTTCATTTCCCGGTTCAGCTCGAGCCGCCACCGCGGGAACGATCCGTCCGGCCACCACAGCCTACCGTTCACCGAGCTGTGAACAGCAAAAAGGTTTGCCTTCAATCCCTCTTTTATTACCACAAGCTCTGGCGGCATGACATAGACTGCTCATGCCGGAATTTCATGATTTCACAACGGTGTGCAAAAAGGGAGCTTGAACCGATTTGCAAAATTCGTAGTCCACACCGCACCACTCATCCTCTCGTGGAGGGGATCACTTCTAGGTGTCCGTACGAGTCCATAGGAACAGAAACCACGAAGAACCTTGGAGGGAAACCACTGTTCTCTGAATTTTAGGAAAAATCCCGATTTCCGGCCGAGGTCGCACGGTGACAGCCCAACACAACCGTTCCCGAGCTCCGTGGAGCTCATGTCGACATTTCCTAGAGTCCACTGGTGCTCGACGACCCTTAGCTCGATCGGTTGGGGTGCTAGGGAGGTCGGCCGACACGGCCGAAGTTCTCCCGAAGCTGCTGCTCGTCGCCGACCATGTGCCGGCCATTTTCATGACGAACTGAGCCCAGAACCATGTTCCGCGAGTGGACTTAGGCAGGGGCGGCCAGAATCATGAAGTTTGGAGCACCACAGAGGCTGCCGGCGAGCTCTCCGGCGAGGCATCGCGGCGGCCGAACGCGGGAGTCGGGAGGAAGACGAAGTCGGGTGGCCCACGTGTCAGCGGCTCGGATTTTAAATCCGGGATCAGTCTGCGGCTTGGATCTGGTGTGCTGGCGTGCAAAAACCCCGTGATCCCTGGTGTGCCATCGCTTCAGCGCCCGACACGTGTACCGTGGACCCACCGGCAGATTTAAAAATTTCACTGGTTTTCAGATTTCATTCAAACTTCAAATCCTCATAACTCTGGCTCGGAAAGTCCAAATTGAGTGAACCAAAATTTGTTGGATTCAGATCTCTGAGTACTTTCGAGAAAATCAAGTTTAACTTAATGAATATCCCTATTTCTCCAGTATTAATTCTTCAAAGTTGAAAATGTTTAGAATTTTAACTGGAGAATCCTTTGGGGGAAATTCTGAAATTTTGCTGGGATGTTCACCAAAATATCCCGGAGCTACTATAAAAATTTCAGATCCATTTGAGCTCATTTGATCCACCTAATGGTGTGATTAGTAAAACTGTTCCAGAGAAAATAAAAAAATGTTCAGAAACATTTTTAGAATTTCTCTGAAATTGTTTAGCTCATATCTCTATCTAGGAACCTTCAAATTAAGTGAGACTAACTCCATTAGAACCCTCTGAAAATCTAGTTTTCAGAAAGTCATGGCTTGCTCCATGAAAATTCCTAGAACACCATAAGAACTCCAATTAAGGTCAAGGACATAATTATTTGTGGAGAGCTCAAATCAGCTTTGCTGATACTAAAACTTGGCCAAGTCTCTGTTTAGGTTGTAACCAAACCACAGTAAAATTTTCAGAGTCATTGAGTCTGTCTAGTGAGACTTATAAACTTCACAATTTAAATTTCAATCAAATGCATTTAAATTAATACATGTACTTGTATCTCATGTAGTCGCTAAGGTCGAAGAGGAACCCGAAGTCTTAGACTTCGTTACTCCGGAAGAGCAGCTAGCCTACGACCAAGAGCAGCAAGGCAAGCTCCGGTTTACATTAACCCTTTTACAAATTTTTATTGTTTTGAGAACTACTTTGAGTACCATTAATTCTTGCATTAGAGTCTTGTTTGGAAACCCAAATGCATAGCCAAGAAAACCATGGGTTGGGTTTAGGATTGCAAACCCCATTAGCTACTGGAAAGCTAAGATAGGGTAGGATCCGGTACAAGTCGAGTAGTTGGAACTACTCGCGAGCATAGGCTAGGTAGAGGCACTCGACTCGGGTAGAGATAGCACATGATACACATGGCAAGAAAAATGAGACCGAGCGGAGAGTAAGGGCAGCAGGACTTTGGGGCCTGGGTGCTATAGCTCCACATGTGTCGATTGAGGACCGAGCCGTGTGTGGGCCTGTTGAACAAGCTAGAACAGTACCGAAGACCTACCGGCTATATGGGAACCGGGAAACCGATGTAACTCGGGTAGCTGGATGTTGAGGCATTGCCCGTCGTTCAGAGGGTAGGTTGAGAGCTTGAGGTGTAAATCGGCTGGCGGCACTGAGATGCGCGTGCGGAGACCTCTTGCTCGGGACGATGGGACCGGTTCAATATTTGGCTGACGGGTAAAAGGTGGTTGCATACGGCATCCGTGATGGTTGCTGTAGGCAACATCAAGTACAGGCGTACGTGACGGGTTATTCGGGTAACCCTGCAGGTGTAAATCGATTATAATCGCCGTCCCTCGCGGTCAGTGAGTACCACTTGTTCACTGTACCGTGACGTAGAAAGAACAGGCTAGATACATGTTAAAATGTTGCTGATTGAAAGATGAACTTTGATTGTTAATGATTTGTTGTAGTTTAGAGCTAACTAAAGTTCTTTTTAACTTTGGACAAAGTACATGAAAGAAATGCGTTTCTTGTTTGATTGCGGCTCTCTCATGTGCCTTAGCATAAGGTTCTCCACAACCTGCTGCTAAAACTTGAAAGTAAGGTTCCACTAATTAGGCGAGTCCTTGCAACTTATTTTGCCTCCTGTAACCTATCACCCTCCATGTAGAAGTTTCATGTTTAGGAGAGACGGGTCAGTCTTGCTGAGCCTTCGTGCTCACTGCTTGTGTTTGAAGCTTTTGCAGGGTTCTATGAGGAAGGGACTCCCGAGGAGACAGAACCCCAAGAGGGGAACCCCGTCGAGTGGGAGTCGTGCACGCCGCCGTGTTAGTGTGTGTGCGTGCTAGCGGGGACACGTTCACGGGCTGAACGTGAACTCGATGCGTGGTATACGCGCGTGAGTGTAGACTGAACATATTTTGTTGTAAAAATGTTCATAAACCTGTTTATGTAATAAAACTTTGGTTCTGCTTTGTACCTTTGATGCGTGTTATCCGGTGCTGTGCAACGCAGCACCCCTCAGCGTGATCCTGGCTCGACAAGACCGTTAGGGTCGTGTCAAAGTCCGGCATGAACATTGAGTTCATGAGATACATGAAATGTGCCGGGGCGTTGGTGAGACCAAAAGACATGATGAGGTATTCATACAGCCCATATCTCGCCGAGAAGGCAGTCTTCGGAATATCCTCTGCTCGGATCTTGATTTGGTGATATCCGGAGCAAAGATGCATCTTTGACAATACACTCACACCCAGAAGTTGATCGAAGAGAATATTGATGCGTGGCAGTGGATATTTATTCTTGATGGTGACAACATTGAGAGGTCGGTAATCCACACACAACCTCAAGGTTTCATCCTTCTTCTTCAAAAACAGTACCGAGCATCCCCATGGCGAGGAACTCAGTCGAATGAAACCCTTCTTCATTAAATCATTGAGCTGCTCCTTCAGTTCAGCTAGCTCTTTCGGAGCCATCTTGTACGGTCTCCGTGATATCGGTGTCGTCCCGGGTACAAGTTTGATCCTGAACTCGACATCCCTTTCGGGTGGCATGCCCGGGAGATCATTCAGAAATACGTTCGGGTATTCACAGACCACACGAATATCCTCAAGTTTTGTGGCTTCCGCATTATATGTGTCTAGAGCTTCTTGAACCGAACGGTCAAGAATAAGAACATGTGGTTCATAAAGTGGAGAGTTTAAACGAACCACACGTGGAATGGTGTCAAAAACAGCACCATGGCGGTGTACCCATGACATTCCTAAAATGACATCAAGTTTTTGACTCTCTAACATGATTAGAGAAGTCAGGTATATATTCCCACCCAATTGTAATGGTGCTCTATGGACCATCCTATCAGCTGCTATTTTTCCACCCAGAGAGCAAATCAAATATGAACTATTTGTGGGAATGATAGGCAATTGATATTTAATAACATAAAATTGACTTATGAAATTATGGGTGGCACCGGAGTCAAAAAGTATGACTACGGGATGATCTAAATAAGAAAACGTACCCGCGAGGACGGGTTCGCCTTCCGGTACGTCTTCGATGGCTAAGTGGTGGACGTTGCCGGGATTTTGTGCTGGTTTCTTGGGCTGATTATGGGGCTGATTTGCACCCTGATATGGTGCTGCACCCCTGCCCTGTCGCTGCTCAGGGCAGCCCTTCGCAATATGCCCGACACGGCCACACGTGAAGCACGTGTAAGGTGTCAGGGTCCCTCCAAATTGAGGATGGAATCCCGGTGCACGTGGTTGAAACTGAGGCGCACGTGGGACCATCCTTTGCTACTGTTGTTGCTGTGGTGGATACGATGGTCGGAAGCTTGGCGCATTATATTGTCCACTGCGAAACTGAGGCGGTCATGCCGGTGGCTGCCATCTCTGACCGGATGGTGAGCGATACACCACACGTTATTTTTGTGGCGCCCCACCACTGCTGCTGTCAGTGTAAGGGCCCAAGTTTTGGCACATATCCAAAGTGTTCATCACCACACACACACTTCATTTGAAGAAGCTTGATGAATACATTTGAAGAGCAAGTAACCACCATCAACATGCTCATTAGAGAATGAACTCACAAAATGCAAAAGTGGCATTTCCCACATGCATCATATAGGGGCTGGGCATATAAAAAAGTCCTACACCTTACTAGAAATGTCCATGTCAAATTTCACCTAAATCGAAAACCTTTTTGAGGTCTTTTTGGGTATAACTAGAAAGAGGGTGGTTTGAACTCAAATTCAAATTCAAACTGTTTCCATCCCATGAATTCAAAAGTGGGAGGCATATTCTTACTCAGCACAATTTTGCGAGCTCACACACCAATTTTCACTCCATTTGGAATTGATCTTGACATGAGCTAAGTTTAGCAAATTCAAACTTTATTTGAATTTCAAACTGCATATGTCCTGAAATTTAGTTAAACAAAAACCAATTTGAATTCTATCCAAATCAAATGGCCCAGGGGTAGATAATTCAAATGACCAGGGTTAATTGGGTCTCTACAGTTTAGAGCAGTGGGAAAAATTTAATTTCAGAGGTTAAACCCTGGGTGGGACCCACTTGTCAGTCACAGCAGCAAAAACAACCGACTGAAGCCCGAGCTCGGTTACTCGCGCGTGAGCCAGCAGCCGCCACGGCGAAGGATCGATTGGGACAGCAGCTGCTTGCCGCCCCTAGCCGCTGAACTGCGTCGCTGCCTTCTTATCCCCAAGCCCGAGCCGGCGAGAGAGGCATTCGGCTTCTTCTCTGCTCCCTCGCGCAAGAAACACAGCTCTCGCCACCGCTCTCTCGGTTGATCGGAGAAGCCCACAATCACAGCCTCTCCACTCCCTCCAAGCTGCAAAACGGTACTAAGGACTCCCCTTCTCCTTCTCCGTTGTTGGAAATTGGCTGAACTCGGACGATCTCGACCATGCCGAGAGTTCCTTCCGGTGACTTAAGTCAGCCGCACTTCGGGCTCCAGTGGACAGCCAAAACGGGAGGGTTTTACGCCCAAGCTAAGGCGTCCCCGGACGCGTTAGGGACTGGTGCTGCTCACCCCCGAGCCACAGCTCGAGCGTTTGATCAACGGCGACGAATTTCAGTTTTCCCTTTCACTCGGCACAGACCGACCTCCTGGTGCGGATCTGCCAAATTCTCGCCCCATTGTTGTTTAGAGACCCTCAAACTGTTCCTACACGATCTAGGCTTAGTAGCGCACAAGTTAGCTTCACAACACCTAGCATGAGAACCTCTGTACATGGCATATTTCGAAGCTTGCCAACGGCGGCTTATGCGGGAAGCATCGGGCGCATGGTGAGAGCCTACTTAGGACCTATACCGAGCTGCTTCGAGCTCATGTCGGTCTTTCCTAGGGACCACTGATGCTTTACGGCCTTTTTCTCGATCGTTTGGGGTGCTAGGGAGGCCGGCCAACACGGCCGAAGTTCTTCCGAAGCCGCCGCTCGTCGCCGACTATGTGCCGGTGATTTTCATGACGAGCTGAGCCCAGCATCGTGTTCCCCGAATGGATTTAGGGAGAGGCGGCCAAAATCATAGAGTTTGGCGCACGACAGAGGCCACCGGCAAACTCTCCGGCGAGGGGTCGCGGCGGCCGAGCGCGGGAGGCCGGAGGTAGACGAAGCCCCCTGTCCCACGAGTCAGCGGCAGATATTTTTAAACCGGGATTCGCTGTGGCACCGGATTGGGTGTGGCTGCACACGAAAGATTCAGTAGCCCCATGTGTCGACCGCTGAGAAGTTGACACGTAGCCCTGATCCCACGCGCAGCGGTTTAAACTTTTTCCTGGTTTTCAGATTTAGTTCAAACTTCAAACCCACATAACTTTGGCTAGGAAACTCCAAATCAAGTGAACCAAATTTTGTTGGATTCAGCTCTCTGAGTACTTTCCAGCAAATCAAGTTTCACTTCATGAAAATCCATATTTCTCCAGAATTAATTCTTCAAAGTTCAAACTGGTTAGAATTTTAACTGGAGAACCCTTTGGAGGAAAATTCTGAAATTTTGCCAGGATGTTCACCAAAATATCCCAGAGCTACCATAGAATTTCAGATCCATGTGAGCTCATTTGATCCACCTAATGGTGTGATTAATAAAACTATTCCAGAGAAAATAGAAAATGTCCAGAAACATTTTCAGAATTTCTCTGAAATTGTTTAGCTCATATCTGTAGTTAGGAACCTTCAAATTTAGTGAGACCAACTCTATTAGAACCGTATCAAAACCTAGTTTTCAGAAAGTCATGGCTTGCTCCATGAAAATCCCTAGAACACCCTAAGAGCTCCAATTTAGGTCAAGTACATAATTATTTGTAGAGAGCTGAAATGAGCTTTACTGCAAATAAAACTTGGCCAAGTCTCTGTTTAGGTTGTATCCAAACCACAGTAAAAATTTCAGAGTCACTGGGTCTGTCTAGTAAGACTTGTAGTCTTCACAATTTTAAATTCAATTCAAAAGCATTTAAATTGATACATATACTTGTTATCTCATGTAGTCGCTATGGTTGAGGAGGAACCCGAAGTCTTAGACTTCATCACTCTAGAAGAGCAGCTAGCCTACAACCAAGAGCAGCAAGGCAAGCTCCGATTTGCATTAACCCATTTTACAACTTTTAACTATTTTGAGAACTTACTTTGAGCATCCACTTATTTCTTGCATTAGGGTCTTGTTTGAAACCCAATTGCATAGCCAAGAAAACCATGGGTTGGGATTAGGTTTGAAAACCTTGTTAGCTACTGCAATGCTAAGACAGTGTAGGATTCGGTATAAGTCGAGTAGTTGGAACTACTCGCGAGAATAGGCTAGAGGCACATCGCTCGGGTAAAGGTAGCAAATGAAACACATGGCAAGAAAAATGAGACTGAGCGGAGAGTAAGGGCAGCAGGACACATGTCAGCTGCTGTGTTAAGCACGCACGAGCGCGCGGTTAGTTTAAATTAAACGGGCAGGCCCCGCTGTCAGCCCCCGGTTTAGCGCTGGAGGCGATTTTCTGTAGGAAAATAATTCAGGGACCAGCCCAAACTTTAGAAATTTATAACTTTTGTTAGGAGTGTCCAAATCCAGTGCACCAAATTTTGTTGGATTCATTTCTTTAATTACTTTCCAGAAATACAAGTTTCAGCTCATGAAACTTAATAGTTTTCCAGAATAAATTCTCTAAAATTTAAACTGTTAGGAATTTTATCTGGAGAATTACTTTATGAAAAATTCTGATATTTGGCTGGGAGGTTCATTGGAAAATCCTTGAGGCACAGTAAAATTTTCAGACCCATCCAAGTTCATTTAGTCCCCCTAATGATGTGATAAAATGAACTGCCCTGAGAAAATAGAAAAATGTCCAGAAACATTTTCAGATTTTCTCAAATCTTGTTTAGGGCATAACATCATCTAGAATTCTTCAAATGACATGAAACCAATTCCATCTCAAGTTCTAGCTTCCAGAAAGTAATGGTTGGAGCCATGAAAACCCCTGGAATTCCTTAGAGGCTCTAATATTGACCAAATAGGCTTTTATTTGTACAAAGCTCAAATGAACTTTGTTTCAAATGAAACTTGGTCAATACTCTGGTTAGGACCCTACCAAGCCACCATAAAAATTTCAGAACCAAAGGGGAGGGCTAGCTAGAGTTATAGTAATTATTTATTCAGTTCGAAGCATTGCATTTGAATTGACATATAGTATCTCGTTGACGTGTAGTCGCTGAAGGTGAGGAAGCTCCGGAGGTGCTCGACTTCCTTCTTCCGGATGAAGCCCTAACCCCTGACCAGCAGCAACAAGGCAAGCCCCGGTTTGCATTAAACCATTTTACAAAGTTTGGCTATGTTTACATACTTAGTGTGAGGTATATTTATGTGCATTAGGTATAAGATGGATGAACCCCAAATGCATAACCAGATTTTCCTATAAGAGTGAGGGTAGTGTCTAAGACCTCGAGTAGACAGGCTATGCTTAATGATTCCTAGAACTTCGGTACAGGTCGAGTAGTTGGAATCTACTCGCGAGATTAGGCTTGGGACACACGGGATTGGTTCGAGTGATGTGAGATCACTTTAGTAATGAAAATGTGACTAGGCAGGGGCTAGAGCGCAGCAAGAGGAAGTCTTTTGTGAGCGGCCCTGTCCGTGTCGATTGAGGACCAATCCGTGTGTGGTCCACGCTGATTAAGTTTGAACGTACCGAAGGCATATCGGTTATATGGGCCCCGGTAAACCGATGTAACCTAAACCTCCGGGCGTCGAGGCATAGCACACCGATTTATAGGTGTAGGTTGAGGGCAGCAAGGTGGAAATCTGCTAACGGGCATAGAGAGATGCTCCGTGTAGGGAACCTCCTGTCCGTATCGGTGCTACCAGTTCGACGTATGGGCTGTTGGGTGAAAGGTTGTCCCGTACGACATCGAGTGAGCGTGCTGTGCAGCTCCACGGGTGGGCGTACGTGACGTGCTCTTCAGGTATCCCTGAGGTGTATATCGAGTCGATTTGCCGTCCCTCACGGTGAAAAGTACCACTTGGTCACTGAGTCGTGACGTAGGTTAATATGTGAAATGTGATGATTCAATATTGCTGTTATGATATAATTGTATTGCTACATGTGTGCCACCAAATATTGCTCACTAAATTTCATATTCATGAACTGTTAACTTGTGGCTAAAATATGAACTAAGGATGAACTTGTAGGTGTGTCCATTTTCTGAAATTTACCATCCCATGATCGTGGTACACTACATGTAGAGTTTCATGCCTAGGTGAGTCGGTTAAGTCTTGTTGGGCCATCGTGCTCATGGTTGCTTCTTAAGTGTTTTCAGGTGAGGAGCATCCCATGGACTCGGGTTACATGTCCACCGGCGAGGGCTACCCTCCGTTGTGGACCACGGCTAAGTGGGAGCCGTACACGCCGCGCTGAGCTGGAGGAGTGCAGCTAGTGTGGGTTGCCCTCGGGCTGGGCAACCGACTTTTGCTAGGTGGATGGGCGTGAGTTGTACAAACTTAGCTTCCTCTGTTGTAACATAAACACTAGTTTGTAACTGGAGTATTGTACGACTTTGTACATTTCAGTTGGTTTTCTATGTAATACAACGTGTCCTTATGATGTGTGCTCTCAGGTGTCGCATCGTGCGGCACCACCCTCTGTGATCCTGGATGAACGGATTCCGGTCCGCCACGAGCTGAGCCCAGCATCGTGTTCCCCAGATGTATTTAGGCAAAGGCGGCCAAAATCATAGAGTTTGGCGCACGACAGAGGCCACCGGCGAGCTCTCCGGCGAGGGGTCGGGGCGGCCGAGCCCGGGAGGCTGGAGGTAGACGAAACCCCCTGGTCCCATGTGTCAGCGGCAGATATTTTAAAACCAGGATTCGCTGTGGCACCAGATCGGGTGCGGCTGCATGCGAAAGATTCTGTAGCCCCGTGTGTTGACCGCTTAGAAGTTGACATGTAGCCCCGGTCCCACGCGCAGCGGTTTAAACTTTTTCCCGATTTTCAGATTTAGTTCAAACTTCAAACCCACATAACTTTGGCTAGGAAACTCCAAATCAAGTGAACCAAATTTTGTTGGATTCAGCTCTCTGATTACTTTCCACCAAATCAAGTTTCACTTCATGAAAATCCTTATTTCTCCAGAATTAATTCTTCAAAGTTCAAACTGGTTAGAATTTTAACTGGAGAACCCTTTGGAGGATCCATTTGAGCTTATTTGATCCACCTAATGGTGTGATTAATAAAACTATTCAAGAGAAAATAGAAAATGTCCAGAAACATTTTCAGAATTTCTCTGAAATTGTTTAGCTCATGTCTGTAGTTAGAAACAATCAAATTAAGTGAGACCAACTCTATTAGAACCCTCTGAAAACCTAGTTTTCAGAAAGTCATGGCTTGCTCCATGAAAATCCCTAGAACACCCTAAGAGCTCCAATTTAGTTCGAGTACATAATTATTTGTAGAGAGGTCAAATGAACTTTACTGCAAATAAAACTTGGCCAAGTCTCTGTTTAGGTTGTATCCAAACCACAGTAAAAATTTCAGAGTCAGTGGATCTGTCTAGTACGACTTGTAGCCTTCACAAGTTTAAATTCAATTCAAAAGCATTTAAATTGATACATATACTTGTTATCTCATGTAGTCGCTAAGGTTGAGGAGGAACCCGAAGTCTTAGACTTCGTCACTCCGGAAGAGCAGCTAGCCTACGACCAAGAGCAGCAAGCCACGATCCAGTTTGCATTAACCCGTTTTACAACTTTTTACTGTTTTGAGAACTTACTTTAAGCACCCACTTATTCCTTGCATTAGGGTCTTGTTTGAAAACCAATTGCATAGCCAAGAAAACGATGGGTTGGGATTAGGTTTGAAAACCTCATTAGCTACTGCAATGCAAAGACAGTGTAGGATTCGGTACAAGTCGAGTAGTTGGAACTACTCGCGAGAATAAGCTAGAGGCACATCGCTCGGGTCAAGATAGCAAATGAAACACATGGCAAGAAAAATGATACCGAGCGGAGAGTAAGGGCAGCAGGACTTTGGGGCCTGGGTGCTATAGCTCCGCTTGTGTCGATTGAGAACCGAGCCGTGTGCGGGCCTGTTGAACAAGCTAGAACAGTACCGAAGACCTACCGGGTATATGGGAACTGGGAAACGATGTAACTCGGGTAGCTGGGTATTGAGGCATTGCCAGTCGTTCAGAGGGTACGTTGAGAGCTCGAGGTATAAATCGGCTGGTGGCACTGCGGATGCGCGCGCAGAGACCTCTTGCTCGGGACGATAGGACCGGTTCAATATTTGGCTAACGGGCGAAAGGTGGTTGCGTACGACATCAGTGATGGTTGCTGTAGGCAACATCGAGTACGGGCGTACGTGACGGGTTATTCGGGTAAACCTGCAGGTGTAAATCGATTATAATCGCCGTCCCTCACGGTCAGTGAGTACCACTTGTTCACTGTACCATGACGTAGAAAGAACAGGCTTGATACATGTTAAAAGTTTGCTGATTTGAAAGTTATACTTTGCTTGTTAATGTCTTGTTGTAGCTTAGAGCTAATTAAAGTTCTTTTTAACTTTGGGCAAAGTACATGAGAGAAATGCGTTTCTTGTTTGATTGTGGCTCTCTCATGTGCCTTAGCGTAAGGTTCTCCACAACCTGCTGCTAAAACTTGAAAGTAAGGTTCCATTAATTAGGCGAGTCCTTTGCAACTTATTTTACACTCATGTAACCTATACCCATCATGTAGAAGTTTCATGTATAGGAGAGACGGGTCAGACTTGCTGAGCCATCGTGCTCACTGCTTGTGTTTGAAGCTTTTGCAGGGGTCTATGAGGAAGGGACTCCCGAGGAGGAGACGGAACCCCAGGAGGGGAACCCCGTCGAGTGGGAGTCGTGCCCGCCGCCGTGTTAGTGTGTGTGCGTGCTAGCGGGGACACGTTCACGGGCTGAACGTGAACTTGATGCGGTCTACGCCCGTGAGTGTAGACTGAACATCTTTTGATGTAAAAGTGTTCATAAACCTGTTTATGTAATAAAACTTTGCTTCTGCTTTGTATCTTTGATGTGCGTTATCCGGTGCTGTGCAACGCAGCACCCCTCAGGGTGATCCTGGCTCGACAAGGCCGTTCAGGTCGTGTCAGCGTGGTATCAGAGCTTGCTTGAGGTTTAACACACTACAAAGGTCATCTTTTTCAAAAATCCAGTGAGGAACGAGTTAGTAGCCCATATAAGGATGTTATTAGTGTATAGAAAGTGGCATACTAACCTATTTGCTTATGTCAGAAAATCATGCATCTCGGGACGCTTTTTGTCTTGGGGGAGGGGTGCACGTAAGCGCTGTCCACCAGTGCACACAATCTGAAGGGTGGAGCACCACGGGTGGCAGGTAACCCGACCCGCTTTAATATCCTCTACGACTCTTCATGTCGTTTGGGGTATTCGAGCAACGTCTATCCCTGGCGTGCTTCGGGCAATTTGGGAAACCCCGTCACGTGGTCAGTAACGTGAACACGTAGCTCAAGGCGTGTTTGGCTTGAGAACATCCGGGCGAGTCATGACGGCCGGGTGTACGAATTGTATGGATACCGAGCTAAGTTTGCAGCCAAGTCTGACCACGAAACGGTAGGCATGTAGCATCCGTGCGCGAGTGACGTTTAGTGCCACTGAACTAACAAAGACGGCTAAGTCCGGTATAGGTTTTTCTTTGTGAGGACGTAGTACCGACATGATCTGGTGACGCATCGACGTCACACTACACTCAATGAACAACTTCATTGTAAAACTGGAAAATTTTAATCCATAGCACTAAAACTTTGATGTAACCCCTCCCCTTAATCAGGATATTCAAAGTTAACAAGTTTTCAACTTATAGGATACTAAGGACAGAGTCCCCTGTTTTCAGCTGAATTAAGGCTGAAGTTAATCAGAGGTTAGAGGTTGATTCCTTTCGAGGTTAGGGTCATATGATACCTTTCTGGAAAGCTTCTGAAGAGCTTTATAACTTTTCTGTTGATGTCCAGAGATGTTTCATCCCATAAACAATCGAATAATGCAGTAGAGTTGAAACTGTCTAGAAAACAGGGCAGAGCAAACACTCTCTGTAACTCTCTGTAAATTGAGCATAACATCCTGCATAAAAATCCAAAAATAGGAAATGAGGTAGTTATGAAAATTTTATGAGATGGGTTACAACTTTGTAACAGAAAGTTTTGTCAAATTTGGTGTAGAATTAACTGGAATTCTTGGATCAAATCAGTACCTCAAGCAGGGAGGTGCTGTCCAATTTTCTCCAGAAATTCTATCAACTTTGACATCTCATAACTTTTGAACCAGGAAATATCTTAGGCCAAGCAAATACTTTCTGGAAAGCAATCGAAGTTAGCTTTAACGTTTATATTGAGCTCCAGAACTGTTTTTCCTTTAGCATGGTCTAAATCAGGTTGAAACGGAAACTGGTCAGGGCTGTCATATTTGAAAGCAGATCAGCAGTCAAGTTTGTTTAAGTTTGAGCTATGTTTCCAAGTTTTATGAGTTCAATGACATGTTTTATGTTATAACTCAAGGGTTTACTGTTCAAATAAATATTATTTATTTCTCAAATATGTTTTTACAGATGACAGCAGATAGACAGTTGGGAGAACGGGTGGGTGGTGTCCCACTGTTCTCACTGCAGCGGCTATCCGGAAGCATTGAGGCAAATGCTTCAATATTTTGGGTACAGCAAGATGCCGCAGTACTTCGCCAAAGAAGAAGGCGAGGAGGGGAACAATACGTGGACAGTCCATGTCGAAGTTCCTGCAAGGCCTACGCCACTCGGTTGAGCGTCGTTCACCGTTACGGTGAGAGGTAGACAGCCGGAAGAAATATGGCAAGTGGCAGCCCGCGACACCATGTAGCGTTTCTGCCAACTACACGTGAGAGCTATGGAGGGCACTCCATACGCACTCGTTCCGGTGGAGGGACGGGCTAATCATGTGTGGGAAGGGAGGTACATGGAGGCAACAGATCCGGGTTGCCCAAGGTACAACCCCGCGGAGGCAAACCTCAGTCTCCAATTGAGGGCAGGAAAAGCCGTGATGGACAGCCAAGCTGTTCATACGGATTGTCTTGCTGCAAAGTTCATGGGGAGCAAGCCGTGGAGACCATTTCGAGAGTGCTCACAGCGCACTCCGCAATGTGCTCCTTCCGATGATAAAGCGACTGAATGAACAATATAATCAGTTGCATCGTCTGAAGAAGGCGAAGAAGAAAAGCTGTGTCGATATCACAGCTTTGCAACAACAGGTGCAGGCTCTGACCCAGCAGAACTAGGTCCTCACTCAAGAGCGGGATGACGCTATTGAGGAGGGGCAAGGCTGGGAAGAGGACTACAACCAAGCCATGGACGAGGTGCACGCGTTGCAGGACCTCGTACCTCCAGTAATGGGCATACCGGTGGTTGGTGCCGTACCCGTGGTCTTGGGTCTTCCGGCAATGGGAGAACCCAAGCCGGAAGAGGAGGTTGTGGACCCAGAGCCACCAGCAGAGGTACCGGAGGAAGACAACCCGTAGGAGGTTGAGTTCTACTCCGAGTAGGGGGTTACTATTGCCAAGTAGGGCAGCAAGGGTAATCTAACCCAAACTTTTGTAATCGGTGACATGTCGTGTAGAAAGTAGTGCATGTATAGGTAGTGACGACATGAGCACGACTTCTCGGGGATCCGAGACTAATGTATCTTGATAAAGTTTATGCTTTATCAATATATGTGAATGTTGTGCAAATTATTCATGCGTCACTTCAATACCTACTGTTTCATATGGAATTTTAAGTATGACATGTGCTGATCGCTGCTGTTTTGAATTTCAGAATGACTCGTACTCATGCCAACCCAGACGTTGGGGGTTCGAGTCAGGGGGGAGAGACCTCCCAACAGCCTCCCGATGACTCCTCGGGACAGCAACAGCAGCAACAGCCACAGCAACAAGCGCCACCGCCACCGCCAACGGTTACTTTGGCTGACATTGTGGCAGCAATGGCAGACTCTCATCAGCAGCACACGGAGTTGCTGCAAAAGCTCATTGCGAATACGCCTCGACCTGAGAGACGTCAAGAACGTGAGGAGCGCTAACAAAGCTCCTACTTCGATTTTCTGGCTACTCATCCCCCAGTATTCTCAAGGGCGGATGAACCCCTCGATGCGGACAACTACCTCCGCATGATGGAGATGAAGTTCGGGCTGCTCCAAGTGAGTGAACAGCGCAAGGCTCAGTTCGCGGACCAACAGCTCCAGGGATCCGCGAGCGCATGGTGGGTGAATTACTGTGCCTCAGCCCACCGAGCGAGTTATGACCTGGGCGGAATTCCGGACGGCCTTCAGGGCCTATCATATACCGCCAGGTCTCATGAAGAGGAAGACGCAGGAGTTCTTACGCTTGCAGCAAGGGAGTCGGAACGCGCTGGAATACTCCAGGGCATTCAATGATCTTGCGCTCTACGCTTCTTATCACGCCGATACTGACGAGAAGCGGCGGGATCATTTCTACCAGGGGCTTAACCCGCTCCTGAAGGACAAGCTGGAGATGTTCAATCGCGGCAGCCTCAATGACATTATTGATGCTGCGATTGTTCAAGAGGACTCCAGCAAGGAGTTAGCGGCGGCGGAAAGGAAGCGAAGCGCACCGCAAAGCAGCGGAGAAGGAGGTGGTCCTTCTTAAAAATACAGAATGGTGAATTGCCCACCATTGGGTCCACGCTGGCAGCCACCACAGAGGCCGATGCCATTCCGCAGTCGGCCATATTCTCCACCGGCATTCAGGCCAGCACTGCCAGTCCCACCTCTGCAGCAACAACAGCAGCAGCGGGCGATGCCACGTGCATATGCACCTCAGCAGCGCATGCCGGGCTTTCGCCCCCCAAGCACCGGACAAGCAGCAGCCACATTCTACAAGTGTGGTCGTCCAGGACACTTCGCCAGCAGTTCTCCTGAGAGGCAAGGCGGCGGAGTGGCACCGCAGTTCCTGGGGAGGAATCTGCCCCGGAACCCCACTAATGCACAGCGGGCAAACCCTAGGCCCGGCACCGTCCACCAACTTGCCATAGAGGACGTGCCGGAGGGTGAACCAATCCTTGCGGGTATGTTCCAACTCCACCAACATCCCGCCATAGTATTATTTGATTCAGGCGCCACACACAATTTTATTAGCCAAGGTTTCATTGCTAAATACAGCTTGCACATAATACCCACCAATAATCCATATTCGATTTGTTCACCGGGTGGGAAGATCTCAGCAAGCATGATGGTTTCCAAAGTACCATTATGCTTAGTGGGTAGAGTGTACCCTATGTCTCTCATAATTTTAGAGGGACAGAAGGTCGATGTCATCTTAGGGATGTCGTGGTTAACCCGCCACGACGCTGTTTTAGACACCGTCCTCCGAGTCGTGCATCTACACCCAGAAATGCACGAGTCACACTCTTTATTTCTGGACAGTCCGGAAATAAAACTTCCAAGTGTGTATCAATTCACAACCATCGGACTGGGAGACATTCCAGTGGTCCGTGAGTTCCCTGACATGTTCCCGGATGATTTACCGGGGATGCCACCCGACAGGGAGGTGGAGTTCAAGATTGAACTTGCACCGGGAACCATGCCAATATCCCGAAGGCCGTACAAGATGGCACCCAAGGAATTGGCTGAACTGAAGACTCAGCTAAGGACCTGCTGGAGAAGGGTTTTATTAGGCCGAGCTCCTCGCCATAGGGCTGTTCAGCATTATTTGTTAAAAAGAAAGACGAGACGTTGTGGCTTTGCATGGACTATCATCCATTAAACGCTGTAACCATCAAGAACAAGTACCCGTTGCCACGGATCGACATGTTGTTTGATCAGTTGGTCAAAGCAAAGATTTTTTCCAAGATGGACTTAAGATCCGGTACCACCAGATTAAAATACGGGCTGAGGATATTCCGAAGACGGCTGTCTCGACTAGGTACAGACTTTATGAGTACCTGGTCATGTCCTTCGGCCTCACCAACACTCCAGCTCAGTTCATGTATTTGATGAACTCGGGTGTATTCCAAGTCGGAGGAAGAACACAAGAAGCATCTGCGTATAGTCTTGCAACGGCTGCGGGATCACAAGCTATACGCGAAATTCAGCAAGTGCAGATTCTGGATATCACAAGTGCCTTTTCACGGGCATACCATCTCAGCGGAGGGCATCGCTGTAGACCCGAGTAAGATCACACAAGTGCTGAATTGGAAGTCCCCGAGAACTGTTCACAAGGTACGGAGTTTCCTCAGACTCGCGGGATATTATCAGAGGTTCATTCTGAACTTCTCGAAGATTGCCAAGCCTATGACAGAGCTGCTGAAGAAGGCTACCAAATATGTTTGGAGTCCAGCATGTGAAGCATCGTTCAAGGCATTAGTGATGCACCTGACATCAGCACCGGTTTTGGCGCAGCCAGACACAACAAAACCGTTCGATGTGTACTGCGATGCATCCGGCATTGGGATCGGATGTGTGCTGATGCAAGACCGAAGAGTGGTCGCGTATGGATCACGGCAGCTCAGAAACCATGAGCAGAATTATCCAACTCATGACTTGGAGCTCGCTTCCGTGGTACTTGCACTTAAAATGTGGAGGGACTACCTACTCGGTAACCTCGTACATTTATATACCGACCACAAAAGCCTCAAGTACATATTCACTCAGAAGGAGTTGAACATGAGGCAGCGAAGATGGTTAGAATTTATAAAGGATTACAAAATAGAGATCCATTATCACCCCGGCAAGGCAAACGTTGTGTCGGATGCGCTGAGCCGCAAGTCACACATCAACAATCTGACCATCACACCGTTGGAAGAGAGCGAGCCACCATGGCATGTGATTCCACATGGAGCTATCTACAACTTAGCTTTGATCCCCACCATCCTTGAAGAGGTAGCGGCAGCTCAGAAACATGACAAGGGCATGTCGCATTTGCGGAGACATATAGACAGTGGGGAGCTGAAATGTTTCCGAAAAGACGGAGACGGCGTCCTATGTTAAAGGACTGGATCGTCGTACCCCGTAACCCGGAGTTACGGAAGAAAATCTTTGATGAGGCTCACTTGTCAAAGTTTTCTATTCACCCCGGCAGCAACAAAATGTATCAATAACTCAGAAGTAAGTTTTGGTGGACACGAATGAAGCGGGAGATTGCAAAGTACGTGTCCGAGTGTGATACGTGTCAAAGGGTGAAGACATATCATATGAGGAAACCGGGACTGCTTCAACCATTGGGCGTTCCTGCCTGGAAGTAGGAGGATGTGAGTATGGACTTCATCATCGGTTTACCCACCACTTTTCAGAAACATGATTCTGTGTGGGTGATCGTCGACCAGTTCACCAAGGTTGCCCATTTTATCCCGGTCAACACTAACTACAACGCCAAGAAGTATGCTGAACTGTACATCTCACGGATCCTATGCTTGTACGGCGTACCCCGTACCATCATATCACATCGGGGCACTTTATTTGTGTCCTGTTTTTGGGAGCAGCTACACGCCACATTGGGGACGAAGCTGATCCATAGTTCAGCATACCAACCGCAGACGGATGGGCAAACCAAGCGGGTAAATAAAATTTTGGAAGATATGCTACGAGCTTGCGCTATCAACCACGGCAAGAATTGGGATGATCACTTGCCGTTGGCCGAGTTCTCGTACAACAATGGGTACCAAGCCAGCATCAAGATGGCTCCTTACGAGGCGCTATAAGGGAGAAAATGCCGCACACCACTGAATTGGTGTGAGTCTGGCGAAAGGGTTACCTTCGGTATTGATATTGTCAACAACGCGGAGGAAAAGGTTTGGCTGATTCAAGCGAACCTAAAAGCAGCCCAATCCCGACAAAAACCGTATGCGGACCGGAGAAGACGCCCATTACAGTTCAAAGTCAGGTATCACGTATATCTACGTGTGTCTCCAATGAAGGGCGTGAACAGATTCGGGGTGAGGGGAAAGTTAGCACCCCGATTCATCGGTCCATTTCAGATTTCCGAAAGATGTGGATCGGTAGTATACCGGCTGAAATTACCAAAAGCACTTTCCGGTGTGCACGACGTCTTTCACATCTCCCAGCTGAGGAAGTGTCTCAAGCTATCAACTACCATCTAGCTGGAGGATATAGAAGAACTGAAACCGGATCTCACGTATCGGGAGGAACCGGTTCAGATTTTAGATGAAAAGGCCCGAACTACACGCAACCGTACGTTGTGGTTCTACAAAGTTCTATGGAGTAATCACTCCGTGGAAAAGCGACATGGGAGAGCGAAGGATTTCTTTGCGCTAACTACCCCTATTTTTTCACGTCACATATACGGTAATTTTCCACCGTCCTCTCTCTCATTTTTACCTTATAATCTCGGGACGAGATTCTTTTAAGGGGGGTGGAGTGTAAGGGCCCAAGTTTTGTCACATATCCAAAGTGTTCATCATTAAAGACACACTTCATTTGAAGAAGCTTGATGAATACATTTGAAGATCAAGTAACCTCCATCAACATGCTCATTAGAGAATGAACTCACAAAATACAAAAGTGGCATTTCCCACATGCATCATATAGGGGCTGGGCATATATAAAAGTCCTACACCTTACTAGGAATGTCCATGCCAAATTTCACCCAAATCCAAAACCTTTTTTAGGTCTTTTTGGGTATAACTAGAAAGAGGGTGGTTTGAACTCAAATTCAAATTCAAACCGTTTCCACCCCATGAATTCAAAAGTAGGAAGCATATTCTTACACAGCGCAATTTTGTGAGCTCACACACCAATTGTCACTCCATTTCGAATTGATCTTGACATGAGCTAAGTTTAGCAAATTCAAACTTTATTTGAATTTCAAACTGCATATGTGCTGAAATTTAGTCAAACAAAAACCAATTTGAATTCTATCCAATTCAAATGGCACAGGGGTAGATAATTCAAATGACCAGGGTTAATTGGGTCTCTACTGTTTAGAGCAGTGGGGAAATTTTAATTTCAGAGGTTAAACCCTGGGTGGGACCCACTTGTCAGTCTCAGCAGCAAAAACAACCGACTGAAGCCTGAGCTCGGTTACTCGCGCGCGAGCCAGCAGCCGCCACGGTGAAGGATCGATCGGGACAGCAGCTGCTTGCCGCCCCGAGCCACTGAACCGCGTCACTGCCTTCTTATCCCTGAGGCCGATCCGGCGAGAGAGGCATTCGGCTGCTTCTTTGCTCCCTCGTGCAAGAAACACAGCTCTCGCCACCGCTATCTCGGTTGATCGGAGAAGCCCACGATCACAGACTCTCCATTCCCTCCAAGCTGCAAAATGGTACTAAGGACTCTCCTTCTCCGTTGCTGGAAATTGGCTGAACTCGGATGATCTCAACCATGCCGAGAGTTCCTTCCGGTGACTTAAGTCCGCCGCACTTTGGGCTCCCGAGGACAGCCCAAATGGGAGGGTGTTACGCCCAAGCTAAGGCGTCCCCGGACGCGTTATGGACTGGTGCTGCTCACCCCCGAGCCACAGCTCGAGTGTTTGATCAACGGCAACGAATTTCAGTTTTCCCTTTCACTCGGCGCAAACTGACCTTCGGGTGCGGATCCACCAAATTCTCACCCCATGGTTATTTAGAGACCCTCAAACTGTTCCTACACGATCTAGGCTTAGTGGCGCACAAGTTAGCTTCACAACACCTAGCATGAGAACCTCTGTACATGGCATATTTCGAAGCTTGCCAACGGCGGCTTATGCGGGAAGCATCGGGCGCACGGTGAGAGCCTACTTAGGACCTCTCCCGAGCTGCTTCAAGCTCATGTCGGTCTTTTCTAGGGACCACTGATGCTTTCCGGCCTTTTGCTCGATCGTTTGGGGTGCTAGGGAGGCCGGCCAACACGGCCGAAGTTTTTCCGAAGCCGCTGCTCATTGCCTATGTGCCGGTGATTTTCATGACGAGCTTGTAAAAGCCCAAGAAAGGGACTTGCAAAAATTGTTCATCACCTCACAACAACACAGCTCTGGTGATGGATATCTCATGACCACTTGTGAAGAGCAAGTAACCACCATAAAAAAGGTGATTAGAGGGGAAAGCCCTAACTTCTAAAAAGTAGGATTTCTACACATGAACATGAAAGGTTGAACTCACCCCTAGACCCTAAATAGTCTTGGAAAGGCTCAGGCCAAATTTCATGCAAATCCAATGCTCTTTGAGGCACTTTTGGAGACATTTGTGAAAAGGGCCAATTTGAATGCAAATTCAAATTGCAGCAACTTTCATCACTTAAATTCAAAAGTTGACTTCATATTCAAACTCAGCACATTTTGCTGAATTAGTCCACCAATTTTCATCCCCATTGGACTTCATCTTGTCGGGAGCTAAATTTGTAATAATTCAAAACTGAATTTGAATTTCAGTTCAAATGTGCAGCAAATTTAGCCAAACCAATTTCAAATTGGGGAAGTCAAATTTAAACAATGACTTGGAGGTTAAGTCTCTTATTCAATTTTGAGTAGGTGGGATCTTTTCAGTGAAAACAGAAATGAAAAATTGGAAAATAATTAGAGGGAGAGATGGGGTCCACTGGTCAGTGTCTCAGCTCCACTAAACCGACTCAACCCGAGGGAAATCGCCACGGCGACCGTCGGGCGCTCGGAGGACCGACAGCTCGATCGGTTGACGCCACCTCACGGTGAAAAACGCGGCCCCAAAGTCCAGCACACGAGCTACTCCATCCGTTCTTTTCATTCCCGAGTGAACCCAGCTCCCACCGCGCGGTAAAGACTGTTTCCGCTCGCAAGCTGTTGCCGCCGTTCTCTGATCACCGGCGATCAGCCTATCCCAGCTGCATCACGCGCCACCACCAGAGAAGAAAAGGTGCGCCCGCGTGTGAGGAAGCTGTAGGGGGGGAACCTTTCACTGTTTCATGCAGGGTAGAGCAAGAATTTCGAGTTTTCTCCCACAGTGGGCCTTACGGTTAGCAATCGGTCGCCGGCAAAATTCGTTGCACAGAAGCAACCGCCGGCTGAGCTGCAGCTCACACACGTTCTAGACACCTGTGCGCGTCTCTCCGAGCAAGAACCCGCAGGAACAATTATCTCAAACCCTAGTTTCACCGATAACAGTCCAGTGGAAGAGAGGGTCGCCGGTGAGGTCCGGATTACCGGCCGTTTAGGTCCCAACCAAGGTCATGCCGAGTTTCCCGAGGCTTCCCAGGATGTGGTGACGCGATTAGCACACGAAGGGGGTGGTCAGGAGGACGGGAACACGTTGCCGATGTTGCACAGAGACATAGCGCTCATCGCCGGCGAGCTACGGCTGTTAGCCGCCGGCGGCATGATGTCCAATGTGTTCAGCGCCCAAACTTATGTGGGGGCGGAAGTCTCACCGTCGCCGGCGAGCTAGGTCGCCGGGAACGCCAACCTCGCCGGAGCTCCGGCGGCTCGGGGCGGCGGAGTCGGGAGGTAGACGAAGGCATGGGTCCCATGTGTCAGCCGCTGTGTTAAGCGCGCGTGAGCGCGCGGTTAGTTTAAATTAAACGGGCGGGTCCCGCTGTCCGCCCCCGGTTTAGCACGGGAGGCTATTTTCTGTAGGAAAATAATTCAGGGACCAGCCCAAACTTTAGAAATTTATAACTTTGGTTAGGAGTGTCCAAATCCAGTGAACCAAATTTTGTTGGATTCATCACTTTGAGTACTTTCCAACAATACAAGTTAATTTTCCAGAATTAATTCCCTAAAGTTTAAACTGTTAGGAATTTTATCTGGAGAATTACTTTATGAAAAATTCTGAAATTTGGCTGGGAGGTTCATCGGAAAATCTTGAGTCACAGTAAAATTTTCAGACCCATCCAAGTTCATTTAGTCCCCCTAGTGATGTGATTAAGTGAACTGCCCTGAGAAAATGAAAAATGTCCAGAAACATTTTCAGATTTTCTCAAATCTTGTTTAGGGCATAACATCATCTAGAATTCTTCAAATGACATGAAACCAATTCCATTAGAACCATCTCAAATTGTAATTTCCATAAAGTAATGGTTGGAGTCATGAAAACCTCTGGAATTCCTTAGATGCTCTAATATTGACCAAATAGGCTTTTATTTGTACAAAGCTCAAATGAACTTTGCTTCAAATGAAACTTGGTCAAGACTCTGGTTAGGACCCTACCAAGGCACCATAAAAATTTCAGAACCAAAGGGGAGGGCTAGCTAGAGTTATAGTAATTATTTATTCAGTTCAAAGCATTGCATTTGAATTGACATATAGTATCTCGTTGACGTGTAGTTGCTAAAGGCGAGGAAACTCCGGAGGTGCTCGACTTCCTTCTTCTGGACGAAGCACGAACCCCTGACCAGCAGCAACAAGGCAAGCCCCGGTTTGCATTAAACCATTTTATAAAGTTTTACTTTGTTTACATACTTAGTGTGAGGTATATTTATGTGCATTAGGTATAAGATGGATGAAACACCAAATGCATAACCAGATTTTCCTATAAGAGTGAGGGTAGTGTCTAAGACTTCGAGTAGACAGGCTATGCTTAATGATTCCTAGAACTTCGGTACAAGTCGAGTAGTTGGAATCTACTCGCGAGTTTAGGCTTGAGACACACGGGATTGGTTCGAGTGATGTGAGATCACTTTAGTAATGAAAATGAGACTAGACAGGGGCTAGGGCGCAGCAAGAGGAAGTCTTGTGTGCGTGGCCCTGTCCGTGTCAATTGAGGAGCGATCCCTGTGCGGCCCACGCTGATAAAGTTTGAACGTACCGAAGGCATATCGGTTATATGGGTCCCGGTAAATCGATGTAACCTAAACCTCTGGGCGTCGAGGCATAGCACACCGATTTATAGGTGTAGGTTGAGGGCAGCAAGGTGGAAATCTACTAACAGGCATAGAGAGATGCTCCGTGTAGGGAATCTCCTGTCCGTTTCGGTGCGACTGGTTCAACGTTTGGACTGTTGGGTGAAAGTTTGTCCCGTACGACGAGTGAGTGTGCTGTGCAGCTCCACGGGTGGGCGTCTGTGACGTGCTCTTCGGGTATCCCTGCAGGTGTATATCGAGTCGATTCGCCGTCCCACATGGTGAAGAGTACCACTGGGTCACTGAGTCGTGACGTAGGTTAATATGTGAAATGTGATGATTCAATATTGCTGTTATGATATAATTGTATTGCTACATGTGTGCCACCAAATATTGCTCACTAAATTTCATATTCATGAACTGTTAACTTGTGGCTAAAAGATGTACTAAGGATGAACTTGTGGGCGTGTCCCTTTGCTGAAATTTACCATCCCATGATCGTGGTACACTACATGTAGAGTTTCATGCCTAGGTAAGACGGTTAAGTCTTGTTGAGCCATCGTGCTCATGGTTGCTGCTTAAGTGTTTTCAAGTGAGGAGCATCCCACGGACTCGGGTTACTAGTCCACCGGCGAGGGCTACCCTCCGTCGGGGACCACGGCTGAGTGGGAGCCGTACATGCCGCGCTGAGCTGGAGGAGTGCAGCTAGTGTGGGTTGCCCTCGGGCTGGGCAACCGAATTTTGCTAGGTAGATGGGTGTCAGTTGTACAAACTTAGCTTCCGCTGTTGTAACATAAACACTAGTTTGTGACTGGAGTATTGTACGACTTTGTACATTTCAGTTGGTTTTCTATGTAATACAATGTGTCCTTATGATGTGTGTTGTCGGGTGTCGCATCGTGCGGCACCACCCCCCTGTGATCCTGGATGAGCGGATTCCGGTCCGCCACAGGCTGGTATCAGAGCCACATTGGGGATAGCACATTAATTAAGGACTGTATTACGGGAAAACTTAGGATTACGGTGAGGATTCGCTAGTTTGCCCAAGTAAGGACTATATTAGAATAGTTACTTAAAGTGACAATACTAACATATGTGTTATAATTCTGAATTTTAATTATGTAACGACGCACCTACGCTCAGGTAAAAGTGGTAAGGAACGCCACCGAAAGTGGTTCAATTTCGGTTAGCTCCCCTGATGAGGAACGTGGTTCAAGGATAGGTCTCACAGCTTTGTGTGAGATGTTAATATGAAACTCTTGGACTCTTCATGTTTCTGAGTTCATATGAAACGCTGATCCCTAGCATGCATTAGGCAAGTAAGTGGAGACCCCATCGCGTGGTCAGTAATGCGAAAGTGTGTTCGTCTGGAAATAGCCCAGGAGGACATACGCAGCGCTTGCCATCGGCATGCCCTGCAGGGCAGTATGTGGTATCTGTTGGGGTGATAAAGTTCCCAACCGTGATAACCCGTTCGTGCTCTACTCGGGTTCCCCATCGTGGTGGTGTTAAAACACGATCACGTACCTTGAGACGTGGCTTAACTCAAGGATGGCCGTATGGCAATGATACAGGCGTTTGTATTTACATTCAAATATGGACCTGCCTGAAATGGAAATAACCTTTGAGTGCATCATTATTGTGTAGTCTTCTGCAGGTACTAACCACGTATGTATGCCGTGTAGTATACGTGTGCGAGAGCCCGTTTAGTGCCACAATTGAGACGTCTATGCCGGTATAATCCGGTTAGGATTTTCTTTTTGTGAGGAACGTAGTACCGACATATCATAGGCATTTGCATGAAAGATAATGATAACAAGGAACTAAAATCACTAAGTTTCAACATTTAGGACCCTGGTTGGGTAGAAAAATTCAATAGTGGATCAGTGTAGCTCCAAGGGACTGAAAAACAGAGTGCTCTGTTTTGGGCAGCAAGTGTGCTGAACCGTGACAGGGCATAACTCACAGATCATTAAGCCAATGGATGTGTGGGATATTGTTATGGAAAGGTGTTTAAGTACTCTACAACTTTATTGCAGACCGCCAGAGCTGAATCACAACTTAAGATGGCTTAAATTCCAGAAGAAAGTAAACTGTCCAGAACCAGGACAGATTTAAACTACTCTCTGGGCTGTTCTGTTTTGCAAGCATAACTCCCTGTAGGAAAATCTAAAATTATCAGATGATATATTCTTGCGAAGGGTAGGAGATGTGTTGCATCTTTGTAATTCAAAGTTCCTGAAATTTCAGCACAGAACTCAGTGGAAATTAGAGTTGAAAACAGCAACTTCCAATGGAGGGGCTGTTGAAATTCTCCCAGAAATTCTGTTGACTTTGTATTACCATAACTTTTAAACCATTGCTGATCTGAGGGCAAATATGTACTCCTTGGAAAGATACTGAAGTTAACTTTAACTTTGATATTCAGCTTGAGTCATGAATATGCCCAGCACCAGATCAAAATCTGGAATATGTAGAAACTGGTCATGCTGGCAGAAGGATGACAGTTGAACTCATTTGAGAGTGTGTTGTGCTCTAGGGGTTTTAAATACCTCCAAGGGGGTAGAACATACTCATGAGTGTCTATCTTCAACCAGTGAAAGATTTGAGTATGTGTCTTACTCAAGTTTCTTTTGCTAGAGACCATGTTTGTGTCGTATTGAAGATAAAAGGGTAGTATACGTGATGACAAAGCGATTTTTAACGTCTCGTAGTGACCAAACCTAGTTGAGATGAACTTCCAAAGAGGAAGTCCATCAAATTGGATTTAACTAGCGTGTATTTGGTCTGGTAATGGTGTAGCTTGTGCAAAGTTATTACATTATCTGTATACGAGATCAATCGCATGTTTTACTGTCATTATGTTTTACGCCTATTTTATTGGACTGCATGAAGTATGTTGCGGGACTGATGTTTATTGTCGTATGGTTGCAGATGGTTCGCACTCGGACCACGCATGAGATTGGTGGCTCTAGCCAGCAGGGGGGTGATGACTCCCAGCCACCAGCCTACGACAGCACCCCACAGCAACAACCACCACCGCCGCCTCCGCTTACTCTAGCGGATGTGATCGCGGCAGTGGTGGGTGGTCGTGAGGAGCAGATCGACATGCTCCGCACGATCGTGAAGAATACATCCCAGGCGGGGGGGGGGGGGGGAGCATCAAGAGAGGGGGCCTCGTGAGCCCCATGTTGTGACGTACTCGGATTTCATGAGTACGCACCCTCCGGTGTTCACAGAAGCAGCAGAACCCCTGGAGGCCGACAACTGGCTGCAGACAATCGAGTCCAAGTTCGGGCTGCTCCAATGTACGGAGCGGCAGAAGACTCTGTTCGCGGCACAGCAGCTTCACAGTGCCGCTGGTGCGTGGTGGGAGAATTATGTCGTCTCACGTCCGGCTGGCCATGCCGTGGAGTGGGAAGAATTCCAGGAGGCATTCCGCGCCTACCATATCCCTCCCGGGATAATGAAGCGAAAGTTCCAAGAGTTCTTGGAGCTGAAGCAGGGCGGGAGGAGTGCCCATGACTACTCCCGTGCCTTCACCATCTGGCACAATATGCGTCAGATTACGTCTCCACCGAGGAGAAGAAGCGGGAGCACTTCTATCGGGGGTTAAACCCCGAGATGAATACGCATCTCGTCCAATGCAATTGCGGCACCTACAACTATCTAGTCGATGCCGTGATCATGCAAGAAGATGCTCAGCGGGAGTTGGCGGTGGAGCAGCGGAAGCACAGTACACCACCCAGCAGTGGGGGAGGAGCTCCACAGAAATACCGCATGGTGTATCAGACACCATCCGGTCAGCAGTGGCATCCACCGGCGCGACCTCAGCAGTTCGGTGGTCGTTCATTTCAGCCACCCCCGTTCTGACCGCCAATGCCACCACCGCGACCACAACAACAGCAGAAGATGGCACCCCGGGCTTTTCCACCGCCACAATGTGCCCCGGGTTTCCGTCCGCCGATCAGCGGAGGACCGCCCCGTTACACTTGTTTTACATGTGACCAGGCGGGCCATTTCTCGAAGGACTGTCCCCAGGGGCAGCAGTGCAGCGGGCAAGCCCAGTTCTAGGGCGGTGCTCGAGGCCGACCTCCGGTCAAGAAGGTCGGTCAGCGGACTGGGGGTGTTTGCAACCTCGACAATGAGGACGCCCCAGAGGGAGAAAACGTGCTGATGGGTACGTTCACTCTCAACGGTCAAGCAATCGTCATATTATTTGATTCGGGTGCAACCCATAGTTTCATAAGTGCATCCTATGTGGCTAAACATCAAATGCAAATCTTCGCAACCGACTGCTCATATATGATCTGCTCATTTGATCCCAAAAGCACCTCTGTGCTTAGGTGGGAAGATATATCCCACCACCTTGATAATTCTTACGGGGCAAAAGATTGATGCAATCTTAGGGATGTCATGGTTACGCTACCATAGCGCTGTCCTGGACACTCGGACACGGACGGTTCATTTGAGTTCTCCATTCCACCGTCCGCATTCCATGGTGTTAGAAAATCCTGTCCAGGAGGTTTCAGCAATTAATAACAATGAAGCTCTCAAGTTAGAGGACATCCCCGTAGTCTGGGAGTACCCCGACGTGTTTCCGGATGATCTTCCAGGAATGCCACCCGAGCGGGATGTTGAGTTCAAGATTGAGCTGGCACCCGGGACTACTCCTATCTCACGGAGACCATACAAAATGGCTCCGAACGAGCTGTCTGAATTGAAAGAGCAGCTCAATGATCTGTTGAGCAAAGGTTTCATTAGGCCGAGTTCCTCGTCTTGGGGATGCTCGGCGCTGATCGTAAAGAAGAAGGATGAAACCTTGAGGCTGTGTGTGGACTACCAGCCGCTCAACGCCGTTACCATCAAGAACAAATACCCACTGTCCCGCATTGACATCCTGTTTGATCAGCTTGTGGGTGCAAGTGTGTTCTCCAAGATGGACCTTCGCTCTAGATATCATCAAATAAAAATCCGGGCGGAGGATATCCTGAAGACGGCTTTCTCGACGAGATATGGCTTATATGAATATCTCGTCATGTCTTTTGGTCTCACCAATGCTCCGGCACACATCATGTATCTCATGATCTCGGTGTTCATGCCAGAGCTGGATAAGTTTGTTGTGGTGTTCATCGATGATATCTTGGTTTACTCCAAGACAGAAGCAGAACACGCCGAACACTTGAGGATCGTTCTTCAACGACTGAGGGACCACAAGCTCTATGCTAAGTTCAGCAAATGTGAATTTTGGGTCAGCCAAGTGCCATTTTTGGGACATATCATCTCAGCAGAAGGCATTGCGGTTGACCCAAGCAAAATCGAGCAGGTGCTGAAATTGAAAGCTCCCACTTCAGTCCATGAAGTCAGAATCTTCCTTGGCTTAGCGGGATATTACCGGAGATTGATTCCAAGCTTCTCCAAGCTTGCTAAGCCAATGACAGAATTATTGAAGAAGGGAACAAAATATGTTTGGAACACGGCATGTGAAGGAGCGTTCCAAGCATTAGTGAAGCATCTCACAACAGCCCCAGTCTTAGCTCAACCGGATACAACGAAGCCCTTTGACGTGTATTGTAATGCGTCCGGTATCGGGCTTGGCTGCGTGTTGATGCAAAAAGGACGTGTGGTCGCATATGGCTCATGCCAACTTCGAAACCATGAGAAGCATTACCTAACTCATGATCTTGAGCTTGCCGCTGTGGTTTTGGCGTTGAAAATGTGGAGGCACTATCTCCTGGGGAATTTGGTGCATCTCTACACCAACCACAAGAGCCTGAAATACATTTTCACCCAGAAGGAGCTGAATATGAGGCAAAGGAGGTGGTTAGAACTAATCAAAGATTATGAGATTGTGATTCATTACCACCCTGGCAAGGAGAATGTGGTTGCCGACGCGTTGAGTCGGAAATCACATGTCCATAACCTCACCATTACACCGGTGGAGGAGGAAGAGCCAAGTTTATACTTGGTTCCTTATGGATTGCTCTACAACCTTGCCCTCATCGCTACCATTAGGGAGGAGATCATTGCAGCTCAGAAAGTTGACAAGGGCATGGCACATCTCCGGAGACGGATAGACAATGGGGAAATCAAATGTTTCCGGAAAGATGATGAGGGGACGCTGTGGTTCAATGACCGCATAGTCGTACCCTGGAACATGGAGCTGAGAAAGAAGATCCTTGATGAAGCTCACTTGTCTAAATTCTCCATTCATCCGGGCAGAAAAAAATGTACCAAGATTTGAAAAAGGAATTTTGGTGGACACGGATGAAGCGGGAAGTGGCTAAGTACATATCCGAGTGTGATACGTGTAGACGAGTGAAAGCTGATCATATGAGGAAATCAGGGCTGCTGCAGCCCCTGAAAATTCCAGCATGGAAATGGGAAGATGTGAGCATGGATTTCATTGTGGGATTACCCCTGACTTCCAACAAGCATGATTCCATTTGGGTAATCGTTGACCGATTAACCAAGTCGGCTTACTTCATTCCCGTGCATACACATTTCCATGCCAACAGACATGCGGAGTTGTATATTGCAAGAATCCTATGCTTGCATGGAGTACCCAAGACTATAGTCTCAGACCGAGTGGCACTATTTGTATCTCGTTTCTGGGAGCAGTTGCACGCTGCTTTGGGTACTAAGATGATTAGAAGCTCCGCCTATCACCCTCAGACAGATGGTCAAACAGAGAGGGTGAACCAAATACTAGAAGACATGTTGAGGGCGTGTGCCATCCACCACGGTAGAAACTGGGATAATCATCTACCGTTGGCGGAATTCTCGTGCAATAACGGCTATCAAGCAAGTATCAAGATGGCACCCTATGAGGCCCTCTACGGTCGTAAATGCCGCACCCCATTAAACTGGTGCGAGTCCGGTGAAAGGCTCACATTCGGGGTTGATGTGGTGAACTATGCCGAAGAGCGCGTTCGGATGATTCAAGCCAACTTGAAGGCTGCTCAATCCCGGCAGAAAAGCTACGCTGATAAGAGGCGTAGGCCGCTGCATTTGACGTCGGGGAACACGTGTATCTCCGTGTATCTCCGATGAAAGGCGTGCACCGGTTCGGCGTGAAGGGGAAACTCGCTCCCTGATTCATTGGACACTATGCCATCACTGAGAAGTGTGGACCAGTGGCGTATAGACTGGAACTACCGGCATCTCTTGCTGGTGTTCACGGCGTTTTCCATGTTTCACAACTGTGAAAATGTCTAAAGTATACCACTGCTGTTCCCACCGAAGACATCGGCGAGCTGCAACCGGATTTGATGTATGATGAATATCCGGTGGCAATTATTGATGAGAAGTCTCGGACCACACATAGCCAAACGTTGTGGTTCTACAAGATACTCTGGAGTAACCACACCACCGAAGAAGCGACATGGGAGAGCGAGGAATTTCTTCGCTCAAACTACCCGGAGTTCATGGCGTCTCAGCACGGGTGAGTTCCTATTACATCGCTGTCTCTTCTTTTCTAATCTCGGGACGAGATTCTTTTAAGGGGGGAGGGATGTAAAAGCCCAAGAAAAGGACTTGCAAAAATTGTTCATCACCTCACAACACCACAGCTCTGTTGATGGATATCTCATGAACACTTGTGAAGAGCAAGTAACCACCATCAAAAAGGTGATTATAGGGGAAAGCCCTAACTTCTAACAAGTAGGATTTCTACACATGAACAGGAAAGGTTGAACTCACCCCTAGACCCTAAATAGTCTTGGGAATGCTCAGGCCAAATTTCATGCAAATCCAATGCTTTTTGAGGCACTTTTGGAGACATTTGTGAAAAGGGCCAATTTGAATGCAAATTCAAATTGCAGCAACTTTCATCACTTAAATTCAAAAGTTGACTTCATATTCAAACTCAGCACATTTTGCTGAGTTAGTCCACCAATTTTCATCCCCATTGGACTTCATCTTGTCGGGAGCTAAATTTGCAATAATTCAAAACTGAATTTGAATTTCAGTTCAAATGTGCAGCAAATTTAGCCAAACCAATTTAAAATTGGGGAAATCAAATTCAAACAATGACATGGAGGTTAAGTCTCTCATTCAATTGTGAATAGCTGGGATCTTTTCAGTGAAAACAGAAATGAAAAATTGGAAAAGAATTAGAGGGAGAGATGGGGCCCACTGGTCAGTGTCTCAGCTCCACTAAACCGACTCAACCCGACGGAAATCGCCACGGCGACCGTCGGGCGCTCGGAGGGCCGACAGCTCGATCGGTTGACGCCACCTCATGGTGAAAAACGCGGCCCCAAAGTCCAGCACACGAGCTACTCCATCTGTTCTTTTCATTCCCGAGTGAACCCAGCTCCCACCGCGAGGTAAAGACTGTTTCCGCTCGCAAGCTGTTGCCGCCGTTCTCTGATCACCGGTGATCAGCCGATTCCGGCTGCATCACGCGCCACCACCAGACAAGAAAAGGTGCGCCCACGTGTGAGGAAGCTGTAGGGGAAAACCTTTCACCGTTTCATGCAGGGTAGAGTGAGAATTTCGAGTTTTCTCCCACGGTGCGCCTTAGGGTTAGCAATCGGTCGTCGGTGAAATTTATTGCACAGAAGCAACCGCCGGTCGAGCTGCAGTTCACACACGTTCTAGACACCCGTGCGCGTCTCTCCGAGCAAGAACCCACAGGAACAACCATCCTAACTGTAGTTTCACCGATAACAGTCCAGCGGAAGAGAGGGTCGCCGGTGAGGTCCGGGTTGCCGGCCGTTTAGGTCCCTACCAAGGTCATGCCGAGTTTCCCGAGGCTTCCCAGGACGTGGTGACGCGATTAGCGCGCGAAGGGGGTGGTCAGGAGGATGGGAACAGGTTGCCGATGTTGCCGATGTTAGCCGCCGGTGGCATGATGTCCAACGTGTTCAGCGTCCAAAGTTATGTGGGGGCGGCAAGTCTCACCGTCGCCGGAGAGCTAGGTCGCCAGGAACGCCGACCTCGCCGGAGCTCCGGCGGCTCGGGGCGGCAGCGTCGGGAGGTAGACGAAGGCATGGGTCCCACATGTCAGCTGCTGTGTTAAGCGCGCACGAGCGCGCGGTTAGTTTAAATTAAACGGGCAGGCCCCGCTGTCAGCCCCCGGTTTAGCGCTGGAGGCGATTTTCTGTAGGAAAATAATTCAGGGACCAGCCCAAACTTTAGAAATTTATAACTTTTGTTAGGAGTGTCCAAATCCAGTGCACCAAATTTTGTTGGATTCATTTCTTTAATTACTTTCCAGAAATACAAGTTTCAGCTCATGAAACTTAATAGTTTTCCAGAATTAATTCTCTAAAGTTTAAACTGTTAGGAATTTTATCTGGAGAATTACTTTATGAAAAATTCTGAAATTTGGCTGGGAGGTTCATTGGAAAATCCTTGAGGCACAGTAAAATTTTCAGACCCATCCAAGTTAATTTAGTCCCCCTAATGATGTGATAAAATGAACTGCCCTGAGAAAATAGAAAAATGTCCAGAAACATTTTCAGATTTTCTCAAATCTTGTTTAGGGCATAACATCATCTAGAATTCTTCAAATGACATGAAACCAATTCCATCTCAAATTCTAGCTTCCAGAAAGTAATGGTTGGAGCCATGAAAACCCCTGGAATTCCTTAGAGGCTCTAATATTGACCAAATAGGCTTTTATTTGTACAAAGCTCAAATGAACTTTGTTTCAAATGAAACTTGGTCAATACTCTGGTTAGGACCCTACCAAGCCACCATAAAAATTTCAGAACCAAAGGGGAGGGCTAGCTAGAGTTATAGTAATTATTTATTCAGTTCGAAGCATTGCATTTGAATTGACATATAGTATCTCGTTGACGTGTAGTCGCTGAAGGTGAGGAAGCTCCGGAGGTGCTCGACTTCCTTCTTCCGGACGAAGCCCTAACCCCTGACCAGCAGCAACAAGGCAAGCCCCGGTTTGCATTAAACCATTTTACAAAGTTTGGCTATGTTTACATACTTAGTGTGAGGTATATTTATGTGCATTAGGTATAAGATGGATGAACCCCAAATGCATAACCAGATTTTCCTATAAGAGTGAGGGTAGTGTCTAAGACCTCGAGGAGACAGGCTATGCTTAATGATTCCTAGAACTTCGGTACAGGTCGAGTAGTTGGAATCTACTCGCGAGATTAGGCTTGGGACACACCGGATTGGTTCGAGTAATGTGAGATCACTTTAGTAATGAAAATGTGACTAGGCAGGGGCTAGAGCGCAGCAAGAGGAAGTCTTTTGTGAGCGGCCCTGTCCGTGTTGATTGAGGACCAATCCGTGTGTGGCCCACGCTGATCAAGTTTGAACGTACCGAAGGCATATCGGTTATATGGGCCCCGGTAAACCGATGTAACCTAAACCTCCGGGCGTCGAGGCATAGCACACCGATTTATAGGTGTAGGTTGAGGGCAGCAAGGTGGAAATCTGCTAACGGGCATAGAGAGATGCTCCGTGTAGGGAACCTCCTGTCCGTATCGGTGCGACCAGTTCGACGTATGGGCTGTTGGGTGAAAGGTTGTCCCGTACGACATCGAGTGAGCGTGCTGTGCAGCTCCACGGGTGGGCGTACGTGACGTGTTCTTCGGGTATCCCTGAGGTGTATATCGAGTCGATTTGCCGTCCCTCATGGTGAAAAGTACCACTTGGTCACTGAGTCATGACGTAGGTTAATATGTGAAATGTGATGATTCAATATTGCTGTTATGATATAATTGTATTGCTACATGTGTGCCACCAAATATTGCTCACTAAATTTCATATTCATGAACTGTTAACTTGTGGCTAAAATATGAACTAAGGATGAACTTGTAGGTGTGTCCATTTGCTGAAATTTACCATCCCATGATCGTGGTACACTACATGTAGAGTTTCATGCCTAGGTTAGTCGGTTAAGTCTTGTTGGGCCATCGTGCTCATGGTTGCTGCTTAAGTGTTTTCAGGTGAGGAGCATCCCATGGACTCGGGTTACATGTCCACCGGCGAGGGCTACCCTCCGTTGTGGACCACGGCTAAGTGGGAGCCCTACACGCCGTGCTGAGCTGGAGGAGTGCAGCTAGTGTGGGTTGCCCTCGGGCTGGGCAACCGACTTTTGCTTGGTGGATGGGCGTGAGTTGTACAAACTTAGCTTCCTCTGTTGTAACATAAACACTAGTTTGTAACTGGAGTATTGTACGACTCTGTACATTTCAGTTGGTTTTCTATGTAATACAACCTGTCCTTATGATGTGTGCTCTCAGGTGTCGCATCGTGCGGCACCACCCTCTGTGATCCTGGATGAACGGATTCCGGTCCGCCACAGAGCTGAGCCCAGCATCGTGTTCCCCAGATGTATTTAGGCAAAGGCGGCCAAAATCATAGAGTTTGGCGCACGACAGAGGCCACCGGCGAGCTCTCCGGCGAGGCGTCGGGGCGGCCGAGCCCGGGAGGCCGGAGGTAGACGAAACCCCCCGGTCCCACGTGTCAGCGGCAGATATTTTAAAACCGGGATTCGCTGTGGCACCAGATCGGGTGCGGCTGCGTGCAAAAGATTCTGTAGCCCCGTGTGTTGACCGCTTAGAAGTTGACATGTAGCCCCGGTCCCACGCGCAGCGGTTTAAACTTTTTCCCGATTTTCAGATTTAGTTCAAACTTCAAACCCACATAACTTTGGCTAGGAAACTCCAAATCAAGTGAACCAAATTTTGTTGGATTCAGCTCTCTGAGTACTTTCCACCAAATCAAGTTTCACTTCATGAAAATCCTTATTTCTCCAGAATTAATTCTTCAAAGTTCAAACTGGTTAGAATTTTAACTGGAGAACCCTTTGGAGGATCCATTTGAGCTTATTTGATCCACCTAATGGTGTGATTAATAAAACTATTCCAGAGAAAATAGAAAATATCCAGAAACATTTTCAGAATTTCTCTGAAATTGTTTAGCTCATGTCTGTAGTTAGAAACCATCAAATTAAGTGAGACCAACTCTATTAGAACCCTCTGAAAACCTAGTTTTCAGAAAGTCATGGCTTGCTCCATGAAAATCCCTAGAACACCCTAAGAGCTCCAATTTAGTTCGAGTACATAATTATTTGTAGAGAGGTCAAATGAACTTTACTGCAAATAAAACTTGGCCAAGTCTCTGTTTAGGTTGTATCCAAACCACAGTAAAAATTTCAGAGTCAGTGGATCTGTCTAGTACGACTTGTAGCCTTCACAAGTTTAAATTCAATTCAAAAGCATTTAAATTGATACATATACTTGTTATCTCATGTAGTCGCTAAGGTTGAGGAGGAACCCGAAGTCTTAGAATTCATCACTCCGGAAGAGCAGCTAGCCTACGACCAAGAGCAGCAAGCCAAGATCCAGTTTGCATTAACCCGTTTTACAACTTTTTACTGTTTTGAGAACTTACTTTAAGCACCCACTTATTCCTTGCATTAGGGTCTTGTTTGAAACCCAATTGCATAGCCAAGAAAACCATGGGTTGGGATTAGGTTTGAAAACCTTGTTAGCTACTGCAATGCAAAGACAGTGTAGGATTCGGTACAAGTCGAGTAGTTGGAACTACTCGCGAGAATAAGCTAGAGGCACATCGCTCGGGTAAAGATAGCAAATGAAACACATGGCAATAAAAATGATACCGAGCGGAGAGTAAGGGCAGCAGGACTTTGGGGCCTGGATGCTATAGCTCCGCTTGTGTCGATTGAGAACCGAGCCGTGTGCGGGCCTGTTGAACAAGCTAGAACAGTACCGAAGACCTACCGGCTATATGGGAACTGGGAAACGATGTAACTTGGGTAGCTGGGTATTGAGGCATTGCCAGTCGTTCAGAGGGTAGGTTTGAGAGCTCGAGGTGTAAATCGGCTGGCGGCACTGCAGATGCACGTGCAGAGACCTCTTGCTCGGGACGATAGGACCGGTTCAATATTTGGCTAACGGGCGAAAGGTGGTTCGTACGACGTCAGTGATGGTTTCTGTAGGAAAAAATCGAGTACGGGCGTACATGACGGGTTACTCGGGTAACCCTGCAGGTGTAAATCGATTATAATCGCCGTCCCTCGCGGTCAGTGAGTACCACTTGTTCACTGTACCGTGACGTAGAAAGAACAGGCTAGATATATGTTAAAAGTTTGCTGATTTGAAAGTTATACTTTGCTTGTTAATATATTGTTGTAGCTTAGAGCTAATTAAAGTTCTTTTCAACTTTGGGCAAAGTACATGAGAGAAATGTGTTTTTGTTTGATTGCGGCTCTCTCATGTGCCTTAGCATAAGGTTCTCCACAACCTGCTGCTAAAACTTGAAAGTAAGATTCCATTAATTAGGCGAGTCATTTGCAACTTATTTTGCACTCATGTAATCTATACCCATCATGTAGAAGTTTCATGTATAGGAGAGACGGGTCAGACTTGCTGAGCCATCGTGCTCACTGCTTGTGTTTGAAGCTTTTGCAGGAGTCTATGAGGAAGGGACTTCTGAGGAGAAGACGGAACCCCAGGAGGGGAACCCCGTCGAGTGGGAGTCATGCACGCCGCCGTGTTATTGTGTGTGTGTGTGCTAGCGGGGGCACGTTCACAGGCTGAACGTGAACTCGATGCGTAGTCTACGCCCGTGAGTGTAACTGAACATATTTTGTTGTAAAAGTGTTCATAAACCTGTTTATGTAATAAAACATTGCTTCCGCTTTGTATCTTTGATGTGTGTTATCCGGTGCTGTGCAACGCAGCACCCCTCAGCGTGATCCTGGCTCGACAAGGCCGTTGGGGTCGTGTCAGTCAGCGTGCTGCGTTTCCTCTTATCAGAACCGCGCTCGCGCTGAGCATTTTCTTATAAAATCACGGCATTAACAAGGTCGTTGAATGTGCCGCAATTGCTTTGGGCGAGATTGACCTTCATTTTAGAATTCAGGCCCCGGAAAAACGCGTTTCTCTTATCTTCCTCCGTTCCCACAAATCCTGGCGTCATACTGCGCCAGCCGGTTGAATGATCTGGAGTACTCATGAGCACTCCTCTCGCCTTGTTTCAGCGCCAGAAACTCCTGGAGCTTCCTCTCCATAACACCGGGAGGTATATGATAGGTGCGGAACGCCTCCTGGAACTCTGTCCATGTGACGGCATGGCCAGCCGGTAGGCGGTGTAGTTCGCCCACCATGTGCCGGCTTCCCCTTGAAGATGTTGCGCTGCATACAGCGCCTTCTGATGTTCAGTGCACCGTAGTAAACCGAACTTCACCTCAAGAGTGCGGATGAAGCTGTCCGCCTCCAAAGGCTCTTCGGCCTCCGTAAAGACCGGTGGATGGGTCGCCAGGAAATCTGAATATGAACTTTGTTGGGGCTGGCGTTGCCCATTGTCTTGGCGTCCTCCTGGACGGGACGCATTTTGTTGCACCAGCATCCGCAGCAACTCTGTTTGCTCATCGCGCAAGCCGAAGCACTGCAGCGAGAACCTCCGCAAGGTTTCTTGGAAGTTCTGGCGGCGGAGGAGGTGGTTGCTGCTGTGTCGTAGTTTGCTCTGGAGGTGGAGACTCATCACCAGGAATTGACTTGGACCTCCCTCCCCTTGTGTTGAACGTGTACGCACCATTCTGCATTCATACCATTCAAACGATCAACACATGTTTGATTACTTCATCCAGTCTATACAATACTAGTGCGAGAATGGAACAATTAATACGCATAACATTCACACATATGGATAAAGTATAAACTTTATAAAACATACACATCCCTGGACCATGTCACACGATCGAGTTCCAAAGTAATGAACTTTATGGATTAAAAGTTCATTTCGACCATCGTGGGTCGCCACGGGATGTTAAGTGTGTTAGCATGTGTAAATCCTCGCTATTGTACTGGACCCTAACATGTCCTCGATCGAAATGATAATTGGAATGCATCAACTTTTCCACTTCAACTCGCTGTTTTACAACAGCCGCTGGATATCGAAATGTGAAACCAAGTGTTTTGATTGAAAACTTCAACCATGGTCTTCTCTGTCCAGCTTCTGGTCCAGCAGACCCGTAGGAAGAATTTAACTGTTTTGGCCACCTTGGAGGCAAAATCTGGACTAGAGTTCAACAACAGAGTCGTAGTAGACTCAAAAAGGAATCCATATTGTATTTATTTGCCTCCATAGCCTTTCTAATATATAGTTTTTATAAGTTCACATAATTTTCTCAGAAATTTTGACAGCACCTCCTTTGCAAGTGGCTGTTTTGTTCAGAAAATTCTGTCTATTTCTGTGCTCAATCTCGGAAAACACTGAACTACAAAGTTGTAGCACATTTCCTACACTTTCCAACGATATCTTACTTGACTCTTAGAATTTTTTCTACAGGAAGTTGTGGTCGAAATACAGAAAATTCTAGAGAGCATTTTTGGTCTGTCCTGTTTCTGGACAGTGCATACTCATCTGAGATTTTCATCCATTTGGAGGGAGATTTTATTCTGGGATTCTACAGAAAAGTTGTAGAAGACTTCAGAAACTTCCCAGAATGGTATTACACACCTCCATTGGTTCAACCAATCCTATGTTATACCCTGTTTAGGTTCAGCAAAAATTTCTGCCGAAAACAGGGGAGTTTGTTCCTAAGTCTTTGAAATTGAATCTCTACTCCCAATTGACTCTTAGTTCGATATGGGAGTTCAATAACCTGTAAATGGAATGCTAAACTTCATTTTGACTCTTTTCATTGAAAATATCCTTTTATGCAACTAATACTCATCTCGGTACTACGTTTCCTCACCAAAGAAAAATCCTAAGCCGGTATTCCGGCATAGACATGTCTAATGGTGGAACTAAAGACGTCACTCACAAACGGTTTCTACACGTCATGCGCTAACGTGGTTAATGTAGCTGCAGAAAACCACACAATAATGGTGTACCCAAGGGTTTTTGACATTTCAGGCAGTTCCGTGTCATAGTAAAAACATACGGTCCATATCATTGCCATACAGATCGTCCTTGAGTCAAGCCACGTCTCAAGGTACATGGTCGTGTTTTTACACCATACGATGGGGAACCCGAGTAGAGCGCGAACGGGTCATCACGGTTGGGAATTTTATCAACCCAACAGATACCACCTACTGCCTCATGACCGTTGAGGCACGCCGATGGCGAGCACTGCGTATGGCCCTTTGAACATTGAACGTTCAAGAGTTGCATACTATCGTGTTGCTTACCACAAGATGGGGTATTCTCACTTTTGCCTAAAGCACGCTGGAGATTAGCGTTTTCATATGCCCTCAGAACCATGGGAAGGTTCAGAGACTCATATTAACTACCGTGCCAAGCCACGGTATACCATTCCATACTATTCCTCATATGGCGTGCTTACCGCAATTGATCTGCCTGCGGTGGCGTACCTTACCTCTTATCTGACATCGGAGCATCGTTACAGAATGTACAACAAGTTTGTTAGTATTTCCACCATAGTAACTACTACTATCATAGAACTTATGTGGGCATAGTGACTACTCCTCACTCAACTACTTCTAAGTTTTCAAAATAGCCTCTTTTCAAGTGTGCTATTCCAATGCGGCTCTGATACCACGATTGTGAGGACCACCCCGTGGTTCACCCACTCCGGGATCACAGAGGGTGGTTCCGTACGATGCGGCACCCAACAGCACACAAGAAAAGAATATGAACAACATACAAACTTTTACTTGACATAAAACAGCGAAAGTCTTTTTACAAAACTTAATTATATAGGGGAAGTATTATACATAGCTAGTCTCTAATCCTATCTACGCAAAAGTGCATCCGTCCAGCCCTGGACGCTACACACTAGTAGCATAGAACCGTAGATCACGGCGGCATGCAGTGCTCCAGTTCGGCCGTGTACCCCGATGGGGGCATCGCCTCGTCCTCGGAACCTTCCTCATAACTCTCGCCTGCACACAGCTTAAATATTGCACCCGTGAGCATGATGGCTCAGCAAGCCTTAACCAACAACCCTAATCATGGAAATCTGCATGCAGGGATGTGTAATATAGGAAAAAGACCTTGCAATAAAGACACGCCTACATGTTAATCCTTGCTTTCAGTTTTATAGCAACAGTTTAATGTGCCTTCGGCAGCCCTCACATCGGAAGTTCACAATCAAACAAGAAACAATTCCTCGGATGTGGTGATTCCCAAAGTTGAAAATAAACTTAACGAGCTCTACATCTACAACATACATGGTAACAAGACAATATTAATTCAATACAGCACATTCATCTGGCTTATTTCACTTCTTACTATGTCACAGCTGAAATTGCCTAGAGGGGGTGAATAGGCTAAAATACCTGAAATTACTTAATTAAACAAGATTAGAACACAAGGGCCGGACTAGTCTAGCTCAGGGGCGGACTAGTCTGGTCAGCTTGTTTAAAAGCCTAAAAGGGGCTGGACTAGTCTAGCTCAGGGGCGGACTAGTCTGGTCAAACTATTGAAAATGCCTAAAACTTGATTTTTATGGGTTTTTCTTCAGATTTTAGTTTAACTAAGTGTGGATAAAATAACTAGCAATCCTATAAGACAAGTGTGATTGAATATTGAAATGAATTGCAAGATTGTAATGATGTATACTCTAATAGCAAAACAATCAAAAACAAACCCTAAGCAATCTTGACGTTCAAGAAAATGTAAATGCAAGAGAGACACTGAGAATTTTTCCCGAGGTTCGATTCCACTCAGGAATCTACGTCCCTGTTGAGGAGTCCACGAAGGACCGGGTCTAACAACCCTTTCCTCACCAGGTTGCCACTAAGTCCAACCCGGTTCTTCACTATCTCAAGGGTGAACTTATAAAGTTTTGGGGCTGCTCACAATTCGAGGCTCCCACTTGATCACTTCCACAAAACATCACATATCTCACAAGCCACATATCACACCAAGTGCACGAGATCACTCCAAGAGCCTAAACGCGAAGTTCTTCCTTCTCCTCTTCTCACACACCCAAATTCACTCAAGATTTGGTTCAAGAGGGTGAGTAGGCAATGGAGATGGCTTGGAGAAGCTCTAGGAAGGCTATGGCGGCGTTAGGATTCTAGAGAGTTCTAAATGAGGTCGGGGCATCTCCTTTTATAGAAGTCCTAACAGCAAACCATTGCCACCTACCAAAAGTCCGGACTAGTCCGCCTCACACCGGACTAGTCCGATCTCACACAAGAACTCTTTGTCCGAGTGAGAACGGACAAGTCTGGAGGACCCGAAATAGTCCGGCCACTGAGGCGGACAAGTCCGATCCACCAAGACTTAGCCGTGGGGAGTTCTCTTCTCACAACCATACGGACTAGTACGCCACAAAACGGACTAGCACGAACTCAAACAGGGACTCTTTGTCCGGGTGAGAACGGACAAGTCTGGAGGACCCGGACTAGTCCGGCCACTGAGGCGGACAAGTCTGGTCCACTAAGACTTAGCCGTGGGAGCTCTTATCTCACAACAATACGGACTAGTCCGCCTCAGAACGGACTAGCCCGAACTCACTTAGAGATTTTTTGTCCGGGTGAAACCGGACTAGTCTGGATAGCCCGGACTAGTCCGACCACTGAGGCGGACAAGTCCGGTTTACCAGGACTTAGTCCCAAAACACTCTCACCAAGAGAGAAACGGACTAGTCTGTCCCCAAACGGACAAGTCCGAACTCAGTCTGGAACTCTTAGTCCGCCCCAAAACGGACTAAGCCGTAGGACTTCCGGACTAGTACGCCCTCTAGCCCGGACAAGTCTGGCCTGCCCAAGTTTACCTCTCTAGCACTCTCCACTAAGGATTTGACACTTCTAACGCTTTGAGCTCTCTTATCTGATCTCAATGCACTTGACACACACACTCTCACTCTTACACGGCTAGCCTACTGAAGACTCAAATGAAACCCTAATTTATACTCTTCAAGTCTTCGACGTTGTTCTTCATCCTTTCCTTTTTGAGAGTTTAGGTGTCCGCCTTGGAAATATCATGTGCTTATGATCATCTCAGTTCATTAGTCTCTTAATTGTCTTCATCTATAATCCAAAACCCATGGGGATACCTAGATGCACTTACAATCTCCCCCTTTTTGATGATTGATGACAACACATTAAGTTTCAACATAAGAGATAAAAATTTGATTTTCATAATTAGTGTATGTATGCAAAACTCCCCCTGGATGTATGCAAGAGTAAAACAGGGGAAGTGACATACATTCACATGTTACGGTGGGGTGCCTACGTGTTGTACTAAAAAATGTTATAAGACAATAACCATAGCAAGGAGCAACAATGATCAAATATAAGCCATAGAATCAAACACGTAGTCTTACATAAATGAGACATAATGCATAAAACATAGAGATAAAACATGAAGATAGTCATGTCCAAGGATCTATTACAAGACTATGAGATAATAAACAAAAGAGATCCTCCTCCCATCTCTCCCCCTTTGGCATCAAGGCACCAAAAAGGAAAAGAGGGAAGAAGATACGCCTAAGTCTACTCGTCATATTCTTTGTCTTCTTCTTGATATCCATTTTCATCGCTCTCCGTAGCCTCCGTATCCTCTTCCTCGGCATCGACGGCGGTGGATGGAGGCACGGCCTTGGAGGAGCTTCCATCTTCCCTGAACTGGGTGAGCTCATCAGCGGTAAACTCTGGATATGGAGTGAGTTTCCCATCACTCTCCTTAGGAGGAGACGTGGGTACCTAAAGCTTGTCACGCACAGCCTTGAGGTACTTCTCCTGACGCCTCTCCATGCGTCAAGTCCGGACCTCCACACGCCGACAAGAGGCGAAGAGTGCGTTGAAGCACTTGAAGAATCCGCTCATGGACTGCGGAGGAGGAGATGATGGGGGTGCCGCTAAGCTAGGAGGGGCCGCTGAGATGGAAGGAGGTTGAGCATTTTTCCTTCTTGAGGGTTCTAGCACAATTGGGGGTAGCTGAGGACGGAGAGGTCGATGAGTGACATCCTTGACAAAGACAATCCCTGACACCTTCTCAATTAAGCACATGATGTACGGTGCATATCCACATGAGCGGTTGGGAGTATGAGAGATGTTGAAGATGTCATCATAGATGTGCTCAACAAGATTGAACTTCTCTTCACCATCTATCAAGAGGAGGATATGCCTTAAGCTTCCTTGAATCACCCCTGTATCTCCATCCTTAGGGGCAATAGTTCTCCTCAAAATCCGGTTGAGGATGCTATAGAATGGCTTGATGTTCCTAGCAAGCCCGGCCTCATAGGGACTAGGATACATGTAATCGAGCTGATCCCTGTCCACTGCCTTGAGCTTGGAAATGATAATCTCATGGTCCAAGTGCTCCTCAAGGTCAAGTATCTGAGCAAACCTCTCATAGGTGACTGAGTACTGCTCTCCATGAGTTATCCAGGTGATTTTCCGGTCACCGTAGGTGGAGAAGTACACAGTGGTGTAAAACTGCACGATCACCTCAATGTTCCAGTCATACTTGAAGGTCATGATTTTCTTGATTCCATGGCGCTCTGCGGCTTCAATCACGACATCAAAGGCTATGTGCTTCCTTTTGGCCATGTAGTCCCAATCTACCCATTGAGCTTGAGCGACTGGGGTCTTCATCTTTAGGTACACTAAGCGGTAGTAGTCGCAGTGGAAGTCACACCAAAACCTAAAGTCGGCTGTGTGCTTCTCATAGGCATAGATGTTATCCATCCTCAGCCTTCTTGCTTTCTCAGCCCCCTTTCCTTTGAATACAAATTCTGGATTGTTGGGCTGCCGGTTTGGATCTCTAGCAGGGGCAGCCATCCTCAAGGGGCCGATGTGCTTTGGTTGCCCTTTCTCCCTAATTACTATCCCTGCTGCCCTCTTTGTCGGTGCCTTGGCAGTTGCCTTTTTGTTCTTGGGCTCCTCAGGAATTGGAGCCTTGCCTTTCTTTGGGTCACAAAGAATCCTACTCTCGGATTCCTTCTCCTTTTCCCTCTCTTTCTCTCCATAAGTGACTAGCCTCTTCCTCTTGGGCTCTACGGCACTAGCAGCCTGGGAGCTATGGGCTTCACGTTCGACCCTCTTCTTCTTCCATTGATCCGCCAAGGATTCTTCAATGGCTTGGGAAATCTGTGCCTCCTCATCGAGATCATGTCTCTTCTTGGTTCTTGCCTCTCGACTGACAGCTTCCTTAGCCGCTTGGGCCTCCTTTGCCGCCCTCTCTAAGGCAATGCGCCGATGAAGGGATTGTCAAGCCTCCTCGGCCGTGGGACTTGGAAGAGGAGAGCTTCGGTCGGAGTCCGACATATTGCCTGAGAAACAAGAGATGAGAGGTCAAGGAAGTGGAATATTGCAAAAGAATTCACTAAAAATGGATAAAGTTGGAGTTTGCCCTGTGTAAACCGTACTTGTCCGTTAAATGGCCGGACTAGTCCGCTCGGTAACGGACTTGTCCGCCCAAAACCGGACTAGTCCAGGTTATACAAGAAGAACCCTAACCCTAACAGTTTTTCGCAAAAACTTCGAATTAAGTTGAAATACTCCTAGGCTACAATCGCATTGACACTAAGATCAACATTTGTGAAGCGGTTTCTAGCAAAAGACCTAAGAATGAAGAAAAGGAAGGATTTTTGGTTAGGTTAAGAATACCTCTTCAAAGCTTCAAATGTGATGAAATCAAAGTCGAAGCTTGAGCAACGAAGCACGGGGAAGGATTTCTGCACTCCTTAGGGCTCCAATCCATGGATTGGATGAGATTTTTGATGAAGGCAAAAATCGCCAACTGGGGGTGTTTCCGGCTTAAGAGAGGGTGTGAGACGGACTAGTCTATGAAGAGAGATGGGTCTGGCCGCCCCTAGGAGGTTAAGTCCCCAAGGGCCGGACTAGTCCGGCTTGGTGCCCGAACAAGTTCGGTCGGCGGACCAGAGCTGGACTTCTTTGGTACCGGACTTGTCCGGCCTCCCAGGCGGACTAGTCTGGTTTGGACTTGTCCGCTGCGAAGTCTGACCTAGACATCCCGGACTTGTCCGGCCCGTGGGCGGACTAGTCCGGCTATTTGTTGAAATTTTTATAATTTGAATTTTAGCTCAAGAATATGATCCTTTTTGGACAAGTTTTTGCAAATATCTTTGGTAATCATGGTCAGTAAGCATACATCAAACAAACAATGACCATATTTGCAAAGAATCCTTTCGAACATAGTTTTCATAGAGTAAGAGAGATTAGTGTAGTATGTTGAAAACGTGCGATTTTTGAAGTTTTATAAACAAGCAACAAATAGATGTGCACGACTCAAGCAACGTTTCGAGAATCTAGGATATTTAGTTCACTCCTTAGGTCACAAAAGTGCTTCTCATCAAGGGGTTTGGTGAAGATGTCCGCCAATTGCTTCTCACTCCTAACATGAGAGATAATGATATCTCCCTTGATAGAGTGATCTCACAGGAAATGGTGACGGATATCAATGTGTTTGGTTCTAGAATGCTCCACGGGATTGTGAGAAATTTTGATGGCACTCTCATTGTCAGATTGGAGTGGAATATGGCTCAAAGTGTAACCATAGTTCCTAAGAGTCTGTCGCATCAATAGGAGTTGTGCACAACAACTCCCGGCTATGACGTACTCCGCTTCGGCTGTGGATAAGGCAATAGAGTTTTGTTTCTTTGAAGACCACAAAACCAAGGACCTACCGAGGAACTGGCAAGTCCCTAACGTGCTCTTCCTATCAATCTTACAACCGGCATAATCGGCATCAAAGTATCCGATGAGATTGAACTTGGATCCCTTGGGATACCGAAGTCCTAGGTTAGGAGTGTGAACCAAATATCTAAGAATCCGCTTAACGTCCATCAAGTGACACTCCTTAGGAGCGGCTTGGAACCATGCACACATGCACACACTAAGCATCATGTCGGGCCTAGATGCACAAAGGTAAAGCAAAGAACCTAACGTGGAACGAAATTCCTTTTTGTCCACACTTGGACCATCTTCATTAAGGTCAAGATGTCCGTTGGTTCCCATTGGAGTCTTGTTGGGTTTGGCTTTGTCCATGTCGAACCTCTTGAGTATATCTTGAGTGTACTTGGTTTGAATTATGAACGTTCCTTCCTTGAGTTGTTTGACTTGGAATCCTAGGAAAAGCTTCAATTCCCCCATCATTGACATCTGGAACCCTTCGGTCATTATCTTTGAAAACTCATCACAAAAATCTTTGTTAGTAGAACCAAATATAATGTCATCGACATATATTTGGCACATGAATAAATCATCGTTAAAATGCTTAGTGAAGAGTGTATAGTCGGCCTTTCCTATCCTGAAACCATTTTTAATAAGAAAGTCTCTAAGACACTCATACGAAGCTCTAGGAGATTGTTTGAGGCCATAGAGGGCTTTCCGAAGTTTAAATACATGGTTAGGATACTTATCATCCTTAAATCCGGGTGGTTGCTCCACGTACACTTCCTCCTTTATCTGACCGTTGAGGAAAGCGCTTTTCACATCCATTTGGTATAGCTTGAAATCATGGTGGGTAGCAAAAGCAAGCAAGATACGAATTGATTCAAGCCTAGCTACGGGAGCAAAAGTTTCATCATAATCCAAACCTTCTACTTATGCATATCCCTTTGCAACAAGTCTTGTCTTGTTTCTTGTTACAACCCCATAATCGTCTTGCTTGTTGCGGAATACCCACTTGGTTGCCACAACATTTGCGTTGGATCGCTTCACGAGTTCCCACACTTGATTTCTTTCAAAATTGTTGAGTTCCTCTTGCATGGATACCACCCAATCCGGATCTTGTAGTGCTTCTTCTACCTTGCAGGGCTCCAAAGAGGAAAAAAAAGAGTAACGTTCACAAAAGTTAGCCATTCGAGAGCGAGTGGTCACCCTTTGGAGATATCTCCTAGTATGTTGTCGATGGGATGATCCCGTTGAACACTTTGGTGCACTCTTGGATGAGGTGGTTGAACTCTTTGATCTTCATCTTCATTGTCCCTCTTTTCATCATCTCCCCCTTGATCCAATCCTCCTTCTTGACTTTGATCGTTTTGATCTTGTTGAGGTTGGCCTTGCTCATCTTGAGCTTGATCATAGTAGGGATACATATCTTCATTTGTTGGATGATCATTTGAATCTTGAGGATGTTCTTGAGGAAAAATGTCTCCAAGCGCTCTCCAAGCGCCATCCTTTTAAGTGCTTCTTGTGGAGCCTCTTCTTTATCTAGCACACTTTGATCAACTTGCTCCACTTTGGAGCCATTAGTCTCATCAAACACTGCGTCTTTCGCTATTTCAACAATTCCAGAAGTTTTGATGAAAATACGATAGGAGTAGGTGTTTGAGTCATAACCAAGCAAGAAACCTTCATTGGACTTTAAAGCAAACTTCAAAGTCCTAGGCTTCTTGTTGAGAATATAACACTTGCTCCCAAAGACACGAAAATAAGAGATGTTGGGTTTGTTACCGGTTACAAGTTCGTAGGACGTCTTCTTCAAAAGTCAACAAAGGTACAACCGGTTTATGGTATGGCAAGCGGTGTTAACCGCTTCAGCCCAAAACCGATCCGACGTCTTGTACTCATCAAGCATGGTTCTTTCCATCTCAATGAGAGTTCTATTCTTCCTCTCAGCCGCCCCATTTTGTTGAGGGGAGTAGAGGGCTGGAAACTCATGCTTGATGCCTTCTTCTTCCAAGTATTCTTCCACTTGAGTGTTCTTGAACTTTGTGCCGTTATCGCTCCTTATGTTCTTGATTCTTAAGGAGAACTCGTTTTGAGCTCTTCTCAAGAATTTCTTGAGCACACCTCGAGTTTCTCCTTTGTCATGCAAAAAGAACACCCAAGTGAAGCGAGAATAATCATCTACAACAACAAGACCATATTTGTTACCGCCTATGCTTATGTAGGCGATTGGACCAAAGACGTCCATGTCAAGTAGCTCCAAAGGTCTTGTAGTCGTCATGACATTTTTGGATGGATGTTGAGCTCCAACTTGCTTTCTGGCTTGACAAGCACTACATGGCCTGTCCTTATCAAAAACAACATTTTTCAAGCATCGAATGTGTTCTCCCTTAAGAAGTTTTTGCAAATTTTTTATCCCAACATGGGCTAGCCGTCTATGCCAAAGCCATCCCATGTTGGTCTTCGCCATTAAGAACGTGTCAAGATGAGCTTTATCCGTGGTGAAATCCACAAGGTAAAGCTTTCCGTTGAGCACGCCCTTAAAGGCAATTGAGTCATTGCTTCTTCTTAAGCAGTCACACCCTCGTTAGTGAAAATACAATTATAACCTTTATCACATAGTTGGGATATGGATAGAAGGTTATAATCAAGGGAGTCAACATGCAAAACATTTGAAAGAGTATGATGGGGAGAAATAGCAATTTTACCGGTTCCAAGGATTTTCCCTTAGCTATTGTCCCCAAAGTATATTCCTTCACTTGGATCTTCATTTTCCTCATATTCCACGAACATCCTTCTCTCTCTGGTCATATGGTTTGTGCATTCACTGTCGAGCACCCATTTTGATCCACCGGGGGAGTATGCCTACAAAATAGAGTTATGCCTTACCTTTTGGTACCCAAACGGAGTTGGGTCCTTTCATGTTAGTCAAAAGGCACTTGGGCAGCCACACACAAGGTTTTGGACTCTTGTGGAGTGGCCCAACATACCTAGCATATATCTTTCCAAATTTGTTTCCCAATAAGACATATGAAGCATCAAATTCATGGAACAAAGGAAGAGGTTCATTTTTAGGCATGTTAGATGAGTTTGCAATGTTCTTTACATTTTCTTTGTTGGATGAACCCTCCTTGACAAATACAATCAAGTATTTCCCATTCTTGGGAGTTTTAGCATGTTGCTTCCACTCCCGAGAATAACCAAGACCATCTTTGACATGTGGAGGTCTTACATTGGTATATGCACTTCTTGCATATGCCAATTTTTCCTTGTCAAAGATCCCACTTTCGGTGATTGCTTGTTTTGTGCCAACTTGAGTTCATCTTTGAGTTTTAGGATTAAGTTTGAGCACTTGCAAGTTTGAGTTGCTTCGGAATATTTTTTTGAGGAGGGTGGAATCATATAGGAAGAAGGTGCATTGATCTTGAGAGACTCAACCTGTGTTTCAAGGATCTTGTTGTCTTTTGTCAAGTTAACAATTTCATCCTTAAGCACAATAGTTGTGTCCTCAAGATTTGAGCAAGTTTCCTTGCTCAAAGCGAGTTCACGCTCAAGTGCCTTGCTTCTTTCCCTTTCAACCTCAAGGAGCTCTTCAAGCTCATTACATCTCTCCTTTTCAAGGATGAGCATGTCTTCTTGACGGTTGATGAGTTCATCCTTCTCAAAGATTTCTTCCGACAACAATCTCATCTTTTTCAAGGTGCTCCTCCCAAGATCCTTAAGCATGGATTCATTTTCACTATTACTATCAATGCTATCAAATGAACAAGTAGAGGAGGATGGTTTAGATTTAACCTTTCTTCTTCCCTCCTTAGCCATGAGACATTTAGATTTGAAGTCTTCAAGGTTTGGGAAGAGCTTGCTCCTTCCAATGGCAAGTGTTGCCACTTTCTCTTCATCCTCAGAGGATGAGTCTTCGTTTGAGTCCCATTCCTTCCCAAGGTGAGCATGTCCTGATGGCTTCTTCTTATTGAAGAATTTCTTCTCTTGGGATTTGCCATCTCTCTTCTTCTTACTCTCTTCATATGGACAATCCACAACGAAGTGTCCATATTCACCATACTTGTAGCATGCTCTTTTTGTCTTGGGCTTGGACCTTTCCTTGTTCTTGTTCTCATAATAGTTTCTCCCCTTCCTTCTTCTCATCATCCTTTTAAATTTCTTGATGAAGAGCGCCTCTTCTTCATCGGTGTCGAGACCCTCATCATCACTTGCTTCAAAGTCCTGTGATGAGCATGTTGCGTTGAAAGCAACATCTTTCTTCTTTTAGGAGGCGAGCCTTTGGAGGTCGCTGTAGAACATGGCTTCCTTCTCCATCATCTTGTTGTTGATGATTCTTCCAAGCACTTTCTCTGGGGTCATTTGAGCATATCCCGGGCTCTCACGGATCAAGGAGCAAAGAGCAATGTTTCAAGGCATGAATGCCCGAAGCATCCTCTTCACCACCTCATGATCCGTCCATCGGGTGCATCTATAAGATCGGATATTGTTGACGAGGACCTTGAGACGGTTGTACAGTCTTGAGGGGACTCACTATTCATGATGGTGAACCTCCCAAGCTCTCCATCTATGATCTCGATCTTGGCGTCCCTAATGACTCGGTTGCCTTCATGCGCCGTCTTGAGTGTGTCCCATATGTCTTTGTCCACCTCCAATCCATCGACTCGGTTGAACTCTTCTCGAGTCAAGGATGAGGTGATGACCCCAACTGCTGGAGCATTGCCATGAAGTAGGATGGCTTGCTCTGGGGTAACGTCTTCTTCATTCCTTGGAAGATGGACACCTGTTAAGACAATTCACCACAAGCTAGGGTTTAAGGATATTAGATGCAGATTCATATTATGCTTCCACTTTGAGTAATCATTTCCATCAAATTGAGGAGGTTTGCCAAGAGGAATAGATAAGTAATGATTGTTAGAAGTTAATCGTTCATAGTTGAAAGGATATTGGGAGTAGTTCGGTTGACCACTCCTTTCTTGATCCTTCGGCTTCTTCTTCTCTTTACTTGAGTGACCTAGCTTCTCGCGAAGTCGTGCCTTGAGCTGGCGAACATCTTCATCATCACTTGAATCACCTTTCAGCACATCAGCGCCCTTTTTCTTGTCATATGTGTTTTCGCCTTGCGACATTGGTGGAATCTCGTATCCCTCAGCTCTGGCCGTCTTCTCTCCGAGTGGTTAGAATCTTGATGGAGAGATCTGCTCTGATACCAATTGAAATTGCCTAGAGGGGGGTGAATAGGCTAAATACCTGAAATGTCTTAATTAAACAAGATTAGAACACAAGGGTCGGACTAGTCTGACTCAGGGGCGGACTAGTCCGGTCATCTTGTTGAAAAGCCTAAAATTGGTCGGACTAGTTTGGCTCAGGGGCGGACTAGTCTGGTCAAAATGTTGAAATGGCCTAAAACTTTATTTTTATGGCTTTTTCTTTAGATTTTAGTTTAACTAAGTGTGGATAAAACAACTAGCAATCCTATACGACAAGTGTGATATAATATTGAAATGAATTGCAAGATTGTAATGAAGTATACTCTAATAGCAAAACAATCAAAACAAACCCTAAGCAATCTTGACGTTCAAGGAAATGTAAATGCAAGAGAGACAGTGAGTATTTTTCTCGAGGTTCGATTCCACTCAGGAATCTACGTCCCTGTTGAGAAGTCCACGAAGGACTGGGTCTAACAATCCTTTCCTCACCATGTTGCCACTAAGGCCAACCCGGTTCTTCACTATCTCAAGGGTGAACTTACAAAGTTTTGGGGCTGCTCACAATTCGAGGCTCCCACTTGATCACTTCCACAAAACTTCACATATCTCACAAGCCGCAGATCACACCAAGTGCACGAGATCACTCCAAGAGCCTAAACGCGAAGTTCTTTGTTCTCCTCTTCTCACACACCCAAATTCACTCAAGATTTGATTCAAGATGGTGAGTAGGCAATGGAGAAGGCTTGGAGAAGCTCTAGGAAGGTTGTGGCAGCGCTAGGGTTCCAGAGAGTTCTAAATGAGGTCGGGGCATCTCCTTTTATAGAAGTCCTAACAGCAAACCATTGCCACCTACCAAAAGTCCGGACTAGTCTACCTCACACCGGACTAGTCCAATCTCACACAGGAACTCTTTGTTCGAGTGAGAACGGACAAGTCTGGAGGACCCGGACTAGTCCGACCACTGAGGCGGACAAGTCCGATCCACCAAGACTTAGCCGTGGGGAGTTCTCTTATCACAACCATACGGACTAGTCCGCCACAAAACGGACTAGCACGAACTCAAACAGGGACTCTTTGTCCGGGTGAGAACGGACAAGTCTAGAGGACCCGGACTAGTCCGGCCACTGAGGCGGACAAGTCTGGTCCACTAAGACTTAGCCGTGGGAGCTCTTATCTCACAAAAATACGGACTAGTCCGCCTCAGAACGGACTAGCCCGAACTCACTTAGAGATTTTTTGTCCGGGTGAAACCGAACTAGTCTGGATAGCCCGGACTAGTCCGACCACTGAGGCGGACAAGTCCGGTTTACCAGGACTTAGTCCCAAAACACTCTCACCAAGAGAGAAACGGACTAGTCTATCCCCAAACGGACAAGTCCGTACTCAGTCTGGAACTCTTAGTCCGCCCCAAAACGGACTAAGCCGTAGGACTTCCGGACTAGTACGCCCTCTAGCCCGGAAAGTCCGGCCTGCCCAAGTTTACCTCTCCAGCACTCTCCACTAAGGATTTGATACTTCTAACGCTTTGAGCTCTCTTATCTGATCTCAATGCACTTGACACACACACTCTCACTCTTACACGGCTAGCCTACTAAAGACTCAAATGAAACCCTAATTTATACTCTTCAAGTCTTCGACGTTGTTCTTCATCCTTTCCTTTTTGAGAGTTTAGGTGTCTGCCTTGGAAATATTCTGTGCTTATGATCATCTCAGCACATTAGTCTCTTAATTGTCGTAATCAATTATCCAAAACCCACGGGGATACCTAGATGCACTTACAACAGCGCAGTAAACAAGCGGTACTCAAATAACCGTGAGGGACGGTGATTGCAATCAGGAGACACCCGGATAACACGTCACATACACCCACTTTCAGAAGTGTGGTGCTTCACACCTTCCTACTCTATTGTATGCAGAAACCTTTCAAAGGTAACCCAAATGCCGAACCGATCCATTTGTAACGGGCACGAGGTCCCCGCATGGAGCGTGTCTGTGCCCACCGGCAGATTTACACCTTGCTACCCTCGACCCACACCTATAAAATGGTTGGGTAAGCCTCGGCACCCAGGTTAACCAATTACGTCGGTTTCCTGGTTCCCATATGCCAGTATGCATCTGGTACTGTTCGATACTTGTCCAGCAGGGCCGCACACGGCTCGGTCCTCAATCTGCTCTGTGCATCCTATCCCCCCTGCTGGGTCACAATTTCACAATCTTAAGCAATTATCTACCTCTTTCCATACCGTGTGAATAAATACCTATCTCACGAGTAGATTCCAACCACTCGACTTCTACCGAGATCCTAAGAACATTAGCATAGCATTCTCTACTCATCGAGTTTGTAAACTACCTAACCCTCCATAGGATTTAAAGTCACGAATCTGGGGTTTCAATCACCCTAACTCTAATGCAAGCATTACACCCTAAACATAAGTGATACAAATGAAAACTTTGCAAAAGTACTTAAATGCAAACCGGGGCTTACCTGGTTGCGAGTTAAACGGAAAGTCAGCATCAGGTGGGAGGACGTCCAACGGCTCCGGCGTATCCCCAACTGCGGTCACTATATGAAATGTAACAAAATATATTCATAAGTGCTAAGGAATTATAAGAAGTATTGGCTTTGGGGGTTTACCAGTGGATACTAGACTCTAAGGATGATCTGAGCAAAATTTGGACATATTTCATTGCACCTAGTGGTCTCCAAAATTCCCACAAGTACAAGGATTCTCTGAATTTTGAGCCCAAATCTGGAGTTTTAACATGTCTAAAAGTGGAATATCTAATTAGAGTAAGTCTCCAAGGTCCTAACAAAATTTGTTTCACAATTTTTGGAGCTACCAACAGAGAGATATGGGTTTTTCAAGTTTGGGTAAAATCTGAAAATGTCTTTGTTTATTTTCCCATTTTTCAGAGACATAAAGGATTGACACCACATTTGGCCAAGCAAATGAGGTCCAATGGCTCTGGAATTTTTACTGGAGTTCAATGATTTTTTTGGGGAATGTCCTGTTCAAATTTGAGAATTTTCCAATAACAGAACTCCTGTGAAAATTCATACAATATTTTTTTAAATGAATTAATAAGCCAAATCCAGAGATTTTCATAACCATTGGGCTGCACCCCTGGATATTACTCTCTGAGAGGAATCCAACAAAATTTGTTTCACAATTTTTTGACATTCGTACACAAAGTTATGGCTCTTCAAAGTTTGAACTGAAATAGGAAAACCCTGGAAATGTTTAAACGCTGCGGTGGGCCCCACATGTTAGCACTCTCTTCCACCTCGCGCCAAACAGAGGACGCGGCGGCGCCCTCCGGCGAGGGTGGCCGGAACGGCCTTCACGGCCACCTCCCGAGCCAAATCTCGCCCCCCCCCCCCCCCATTTTCCATGCCACTGAACACGACGGTGGTGTCGCCGGCGGCGAAACTCGTCGGAAAATAGTGTGCACCAGTCACAGCAAAGACTAGGGTTCCAGCGAGGTTGTGGCGGCTTATTTATTCACCAAATGATCGCCTCTCAAGCTCTAGAGCACCAGGGGAAGGTGTAGAAGACGGACATGGCAACCAAACCCGCCAGGGAGCTCTCCAAACCCATCGGCACCGTGCGTCCGAAGTTGTCCGAAGGTTTTCCCGCGGCAAGAACGTTGAATTCTAGCTCTACACTTAATTTCCCAGCCTAGAATCAAGGAAGGAAGGGCGCTAGCTAATTTAGAACCTGTGTGCGAAGTTTGAACCACTCACAACACGAATTTAAGATGAATTTTGCAAATCTTTACCTCGGAGTCGAGTTGCGCTGCCAGGGGAAAAATTCCCAAATTATCCTCCGAGGAGTCACGGCTTGGGATGAGTTTTGGGGGTGAGAAGCTCAGTTCACGGGTGCACCGAGGGAGTGGCTCACTTGAGATTGATCTTCCTTGGTTTGGGCTGTCCACGGTGACCGAAAGTGGAAACCTTCGGTGTTCACTGCGGCACAGCTACAACTCCAGAAATTTCGAGTTCCAACGGGAAGAGGCCGAAGGAGTAGGGATAGTGGATGGCTAGAGCACGTATCGGTGATGATTTTTGCTGTGTAACGCTCGAGCATCCGAGCTCGGGTTGCTGTGGTTGATCGGGAGAAACCGAGCGGCTGTGTTCTTCGTGAGGCAAACAACCGAGGGCGAGAGCAAGCTGGGGAAGGCGAAATGGCTCTGTGGCATTCATGGCGTGGTGATCATAAAGAGAATAGGTTGAGCAAGCAGGAGGTGGCGCCTGAGGCCTCGGGCGGGGGTGGCGCCGGCGCGCTGTGAGCTCGTGGGCAACAGAGAGGGAAAATTTAGTCAGTTGTGAAGAGTGTGGCTGACAAACGGGTCCCACCCCCTCATTTCTTAATCCATTTTTCCACAGCTATTCACAATTAAATGCTCTGCTTAAAGTCAAAGTCATGGTTTGAAATGTTGAATTCAAATGATTTGAATTCTAGTGTGGAATTTGAATTGAGTTTGGTTATTGGAATTTGAATTCTCCCTTTGCATTGTTACAAAAAATAGCAAACTAACTCAATTATTTATGAATTTTGGTATGGCTGCTAATTCAAATGTGGAGAACACATTTGTGGAACCAAATTTGCAACTTGAGGAAGTTGAAATTTGAAACTGAAATTTAAATTCAGATTCGAGTGCTTCCTCTTTTAATCCCAAACAAATATTAGAACCCCTCCGAATGAGCTGAATTTGGAAGGTTGAATATTTGAAATATGAAGACCCAAGTTATGAATTTAGATCTCCATGTTTGGAAGTTTTGGGAAGTTTGAATCCTCACTTTGAACTTACACTGTTATAGTTCAAAGTTTTAACCCCCCTCATTTTTTCCTAAGTGTAAATGTGCTGAATTTCATGCTACCACTTTTTGGGAATTTTACAAAGAAATGACTCATGAACTAACTTTAAACTAAAAATGGAAGTTTGAAACAAATATTGGTAACTGAACTCTTATTTTGAGCTAAGATTCAAATGAGAGAATGATTAGGCTTCAAAGGTTTCAAAAACAGAGTGCTCTGTTCTCGCAGAAATTTTTGCTGGATTTACACATAGCATAACTCTTAGTATATTTGCCCAATTAAGGTGTATGATACAGTTCTGGAAAGATTTTCAAGTGCTCTACATCTTCTTTGTAGACCTCCAGAGCAGAATCACACGCTAAATTGGTGGAAATTTCAGATGAAGATAACTGTCTAGAACCAGGAGAGTAGCAAAACCTCTCTGGAACTTTTTGTTTTTAAGCCATAACTCTATAGAAAAATCCCTAAAAAGCCTACGATACACTGTTGGAAAGGTTATGAGATATTCAACATCGTTGTAGTTCAAAGTTTGTTCAGATTCTTATTGTATTTGCATATACAACTGTGATAAAATCAGGCACATACAAAGGAGATGCTGGGAAATTTTATCCAGGAATTCTGTCAATTTTTGGAAAATCATAACTTTTGATCCAGAGATTATATGAAGGCATATGAATACTCGTTGGAAATATATTGAAATTGAATTTAACTTTGGTATTCAACTTGAGTTATGAAAATGCTTTTAACATGATCGAAATCTGGATTTAGTGCATAAAGGTCTGTTCTGTACAGAAAGGCTGGTTAGCTATGCCTACTCTAAGGAGTTGTGTAAACATGGATTTTGTTACTGCTTTCATAAAGTTTTGACATATTCATGTTTTAATTAGTCTCACATACTGCTGAGTTCATGTTTAACTCATCTCGAATATATTTTGCAGTATGGTTCGTACTCGCTCTAGGAGTAAGGGCGGGAGTTCTCACCGAGGCGGTGATGATTTTATTCCATCGTCGGGATCACCATCCCTGGGATGGATGGATATTATGACTCCTGTTGTAAAGTCTAACCAGGAGAACACTAGGCTACTCCAAGAAGCAAATCAAGAGAACACACACTTAGTCCAAGCTTTGGTACAGCAAGGCATACTCCAGAACACGCAACAAGTCGTTCCACCTCGGAACACTTATCTAGATTTCTTGGCGACTCAACCGCCAATCTTTACTGAAGCCACCGAACCTGTGGAAGCAGATCAATGGCTTCGTGTCATGGAGTCCAAATTCAGAGTATTCGAGTGCGATGAATATCAGAAGACAATGTTTGCCACTCAACAACTCCATGGAGCCGCCGGAAATTGGTGGGTTGAACATCTTGCCACCATTCCGGAGGACCATCAAGTATCATGGAGTGAGTTTTGTGAAGCCTTTCGTACTCGTCACATACCGATAGGTATTATCAAGGCAAAGCGGGAGGAATTTTTGAGTTTAAAGCAAGGGGACATGAGTGTCCTTGAGTATGTCAGAAGGTTTAACCTTTTGGCCCAATATGCTCCTGAATATGTGGCGATAGAAGAGGCACGGTGTGACTTATTCTTCCATGGCCTGAGTGCCATATTACAGGAGAAGTTGGCGGTGCACAATAAAGGCAGTTACACTGACATGGTCGACGCGGCTCTTATACAAGAAAAGCCGACACTTGAGTGGCAAGCTGAGAAAAGAAAAATTAGTGAGATCGAGCAGGCCAGCACAAGTTAAGTGTCTCAAAAATACCGTTTGGTGTACCGGACGCCATCTGGTGAAAGATGGAGGCCACCTGTACGATCAACTCCTCAGAGGTTGATTGCTGGTCAAGCACCACAACTTGCACCACCTCCACAGCGCAGCATCAGACGGTGGTTTGAGCTCCATCGCTGCAGCCATGTGTACCTAGCATCCAACCACAAGTCAGCGAAGAACCAGAGAGACATCCGTGTTTAACTTGTGGGCATATGGGCCATTATGCTAGGTATTGTCCGGAGGAAATTCAAGGCTGCGGGTCATCATATTTGCAATATTCAGACCCGGACCTAAATCTGCAGAAAAGAGGGCAGACAAGTGGCAGCATTCACTATACAGTTATGGATGATGTTCCAAAAGGAGAAGCTACGTTAGCAGGGATGTTTTCTCTAAATCAGCTACCGGTTTTGATTCTCTTTGATTCCGGTGCCACACACAACTTCATTAGCCAATCTTTTGTGGCTCAACATCAGCTCCAAACAACTTTTACAAAGAGCCAATACCTCATATCTTCACCCGGGGGCCGCAGTAATACAAGTGAGATTGTCTCCCAGCACCTCTTTGTTTGGGGGGTAGAATATATCCCATGACTCTCATTATTCTTGAGGGTCTGAAGATCAATGTCATTTTGGGGATGTCGTGGTTGAATTACCACTATGCAGTTCTTAACATCAGCTCTAAGACCGTTGGGCTCAACTTCCCGCAGCACGGTCTTCATATATTATTTCTGGGCGCCAGTCGACAACAGATTGCAACAGTGAACCACACGGAAACTGTGAAGATAGAGGACATTCCGGTGGTACGTGAATATCCGTATGTGTTTCCCGATGATTTACCGCGCATGCCGCCCGAACGGGACGTAGAGTTCAAGATTGAACTTGCGCCGGGAACAACACTGATATCGCGAAGGCCGTACAAGATGGCACCCAATGAACTGGCAGAATTGAAGTCACAGCTGAATGACCTAATGAGCAAGGGCTTTATATGAACGACTTCATCACCTCGGGGTTGTTCAGCATTGTTTGTCAAGAAGAAGGACGAAACACTACGGCTTTGTGTTGATTATCGTTCTCTTAATGCCGTTACCATCAAGAACAAGTATCCACTACCTCGCATTGATATGCTCTTCGATGAATTAGTCGGTGAGAAAGTATTCTCGAAGATGGATATTCGGTCCGGATATCATCAGATTAAAATCCGAGCTGAATATATTCCGAAGACGGCATTCTCAACGAGATACGAGCTATATGAGTATCTTGTTAAGTCTTTTCGATTGACCAACACCCCGGTACACTTTATGTACCTAATAAATTCAGTGTTCATACTGGAGTTGGGTAGGTTCGTCGTGGTCTTCATCGACGATATCTTGGTGTACTCCAAGTCAGAGGAAGAACATGCTGAGCATCTGCATATTGTGCTACAAAGATTGCGAGATCATCAGCTCTATGCAAAAATCAACAAGTGTGAATTCAGGATAAATCAAGTACCTTTTCTCAGACACATTATTTCAGCAGAGGGCATCACTGTAGATCCGAGTAAGATTATCCAAGTGCAGAAATGGGGTCACCAAAGTCTGTGCATGAAATCCGAAGCTTCCTCGGTTTAGCGGGTTATTACCGGAGGTTCATTCTGGGTTTCTCCAAGATCGCTAAACCAATGACGGAATTATTAAAGAAGAATACCAGATTTGTGTGCGGTGCTGCATGTGAACAAGATTTTAAGACTTAAGTGAATCATCTCACAACAGCCCCAGTTCTTACTCAGCCGGATACGACGAAGCCATTCGACGTTTATTGCAATGCATCTGGCATTGGTCTTGGCTGCGTACTGATGCAAGAAGAATGAGCTGTCGCTTATGGATCTTGTCAACTCAGAAACCACGAGCAACATTATCCAACTCATGATTTTGAGTTAGCTGCCGTGGTCCTTGTTTTGAAGATGTGGAGGCATTACTTGCTCGGAAATCTTGTACACCTCTACACTGTCCATAAGAGCTTGAAATACATCTTCACTCAGAAAGAACTGAATATGAGACAACGAATATGGCTAGATCTCATTAAAGATTATGAACTTGAGATTCATTATCATCCGGGAAAGGCGAATGTGGTCGCCGATGCGCTCAGTCGTAATGCGCATGTCCACCACTTAACCATTGCTGAAATGGATGATGAAGAATCAAGCCTCCGTGTCATCCCGTATGGAGCACTCTATAATCTCGCTCTCATTTCTACCATCTGAGAGGTGATCATTGAAGCTCAATGCGAAGACAAGGGTATGTCTCACATACGGCAGAGAATAGACAACGGAGAAATGAAATGCTTCCGGAAGGATGATGAAGGTACTTTGTGGTTCAACGACCGGATTGTAGTACCCCTGGATATGGGACTACAGAAGAAAATTTTGGATGAAGCCCATTTGTTCAAATTTTCCATTCATCCGGGCAGCAATAAAATGTACCAAGATCTCCGGAAGAAGTTTTGGTGGACATGTATGAAACGTGAAGTTGTAAAGTACGTTTCAGAATGTGATACGTGTCGAAGAGTCAAGGCCGACCATGTGAAGAAGTCGGGCTTGCTGCAACCATTGCGAATATCGGCATGGAAGTGGGAAGACTTGAGTATGGACTTCATCGTCAGGTGGCCGATGACCTCCCACCACCATGATTCAATTTGGGTGATCGTTGACCGGCTAACCAAATCAGCACACTTCATCCTTGTGCATACAAGATACAACGCAAAGCAGTATGCGGAGTTGTACATAGCACGAATCTTGTGCTTACATGGAGTTCCCCATACCATTGTGTCCGACAGAGGATCGCTGTTCGTAGCCCATTTCTTGGAGCAGCTACACGCATCCTTGGGAACCAAATTGATTAGAAACTCTGCGTATCACCCTCAAACCGATGGGCAAACTGAGAGGGTGAATCAAATACTGGAAGATATGCTAAGAGCGTGTGCCATCCACCACGCTAAGAACTGGGATGATCACTTATCGTTGGTGGAGTTCTCGTACAACAACGGTTATTAGATGAGCATCAAAATGGCACCATATGAAGCTCTCTACGGCCGAAAGTGCCGTACACCATTGAATTGGTGCGAGTCCGGTGAACGAGTAACGTTCGTGGTTGATCTTATCAATGAAGCCGAAGAGAGAGTTCGGATAATACAAGAGAACCTCACAGCTGCCCAATCTCGTCAGAAAAGCTACACGGATCAGAGGCGTCGACCGCTGCATTTCGACGTCGGAGAGCATATGTATCTTCGTGTGTCTCCGATGAAAGGAATTTCTCAGTTCGGTGTCAAGGGGAAACTTGCTCCACGATTCATCGGTCCGTTTTCCATCACGGAGAAGTGTGAGACCGTAGCCTACCGGCTGGAACTACCGGCAAGCCCTGCGGGTATTCACGACATATTTCACGTGTAACAGCTGCGGAAATGTCTCAAGTTAACCGCTGCTGTCCGCACCGAAGACATCGACGAGTTGAAGCCGGATCTCACCTATGCTGAGCAGCCCATTCAGATTATTGACGAAAAAACTCGGATCACCCCAAACCGGACTTTGAAATTTTACAAAGTCCTGTGGAGTAATCATACCCCGGAAGAGGCGACGTTGGAAAGTAAAGATTACATCCACAAGAACTATACAGAACTTTTGTCATAAACTTTGTAATTACCCTGCTGTCTCGTTCATTTTTTTGTAATGTTGGGATGAGATTCCTTTTAAGGGGGGAGGAATGTAAAGGTCCCAAAAATATGAATACAAAGAAACTCAAGTTTGCACAAACATTGGTTTCATGTGTATGAAAAATGGGACTTTTTTATACTTTTCCACATGTGATGATACACATGCGAGCTCTCTTCACACTAGTGAATTATTTATTTGAAAACTTGGGACCCAAAAGGGATTTGAACCCGAGGTGGAAATGTTCTCATGTGTGTGAGAAAGTTAAATTCAGGTTTTGGAACAAACTTTGTTCAACTCAAATTTCAAATGAGGACAACACAATGAATTTCAAACTGTTGTGTTGAAAATCTCATTTGCAGCAGCCAAAACAAAAATCAGCTTTCATATTTGAATTCCTTAGGTCCAAATTAGTGGGTATGCAAAGTTTCTTGAAATGTTTTGCTATCCATTTTCCAATTGGATTTAAACTGACAATGAATTCAAACACACATTTGAATTTGGATAAAACTTGCCCAATTATCCAAATGCACCTCAGTTTTGAATTTCCCACAATTGAATTTCCTCATTTGCAAATTTTGGAGATATTTTAGAGAGGATAAGAGGGGATGTGGAACCCACTTGACAGCTACATTTTAAAGGAATTCATATGAGTGAGTAGTCTCTGTTTTGCTGCTTGAGGCGGTTTCACTCGAGCACAGGCGAGCAGTGCCCGGGCGACACCGAGCGGCGCTGAAGCCACCTCCTCCTTGGTTTTCCTCGTGCTGGAACTCCCCTCGACGACCTCATCCCTCACTGCCATGTTTCTTTTCGCCTACAAAACCGAGGCTGCCTCTGTTTCCTTCTGTTCCTTGTGCACACGAGAACAGAGGCTGCCGCACCCCGTCGATCGCTCGGCTACCCACCAGCTCACATGCAAACCTCGGCTGAGCAGCAAAACAACACCACAATAACCCCCACGATTTCCTCGCACCATAGCTGAGCGATTCTTAGCTCTATTCACTAGGGAACAAGCTTTCCCACGGCGACCGAGAGCAACAACCGAATGGAGGCTACCATGGACAGCCTCACCTAGAGCCTCTCACAGCCAAACAAGGGCACTGTTGGACGCGCCAAGACTCCACGCTGCTCACCTCCGAAGCTCAAGCCATGTGGTTGATCGTCGCCGGAGTAATTTCAAATTTTCTTACGGCCGGTGCAAAACCACCTTCGGGTAAGGAAACTCCAAATTCCTGATTTATTCTTATTTAGAGCCCACGAAACTGCACTCACAGGATCTAGAATCGATGGCGCATGAGTTTGCTTCGCAACCTTAGCATGGAACCACGTGTAGCCGGTGTATTCCGAGCTTTTCTAACGGCGCAAATGGCAAAAAGTCTCGGGCGCACCGTAAGACCCACCTTGGAGCTATTCCCGGGCCTTTTCACCACCTTGTCGAGCTTCTCTAGCATCCACTGATGCTTTAGGGCCGTTTAAACGGGCAGTTGGCGGGCTAGCACGTCAGGGCGACGTCGCCGAACTTCCACCGAGCCGCCGCACCGTCGCGAGCTAGGTTAGAGCCGACGCCGGTGTGGGGAAAGCTCACCAACGTGTTCAAAACGTGGGATAAGGGGCTAGCAGCGAGTGTGAGCTCAGGAGATGGCCATAGTGCCATTTTCCGAGAGGCTCCGGCGAGCTCGGCGGCGCGGGGCGCGGGAGTGGCGAGATTGAAGAAGGCCTCGCTGGGCCCGTGTGTCATTCGCTCGGGAAGAAGAGGCTGGATCCTCTGTAACATCGGATCAGTTGTGTCTGTGGGGGAAATAACTCTGTGGCCCATGTGGCTTTGTTCCAGCACGTGACACGTGTCCCCTGGATCCACCGTCAGCGTTTGAATCTTCCCCGGTTTAATTCATATTGCAGATTTCGTTTACAACTTTAGAAGGCCATAACTTTTGCTAGGAAACTCTAAATTTACTGATTCAAATTGGGTTAGATTCACATTGACAAACTCTATCCAAATATGCAACCCAATTTATAAGAAAGTCGTTATTTAACTCTGTAAAATTCTTTAAAAATTTTTATCAAAAGAATTTTAGAGGGAGTTTGGTTTATCCAAAAATCTTCAAATTTTGCTAGAATAATCTTTAGAATATTATTGAACTCCTGTAAAAGTTCAGCTAATTTGGAGTTGATTTGATTACGAGAATTCAGATTTCAAGTTGCTGTGTTCAAATGAATACAGAAACATTTTCAGAGAATTCCCAAAACTTGGAAATTCAGTTCTGGGCAATTCTTAGCTCCAAAAATCCTAGGAAAATTAATGCAGGCTCTATGAACTATATTTGAAATTTTAGTTCACTAAGTTTGACATGAACATGGGTGTTACCTCCGAATTAATTCACCTTTGCTGAATTGCATAGAGAATTGTTCTGAATAAACCAATTAGTGAAAAGTGCTAATTTTTGGTCGAGATGACTTTTTTGTGACAAGGAACTCAAATGAAAATTTTTAGCTCCATCAAAGCTCTGGATAACCACTGTTCGGTTCAACCCCTTAAGGTGATCAACACACAAGTGATGAAAAACATTTATCACTTGATCATAGTGCTTAAACCCAAACCCAACCACTAGCACCAGTATCATTTTAAATTCTTAAACAGAGTTCCAATTTTTAAACTTGTCATTAGAGCTTATTAGCAAAAACTTTACAATTAAATACATATGCATATTCATAACATGTAGCATCTACGTGAGGACTTGTGAAGGAAGTGAAGTGAGATTTCAAAGACAAGGTGATCGAGTAATCAAGCCTCAAGTGATCAACGACACTAACCGATTGTATTATTAGTCACCTGCAAAACAGGCAAGCCCCGGTTTACATTCGAGCAGATTTATAAAGTATTTCCATTTCTAGAGATCATAGCTTTTAATGTTTGATCGCATTAGGTCTAGTTGATATTGAAAACCCAACTGCATGACCAGAAAGTCCTAAGAGAGAAAGGGTAGATTAGCACCTTGCGAGGGCATCACGGCCTCGACAAGCTAGGATCACACTGAGGGGTGCTGCGTTGCACATCACCGAATAACGCACATAAAAGATACAAAGCGGAAGCAAAGTTTTATTACATAAAAGAGTTTAGGGACATGTTTACAACAAAATATGTTCAGTCCACACTCACCGGTGTAAACTAAGCACAGAGTACACGTTCAGCCCGTGAACGTGTTCCCTCTAGCACGCACACACACTAACACGGCGGCGTGCACGACTCCCACTCGACGGGGTTGCCCTCTTACGGTTTCTTCTCCTCCACGGGAGTCTCCTCCTCATATCACCCTGCAAAAACTTCAAACACAAGCAGTGAGCACAATGGCTCAGCAAGTCTGACCCGTCTTTCCTATACATGAAACTTCTACATGCTGGATTATGTGTAAAAGGGAATGTAAGTTGCAAAGGACTCGCCTAAGTAGTTGAACCTTACTTTCAAGTTTTAGCAGCAAGTTGTGGAGAACCACACGCTAAGGCACATAAGAGAGCCGCAATCAACAAGAAACACATTTCTATCATGTGCTTTGCCTAAGGTTGAAAAGAACTTTAATTAGCTCTAAACTATAGCACTTCATTAGCAATCAAGGTTCATCCTTCAAATCAGCAAACTTTTAACATGAATCTATCTTGTTCTTTCTATGTCACGGTACATTGAACAAGTGGTACTCACTGACCGTGAGGGACGGTGATTATAATCGATTTGCACCTGCAGGGTTACCCGAATAACCCGTCACATACGCCCGTACTCGATGTTGCCTACAGCAACCATCACGGACATTGTACGCGACCACCTTTCATCCGTCAGCCAAATGTTGAACCTGTTCTATCGTACCGAGCAAGAGGTCTCTGCGCGCGCATCTGCAGTGCCGCCAGCCGATTTACACCACAAGCTCTCAACCTACCCTCTGGACAACAAGCAATGACTCAACACCTAGCTACCCGAATTACATCGATTTCCCGGTACCCATATATCCGGTAGGTCTTCGGTACTGTTCTAGCTTGTGCAACAGGCCCGCACATGGCTCGGTCCTCAACCGACACAAGCGGAGCTATGGCACCCAGGCCCCAACGTCCTGCTGCCCTTACTCTCCCCTCGGTCTCATTTTTATTGCCATGTGTTCCATTTGCTATCTTTACCCGAGCTGTGTGCCTCTAGCCTATTCTCGCGAGCAGTTCCAACTACTCGACTTGTACTAAATCCTACACTATCTTAGCATTGCAGATCTAATCGAGGTTTAAAAACCTAAGACCAAACCAGGTTTTCTTGGCTATGCAATTGGGTATTCAAACAAGACTCTATTGCATAGTTGAAGTGGTTACTCAAAGTAAGTTCTCAAAACAGTAAAATTTGTAAAAATGGTTAATGCAAACCGGAGCTTGCCTTGCTGCTGTTGGTCGTAGGCTAGCTGTTCCTATGGAGTGATGAAGTCTAAGACTTCGGGCTCCTCCTCAACCTTAGCGACTACATGAGATAAATACATATATGTGTCAATTTGAATGCATTTGAATTTGAAGTTAAATTTGTTAAGACTATAAGTATTGCTAGACAGGCCCAATGACTCTGAAATTTTTGCTGTTGTTTACAACACAAACAGAGACTTGGCCAAATTTCATTTGCAGCAAAGCACATTTGAGCCCTCCACAAATAATTATGTATTTGGCCTTAATTGGAGCTCTTAGGGTATTCTAGGGATTTCCATGGAGCAATCCATGACTTTCTAAAAAATAGATTTTCAGAGGGTTCTAATGAAGTTGGTTTCACTTAATTTGAAGACTCCTAGCCAATGATATGAGCTAAACAATTTCAGAGAAAATCTGAAAATATTTCTGGACATTTTCCATTTTTTCTGGAACAGTTTTATTAATCACACCATTAGGTGAGTCAAATGAGCTAGAATGGATTTGAAATTTTATGGTCACTTATAGATATTATGGGGAACATCCTGGCAAAATTTCAGAATTTTCCTCCCAAGGGTTCTCCAGTTAAAATTCTAAACAGTTGAAATTTTGAAGAATTAATTCTGGAGAAAAGATTTTCATAAAGTGAAACTTGATTTGTTGGAAAGTAATCAGAGAGCTGAATCTAACAAAATTTAGTTCACTCAATTTAGAGTTTCCTAGCCAAAGTTATGTGGGTTTGAAGTTTGAACTAAATCTGAAAATCGTGGAAAAGTTTAAATATCTGCCGGTGGGTCCCAGGATGCAGAGCTTCTTCCACCTCGTGCCAACAGAGTCCCACAGTGGCGTCCTCCGGCGAGACTCGCTGGAACCGAGTTCCCGGCCACTCCTTGGGCCGAAACTCACCGCCTCCCCGTTTTCCGATTTCGTGAACTCATCTGCGGGCTCGCCGACCGCCGGCGATCACCGGAAACACGTGTGCACTGGTGACAGCAGAACCTAGGGTTCCGGCGAGGTCGGTATCACACTACATGGCACCAAATCGGTCAGAAATTGCTCGGAGAGCATCAGTGGAGCATAAGGAATATGAAACGAGACCTTTTGGAAGCTAGAAACGCCGGCAAACATACTCTGGACGGTGAGCCGAGGTGTTTTGCATCGGCGGCGAGGAAAACAACCATATCATGGCTGATCCTCAACGGTTTCCCTTGCTTCTTCCTCGAGCGTGTGTGCTAGCATGTGTAGAACATACTGGCCAACAGGCTCAACTGACAAGAGTGTGTGGAATCCGAACTTCAGTCTAAGGTGAGCTCGGGCCATATGAACTAGCTTTCGGTATATTTGGAAAATCTCGTCCTATGATTGATCATATGCCAAACGGCTTTCGGCTACACCTTATACACACGGTGACACACCTTTCTTGTGTAGAGAAGTGGAGGCGAGGTGTAAAATCCCAAAAGTGCTAACAAATATTTCAGCACCTTTACACTTAGGAAAAATGAGGGGAATTAAAACTTTGAATTATAACGGTGTGAGTTCAAAGTGGTGATTCAAACTTCCCAAAAACTTCCAAACATGGAGATCTAAATTCATAACTTGGGTCTTCATATTTCAAGTATTCAACCTTCCAAATTTCAGCTCAATTGGAGGGGTTCTAATATTTGTTTGGGATTAAAAGAGGAAGCCTCTATTCTGAATTTAAATTTCAGTTTGAAATGCCAACTTCCTCAATTTGCAAATTTGGTTCCACAAATGTGTTATCCACATTTGAATTAGCAGACATGCCAAAATTCAGATATAATTGAGTTGGTTTGCTATGTTTTTGGAACAATGCAAATGAATAATTCAATTCCAATTCAAATTCAAATAACCAAACTCCATTCAAACTCCACACCAGATTTCAAATCATTTGAATTCAACATTTCAAACCATGACTTTGAGGTGAAGTAAAGCAATCAAGTTTGAGAAGCTGTGGTAAAAAGATCTACGGAAAATTTGATTAAGAAATGAGGGGTTGGGACCCCTTTGTCAGCCACACATTATTCACAACCAACTGTTTTTGTTTCCCTTGGGTGATCATCGCGCGCCACCGAGCCGCGCTGCTTCCACTGAGCTGCTTGCCTTGCTTGCTCCCGACATCAGCTTGTGCGCGTGGGTGATCAAAGCGGCAGCCCGAGTGCTCTTCTTCTCTCCTCTACGTTACACCGAAGCAACCTCAGCCTCGCTCGAGCGTGCGACTTAAAACAACCCAGCCGCGCCATTGCTCTTGGTCCCTCTTCGTTTATCGACTTCTCGTTGGGTTAGCGCCTAGCTGAGCCACCCACAAGCTCCGTGGACGCCCCCTCGATGTTTTCCACCATTCCCCAGCCCGTGGCCGGCCATCTACACCGGTCTCGAGCTGTTCTGCTCCGAGGAAAACAGAGCACGAAACCGCACCGTCAACCGGGCGCCTCAGATGCGTTCACGCTCAACCAACCGGCATCCTAGGTGCGTTGTCGACCCTTCTTGCTGTCCTCCCAGTTTGGAGCTAGGTTGTAGCCTAGGTCGGCCGGAATTTGAAGTTTATCGCCAGCGGTTTCTTTGAGCCGAGGTGAAGGAAACAGGAAATTCCTCGGCCATATGGAGTTAGGGTTCACCAGAGGCTAGGCATTGGTTCTCCAAACCATAGCGACCATTCTCGAGCAAACAGCAAGCAAAACCGTGCAGATTCCGAAGGGTTCTCCGTGTTTTCCCTCCCGGCGGCGCAAAACCACTTCGGTCACACGGTGAGCTTATGCTTCCGGCCGTTTTCCGAGGGATCAGGGTTGTGTTCCGGGTTCCCCATGTCACGGGTGTGCTGTCGGACCAAACCGTGGCCGGTTTCCAGGCTCACCGAAGGAGTACCATGTCGCCGGAGTCACCAAAGTCGCTGCCACCGTCGCACACCCATCTCCAGCCATCGTCGGTGAGGGGTAAGACCGGTAGCATGTTTCCCGTGTGGAAATAGGCAGTGGTGGCGAGTTTGGCAAAGGTTGGGGCACGGGAACATCGTTCCCGCGAGCTCTCCGGCGAGGGCAACCACGGGGAGGCGCGCAGGCGCGAGGTAGAAGACGAGGGAGGAGCGGGCCACCTGTCAGTGACTCAGACCCGTCGAGGGATCGGGGTGCGACATGGGATCGGCTGTAGCTGCGCAGGTTAAATCTGTAGCTCCCGGTGTTACCGCAATTCCACTGGTCCGATTTAAAACAGTGGGCCCGGTCACAATTATTTGAAGTTTCTGTTAAGCAAATAATTCCAGAAATTAGCTAATCTTTGCAAACCCATAACATTGTGTAGAAAACTCCAAAAATGTTGAGACCAATTTTGTTGGAATCCTCATGAGGAGTACTTCACAGAGGAACAAATTTCTTGCTATGAAAATGCCCAGGAATTTCTGTAGAATTGTTATTAGTAAATCTTTTAGAAATTTATTTCAGGAGCAATTCTTTATGAAACATTCCCAAATTTGGGAAGCTAATCCTTTGCATAGTTACTAATCTCCAGTAAAAATTTGAGCTTCATTGGAGTTAATTTGCTAGGCTAAATTACCTTCCAAAGTTCAGCCTTCAATTGGAAATTCAAATTCTAAACAGAAACTTTTCAGAACTCCTGTCCAACTTAAAAAAATTCATATCTTTCTGTTGGTAGCTCCAAAAATGGTGAAACAAATTTTGTTAGAACCATGGAGACTTACCCTAATTAGATCTTCCACTTTTAGACATGTTAAAGCTTCTGATTGGGGATCAAAATTCATAGAAGCCTTGCACTTGTGGGAATTTTGGAGACGTCAGGTAAGAGGTAAGGTACGCCACCGCAGGCGGATCAATTGCGGTAACTCGCTATACGAGTAATAGTATGGAATGGTATACTGTGGCTGGGCACGGTAGTTAATATGAGTCTCTGAACCTCTTTATGGTTCTGAGAGCATATGAAAATGCTGATCTCCAGCGTGCTTTAGGCAAAATGAGAATACCCCATCGTGTGGTAAGAAACACGATAGTATGCCACTCTTTAACGTTCAATGTTCAAAGGGCCATACACAGTGCTCGCCATCGGCGTGCCTTAACGGTCATGAGGCAGTAGGTTGTATCTGTTGGGTTGATAAAATTCCCAACCATGACGACCCATTCGCGCTCTACTTGGGTTCCCTGTCGTGTGGTGTGAAAACACGACCATGTACCTTGAGACGTGGCTTGACTCAAGGACGATCCTTATGGCAATGATACGGACCGTATGTTTTTACTATGATATGGAACTAACTGAAATGTCAAAAACCTTTGTGTGCACCATTATTGTGTGTTCTTCTGCAGGTACATTAACCACGTCAGTGCATGACGTTTAGAAACCGTTTGTGAGTGACGTTCTTAGTTCCACCATTTGACACGTATATGCCAGAATACCGGCTTAGGATTTTTCTTTGGTGAGGAAACGTAGTACTGAGATAAGTTATTAGTTGCATAAAAGTATATTTTCAAAGAAAAGAGTCAAACTGAAGTTTAGGATTGTATTTGGGGTTTATTGAACTCCCATATTGAACTAAGAGTCAATTGGGAGTATAGATTCAATCTCAAAGACTTAGGAACAACCTCCCCTGTTTTTGGCAGAAACTTTGCTGAACTTAAATAGGGTATAACATAGGATTGGTTGAACCAATGGAAGTGTGAGATACCATTATGGAAATGTTTTAAAGTACTCTACAACTTTTCTGTAGAGCTCCAGAGTAAAATCTCCCTCCAAATGGATGAAAATCTCAGATGAGTAGGCACTGTCCAGAAGAAGGGCAGGCCAAAATGCTCTCTGAAATTTTCTGTATTTCGACTACAACTTTCTGTAGAAAAATTTCTAAGGGTAAAGTAAGACATCGTTGAGTGTACTACTACTTTGTAGTTCAATGTTTTCCTAGATTGAGGGCAGAAATAGATGGAATTTTGTGAACAAAACAGCCACTTGCAAAGTAGGTGCTGTCAAAATTCCTAAGAAAAATTTGTCAACTTGTAGGAATCATAACTCATAAACTAGGAAGGTTATGGAGGCAAATAAATACAATATGGATTCCTTTTTGAGTCTACTACTACGTTGTTGTTGAACTCCAGTTCAGGTTTTGCCTCCAAAGTAGTCAAAACAGTTGAACTACCCAGACTGGTCGGCTGGACCAGAAGCTGGACAGTGAACACCCTGTTGAAGTATTTCAACCAAGACACTTAGTTTCACATTTCGATATCCAGCGGCTGTTGTAAAACAGCAAGTTGAAGTCAAAAAGTTGATGCATTCGACATATCATTTCTAGCGAGGACATGTTAGGGTCCAGTACAATAGCGAGGAATTACGCAGGCTAACACACTTAACATCCCGTGGCGACCCACTATGGTCGACATGAACTTTTAACCCATAAAGTTCAATACTTTGGAACTCGATCGTGTGACATGGTCCAGGGATGTATATGTTGTATAAAGTTTATACTTTATCCATATGCGTGATTTTTATGCGTATTATTTGTTCCATTCTCGCACTACTATTGTATAGACTGGATGAAATAAACCAACATGTGCTGATCGTTTGAATGGTATGAATGCAGAATGGTGCGTACACGTTCAACACAAGAGGAGGGAGGTCCAAGTCAGGTTCGTGGTGACGAGTCTCCACCTCCGGAGCAAACCACGACGCAGCAGCAACCACCTCCTCCACTGCCAGAACTTCCAAGAAATCTTGCGGAGGTTCTCGCCGCAGTGCTCGTCTCGCGCGATGAGCAAACCGAGTTGCTGCGGATGTTAGTGCAACAGAGTGCATCCCGTCAGGGAGGATGCCAAGACAATGGGCAACGCCAGCCCCAACAAAGTTCATATTCAGACTTCCTGGCGACCCATCCACCGGTCTTTACGGAGGCCGAAGAGCCTTTGGAGGCGGACAGCTTCATCCGCACTCTTGAGGCAAAGTTCGATTTACTACGGTGCACCGAACATCAGAAGGCGCTGTACGCAGTGCAACAGCTACAAGGAGAAGACGGTACATGGTGGGCAAACTACACCGCCTCCTTACCGGCTGGCCATGCCGTCACATGGACGGAGTTTCGGGAGGCGTTCCGCGCCTATCATATACCACCCGGTGTTATGGAGAGGAAGCTCCTGGAGTTCCTGGTGCTAAAACAAGGCGAGAGGAGTGCTCATGAGTACTCCAGGTCATTCAAACGGCTGGCGCAGTATGCACCAGGATTTGTCGGAACGGAGGAAGACAAGCGAAACACGTTCTTCAGGGGCCTGAATTCAAAAATGAAGGTTCATCTCACCCAAAGCAATCGCGGCACATTCAACGACCTTGTTAATGCCGCGATTCTACAAGAAAATGCTCAGCGCGAGCGCGGTTCTGATAATAGGAAATGCAGCACGCTGATGAGCAACAGTGATGGGGCGCCACAAAATTACCGCGTGGTGCATCGCTCACCATCCGGTCAAAGGTGGCAGCCACCGGCGCGACCACCTCAGTTTCGTGGTCGACAGTATAAAGCGCCAAGCTTCTGACCATCGTATCCACCACAGCAACAGCAGCAGCAAAGGATGGTCCCGCGTGTGTCTTAGTTTCAACCGCATGCACCGGGATTCCGTCGTCAAGTCGTAGTGACCCCGACACCTTACACGTGCTTCAAGTGTGGCTGTGTCGGGCATATTGCGAGGGACTGCCCCGAGCAGCGACAGGGCAGGGGTGCAGCACCGTATCAGGGTGCAAATCAGCCCCGCAATCAGCCCAAGAAACCAGTACGAAAACCCAGCAACGTCCACCACTTAGCCATCCAAGACATGCCGGATGGCGAACCCGTCCTCGCGGGTACGTTCTCTTATTTAGATCATCCCGTAGTCATAATTTTTTCTTACGGTGCCATCCATAATTTCACAAGTCAGTCTTATGTGATTAAATATCAATTGTCTATCATTCCCACAAATAGTTCATACTTGATATGCTCTCCGGGTGGGAAAATAACAGCTGATAGGATGGTCTATAGAGCACCATTACAATTGGGTGGGAATCTATATCCGACTTCTCTAATTATGTTAGAGAGTCAAAAACTTGATGTCATTTTAGAAATGCCATGGCTACATCGCCATGGTGCTGTTCTTGACATCATTCCACGTGTGGTTCGTTTAAACTCTCCACTTCATGAACTACATGTTCTTATTCTTGACCGTTCGGTTCAAGAACCTCCATCCACATATAACACGGAAGCCATACATCTGGAGGATATTCGTGTGGTCCGTGAATACCCGGATGTCTTTCCGGATGATCTCCCAGGCATGCCACCAGAAAGAGATATCGAGTTCAAGATTGAACTTGTACCTGTGACGACACCAATGTAAAGGCCTAAGTTTTTGCACACATCCAAAGTGTTCATCACACCACACACACCTCATTTGAGGAAACTTTATGAACACATTTGAAGAGGAAGTAAACGCCATCAACATGGTCATTAGGGAATAAACTCACAAAATGCAAAAGTGGCATTTCCCACATGCATCATATAGAGGCTAGGCATATGAAAAACTCCTACACCTTGCTAGGAGTGCTCATGCCAAATTTCACCCAAATCAAAAACATTTTTGAGGTCTTTTTGGGTATAACTAGAAAGAGGGTAGTTTGAACTCAAATTCAAATTCAAACTACTTCCATCCCATAAGTTCAGAAGTGGAAGGCATATTCTTACTCAGCACATTTTTTTGAGCTCACACACCAATTTTCGCTCCATTTGGAGTTGATCTTGACATGAGCTAAGTTTAGTGAATTCAAACTCAATTTGAATTTCAAACTGCATATGTGCTGAAAATTCATTCAAACACTTCACAATTTGAATTCTATCAACTTCAAATGGGCATTTGGTAGATAATTCAAATTCTATAAGGTATTAGAGGGATTACTGTTTGGAGCAGTAGAGGAGAGTTAATTTCAGAGGTTAAGAGGAGGGTGGGACCCACATGTCAGCCTCAATAGCCAAATCAACTGACTGAGGAACTCAGCCCGGTTTCTTGCGCTGGCTCGGGCTGCCGCCACGGCGAGGAGCGGTCGGGACAGCAGCTGGTTGCCATCCCCGGTACTAGAGGCTCTCCTCTTCCTTCCCTGTCGTGGGGATTAGTCGAGTTTGGGTGATCCCGCCCATACCGAAAGTTCTTCCCGGTGACCTAAGTTCGCCGCACCTCGGGCTCCCATGGACAGCCCAAACGGGAGAGTGTCACGCCCAAGATAAGGCATCCTCGGACGTGTTAGAGGCTGGTGCTGCTCACCCCCGAACCACAGCCCGAGTGTTTGATCACCGGCGACGAATTTAAGTTTTCCCTTTCATTCGGCGCAGACCGACCTTCGGGTGCGAATCCGCCAAATTCTCACTCTATAGTTGTTTAGAGATCCTCAAATTGTTCCTATGCGAGCTAGGCTTGGTAGCGATCAACTTTTCTTCGCAGCCTTGGCAAGAAAACCTTGGTAGACCGTCCAGTTCTAGCTTTTCCACCGGCGCTAATGGCGGAAGCCGTCGGGCGCACGGTGAGAGCATACCTAGGACCTCTCCCGAGCAGCCTCGAGCATGTGCTGAGCTTTCCTGGGATCCACTGATGCTCTACGGCCTTTTGCTCGATCGTTTGAGAGGCTCAGAAGCCCGGTCGATGCGGCCGAAGTTCTTCCGAAGCCGTCGCTCATCGCCGGCCGTGTTCCGGTGATTGTCACGACGAGCTGAGCCCAGCATCATGTTCCCCGGGTGGAATTAGGCAGAGGCGGCCAAGATCGTGGAGTTTGGTACACGGCAGAGGACACCGGCGAGCACTCCGGCGAGGGTTCGCGGCGGCCGAGCGCGGGAGGCCGGAGGTAGACGAAGCCCCCCCGTACCATATGTCAGCGGCCGATATTTTAAAACCCGGGATTAGCTGCGGCACCAGTTCGGGTGTGGCTGCGCGCGAAAGATTCCGTAGCCCCGTGTGTCGACCGCTGAGAAGTTGACACGTAGCCCCGGTCCCATGCGTAGTGATTTAATCATTTCCCTGATTTTCAGATTTAGTTCAAACTTCAAACCCACATAACTTTGCCTAGGAAACTCCAAATCAAGTGAACCAAATTTTGGTGGATTCATATCTCTGAGTACTTTCCAACAAATCAAGTTTCACTTCATGAAAATCCTTAGTTCTCCAGAATTAATTCTTCAAAATTTAAACTGTTTAGAATTTTAACTGGAGAACCCTTTGGAGGAAAATTCTGAACTTTTGCTAGGATGTTCATGAAAATATCTCTGAGCTACCATAAAAATTTCAGATCCATTTGAGCTCATTTTATCCACCTAATGGTGTGATTAATAAAACTGTTCCAGAGAAAATAGAGATTGTCCAAAAACATTTTCAGAATCTCTCTGAAATTGTTTAGCTCTTATCTTCAGCTAGGAACCTTCAAATTAAGTGAAACCAACTCTATTAGAACCCTCTGAAAATCTAGTTTTCATAAAGTCATGGCTTGTTCCATGAAAATTCCTAGAACACCCTAGGAGCTCCAATTAAGGCCAAGTACATAATTATTTGTGGAGGGCTCAAATGAGCTTTGTTGCAAATGAAACTTGGCCAAATCCCTGTTTAAGTTGTATCCAAACCATAGTAAAAATTTCAGAGTCATTGGGTCTGTCTAGCAAGACTTATAAATCTCACAATTTTAACTTTAATACAAATGCATTTAAATTGATACATATTTGTATTTATCACATGTAGTCCCTAATGTTGAGGAGGAACCCAAAGTCTTAGACTTCGTCACTCTGGAAGAACAGCTAGCCTACGACTAAGAGCAGCAAGGCAAGCTCCGGTTTACATTAACCCTTTTCACAAAATTTACTGTTTTGAGAACTTACTTTGAGCACTCACTTAATTCTTGCAATAGAGTCTTGTTTGAAACCAAAATGCATAGCCAAAAAAACCATGGGTGGGATTTGGTTTGAAAACCCCGTTAGCTACTTCAATGCTAAGATAGTGTAGGATTCGGTACAAGTCGAGTAGTTGGAACTACTCACGAGAATAGGCTAGAGGCACATTGCTCGGGTAAAGATAGCAAATGAAACACATGGCAAGAAAAATGAGACCGAACGGAGAGTAAGGGCAGCAGGACTTTGGGGCCTGGGTGCCATAGCTCCGCTTGTGTCGATTGAGGACCGAGCCGTGTGCGGGCTAGTTGAACAAGCTAGAACAGTACCGAAGACCTACCGGCTATATGGGAACCGGGAAATCGATGTAACTCGGGTAGCTGGGTGTTGAGGCATAGCTGGTCGTTCAGAGGGTAGGTTGAGAGATCGAGGTGTAAATCGGCTCGCGGCACTGCGGATGCGCGCACAGAGACCTCTTGCTCGGGACGATTGGACCAGTTCAACATTTGGCTGACGGGTGAAAGGTGGTCGCGTACGACGTCCATGATGGTTGCTGTAGGCAACATCGAGTACGGGCGTACTGGACGGGTTATTCGGGTAACCCTGCAGGTGTAAATCGATTATAATCGCTGTCCCTCGCGGTCAGTGAGTACCACTTGTTCACTGTACCATGACGTAGAAAGAACAGGCTAGATACATGTTAAAAGTTTGCTGATTTGAAAGCTATACATTGATTGTTAATGCCTTGCTGTAGTTTAGAGCTAATTAAAGTTCTTCTCGACCTTAGGCAAAGTTCATGAGAGAAATGCGTTTCTTGTTTGATTGTGGCTCTCTCATGTGCCTTAGCGTGAGGTTCTCCACAACCGGCTGCTAAAACTTTAAAGTAAGGTTCAAATAATTAGGCGAGTCCTTTGCAACTTATTTACCTCATGTACCCTAAGACCCTTCATGTAGAAGTTTCATGTATAGGAGAGACGGGTCAGACTTGCTGAGCCATCATGCTCATTGCTTGTGTTTGAAGCTTTTGCAGGGGTTTATGAGGAAGGGACTCCCGAGGAGGAGACAGAACCCCAAGAGGGAAACCCCGTCAAATGGGAGTTGTGCACGCCACCGTGTTAGTGTGTGTGCGTGCTAGTGGGGACACGTTCAGGGGCTGAACATGAACTCAATGCGTAGTCTACGCCCGTGAGTGTAGATTGAACGTATTTTGTTGTAAAAATGTTCATAAACTTGTTTATGTAATACAACTTTGCTTCCGCTTTGTATCTTCGATGTGTGTTATCCAGTGCTGTGCAACGCAGCACCCCTCAGCGTGATCCTGGCTCGACAAGGCCATGGGGTCGTGTTAACCGATATCACAGAGACCGTACAATATGGCTCCGAATGAGCTAGCTGAATTGAAGGAGCAGCTCAATGATTTAATGAAGAAGGATTTCATTCGACCGAGTTCCTCTCCATGGGGATGCTCGGCGCTGTTTGTGAAAAAGAAGGATGAAACCTTGAGGTTGTGTGTGGACTACCGACCTCTCTACGCCATCAACATCAAGAATAAATATCCACTGCCCCGCATCGATATTCTCTTCGATCAACTTGTGGGTGCGAGTGTATTTTCAAAGATGGATCTTCGCTCCGGATATCACCAAATCAAGATCAGAGCAGAGGATATTCCGAAGACGGCCTTCTCGACGAGATATGGATCCTGGCTCGACAAGGCCGTGGGTCTGTGTCAGCATGGTATCAGAGCCCGCTTGTGGTTTAACGCACTACAAAGGTCATCTTTTTCAAAAATTCGGTGAGGAACGAGTTAGTAGCCCATATAAGGATGTTATGAGTGTATAGAAAGTGGCGTACTAATCTATTTGCTTATGTCGGAAAATCGTGCATCTCGGGACGCTTTATGTCTTGGGGGGTGCACGTAAGCGCTGTCCACCAGTGCGCACAAGCTGAAGGGTGGAGCTCCACGGGTGGCATGTTACCCGACCCGCTTTAATATCCTCTATGACTCTTCATGTCGTTTGGGGTATTCGAGCAACACCCTTCCCTGGCATGCTTTGGGCAAGTTTGGGAGACCCCGTCACGTGGTCAGTAACGTGAACACGTAGCTCAATGCGTGTTTGGCTTGAGAATATCCGGGCGAGTGATGACGGCCGGGTGTATGAACTGTATGGATACCGGGCTCGGTGTGCAGCCGAGTCTGATGATTGTATGAGTTATTTGCAGGCAGTCTAACCACGAAACGGTAGATTTGTAGCATCCGTGTGCGAGAGATGCTTAGTGCCACTGAACTAACGAAGCCGGCTAAGTCCGGTATAGGTTTTTCTTTGTGAGGACGTAGTACCGACATGAACTGGTGACGCATCGATGTCACACCCCACTAAATGAGCAAATTTATTGTAAAACTGAAAAAGTTTCAATCTAGAGCACTAAAATTGTGATTTAACTCCTTCCCTAAATCAGGATATTTAAAGTTAACAAGTTTTCAACTTATAGGATACTAAGGACAGAGTCCCCTGTTTTCAGCTGAAAGAAGGCTGAAGTTAATCAGAAGTTAGAGGTTGAGTTCTTTCGAGGCTGGGGTCATATGATACATTTCTGGAAATATTTGGAAGCGCTTTACAAATTTTCTGTTGATATCCAGAGGTGTATCATCTGTTAACCAGTCGAAAAATGAAGTAGAGTTGAAACTGTCCAGAAAACAGGGCAGAGCAAACACTCTCTGTAACTCTCTGTAAATTGAGCACAACTTCCTGCATAAAAATCCAACAGTAGAAAATGAGGTAGTTATGAAAATTTCATGAGATGGGTTACAACTTTGTAACATAAAGTTTTGTCAAATTTGGTGTAGAATTAACTGGAATTCTTGGATCAAATCAGTACCTCAAGCAGGGAGGTGCTGTCCAATTTTCTCCAGAAATTTTGTCAAATTTGACATCTCATAACTTCTGAACTAGGACAGATATTAGGCCAAGCAAATACTTTATGGAAATCTATTGAAGTTAGCTTTAACTTTGATGTTGAGCTCCAGAATTAGCTTTGCTTTTAGCATGGCCTAAATCGGGTTGAAATGGAAACTGGTCAGGGCTGTCATCTTGGACAGCAGATCAGCAGTCAAATTTGTTTAAATTTTGAACTATGTTTCCAGTTTTTATGACTTCGATGACATGTTTTATGTCATAACTCAATGGTTTACTGTTCAAATAAATATTTGATATTTCTTAAATATGTTTCTACAGATGACAGCGGATAGACAATTGGAGAATGGGTGGGTGGTGTCCCACTGTTCTCACCGCAGCGGTTATCCAGAAACGTTGAGGCAAATGCTTCAGTATTTCGGGTACAGCGTGATGCCGTAGTTCTTCACCAAGGAAGAAGGCGAGGAGGGGAACAAGATGTGGACAATCCATGTTGAAGTTCCTGCAGGACCCACGCCACCCGGTTGGGCACCAGACACCATTACGAAGAGAGGTAGACAGCCGGAGGGGATGTGGCGAGTGGCAGCCCGCGACACCATGTCGCGTTTCTGCCAACTACACGTGAGAGCTATGGAGGGAACTCCATACACACTCATTCCGGTGGAGGGACGAGCTAATCATGTGTGGGGGGAAAGGTACGTTGAGGCAACAGATCTGGGTTGCCCAAGGGACAACCCTGCGGAGGCAAACCTCAGCCTCCAATCGAGGGCGGGAAAGGCCGTGATGGACAGCCAAGCTGTTCATACAGAATGTCTCGCCATGAAGCTCAAGGAGAGCAACAGCCGTGGAGATCATTTCGAGAGTGCTCACAGCGCACTCTGCAATGTTCTCCTTCTGACGATAAAGCGACTGAACGAACAACATAATCAGTTGCATCGTCTGAAGAAGGTGAAGAAGAAAAGCCGCGTCGACATCACGGCTTTACAACAGCAAGTGGAAGCCTTGACCCAGCAGAATGAGGTCGTCACTCAAGAGCGTGATGACACTATTGAGGAGGGGCAAGGCTGGGAAGAGGACTACAACCAGGCCATGGACGAGGTGCACGCGTTGCAGGACCTCGTACCTCCGGTATTGGGCATACCAATTGTGGATGTCGTACCTGTGTTTTTGGGTCTTCCAGCAATGCGAGAACCTGAACCAGAAGAGGAGGTCATGGACCAGGAGCCACCAGCAGAGGCAGCGGAGAAGGAGGTGGTCCTTCTCAAAAATACCGGATGGTGAATCGTCCACCATCGGGTCCACGTTGGCAGCCACCACAGAGGCCGATGCCATTCCACAGTCGGCCATATTCTCCACCGGCATTTAGACCGGCACTGCCAGCACCACCTCCGCAGCAACAACAGCAGCAGCGGGCGATGCCATGTGCGTATGCACCTCAGCAGCGCATGCCGGGCTTTCGTCCCCCAAGCACCGGCCAGGCAACAGCCACATGCTACAAATGTGGTCGCCCAGGACACTTTGCCAACAATTGTGCTGAGAGGCAGGGCAGCGGAGTTGCATCACAGTTTCCGGGGAGGAACCAGCCCCAGAACCCTACTAATGCGCGGCGGGAAAATCCTAGGCCCGGCACCGTCCACCAACTTGCCATAGAGGTCGTGCCGTAGGGAGAGCCCATCCTTGCGGGTACATTCCAACTCCACCAGCATCCCCCTATAGTGTTATTTGATTCAGGTGCCACGCATAGCTTCATTAGCCAAGCTTTTACTGCTAAATACAGCTTGCAAATACTACCCACCGATAGTCCATACTTGATTTGTTCACCGGGTGGGAAAATTTCAGCAAGCTTGATGGTTCCAAAAGCGCCATTGTGCTTAGAGGGTAGAGTATACCCTACGTCTCTCATAGTTTTAGAGGGACAGAAGGTCGATGTCATCCTAGGGATGTCGTGGTTAACCCGCCACGGCGCTGTTTTAGACACCGTCCTCCGAGTCGTGCATTTGAACTCAGAAGTGCACGAGTCACACTCTTTATTTCTGGACAGTCCAGAAATAAAACTTTCAAGTGTTTATCAGTCCACAACCATCAGATTGGAAGATATTCCAGTAGTCTGTGAGTTCCCTGACGTGTTCCCAAATGATTTACCTGGGATGCCGCCCGACCGAGAGGTGGAGTTCAAGATTGAACTTGCACCGGGAACTATGCCAATATCCCGGAGGCCGTACAAAATGGTGCCCAAGGAATTGGCTGAACTGAAGGCGCAGTTAACGGACCTGCTGGAGAAGGGTTTTATTAGGCCGAGCTCCTCGCCATGGGGCTGTTCGGCATTATTCGTGAAGAAGAAAGACGAGACGTTGCGGCTTTGCGTGGACTATCGTCCACTAAATACTGTAACCATCAAGAACAAGTACCCGTTGCCACGGATCACATGTTGTTTGATCAGTTGGTCGAAGCAAAGATCTTTTCCAAGATGGACTTAAGATCCGGGTACCATCAGATTAAGATACGGGTTGAGGATATTCCAAAGACGGCTTTCTCGACGGGGAACGGACTTTATGAGTACCTGGTCATGTCCTTTGGCCTCACCATCGCTCCAGCTCATTTCATGTACTTGATGAACTCGGTATTCATGCCGGAGCTGGATAAGTTTGTCGTGGTCTTCATCGACGACATTTTGGTATATTCCAAGTAGGAGGAAGAACACACGAAGCATCTGCGTATAGTCTTGCAATGGCTGCAGGATCACAAGCTATACGCGAAATTCAGCAAGTGCGAATTCTGGATATCGCAAGTGCCTTTTCTTGGGCATATTATATCAGCAGAGGGCATCACTGCAGACCCGAGTAAGATCACACAAGTGCTGAATTGGAAGTCCCTGAGAACTGTTCACGAGGTACGGAGTTTCCTCGGACTCGCGGGATATTATCGGAGGTTCATTCCGAACTTCTCAAAGATTGCCAAGACTATGACAGAGCTGCTAAAAAGGCTACCAAATATGTTTGGAGTCCGGCATGTGAAGCAGCATTCAAGGCATTAGTAAATCACCTAGCATCAGCATCGGTTTTGGCGCAGCCAGACACAACAAAACCGTTCGATGTGTACTGCGATGCATCCGGCATTGGGCTCGGATGTGTGCTGATGCAAGACCGAAGGGTGGTCGCGTATGGATCACGGCAGCTTAGAAACCATGAGCAGAATTATCCAACTCATGACTTGGAGCTCACTGCCGTGGTGCTCACACTTAAAATGTGGAGGCACTACCTACTCGGTAACCTCGTACATTTATATACCGACCACAAAAGCCTCAAGTACATATGCACTCAGAAAGAGCTGAAATGAGCAGAGAAGATGGTTGGAGTTGATAAAGGATTATGAAATAGAGATCCATTATCACCCCGGCAAAGCAAACGTAGTGGCGGATGCGCTGAGTCACAAGTCACACGTCAACCATCTGACCATCACACCATTGGAAGAGAGCGAGCCACCATTACATGTGATTCCACATGGGGCTCTCTACAACTTAGCTTTGATCCCCACCATCCGTGAAGAAATAGCGGCAGCTCAGAAAAATGACAAAGGCATGTCGCATTTGCGGAGACGTGTAGACAGTGGGGATCTGAAATGTTTCCGGAAAGATGGAGACGGCATCCTATGGTTCAAGGACTGAATCGTCGTACCCCGTAACCCGGAGTTACGGAAGAAAATCTTTGATGCGGCTCACTTGTCAAAGTTTTCTATTCACCCCGGCAGCAACAAGATGTATCAAGAACTCAGAAGCAAGTTTTGGTGGACATGGATGAAGCGGGAGATCGCAAAGTATGTGTCCGAGTGTGATACATGTCGAAGGGTGAAGGCAGACCACATGAGAAAACTGGGACTGCTACAACCACTGGGTGTTCCTGCCTTGAAGTGGGAAGATGTGAGCATGGACTCCATCGTCGGTTTACCCACCACTCTTCAGAAGCATGATTCTGTGTGGGTGATCGTGGACCTGCTCACCAAAGTTGCCCATTTTATCCCGGTCAACACCAACTACAATGCCAAGAAGTATGCTGAATTGTACATCTCATGGATCCTATGCTTGTATGGCGTACCCCGCACCATCATATCGGATCGGGGCACTCTATTTGTGTCCCGTTTTTGGGAGCAGCTACATGCTTTGTTGGTGACGAAGCTGATCCATAGTTCAGCATACCACCCGCATACGGATGGACAAACCGAGCAGGTAAATCAGATTTTAGAAAATATGCTACAAGCTTGCGCTATCAACTACGGTAAAAATTGGGATGATCACTTACCGTTGGCCGAGTTCTCATACAACAATGGGTACCAAGCCAGTATCAAGATGGCGCCTTACGAGGTGCTATACGGGTAGAAAATGCCGCACACCACTGAATTGGTGTGAGTGTGGTGAAAGGGTTACCTTCGGGGTTGATCTTGTCAACAACGCGGAGCAAAAAGTTCGGCTGATTTGAGCGAACTTAAAAGCCGCCCAATCCCGACAAGAACAGTATGCGGACCGGAGGAGACGCCCATTACAATTCGAAGTCGGGGATCATGTATATATGCGTGTGTCTCCAATGAATGGCATGAACAGATTCGGGGTTAGAGGAAAGTTGTCACCCTGATTCATAGGTCCATTTCAGATTACAGAAAGATGTGGATCGGTAGCATACCGGCTGATTTTACCAGAAGCACTCTCTGGTGTGCACGACGTCTTTCACATCTCCCAGCTGAGGAAGTGTCTCAAGCTATCAACTACCATTTAGCTGGAGGATATAGAAGAACTGAAACCGTATCTCACGTATCGGGAGGAACCGGTTAAGATTATTGATGAAAAGGCCCGAACCACACGCAACCGTACGTTGTGGTTCTACAAATTTCTGTGGAGTAATCACTCCGCGGATGAAGCGACATGGGAGAGCGAAGGATTTCTTCATGCTAACTACCCTGACTTTTTCACGTCGCATATACGGTAATCTTCCACCGTCCTCTCTCTCATTTTCACCTTATAATCTCGGGACGAGATTCTTTTAAGGGGGAGGAATGTAAAGGCCTAAGTTTTTGCACACATCCAAAGTGTTCATCACAACACCACACACCTCATTTGAGGAAACTTTATGAACACATTTGAAGAGCAAGTAAACACTATCAACATGGTCATTAGGGAATAAACTCACAAAATGCAAAAGTGGCATTTCCCACATGCATCATATAGGGGCTGGCCATATGAAAAACTCCTACACCTTGCTAGGAGTGCTCATGCCAAATTTCACCCAAATCCAAAACCTTTTTGAGGTCTTTTTTGGGTATAACTAGAAAGAGGGTAGTTTGAACTCAAATTCAAACTACTTCCACCCCATAAGTTCAAAAGTGGAAGGCATATTCTTACTCAGCACATTTTTTTGAGCTCACACACCAATTTTCGCTCCATTTGGAGTTGATCTTGACATGAGCTAAGTTTAGTGAATTCAAACTCAATTTGAATTTCAAACTGCATATGTGCTGAAAATTCATTCAAACACTTCACAATTTGAATTCTATCAACTTCAAATGGGCATTTGGTAGATAATTCAAATTCTATAGGGTATTATAGGGATGACTGTTTGGAGCAGTAGAGGGGAGTTAATTTCAGAGGTTAAAAGGAGGGTGGGACCCACATGTCAGCCTCAATAGCCAAATCAACCGACTGAGGAACTCAGCCCGGTTTCTTGCGCTGGCTCGGGCTGCCGCCACGGCGAGGAGCGGTCAGGACAGCAGCTGGTTGCCATCCCCGACCACTGAACCGCCACACCCTCCCTCTTATCCCCGCAGATGAGCCAAACCAAGGCATTACCGATCGTTTCTTCGCTCTCGCGCAAGAAAACATCGCCTCGCCGCTGCTCTCTCGGAAACTGATTGGAGAGCTCGTGATCACAGCCGCTTCACTCCCTCCAAGCTGCAAAACGGTACTAGAGGCTCTCCTCTTCCTTCCCCGTTGTGGGAATTAGTCGAATTCGGGTGATCTCGTCCATACCAAAAGTTCTTCCCGGTTACCTAAGTTTGCCGCACCTCGGGCTCCCGTGGACAGCCCAAATGGGAGAGTGTCACGCCCAAGATAAGGCGTCCTCGGACGTGTTAGAGGCTGGTGCTGCTCACCCCCGAGCCACAGCCCGAGTGTTTGATCACCGGCGACGAATTTAAGTTTTCCCTTTCATTCGGCGCAGACCGACCTTCGGGTGCGAATCCACCAAATTCTCACTCCATAGTTGTTTAGAGATCCTCAAACTGTTCCTATGCGAGCTAGGCTTGGTAGCGATCAACTTTCCTTCACAGCCTTGTCAAGAAAACCTTGGTAGACCGGCCAGTTCTAGCTTTTCTACCGGCACTAATGGCGGAAGCCGTCGGGCGCATGGTGAGAGCTTACCTAGGACCTCTCCCGAGCAGCCTCAAGCCCGTGCCGAGCTTCCCCTGGATCCACCGATGCTCTACGGCCTTTTGCTCGATCATTTGAGAGGCTCAGAAGCCTGGTCGATGCAGCCGAAGTTCTTCCGAAGACGCGGCTCGTCGCCGGCCGTGTTCCGGTGATTGCCATGACGAGCTGAGCCCAGCATCATGTTCCCCGGGTAGAATTAGGCAGAGGCGGCCAAGATCGTAGAGTTTGGTACACGGCAGAGGCCACCGGCGAGCACTCCGTCGAGGGTTCGTGGCGGCCGAGCGCGGGAGGCTGGAGATAAATGAAGTCCCCGGTCCCACGTGTCAGCGGCCGATATTTTAAAACCAGGGATTAGCTGCGGCACCAGATCGGGTGTGGCTGCACGCGAAAGATTCCGTAGCCCTGTGTGTCGACCGCTGAGAAGTTGACACGTAGCCCCGGTCCCTCGCGTAGTGATTTAATCATTTCCCCAATTTTCAGATTTAGTTCAAACTTCAAACCCACATAACTTTGGCTAGGAAACTCAAAATCAAGTGAACCAAATTTTTTTGGATTCAGCTCTCTGAGTACATTCCAACAAATAAAGTTTCACTTCATGAAAATCCTTAGTTCTCCAGAATTAATTCTTCAAAATTTAAACTGCTTAGAATTTTTACTGGAGAACCCTTTGGAGGAAAATTCTGAAATTTTGCTAGGGTGTTCATCACTACCATAAAAATTTATGATCCATTTGAGCTCATTTGTTCCACCTAATGGTGTGATTAATAAAACTGTTCCAGAGAAAATAGGAAATGTCCAGAAACATTTTCAGAATCTGTCGGAAATTGTTTAGCTCTTATCTTCAGCTAGGAACCTTCAAATTAAGTGAAACCAACTCCATTAGAACCCTCTCAAAATCTAGTTTTCAGAAAGTCAATGCTTCTTCCATGAAAATTCCTAGACCACCCCAGGAGCTCCAATTAAGGCCAAGTACATAATTATTTGTGGAGGGCTCAAATGAGCTTTGCTGCAAATGAAACTTGGCCAAGTCCCTGTTTAGGTTGTATCCAAACCACAGTAAAAATTTCAGAGTCATTGGGCCTGTCTAGCAAGACTTATAAATCTCACAAGTTTAACTTCAATACAAATGCATTTAAATTGATACATATTTGTATTTATGACATGTAATCGCTAAGGTTGAGGAGGAACCCGAAGTCTTAGACTTCGTCACTCTGGAAGAACAGCTAGCCTACGACCAAGAGCAGCAAGACAAGCTCCGGTTTACATTAACCCTTTTTACAAATTTTACTGTTCTGAGAACTTACTTTGAGCACTCACTTAATTTTTGCAATAGAGTCTTGCTTGAAACCCAAATGCACAGCCAAGAAAACCATGGGATGGGATTAGGTTTGAAAACCCTGTTAGCTACTGCAATGCTAAGATAGTGTAGGATTCGGTACAAGTCAAGTAGTTGGAACTACTCGCGAGAATAGGCTAGAGGCACATTGCTCAGGTAAACATAGCAAATGAAACACATGACAATAAAAATGAGACCGAGCGGAGAGTAAGGGCAGCAGGACTTTGGGGCCTGGGTGCCATAGCTCCGCTTGTGTCGATTGAGGACTGATCCATGTGCGGGCCTGTTGAACAAGCTAGAACAGTACTGAAGACCTACCGGCTATATGGGAACCGGGAAACCGATGTAACTCGGGTAGCTGGGTGTTGAGGCATAGCCGGTCGTTCAGAGGGTAGGTTGAGAGCTCGAGGTGTAAATCGGCTGGCGGTACTGTGGATGCGTGCGCAGAGACCTCTTGCTCGGGACGATTGGACCGGTTCAACATTTGGCTGACGGGTGAAAGGTGATCGCGTACGACATCCGTGATGGTTTCTGTAGGCAACATTCAGTACAGGCATAAGCGACGGGTTATTCGGATAACCCTGCAGGTGTAAATCGATTATAATTGCCGTCCCTCACGGTCAGTGAGTACCACTTGTTCACTGTACCGTGATGTAGAAAGAACAGGCTAGATACATGTTAAAAGTTTGCTGATTTGAAAGCTATACATTGATTGTTAATGCCTTGATGTAGTTTAGAGCTAATTAAAATTCTTTTCGACCTTAGGCAATGTTCATGAGAGAAATGTGTTTCTTGTTTGATTGTGGCTCTCTCATGTGCCTTAGCGTGAGGTTCTCCACAACCTGCTGCTAAAACTTGAAAGTAACATTCAAATGATTAGGTGAGTCCTTTGCAACTTATTTACCTCATGTACCCTAAAACCCTTCATGTAGAAGTTTCATGTATAGGAGAGACGGGTCAGACTTGCTGAGCCATCATGCTCATTGCTTGTGTTTGAATTTGCAGGGGTTTATGAGGAAGGGACTCCCGAGGAGGAGACGGAACCCCAAGAGGGAAACCCCGTCGAATGGGAGTCATGCACGCCGCCATGTTAATGTGTGTGTGTGCTAGCGGGGACACGTTCACGGGCTGAACGTGAACTCGATGCGTAGTCTACGCCCGTGAGTGTAGACTGAACGTATTTTGTTGTAAAAATGTTCATAAACTTGTTTATGTAATACAACATTGCTTCCGCTTTGTATCTTTGATGTGTGTTATCCGGTGTTGTGCAACGCAGCACCCCTCAGCATGATCCTGGCTCGACAAGGCCGTGGGGCCGTGTCAACCAATATCACGGAGACTGTACAAGATGGTCCGAATGAGCTATATGAATTGAAGGAGCAGCTCAATGATTTAATGAATAAGGGTTTCATTTGACCGAGTTCCTCACCATGGGGATGCTCGGCGCTCTTTGTGAAAGAAAAGGATGAAACCTTGAGGTTGTGTGTGGACTACCGACCTCTCAACGCCGTCACCATCAAGAATAAATATCCACTGCCCCGCATTGATATTCTCTTCGATCAACTTGTGGGTGCAAGTGTATTTTCAAAGATGGATCTTCGCTCCGGATATCACCAAATCAAGATCCGAGCGGAGGATATTATAAAGATGGCCTTCTCGACGAGATATGGGCTGTATGAATACCTCATCATGTCCTTTGGTCTCACCAACGCCCCGACACATTTCATGTATCTCATGAACTCAGTGTTCATGCCGGAGTTGGACAAGTTCGTAGTGGTGTTTATCGACGACATCTTGGTTTACTCCAAGTATGAAGAATAACACGCCAAACACCTGCATATCGTGTTTCAATGATTGCGAGACCATAAGCTTTACGCCAAGTTCAGCAAGTGCGAGTTTTGGATCAGCCAAGTGTCATTTCTTGGTCATATTGTTTCGGCAGAAGGCATTGCAGTTGATCCAAGCAAAATCGAACAAGTGCTGAAATGGAAGTCCCCCACAACAGTCCACGAAGTCAGTAGTTTCCTCTGGTTAACAGGATATTATCGGAGATTCATACCGAACTTCTCCAAGCTTGCTAAGCCGATGACTGAACTGTTGAAGAAAGGAATCAAATATGTTTGGAGCTTGCATGTGAAGGAGCTTTCCAAGCATTGGTGAGGCATCTTACAACAGCCCCGGTGTTAGCTCAACCGGATACGACCAAGCCATTCGACGTATACTGTGATGCGTCCGGCATCGGGCTTGGCTGTGTATTGATGCAAGGAGGCAGAGTGGTCGCCTATGGCTCACGTCAACTTCGTAACCACAAGCAGAACTATATGACTCATGATCTTGAGCTCGCTGCTGTGGTGTTGCCATTGAAAATGTGGACGCACTATTTGCTTGGGAACTTAGTGCATCTCTACACCGACCACAAGAGTTTGAAATATATAGTCACTCAAAAGGAGTTGAATATGTGGCAACGGAGATGGCTAAAACTGATCAAAGATTATGAGATCGAGATTCATTGCCATCCCAGAAAGGCAAATGTGGTTACTGATGCCTTAAGCCGCAAATCTAATGTCAACAATCTGTCCATCACCCCACTGGAAGAGGAGGAGCCGAGTCTATACTTGGTTCCATATGAGGCATTATATAATCTTGCTCTCGTCCCTACCATACGAGAGGAGATTATGGAAGCTCAGAAGAAAGACGTGGGAATGTCACACATTCAGAAAAGGATGAAGAATGGCGAAATGAAATGCTTCCGAAGGGATGAACACAACACTCTATGGTTTAAAGACCGTATAGTTGTACCCTGTGACATGAAGCTTCGGAAGAAAATCCTGGACGAAACTCATTTGTCCAAGTATTCTATTCATCCGGGCAGCAACAAGATGTATCAGGATCTGAAAACCAGGTTTTGGTGGACGCGGATGAAAAGACAAATCACAAAATATGTATGAATGCGATACGTGTCGGTAGGTGAAAGCTGACCATATGCGTAAAGCCGGACAGCTGCAACTATTGAACATTCCAGCGTGGAAGTGGGATGATATCAGCATGGACTTCATTGTTGGTTTACCTCTCGCGTCTCACAAGCATGACTCGATTTGGGTAATAGTCGATCGACTAACCAAGTTGGCTCATTTAATCCCTGTACATACAAAGTAAGTGGCCAAGCAGTATGCAGAGTTGTATATCGCAAGGATCTTGTGCTTGCACGATGTTCCCTGCTCCATTATTTCAGATCGCGGTGCGCTGTTCGTCGCTCGGTTTTGGGAACAGCTGCACGCGTCATTGGGGACTAAACTGATCTGAAGCTCCGCATATCACCCGCAGACCGATGGTCAAACCGAACGGGTGAATCAAGTGCTTGAAGACATGCTACGTGCTTGTGCCATCCACCACGGTAAAAACTAGGACGATCATTTACCGTTGGCGGAGTTTTCTTACAACAATGGCTATCAGGGCAGCATCAAGATGGCACCGTTTGAAGCCCTCTATGGCCGGAAATGTCGCACACCCCTCAACTGGTGTGAGTCTGGCGAGCAAGTTATCTACGGCATTGAACTTGTGAATGAGGCTGAAGAACGAGTGCGAGTAATACAAGCCAACCTCAAGGCTGCTCAATCTTGTCAGAAGAGTTATGCAGATAAAAGACGCCATCCTCTCCACTTCGACATATGGGACCATGTTTATGTCCGTATGTCTCCAATGAAGGGAGTTCATCGTTTTGGAGTGAAGGGCCAACTTGTGCCGTGATTCATTGGCCTGTTCGCCGTCATTGAAAAATGTGGACCCATGGCCTATCGCCTGGATTTACCGGCATCGCTCGCAGGAATTCACAATGTCTTCCACATCTCTCAGTTGAGGAAGTGCCTCAAACCCTCGGCTGAAATCCACACTGAATACATAGAAGTTCTTCAACTGGACCTCACGTACACGGAGTATCCGATCCGGATTATTGATTAAAAGACTCGCGCCACAAGAAACTGGACCTTATGGTTCTACAAGGTCCTGTGGAATAACCATACCTCTGATGAGGCGACATGGGAAAGCAAGGACTATCTTCAGGCAAATTATCCAGAATTGCTATCATCGTATACCCGGTAAAGTTTCCTCACTTTGCATTTCTTTTGGAATCTCGGGACGAGATTCTTTTTAAGTTGGGGGTGTAAAATCCCCAAAAGTGCTAACAAAGATTTCAGCACCTTTACACTTAGGAAAAATGAGGGGAATTAAAACTTTGAATTATAACAGTGTGAGTTCAAAGTGGTGATTCAAACTTCCCCAAAACTTTCAAACATGGAGATCTAAATTCATAACTTGGGTCTTCATATTTCAAATATTCAACCCTCCGAATTTCAGCTCATTTGGAGGGGTTCTAATATTTGTTTGGGATTAAAAGAGGAAGCCCTCTAATCTGAATTTAAATTTCAGTTTCAAATCCCAACTTCCTCAATTTGCAGATTTGGTTCCTCAAATGTGTTCTCCAAATTTGAATTAGCAGACATGCCAAAATTCAGAGATATTGGAGTTGGTTTGCTATGTTTTTGGAACAATGCAAATGAATAATTCAATTCCAATTCAAATTCAAATAACCAAACTACATTCAAACTCCACACCAGATTTCAAATCATTTGAATTCAACATTTCAACCATGACTTTGAGGTGAAGTAAAGCGATCAAATTTGAGTAGCTGTGGTAAAAAGATCTGTGGAAAATTTGATTAAGAAATGAGGGGGAGGGACCCCTTTGTCAGCCACACATTATTCACAACCGACTGTTTTTGCTGCCCTCGGGTGATCAGCGCGCGCCACGGAGCTGCTTGCCTCGCTTGCTCCCGACGTCATCTCGTGCGCGTGGGTGATCAATGCGGCAGCCCGAGTGCTCTTCTTCTCTCCTCCACGTTACACCGAAGCAACCTCAGCCTCGCTCGAGCGTGCGACTGAAAACAACCCAGCCGCGCCATTGCTCTCGGTCCCTTGTTGTCGATCGACTTCTCGCCGGGTTAGCGCCTAGCTGAGCCACCCACAAATTCCGCCAACGCCCCCTCGACGTTTTCCACCATTCCCCAGCCCGTGGCCGGGCGTCTACACCGGTGCCGAGCTGTTCTGCTCTGAGGAAAACAGAGCACAATGCCACACCGTCGACCAGCCGCCTCCGACGCGTTCACGCTCAACCAACCGGCGTCCTAGGTGCGTTATCGACCACTTCTTGCTGTCCTCCCAGTTTGGAGCTAGGTTGTAGCTTAGGTCGGCCGGAATTTGAAGTTTGTCGCCAGCAGTTTCTTTGAACCGAGGTGAAGGAAACGAGAAATTCCTCGGCCATGTGGAGTTAGGGTTCACCAGAGGCTAGGCATAGGTTCTCCAAACCATAGTGAAAATTCTCGAGCAAATGGCAACAAAACCGTGAAGATTCCGAAGGGTTCTCAGTGTTTTCCCTCCCGACAGCGCAAAACCACTTCGGTCGCACGGTGAGCTTATGCTTCTGGCCGTTTTCTGAGGGATCACAGTTGTGTTCCGGGTTCCCCATGTCACGGTGGTGCTGTAGGACCAAACCGTGGCCGGTTTCTAGGCTCACCGAAGGAGTACCATGTCGCCGGAGTCACCAAAGTCGCTGCCACCGTCGCACGCCCATCTCCAGCCATCGTCGGTGAGGGGTAAGACCGGTAGCATGTTTCCCGTGTGGAAATAGGCAGTAGCGGCGAGTTTGGCGAAGGTTGGGGCACGGGAACATCGTTCCGCGCGAGCTCTCCGGCGAGGGCAGCCGTGGGGAGGCGCGCTGGCGCGAGGTAGAAGGTGAGGGAGGCGTGGGCCATCTGTCAGTGACTCAGATCCGGCGCAGGATCGGGGTGCGGCATGGGATCGGCTGTGGCTGTGCGGGTTTACTCCATAGACCCCGGTGTTGCCGCAATTCCACTGGTCCTTTTTAAAACAATGGGCCCGGTCACAATTATTTGATGTTTCTGTTAAGCAAATAATTCCAGAAATTACCTAATCTTTGCAAGCCCATAACTTTGTGTATAAAACTCCAAAAAGGTTGAGACCAATTTTGTTGGAATCCTCATGAGGAGTACTTCACAGAGGAACAAATTGCTTGCTATAAAAATGCCCAGGAATTTCTCTAGAATTGTTTTTAGCAAATCTTTTAGAGATTTATTTCAGGAGCAATTCTTTATGAAACATTCCCAAATTTGGGCAGCTAATCCTTTGCATAGTTATTGATCTCCATAAAAAATTTGAGCTTCATTGGAGTATATGTGCTAGGATAAATTACCTTCCAAAGTTCAGCCTTCAATTGCAAATTCAAATTCTAAACAGAAACTTTTCAGAACTCCTGTCCAACTTCAAAAAAATTCATACCTTCCTGTTGGTAGCTCCAAAAATGGTGAAACAAATTTTGTTAGAACCATGGAGACTTTCCCTAATTAGATCTTTCACTGTTAGACATGTTAAAGCTTCTGATTTGGGCTCAAGATTCAGAGAAGCCTTGTACTTGTGGGAGTTTTGGAGACCACAAGGTGCAATGAAATTTCTCCCAATTTTGCTCAGATCATCCTTAGGCCTAATTTGGCAGCAAGGAGAGGGTAACCCAGGTAATGAAATCCCTATGTATGTATCCCCTGTCCCTTGTCTTCCACAGGGTGTATCCTCCACCTGGGTGATTATTCATTTGGCAGGTCTGGGAAGATAATATCAGGGATTTTTAAAAAAACGAAAAAATGGTAAAAATATTTAGAGAATTCGAAAAGCACTTGAAAATTCATAAAAAAACTAAAAACTAAAACACAGAAAAAACTATAACATGAAAGACTTTTAACAGGAGCCATGAACCATATAATATCTACAAATTCAAGTTCCATCATTAATACAATGTCATGAAAATCATTTGTACATTATTAAAAGTATCCTACAATAATTAAATAATGGACCAACATTTCTCCATAGAAACATGTTGGTTCTTTCCAGCATTTGTTAAGTTGCAACCGACCATGACAAAAACATGTGGATGGTCCAAGATCAGCTTCCAACTGTAAGCAGGTATTTGTTTGTTCGCAGGAGCTGCAAAAATGGGCACATAGATCAAAACAATCATAAAGTGTACCAGATTAATTCTTCAACAATGGCACACCCGTTTAGATTAATGTTAACTAAAAGATTGCTAGCTCCATAACGTTAACTGACTTTCGACACAATCCATAGCTTAATGGAAACAATGAAAGATTGTCAGCTCAACAGATATTCTGCCAAACTGAAAACTGAAAATGGCTAGAATCAAAGTAAACTGAATAGCCACAAAAAAAGAAAGAGGTACAATATTGTTTTGAAAACCATAGAACATATCGCAACAAAGATTGAAATGAAGAACAAGAAGTCAAGACACCAACTCATAGAACATATTCCACATGATAGGCAGAAGCTACATCATATGATATATTATAGACGAAATAGAAGACCAAACATAGAAAGGTCTACTAGATGCAAGAAAAAACGTATGGAGCACAACTGCACATGTAACCAAAAACACAAAGGAACTCATAAATACTCAAGATGTGTGGATCTGCTCTATTACCAAAAGAGCACTCACAAATACTTAGGTGAGTGCAACCATGGGCAGTGATGATGGTATATTCCCGTCAGACTTGTTAGTTGCTATATTTCTGCAAATATGTGCACCGTTGATTCTTAAAGTATTTAATCCAGCTAAAATAGTTAATGAAGAAACAACAATAGGGACATACAAGTATTATAAAATTGGCGGCAATGCGAATGGTATTTGGCCATCAATGTTATTGAAGCTTATATCTCTGTCATCACACATGCACAAGTCAACTTGAATCAAGAATAATTTAATCATAATCAGCTAATAGATACCAACAATTTAGTAATCAAAGGCTCACAACAGCTTTCTTAAGGACAAGACCTTAAGCAGCTCGGGGCCAAGTCGTCCTCCAACTCCAGCAAGATGCGAGCAGCTCCAAGGGGCCGAGCGCGGTGCCGCAAAGTCAGGGGGGGAGGGAGCAGCGCACGCGAGTGTGGCAGCGCGAAGTCGGGAGGGAGCGGGCGAGCAGCGCATGTGAGCGCCTCGGCACGAAGTCGGGAGGCAGCGGGCGAGCAGCGCATGCGAGCGCGGCGGCACTAAGTCGGGAGGGGGCGGGGCACGACGTGGGGGAGGCGAGTCAGCGCGCCGACGTGAAGTCGGGTTGGAGAGACGCGAGCGGCAGTGGGGTGACTGGGGGAGGCGAGGGTGCCAGGGTTTTCCTGCCCGACCTCGTGAGGCCAGGGTGGAAAGCCCGATGCTCCCCCATGGATCAGGCCGGTATATTGGGCTGCCAAGTACACTTGCAGGGAATTTTGGCCCGTGGGTTTTTTGGCTCCGGATTTGACCAGGATCCCTCTGGGATTCTGAGCTACTAAAGAGGCCCTTGGAGAGCCTAGTATCCACTGGAAAAATCCCAAAGCCAATTAAGGAACCTAAATAGCAGTACCTATACATAGAAGTGTACTTCTTATATAACACTTACACTTATGCATATATTTTGTTACATTTCATATAGTGACCGAAGTTGAGGATACGCCGGAGCCATTGGACGTCCTCCCACCAGACGCTAACTTCTCCTTTGACTCGCAACCAGGAAGCCCTGTTTTGCATTTAAGTACTTTGCAAAGTTTTTATTTGTATCACTTAGGGTGTAATGCTTGCATTAGAGTTAGGGTGATTGAAATCCCACTTGCATAACCTTTAAATCCTATGAAGGATTGGGTAGTTTACAAACTCAACAAGTAGAGAATGACATGCTAATGGTCTTAGTATCTCGGTAGAAGTCGAGTGGTTGGAATCTACTCGCGAGATAGGTAATTATTCACACGGTATGGAAAGAGGTAGAGAATGGCGTAAGTTGTGAAACTGAGACCTAGCAGGGGGGATAGGATGCAGTGAGCGGAGGTCTCACGTGCGTAGCCCTGTTGGTGTCGATTGAGGACCGAGCCGTGTGCGGCCCTGCTGGACAAGTATCGAATAGTACCGGATGCATACTGGCATATGGGAACCAGAAAATCGATGTAATTGGTTAACCTGTGCCGAGGCTTACCCAACCGTTTTATAGGAGTGGGTTGAGGGTAGCAAGGTGTAAATGTGCCAGTGTGCACAGACACGCTCCACGCAGGGACCTCCTTCCCATTACGGATGGACCGGTTCGGCATTTGGGTTGCCTTTGAAATATTGTTGCATACAACAAAGTAGGAAGGTGTGAAGCACCACACTTCTGAAAGTGGGTGTATGTGACATGTTATCCGGATATCTCCTGATTGCAATCACCATCCCTCGCGGTTATTTAAGTACCGCTTGTTCATTGCGCTGTGACGTAGTAAGAAGTGAAATAAGCCAGATGAATATGCTGCATTGAACTATTAATGTCTTGAAACCTTGTATGCTGTAGTTGTAGAGCCAATTAAGTTTATCTTCCACTTTGGGCATCACCACATCGGAGGAAAGCGTCTCTTGTTTGATTGTGGACTTCCGATGTGAGGGCTGCCAAAGGCACATGAAACTGTTGCTATAAAACTGAATGTAAGGATCAATATGTAGGCGTGTCTTTATTGCAAAGTCTTTTTCCTATATTACACATCCCTGCAAGTAGAGTTCCATGACTAGTGTTGTCAGTTAAGCCTTGCTGAGCCATCGTACTGACGGTTGCAATATTTGAGCTGTGTGCAGGTGAGAGTTATGAGGAAGGTTTCGAGGACGAGGCGATGCCCCCGTCGGGGTACACGGCCGAGCTGGAGCCCTACACTCCGTCGTGATCTCCGGTTCTATGTTGCTAGTGTGTAGTGTCCCCGGGCTGGACGGTTGCACTTTTGCTTAGTTAGGATGAGACACTATCTATGTATAAGACTTCCGCTGTATAATTAAGTTTTGTAAAAAGACTTCCGCTGTTCACTACAGGGATATGACGGACTTACGACGGATAAGGCCATCGTAATTAAGTCATAAACCGTCGTAAGTTATCTACTTACGATGGTATTTCGTTACTTACGACGGTATAAAGCCGAGGTAATTATTATGTCGTAAATAAGCTAACTTACGATGGCTACCGTCGTAAATAAAGTAACTTACGACGGCGTCGCGCATCCGTCGTAAGTAACGGCCCAGGCCACGTGGTGGCCCAAGGCACGTTACTTACGACGGTTCTGGTGACCGTCGTAAGTAACAGAGGCTTACTTACGACTGTTTTACTGACCGCCATCCCGAGATCGGACTCGAGGGATGGTAAGACCCGAGCGTCGTAAGTAGCAGAAGTTAACTTACGACGGCTTCTGGGCAGTAGCCGTCGTAAGTTATGTTTGTAATTTTTTTTTAAAAAACAGAAACGCACTAACCTGGCTCGATGCCCAGCACACAGAACAAACAGTTACAAAACAGAGTAAACACTCATAAAACAGTTCACACAACAGTTCATATGCATCACACACAACAGAAACGACAAACAGGCTACACACTACCCCCTCGACTATCTCCGGAGCCGAAGAAATCATCTCCACGCGTCTCTCTTGGAACCGGTAGCTGTGGTGATGGAGTAGAGGCCTCCGTCGCCGAGCCCTAGAAAACACATGAGTAGTTACGACAGTTTGGATTCAGATATCAATGTCTTTCTCTTTTTTCTCACTCTCTTCCTCTCTCTATACTTTTCATCATCTCTCTCACTCTGTTCCTCTATCTCTGTACTATTCATCCCCTCTTTATGTCAGTCTCACTCACACCCTCTCTCACACTCTCTCTCTCCCTCTATTGCAACACTCCATCTCTCCATCTCACTTTCACTCTCTCTCTCTCGCACTCCCTCTCTCCCTTCTGTACCACTCTACATCTCCCTCTCTCCTTACGTTAGATGAAAAATACAATATTAAAGAGTTTATTACCTGTACCGCAGGCACCTGGGCTGTGGGCTCCTGTGACGGGGTCACCTGTGGTGGCTGCCACGCAGGAATCACGATTTGTTGGTCGTTCTGTTGAGTTAAGGCCTATAATTGGAAAATATTAGAACATATGTATTACTGAAATGTTATGAAAGTAAACTACAGTAATTGAAATTACTTACCTCCATCGCTGCCTGCATCTGGGCCATGTAGTTAGCTTGGTACTCCTTGATGGCCCTCGTCCTGTCGAGCTCCTCCTGGGTCCGTGTCAGCCTCTCCTGCATGGCACGGAACTCCATGTCCCTCTACGAGAGACGGCCACTCGACGGCCCAACCGACGAAGTCCGCGTCGATGAAGTGCCTCTCGCAGGTCGCGCCGACCTCGAGTCAACAACTCCATCAAAAATGGCAAACCTACAAAAGAAAGAAAAATAATAAGTAAAAGAAGGAAGAGTGAAAAACCTAAATCAAAGAAACCAACTCACCGGCCATGGGCCTTCCCACCGCCGCTTGCATACACGGCTTGAGGGTCGATTGGCGCGTTTTCCCAATCGTACCCTTCACCATGTATTTTGACGACTTCCTGCCGGTACTTTTCCTAAAAAACATAGAAATGTTGTTAGTGTGTCAATAATAATATTAGTTATAATTAAATTGAATAATTCTGAAAACTTACCAATCGATCGGTCGCGACCTGACTGCACTGCCCCGGCTGCGATGGGTCACTTCCCCTATGACCTCTCTTCCAAACCTGGGTCACGCTAGGCTCCTGGCCGGTCTCTCGCTCCTGTAGATGCGCGTTAGTAGGATAAATATGTTATGAACACATAAACGAACTTATAATACACTTACCATGTGTTTAGCCAAACGCAGATGACCATCGGCACCATAGGTGTGCTTCCCGTCGGACCCTCAGCATCCTCGAGCCCTCATGGACTTAGCTTTGAAGTCATCGCCAGCCCAATACCGACAGAGAGCTCGGTATGCGTCGGGTTGACCCTCTAACCAGGAAATACTAACATGCACATATTTAGTATATCATTAACTTTTAACATAAGTAACTATTGAGTTTTTTTTAACAATTAGAACTTACCTCTGCGTATTGATCCTCTGTCAAGTACGTGTCGGAGTCCCTTCTAAAGAGACCCCGTTCCTGCTGCTGTTGATGCCGTTTCTGGTAGTCGTTAACGACCTGTATGCGGGCGTACGACAACGCCTACGTCACGAGCTTCTAAGCGTTTGTGTGGAACACGAGTGTCGCGTGCTCCATCATGCTCTCGCTCGTTTCCTCTAACTGGTACCTCAGCTTTAAGAAAACAAACATTTAATCAATATGCATTAAAAATATAAATGAGTTGAAGAATGTAAACATTTAAACTTACCATAAAATCATTCCACACGGCCCCCCTGAAGAGTGCCGTGCACCTCGTTCGAGACACGAGCGTAGTCGTCCCACGACAAAGCAGGGACACCATCGATGACACCGGGATAGTGCAAATGCACTAAAGCCGCGATGACACCGTTAACCTGCCTGTGGTGTCCCTGGCCCATGAACGAACAGTCGTACCAAGATCTGCAAAATTTGTTATCTGAGTAAGTATCTGTAGACATCATGAAATATGTACCAAGTATATGATTTTTTTACCTGTCTCCAACTGGACAAATAGTGACCCGCTCACGAGGAACTGGAGGAGGAGCTGCAAAGTGGGTCCTCCTCGTCCGTCGCCTCTGCGCGGGCACCACGTCTAGTGACCCGGAAGACTGGTCACCACTAGAGTCTGAAGGCTCCACGCTCGCCGGCTCCGAAGGTAGGGTAGCTGGCTCCGCGGGCTGGCTAGCCTATGGCGGCACCCTAACCTCTGACTCTGAATCTGACGACTGTGAGTCAGCCTGCAAAATGAAAGGATTGATAAGAATAGATTATTTAAAAGTGCAATTTAAAATAACGTGTTTGACAACTGAAATTTACCTATGCGCTGTAAGGCCAGAGCTCGGCCCGCAAAGTCTGGTAGGTGCCTCATCAGCTGAGAGCGTCTGCTCACACCTGACGAGCTACCTATGAAGAGGTCCCGTCGACTGAGGAAACCTCGTGCCCCCTTCTTCCCGCTCCCCTTTGATGACGACATCCTGTTGCAAGGAATAATTGATAAATATGCTAAGATAATATATACAAAATTCATGTTAAGTTAGTGAAGAAAACGTTACATCATCAATTTCAAAATTCATCAACGTCATGATCATGTACCCTACTCCTTAAACCAGACCATCGATCTTCTTTCATGAGCGTCTGAACTGGATTTCGTTTCTGTTTACGCATATCAGAAGTCTCGACATCTTGAGCGTCTCCAACTAAGTCATCGAGTCCTACACCAGGCTCGATGATAAACGAGTCTGGCAACACTTCTTCTTGGTAAACATCGTCAACCTCATCAGTATCATGGTAACCATCATCTCCTAGAGTGTATAACCGCTCACGAGAATTAACCTTATGTACAACCCACCAAGCTTTGAGTTTTTTGCATGGATAAGATAGATAATACACTTGCTCCACTTGGTGTGCAAGAACAATGAATCGTATCCTCGTAGCCATTCGTTGTGTTTGACTTCCACCATGCCCAAATTGGTTTAGTCGAGTTCCATGATTGATATCATACCAATCACAGTCAAAGAATACTGATCGAAGATCCTTATTCCCGACAAAAGCAAATTCAAGGATTTTATTAATGACTCCATAATAATTAGTTCCACGTCCTTGAGAGTCGACTGCCCTCGTCACAACTCCGGTATTAGATGTTGCCGCGAGAGGACGAAGAGATTCAAATTTAATTGTATGAAATCGGTAGACATTGACGTCATATCGACCGTAGCTCCTAACTTTAATCAATCCATAGGATAGTTGTCGCAAGTGTTCATGGACGTCGGCATCTTTCATGCACTGTTATAAGAAAACTTTGTAAATACTCGTAAGTTATAAGAATACTTTGTATATATTGCTAAGTTAACGAGAAAATGTTACATGATCTCGACACCAGGATAGGAAATTAGGTCCTCCGTTTATTCCTTCCCGTCACATCACTTCTACTTGTTTGCTCATAGGTTGATGCCTATGTGTCCAATTTTGCTTGTGAAATTCACTGTACGAAAAGAAAATTTTTTAGAATAGATGTGTTACAAAATACACCGATTAGTATAAATGTAAGACAAACACTTACTCAAAATATTTGTCCATCTCATCTATATTCACGTACATGTAAAAGAAAGCAGCACTCCTTTCTTCTGCGGTAGAGTTGTAGGAAGTGGAACTACCAACAGTAGTGCCTCTTGTTGCAAAAATAGAGAGATCGCTACAAGGAGGTTGCTCATCCACATTGTACCGCATTGCCGAAGTGTTGACGTTGTTTTCCTCTACAAAGTAAACACTTGAAAAGTATCCTACTTCTTTAAGAGTAAATGTTTCGGCGATGCATCCTTCTACCTTTGCCCTGTTACGAACCATTGGTTTCAGATATCTTAGTGCTCTTTCAATATTATACATCCACCTATATTGCACGGGACCTCCAACTTTAGCTTCAAATGGAAGATGGATGAGGAGATGTTGCATTGGATTGAAGAACCCTGGAGGAAAATTTTTTTCCATCTTACATAATAGTACCGGTATCTCCTTCTCAAATTTACAGATCATCTCTATCGGGATTTCTTTTGCACAGAGCTGTCTATAGAAGTGACTAAGCTCGGCTAGCACCTTCCACACCGCATCATCAAAATAGCCCCGAAACATAACAGGTAGAAGTCTTTCCATAATTATGTGATAATCATGACTCTTCAACCCTGTCAGCTTTCCCGTTTTGATATTCATGGCTCGTTTCAGACTAGCTGCGTAACCATCTGGGAATTTCAAAATTTTCAACCATTTGAGTACTTCATTCTTTTCTTTAGGTCGAAGACAGAAAAAAGCACGTGGTTTAGCAACACTTTCAGAGAGCTCAAGAGTTGGACGGTTACAAAGCTCTGCCAGGTCCTTTCGAGCCTTTATATTGTCTTTCGTTTTGCTCGTCATGTCCATGCATGTGCTTATAATACATTCGATCATATTACGCTCTTGATGCATTACATCAACGTTATGCATTAGTATCAACGACTTCACATATGGTAGCTCCCATAGTCCACATATATGAGTCCAATTGTGATCCTCTCCGTAACTGATAAAATATCCAGGACGTCCTTTATCTGGCACCAGTTTGTCCAGCATATCAGATATTTCAGATCCGTTTAGACGTTTCGGTGGTCTTTTAGTGACAACGGTGTCCTTTTTAAAGACATTCCTCTATTGCCTAAACATGTTATTTGGAGGCAGCCAACGTCTGTGACAATCGAAGTAGCATATCTTTCCTCCATGAGTAAGTCAAAAACAGTCCATGTCAGAATCACATAATGGACACGACAAACGACAGTGAGTGCTCCATCCAGAAAACGTATCGTATGCCGGGAAATCATGGACGGACCACAAATAAGCAGCTCGAAGGTTGAATTTCTGCTATTTGTAACAGTCGTACGCTTCGACTCCTGTCCACAACATTTTCAATTCTTCGATCAGCGGTTTCAACATCACGTTGAGACGTGGCCCAAGATGATCCGGCCCAGGTATAATGAGGCTAAGGAACATGAACTCGTACTTCATGCAAAGAGCTGGTGGTAGGTTGTGCGGAATGACAAAGACGGGCCAACAGGAGTATGGTGTGGCGTTTGTACTGAACGGCGAGAATCCATCTATCGCCAACCCGATGCGAACATTTCTCGCATCACGACTGAAGCCTGGATCGAACCGGTCAAGCGTCTTCCATGCCTCACCGTCGGCCGGGTGTATCATGACTGCATTGTTCTCACATACACCTTCCTTGTGCCATCCCATGTGTCTGGCCGTTCTTTTTGATAGAAACAACCGCTTCAACCGAGGTGTCACGGGTAAGTAACGAAGTTTCTTACATGCGACTTCTGTCATCTCACTATCACCATCATTATTAACAACTTTGACAAACCTTGATTCACCACATTTTAAGCATTTCTTCTCTTTTGCATGCTCTTTCAAGAAAAGCATGCAATTATCTGGACACACATCAATCTTCTCATATTTCATACCAAGACCGGAAAGCAATTTCTTCGCTGATACATATCTTTAGGTACTTTATGAGGCTGTGGAAGGATGTCGCTGATCAATTTGATGAGGTCGTTGTAGCAGTTATTAGAAAAGAAGTACTTAGAGTTAATTGCCATAAGTCTAGTCATGAAAGTGAGGAGTGTCACTTCAGTGTGTTTATGCAGCTGCTCTTCTGAAGCTCTGAGAAGCTTGAAGAACGCCTCAACCCCCGTTGTAGGAGGATCCTCCATAAACTCTGGTTGTATATCTTCAAGCATCTCATCCATCCTATCAACCCCCGTGTTATCATCATTTTCCTCTTCCACTTCTTGTACAGTTTCAGAAGGTATCTCGCCGTGGAAGGTCCACACCTCATAATGTGGCATCTAACCATTTCGACACAAGTGTATCGAGACCGTCATTTTGTCCAAAAACTTGGTATTCCGACATTTCGTACATGGGCACCGCACCTTATCGATCATTGACAATGAAAAAGCTCGATCTACAAAAGCATCTGTCTTGGCGATCCACTCATCCGAGTGACCACCAGAACTGTTCTTCCAATCGGTATACATCCAACAACGGTCCTCACCCATGTTTGAATCTGCAGTATAATGTCAAGGAAATTATAGTTACTTTATAATTTATTTATGTCAAGGCCCTACATCTATTGGAAAGGATAGGTCCTAAACCCACCCAAGAGTGACCGAGCGGAGTGTGCTCATGAAGAGGCGCGTGGTCTGGATCTGAACGAAATTTCGGCAGCATAACCCCGCTGTTCTCCACTGCACGCCCGAAAATGGTGCAGCAGAGAACAACAGGGTTATGCCGTCGAAATCTCGTATAGATCTAAACCCGCTTCTCATCACAAGACACGCCCCCTCGGTCACTCCAAGGCTGTCCAAAAAGGGACAATTCCAAACCTACACGCCTCACATGCGTAGCACATGTGAGACGGGCCGGTTCGAAATGGGTGACGCATGTTGTATAGGTTTACGTCAATCTTTCATTTTTGAGTCATTTAAAAGATAGAGAGGAAAGAACGAGAGAGAAGGAAAGAATGAGAGAGAGACAAAGAAGTGGGTTAGCCGTCCTAAGTTATACCCCGCTGGGGCCTGCCATTATCTTACGACGCCTTTAGGATTAGCTGTCGTACGTTATGCCCCGTCGTAAGTGGGTCAAAGATGAAACCGCCCCGTCGGGGCCTGCCGTCCATGCGCGGGAGCTTGCCGTCCTCCGTGCCTGTCTCGACTTACATTACCACTAAATGGGCCGTGATAGACCCTAAATGGGTCGTGTCAGGCCGGACCGGGCTGAAACTCATTTATTTACATATTGTAACTAATCACGCAATCAATCAAAGTATTAATTAAACAATAATCAATTACAATACTAATTAAACAATTAATCAACTAAGATCAAATCAAACATGTAATCAACTAATTCAACAATTTAAACAACTAATTATTCTATTAATCAAATAACCAACAATTCAACAAATAATCAACAAATAAATTAACAACTAATCAGCAATAAAACAACTAATTACTCAACAAAGGGAAAGCTACCATAATTCAACAAGAAAACAGCTAATTACTAGCTAATTCAACTAACGATTCTTTCTCTCTGTCTCTTTCTCCACATACACACATACACGTAAAAAAACTAATTACCACCTAATTCAACAATACACATGTATGTCATGAACATAATAATCAATTTAACAGGAGGAACATCAATTTAACACGTGGACGTTGGAGGCATACCTTGGCTCGACGACGGCGTCGGGGAGGCGGCGCGGCGACAGCGTCGGAAGGCGGCGCCCACGGTGTCGGGTCACGGCGCCCACGGTGTCGGGAGGCAGCACGGCGAGCACAGGCCGGGCGGCGCGGCGAGCAGGGGCTCCAGGCGGCGCGGCGAGCAGGGGCCGGATGAGGCGGGGCCGGGCGGCGCAGCAGGGCGGGGCTCGGGGCGGGGCGCGGCGAGCGGCGGCGGCCGAGGCGCGGACGGGGCTCGGCGCGAGCAGGGGCGGCCGGGCGGGGCTTGGGGCGGGATGGCGGGGGCTGCGGCAGGGCGGGGCGGGGCGGTCGCGCTGCGGCGGGGCGGCCACGCTGCGGCAGGGCAGGACTCTGGACGGTGGTGCGCGGCGGCAGGGCAGAGCGTGGAGGTGGAGACGGCGCGGCTCGGCGAGGTCGAGGCGGAGTGGTACCGCGGCAGTCGGCGGGTCGCGCGTGTGAGTGGGCCGCACGCGCGGCCCGTGAGATGTAGGGTTATGTTCTTTATTTACGACAGCTTCTTTACTTACGACAGTTTATGTTTTAGCTGTCGTAAATGGTACTTAAATTCCGTCGGTCCTTTTATTTACGACGGATGAGAGCCAGCAACCAACTTACGACGGCTATCACGCGCCGTCATAAGTACGTTAATTTACGACGGCTGACCCACGTAAATAAATTCAGCCATCGTAAAATGCTGATTTTCCTGTAGTGAGGCGCCGCGGCTGCGGCTGGCGGCCGGCGTTGGAGGAACCGGCGGCGGGCGGCGGTGGAGGTGGCGGCGGAGGTCAGCTCGGGGCAGGGTTGAGAGTCTGGCTCAGGCCCGGGCTGAGCAGCCCAAGTGCCCACGACCGTCGGATCTAATCCGACGATCCATGCGTTCTATGAGGGTCATGAAAAACGGCCCTCAACCCTAATACACTCATTTTCATCCCCCTCCCTCTCTCCTCTCCAGATCACAGGAGGCGGCGGCGCGAGGAATCGGCAGCGTGAGGCATTGGCGGTGGCAGCGCGAGGGGCCGGCGGCGCCTTGCAGCGACGGCGGCGGGCAGAGGCGGCGACGGCATCGGCGACGCTCGGCCAGGCGAGGCGAGCCGCCCTGGCATCCCCCCGCCACCGACTGGACGCCTAGGCGTCGGTACGCTGTTGGCGACGGCGGGTGCTGGTGGCAGCGGCGCCGGGGGTAAAGAAAAAACAATGTGCTTAAACAACTAATCAATCAATTAACTAAATTAAATTACTAAAATCAGAAACAATTACTAATTTAAACAAAATAATTAACAATTAAACTAATTATCTACTAAATACATACAAATTGATTAAGTATTTAAAATTTTATCTAATCTAACTAACAACTAATTACAAAAACTAAAAAAAATTACTTGATTCGATCTGGCGACGACGGCGATGGCTGCGGTGATGGAGGCGGCGGCGGTCCGCGGAAGCAGGGGGTGGGGGCCGTGGCCGGCAGCAGCGAGGTTGGGGCCAGAGGCAGCGAGGTAGAGGCCGGTGGGGCTCCGTAGGCAGCAGGTGGTGAGGCCAGGGCCCGTGGGGATCGATCGGGAGCAGGCGGCGACCTCCGGGGCCGCGGGCTACGAGATCCAGGGCGGCGCCGCCGCCTGCGGGGGCCGAGGGCGCCGGCGGCGGGGGCGGCGAGGAACGATGGTGGCGGGCAGGGGCGGCGGTGGGTGGCGGCGCGAGGAAGAACGGTTGATCGGCCTCAGGCGGAGGAAAGAGAGGCGCTGGGGCTCGGGCCGTGGTATAAGACCCCTATTTACGACAGCCTGGACACGGGCCGTCGTAAGTAAGCCTGGCCGTCGTAAATAACAGCTAACTTACGACGGTCACGATCTGGCCGTTGTAAATAACATTATTTACAACGGCCAAGCCTGTAACCGTCGTAAATAAACTTAGCCGTTGTAAATTTAGCCTTTTCCTGTAGTGACTTATGACGGCGTCCGTTGGCCGTCGTAAGTAATCTAATTTACGACGGCCGACCCTTGTAAATAATACCGGCCGTCGTAAAATGTCGATTTTCCTGTAGTGGTTTTTATATCAAATAAAAGTTTGTATGTTGTTCATATTCTTTTCCTGTGTGCTGTTGGGTGCCGCATCGCACGGCACCACCCTCTACGATCTAGGAGTGGGTGAAACACGGGGTGGTCCCCACACGAGGATGGCTGTAGCGTGCTGTCGACAGCAAGCTGCTTTGGGTTCCGCCGGTTAGCTTCGGACGTGCGGCGCTGCTACTCAATTGGTGGCTAACAGCAGCTCACAAGGTCAAAGTGATGGTGATAGCACGGTAGATCACGAGATGGCGATCGTTTTTTCTGTGGAGGGCTCGCTCAACCGGAGTGTGGTGGCGGTGTACGATCAGCGACGCCGAGAGCGAGATGGCGGTGACGTTTTTGGCTTTGAGCTGCTCGGGGAAGGATATCGACGCCGAACGGCGGCTCCAGCGGGACGTGGGCGAAGCAGCTGCTGGCTCTGAGGCCTTGGCGTGGCGGCGACCGCGGCTGCAGCCCGAGAACCTGAGTAGTTCTGTTCTTCAGTCGGTTGGCTCAATGAGGGACTGACAAGTGGGCCCCACCCCTAGTTTAACCCCTGAAATTTAATTTTCCGCACTGCTCTAAACAGTAGAGACACTAATACCCTTGGTGAGTTGATCAAACATCAAAATGGCCAATCAAATTTGAATAATTCAAAGTGGAATTTGACTTCATCAAATTTGCAGCAGAGGTTTAGTTGAAATTCAAACTTGATTTGAATTTTGCCAAAATAGCTCATGTTAAGATTAACTCCAAATGGAGTGAAAATTGGTGTGTGAGCTCACAAAAATGTGCTGACTGTGAATACAAATCCCACTTTTGAATTCATTGGATGAAAGGAGTTTGAATTTGAATTCGAGTTCAAACTAGCCTCTTTCTAATTATACCCGAAAATACCTCGAAAAGGTTTTGGATTTGGGTGAAATTTGGCATGAGCATTCGTAGCAAAGTGTAAAAGTTTTTCATACGCTCATCCCCTATATGATGCATGTGGGAAGTACCACTTTTGCATTTTGTGAGTTTATCCCCTAATGACCATGTTGATTGTGTTTACTTACTCTTCAAATGTGTTCATAAGTTTTCCTCAAATGAGGTGTATGTGGTGTGATGAACACTTTGAATGTGTGCAAAAACGTAGGACTTACACACCTCCTCGAGTGGATATGGCTACGCTAAATGTTAGTAGGAAAGGTCTGGTAGAAGTTGAGTAGTTGGAATCTACTCGTGAGTTTAGGGCTTAGATTATTCGGAGTGGGTCAAGAATAGATACATTGAAGACAGTTCACAGGTAAGAAATGGAGACTGGGCAGGGAGGTTTAGATGCAGCAGGCTGTGGACCGTGCATGCATAGCCCTGCCTGTGTCGGTTAAGGCCCGTCCGTACTTGGCCCTATTGGACAAGTTTGAGTTGTGTACCGGGCGCATACTGGCTATATAGGACCTAGGAAACTGATGTACCTTGTGAGATCCACTTTGGAACTTTTCTAACGTATTAGGCTTTCAGCGTCAGGATAGCAGGAGGTAACTCGCTCAAGAACATATCACTGCGGGTATGTACCTTGAGGGAGCTTGCTATTCAGGGCAGTTAGACTGCGTCCTGTGTGGAAGAACTTGGGAAAGGTGGCTGCGTACAACATCAGTCGAGGTTGCTGCCGGCAACTCGGAGTATGGGTGTATGTGTCGTGTAGTCCGGACATGTACTGATTCGAATCACCGTCGCTCGTGGTCATATGAGCATACTTGCCCACTGCGTCTTGACGTAGCAAGAACTGAACTGGTTTCCTTTTGAATATTGATAAGTATTATGCTTTAACTTTTAATGGAACCATGCTTGCTGTAGAGATAGTGCTAATTAAAGTTTACTTCACTTTGTGCAAGAAGCATCGCAACAAAGCGTTTCTTGTTTGATTGTGGAGTTGCGATGCTGTTCGGCTCAAGGTCTTTAAAATGAGACTTAAAATCTAAAAGTGAAGGATCAACTGTAGGCGAGTCCTTTATGCAAAGTTAGCTAACCATTTCAATCCATCGTGCATGTAGAATTTCTTGTTTAGGAGAGACGGATCAGTCTTGCTGAGCCTATGTGCTCACACTTGCTATATGAGTAGTTTTGCAGGTTAACATCGACGCTTATGAGAAGGTTGTCCGGCGTAGCTATTTGATGTAAATTATTTACAAAGAAACTTGTAAGCTTCCGCTTTTGATTTATGTACACATGTTTTCCTTATATGTGTGCTGTTGGGTGCCGCATAACACGGCACCACCCAATGTGATTCCAGGGCAAGTGGCACGGCCCCATGAATGAACGGGTGGCCGGGTCCCTCTCAGGTGGTGAATCGACTCGATATACACCTGCAGGGATACCCGAATAGCACGTTACGTACGCCCATCCTTGGAGCTGCAACGGCATGCTCCACCGATGTCGTACGGGACAACCATTCACCAAATAGCCCAAACGTCAAACCGGTCGCACCAAAACGAGCAGGAGGTTTCCTACAGGGAGCATCTCTCTATGCCCGTTAGTGGATTTCCTCATTGCCGCCCTAAGCCTACACCTATAAATCGGTGCGTTATGCCTCGACACCCGGAGGTATAGTACATCAGTTTATCGGACCCCATATATCCAATATGCCTTCGGTACATTCAAACTTGTTCAGCGGGGCCACACACGGATTGGTCCTTAATCGACACGGGCAGGGCTACGCGCACAAGACTTCCTCTTGCTGCGTCCTACGCCCCTGCCTATTCTCATTTTTCTTACTAGAGTTATGTCACATCTCGAACCAATCCCATATGTGGTGAATCCTATACTCGCAAGGATATTAAAATAACATCCTGGCAAAATTTGAGAATTTTCCATAAAGTGGATTTCTAGTTAAAATTCCCAACAGATTAAATTTTAGAGAATTAATTATGGAAAAAGAATGTGTTTCAAAGGATGAAACTTCTTTTTATGGAAAGTACTCAGAGAGCTGAATCCAACAAAATTTGGTTCAATAAACTTGGACAATTCTACACAATGTTCTGGATTTCTAAAGTTTGTGCTGAATTCTGATTTATTTTCCCACAGGAATTCTTTCCCGCGCCTAATCAGCTGCTGACAGCGGGCCCGTGGTTTAATTTAAACAAAACCCGCCACCGCGCGCGCTCCGATCAGTGACTGACACTTGGGACCCCTACCCTTCGTCTACCTCCTGACTCCGCCGCCCCGAACCGCCGGAGCTCCGACGAGGTCGGCGTTCCCGGTCAACCAGCTCGCCGGCGACTGCGAAACTCGCTGCCCCCACCTAGTTATAGATGCTGAACACTCTGGACATGTCGTTGCTGACGGCTAACCGCCGTAGCTCACCAGCGACGAGCGCTATGTCACTGCACCTCATTGGCGACATGTTCTGGTCCTTCCGGTCACCCTCTCCGTGTGCTAATCGCGTCATCACATTCAGGGCAACCTTGGGAAGCTCGGCATGGACTCGGCTTGGACCCGAAAGGCTGGAAACCGGGACCTCACCATTGACCCCCTCTTCTGCTGAATTGCTCCGCGATGAACCTAGGCTTCCGGCGGGTTCTTCTTGCCGGTTTTCGGTCGAGGAGGGGCGCAAGAATCTCTAGAAGCAATTTCTAAACCATGTTTGGCTTTCCCCGTGATGATCAGTTAAAATTTCTCATAGACCTAATCGGGTCCCGAAAAGAGCTCCTGATGCTAAACTGTGAAATTCTTTGCATCTGAGGGACGAACCAAGAAACGGGTTGCACGGTGAGCTCGAGGACAAGCTAGTGCACAACTTTGCTATGGACGTTGAGAGCGGAGACCGTCGGGTTTGAGCGTTCCACAGCGGTGATGGTCGAGCGGCTGTGCGGTAAGTTTTGGGTGTGCGCGAAAAAGACGCCCGCCGGCCGACTCAGCTCTTTTTATAGCAAAAAGAATTGGATTTGCATGGAAGTTGGCATGAGAAATTCTAGGAGGTAATTGTGAGCTCAGACCTTCATGTTTACATGTTGGAAATCCATCTTTTGGATCTTTGTGAGTTCATATTCTAATCATCTATTCATGGTGGTTACTTACTCTTCAAATGTGTTCATAAAATCACCACAATATGAGCTGTGATGTGTGTGATGTGATGAAAACTTTAGCAAGTGAAATCTTGCGCCTTTACATCATGTACCCTAATACGAATTCTTAGCAAATGGTTTTCGAATTTCATCCACTTTGCAGAGAGGATATTTGCTACAAGTGGGACCTATTGGTGAAGTCAACTTCATATTTGCTGACGGTGGATGCATGGTTTAGAATTTGATTTGATTTACCTAATTTAGGTACCATTTGCTTTATTACACAAGAGAGTTTGAATTTTAAATAATATTTTTGAACTGAACAGCAGCTAGAAAGATTCTTACCGAAAGTGAAATTTCACACCCCCCCATAAAATGAATCTCGTCCCAAGATTCAAAAAAACGAGATCAAGCGGTAGAAAAGGAGTTACCAGATATGAGCGGACAGCAAGTCCGGATAGTTTGAACGGAAGTATTCTTTACTCTCCCATGTCAATTCCTCTGTGGTATGATAGCTCCATAACACCTTATAAAACAATAGCGTCGGATTCCTTGTCGACCGATACTTTTCATCAATATCCGGATTGGATACTCGGTATAGGAGAGATCCGGTTGCAATGTCTCGAGGTCCTCGGTGTGGAAAACAATGGTATGCTTGAGGCATTTCCGAAGCTGGGACACGTGAAATATGTCATGCACACCAGCGAGGTTTGTCGGTAGATCAAGCCGGTAGGTTACAGGTCCACACTTCTCCATGATAGCAAATGGACCGATAAACCTGGGAGCGAGCTTTCCTCTTACACCGAATCGGTGAACTCCCTTCATTGGAGATACACGGAGATATAAGTGCTCTCTGACATTGAAGTTCAGCGGTCGATGTCGCTGGTCCACGTAGCTCTTCTGTTGAGATTGAGCAGCCTTCCAATTTGCTTGTATGATCTGAACTTGTTCTTCGGCGATGTTGACAAGGTCAATCCCGAATGTCACCCTTTCACTGGATTCACACCAATTCAGCGGTGTGTGACATCCCCGGCCATAGAGAAACTCATATGGTGCCATCTTTATACTTGTTTGATAACTGTTGTTGTATGAGAATTCCGCCAGCGGTAAATGATCATCCCAATTTTTACTGTGGTGAATGGCACACACTCTCAACATATCCTCTAAGTCTTGTTTCACCCTCTCGGTTTGTCCATCGGTTTGAGGGTGATATGCGGAGCTTCTAATCAACTTTGTTCCCAAAGATGTGTGCAGCTGCTCCTCGAAAAGAGCAACGAACAGCGCACCTCGATCTGAAATTATTGTTCTTGGAACACCACGCAGGCATAAGATCCGCGCAATGAACTCCACATATTTCTCCGCATTGAACCAAACATTTACCGGTATGAAGTGTGCTGATTTGGTTAATCGGTCAACGATCGCACAAATCGAATCATGTTTCCGAGATGTGAGTGGTAGTCCAATGATGAAATCTATACTCACATCTTCCCACTTCCATGCCGGGATATTAAGGGGTTGCAGCAATCCAGGTTTCTTCATGTGATCGGCTTTCACTCTCCGACACGTATCTTTGGGGACCACCCCATGGTTCACCCACTCCAGGATCGCAGAGGATGGTGCCGTACGATGCGGCACCCAACAGCACACAAGAAAAGATTAAGAACAAACATACAAACTTTTATTTCACATATAACATAGCGGAAGTATTTTACAAAAGTAATGTACAGCGGAAGTCTTATTAATAGCTAAACTCTCAGCCTAGCTATGCAAAAGTGCAGCCGTCCAGTCCGGGGACGCTACACACTAGCAACATACAACCGGAGATCACGGCGGCGTGCATTGCTCCAGCTCGGCCGTGTACCCTGACGGGGGCATCGCCTCGTCCTCGGACCCCTCCTCATAACTCTCCCCTGCACACAGCTCAAATATTGCAAACGTGAGCACGATGGCTCAGCAAGGCTTAACCAATAGCCCTAATCATAAAACTCTACTGTAAGGGCCTAGGTTTTTGCACACATCCAAAGTGTTCATCACACCACACACACCTCATTTGAGGAAAACATAGGAACACCTTTGAAGAGCAAGTAACCACAACCAATATGGTCATTAGAGTATGAACTCACAAAATGCAAAAGTGGTATTTCCCACATGCATCATATAGGGGCTGAGCATACAAAAACTCCTACACCTTGCTAGGGATGCTTATGCCAAGTTTCACCGAAAGGTAAAACCTTTTTGAGATATTTTTGGGTATAACTCGAAAGAAGCTACTTTGAACTCAAATTCAAATTCAAGCTCTTTATATCCCATGAATTCAAAAGAGGGATTCATATTCACACTCAGCACATTTTTGTGGGATCACACACCAATTTTCACTCCATTAGGAGTTGATCTTGACATGAGCTAATTTAGCAAATTCAAATTCAATTTGAATTTCGAACTGCCTATGTGCTGTAAATATATTCAAACACCTCACAATTTGAATTCTATCAAGTTCAAATGGGCAGTTGGTAGATAATTCAAATTTCCAGGGGTACTATGGGCTCTACTGTTTAGAGCAGTGAGAAAAATTGAATTTAGGAGGTTAAAACTGGGAGTAGGGCCCGCAGGTCAGCCTCACAAGGCAGAGAACTGTTGAGGCACAGAGCACTCGGATTCTCGGGCCAGAGCTGCGGTCGCCACCGAGCTGAACGCCGCTGCCAGCTCCTGCTCAGCCTGCGCCGTACTCAGCTGACGTCTCCTCCCTCTTATCCCCGAAGCCGAGCCGGCCAGAGGCCGAGACGCTCGTGCAAGAAAACTTTGCCTCGCCGCCGCTCTCTTGGAGAACCGGCAACCACAGCTTCCCCACTCCCTCCAAGCTGCAAAACTGTACAAGAGACTCTCCTTCTCCTTTCCCGTCATAGGAACCAGCCAAATTCGGTTGCTCTCGCCCCACACCGAAAGTTTTTCTGGTGACCTAAGCTTTTCCGCACCTCGGGCTCCCGTGGACAGCCTAAACGGGAAAGTGTCACACCCAAGCTAAGGCATCCCCGGACGTGTTAGGGTCTCGTGTTGCTCACCCCCGAACCACAGCCCGAGTGGTTGATCACGGGCGACGAATTTCATTTTTCCCTTCCATTCGGCACAGACCGACCTTCGGGTGCGGATCCGCCAAATTCTCGTTCCATAGTCGTTTAGAGATCCTCAAACTGCACCTACACGAGCTAGGCTTGGTAGAGAGCAACTTTCCTTTGCAGTCCTAGCAAGAAAACCTTGGTAGATCGGCCATTTCTAGCTTTTCTACCGGCGCTAATGGCGGAAGCCGTCTGGCGCATGGTGAGAGCTCACCTAGGACCTTTTCCGAGCTGCCTTGAGTCCATGCCAATCTTCCCTAGGGTGCACTGATGCTCTACGACCGATCGCCCGATCTTTTGGGGTGCTAGGAAGCCCGGCCAATACGGCCAATGTTTTTCCGAAGCCGCCACTCGTCACCGGCTAGGTTCCGGTGGTTGTCATGTCGAGCTAAGTCCAGCACCGTGTTCCCCATGTGGGATTAGGCAGAGGCAGCAAAAATCATGGAGTTTGGCACACGGCAAAGCCCCTCCGGCGAGCACTCCGGCGAGGGGGGCGGCGGCTGAGCGCGGGAGGTAGACGAAGCTCCTGGTCCCATGTTCAGCAGCCGGCGATTTAAACCAGGGATCAGCTGTGGCACCGGATTTGCTCTGGCTGCACGCGAAGTACTCCGTAGCCCCATATGTCAGCCGCTGAGGAGTTGACACGTAGCCCCAGTCCAACGCGCAGCGATTTAAACTTTTCCCCGATTTTCAGATTTAGTTCAAACTTCAAACCCACATAACTTTGGCTAGAAAACTCCAAATCGAGTGAACCAAATTTTATTGGATTCAGTTATCTGAGTCTTTCCAATAAATAAAGTTTCACTTTATGAAAATCCTTATTTCTCTAGAAACAATTCTTCAAAATCTAAACTGTTTAGAATTTTAACTGGAGAACCCTTTGGAGGAAAATTCTGAAATTTGGCCAGGATGTTCACCATAATATCCTGGAGCTACTATAAAAAATTAAAATCCATTTTAGCTCATTTGATCCACCTAATGGTGTGATTTATAAAACTGTTCCAGAGAAAATGGAAAATGTCCAGAAACATTTTCAGAATTTCCCTGAAATTGTTTAGCTCATATCTTTAGCTAGGAACCTTCAAATTAAGTGAAACCAACTCCATTAGAACCCTCTGAAAATCTAGTTTTCAGAAAGTCATGGCTTGCTCCATGGAAATCCCTAGAACACCCTATGAGCTCCAATTAAGGCCAAGTACACAATTATTTGTGGAGGGCTCAAATGAGCGGTGTGTAAGGGCCTAAGTTTTTGCACACATTCAAAGTGTCCATAACACCACACACACCTCATTTGAGGAAACTTTATGAACACATTTGAAGAGCAAGTAAACACCATCAACATGGTCATTAGAGAATAAACTCACATAATGCAAAAGTGGCATTTCCCACATGCGTCATATAGGGGCTGGGCATATGAAAAACTCCTACACCTTGCTAGGAATGCTCATATAAAGGCCTCAGCTTTTTGACACATATTCAAAGTGTTCATCACCACCCACACGCCTCATTTGAAGAAAGTTGATAAACACAATTGAAGAGCAAGTAACCACCATCAACATGCTCTTTAGAGAATAAACTCACAAAATACAAAAGTGGCATTTCCCACATACATCATATAGGGGCTGGACATTTGGAAACCTCCTACACCTTGCTACGAATGTCCATGCCAAGTTTCACCCAAATTCAAAACCTTTTTGAAACCTTTTTGGGTATAGCTAGAAAGAGGGTGGTTTGAACTCAAATTAAAATTCAAACTGTTTTCATCCCATGAATTCAAAAGTGGGAGGCATATTCATACTCAGCACATTTTTGTGAGCTCACCCACCAATTTTCACTCCATTTGGAGTTGATCTTGACATGAGCTAGGTTTAGCAAATTCAAACTCTATTTGAATTACAAACTGAATATGTGCTGAAAATTTAGCCAAACCAAACCCAATTTGAATTCTAACCCATTCAAATGGATCAGGGGTAGATAATTCAAATCACCATGGGCATTGTGGGGATTACTGTTTACAACAATAAGAGGGAGTTAATCTCAGAGGTTAAAATGGAGGTGGGACCCACCTGTCATAGAGTGACTGGTCAAAACTTGCACCCGAAGCAGTGGACTTTGCCTCTGTCTGTTCAACGCCACCGAAGGCTGCTCGTGCGCCACCGAGGGGAGCCGGCGCCACCAGCTGCTTCACGCCTCCACGCGCTCCACTGAAGCGACCATCGCTCGCTTTCTTCTCCCATGCAAGCACCGAGCTCCTCTGCCTTCCGCCTCTCTGTTCGATCGAGAAACCGCGAAAACATCGCGCCCTCTCCTCCCCAGAGCGGCTAGGCAGCACCCTGAGGTCAACCTCAACTTCCCCGACGCCAAAAACCCAGAGCTCCGGCCTCCCTTGCCCGAGAACGATCGCCACAGCGGTGACCTAACCTCAGCTGAAGGTCGGGCGCTCGTGGACAGCGTTCCACAGGGGCTTTCACAGGCCAACAAGAGCGGCAACGGAAGCGCGCAGCCACCTTGCTGCTCTCCTCTAATTCTCGAAGCAAACCGTGAAGCATCCACCGTGAATTTCCAGATTTTGCTCCGGCGACCTCAACCCGAGCTTCCGGTATGGTTTCTTCGAATTTCTGCTCCCTGATCCTTCTTAGGTTATCAAATCTCGCACATAGACGCTGTACTAGCCGGTGATCATTTTCCTTTTAGCATCCGTTGCATGAAACCGGCTAGGAGTGACGGATTTTGAGCTCGATCAAAGGCGTTCATGGCGGGCACGATCGGTCGCACAGTGCCGACCAACTTGCCGCCATTTCTGAACACCTTTGAGGCCTTTTCGAGATTCTTAGAGGTGTACTGATGCTGTAGAGCCGTTTGTTCGAGGTCTTAGCGGGTTAGAACCCATGGCTGACGGTGCCGAACCTCAACCGAGGCCGCCGCACGTCGCCGGGGTATTTCCGGTCACCGCCAGCTCGAACTGACCCCACAGACGTGTTCCTCGACGTTGATAACCCCCTGGCGGTGAGTTTCAGACCGTGCGGTGGCCAGCAGCGGCAATACGGCGAGCTGCGGTTCTTCTCCGGCGAGGGGAGGCGGCGCGCGCGCGAGGGAGCGTTGGGAGGTAGAAGAAGCCTGGTGGCCCACGTGTCAGCGGCTCGGATTTTAAATCTGGGATCTGTCTGAGGCTCGGATCCGATGTGCTGGGGCGCAAAAATTCCGTGGACCCCGGTGTTCCATCGCCTCAGCGCCCAACACGTGTAACCGTGGTCCCACCGGTAGATTTGAACTTTTCCCGATTTTCAGGTTCCATTCAAACTTCAAACCCTCATAACTTTGGCTAGGAAACTCCAAATCGAGTGAACCAAAATTTGTTGGATTCATCTCTCTGAGTACTTTCTAGCAAATTAAGTTTCATTTCGTGAAAATCCTAATTTCTCCAGAATTAATTCTTCAAAATTTAAAATCTTCACAATTTTAACTGGAGAACCCTTTGGAGGAAAATTCTGAAATTTTGCTGGGATGTTCACCAAAATATCCCTGAGCTACCATAAAAATTTCAGATCAATTTGAGCTAATTTGATCCATCTAATGGTGTGATTAATAAAACTGTTCCAGAGAAAATAGAAAATGTCCCGAAACATTTTCAGAATTTCTCTGAAATTGTTTAGCTCATGTCTGTAGCTAGGAACTATCAAATTAAGTGAGACCAACTCCATTAGGACCCTCTGAAAATCTAGTTTCCAGAAAGTCATGGCTTGCTCCATGAAAATTCCTAGAAAACCCTACGAGCTTAATGTATAGGAGAGACAGGTCAGTCTTGCTGAGCCTTCGTGCTCACTGCTTGTGTTTGAGGCTTTTGCAGGGTTCTATGAGGAAGGGACTCCCGAGGAGGAGAACCCCAGGAGGAGAACCCCATCGAGTGGGAGTCGTGCACGCCGCCGTGTTAGTGTGCGTGCGTGCTAGCAAGGACACATTCACGGGCTGAATGTGAACTTGATGCGTAGTCTACGCCCGTGAGTGTAGACTGAACCAATTTTGTTGTAAAAATGTTCATAAACCCGTTTATGTAATAAAACTTTGCTTCCGCTTTGTACCTTTGATGTGTGTTATTCGGTGCTGTGCAACGCAGCACCCCTCAGCGTGATCCTGGCTCGACAAGACCGTGGGGTCGTGTCAGCTCATGCCAAATTTCACCCAAATCCAAAACCTTTTGAGGTATTTTTTGGTATAACTAGAAAGAGGTTAGTTTGAACTCAAATTCAAATTCAAACTACTTTCATCCCATGAGTTCAAAAGTGGGAGGAATATTCTTACTCAGCACATTTTTGTGAGCTCACACACCAATTTTCACTTCATTTGGAGTTGATCTTGGCATGAGCTAATTTTAGCAAATTCAAACTCAATTTGAATTTCAAACTGCATTGTAAAAGCCCAAGAAAGGGACTTGCAAAAATTGTTCATCACCTCACAACACCACAGATCTGGTGATGGATATCTCATGAACACTTGTGAAGAGCAAGTAACCACCATCAAAAAGGTGATTAGAGGGGAAGCGCTAACTTCCAAAAAGTAGGATTTCTACACATGAACATGAAAGGTTGAGCTCACCCCTAGACCCTAAATAGTCTTGGGAAGGCTCAGGCCAAATTTCATGAAAATCCAATGCTTTTTGAGGCACTTTTGGAGACATTTGTGAAATGGGCCAATTTGAATGCAAATTCAAATTGCAGCAACTTTCATCACTTAAATTCAAAAGTTGACTTCATATTCAAACTCAGCACATTTTGCTGAGTTAGTCCACCAATTTCAATCCCCATTGGACTTCATCTTGTCAGGAGCTAAATTTGCAATAATTCAAAACTGAATTTGAATTTCAGTTCAAATGTGCAGCAAATTTAGCCAAACCAGTTTCAAATTGGGGAAATCAAATTCAAACAATGACTTGGAGGTTAGGTCTCTCATTCAATTGTGAGTAGCTGGGATCTTTTCAGTGAAAATAGAAATTAAAAAATTGGAAAAGAATTAGAGGGAGAGATGGGGCCCACTGGTCAGTGTCTCAGCTCCACTAAACCGACTCAACCCGAGGGAAATCGCCATGGCGACCGTCGGGCGCTCAGAGGGCCGACAGCTTGATCGGTTGACGCCACCTCACGGTGAAAACGCAGCCCCAAAGTCCAGCACACGAGCTACTCCATCCGTTCTTTTCGTTCCATAGTGAACCCAGGTCCCACCGCGCGGTAAAGACTTTTTCCGCTCGCAAGCTGTTGCCGCCGTTCTCTGATCACCGGCGATCAGCCGATCCCGGCTGCATCACACGCCACCACCAGAGAAGAAAAGGTGCGCCCGCGTGTGAGGAATCTGTAGGGGGAAACCTTTCACCGTTTCATGCAGGGTAGAGCGAGAATTTTGAGTTTTCTCCCATGGTGCACCTTAGTGTTAGCAACGGTGCACCTTAGTGTTAGCAATCGGTCGTCGGCGAAATTCGTTGCACAGAAGCAACCGCCGGTCGAGCTGCAGCTCACACACATTCTAGACACCCGTGCGCGTCTCTCTGAGCAAGAACCTGAAGGAACAACCATCCCAAACCCTAGTTTCACCGATAACAGTCCAGCGGAAGAGAGGGTCGACGGTGAGGTCTGGGTTGCCGGCCATTTAGGTCCCAACCAAGGTCATGCCAAGTTTCCCGAGGCTTCCCAGGACGTGGTGACGCGATTAGCACGCGAAGGGGGTGGTCAGGAGGACGGGAACACGTTGCTGATGTTGCACAGAGACGTAGCGCTCATCGCCGGCGAGCTACGGCGGTTAGCCACCTGCAGCATGATGTCCAACATGTTCAGCGTCCAAAGTTACGTGCGGGCGGCAAGTCTCACCGTCGCCGGCGAGCTAGGTCGCCGGAGCTCCGCCGGCATCGGGAGGTAGACGAAGGCGCAGGTCCCACGTGTCATCCGCTGTGTTAAGCACGCGCGAGCGCGCGGTTAGTTTAAATTAAACGGGCGGGGCCCACTGTCAGCCCCTGGTTTAGCCCAAACTTTAGAAATTCAGGGACCAGCCCAAACTTTAGAAATTCATAACTTTGGTTAGGAGTGTCCAAATCCAGTGAACCAAATTTTGTTGGATTCATATCTTTGAGTAATTTTCAGAAATATAAGTTTCAGCTCATGAAACATAATAGTTTTCCAGAATTAATTCCCAAAATTTTAAACTGTTAGGAATTTTATCTGGAGAATTACTTTATGAAAAATTCTGAAATTTGGCTGGGAGGTTCATTGGAAAATCCTTGAGTCACAGTATAATTTTCAGACCCAACCAAGTTCATTTAGTCCCCCTAATGGTGTGATTAAGTGATCTGCCCTGAGAAAATAGAAAAATGTCCAGAAACATTTTCAGATTTTCTCAAATCTTGTTTAGGGCATAACATCATCTAGAATCCTTCAAATGACATGAAACCAATTCCATTAGAACCATCTTAAATTCTAGTTTCCAGAAAGTAATGGTTGAAGCCATGAAAACCCCTGGAATTCCTTAGAGGTTCTAATAATGACCAAAGAGGCTTTTATTTGTACAAGGCTCATATGAACTTTATTTCAAATGAAACTTGGTTAAGACTCTGGTTAGGACCCTACCACGCCACCATAAAAATTTCAGAACCAAAGGGGAGGGCTAGCTAGGGTTATAGTAATTACTTATTCAGTTCTACACATTGCATTTGAATTGACATATAGTATATCGTTGACGTGTAGTCGCTGAAGCCGAGGAAACTTCGTAAGTGCTCGACTTCCTTCTTCCGGACGAAGCCCTAACCCCTGACCAGCAGAAACAAGGCAAGCCCCGGTTTGCATTAAACTATTTTATAAAGTTTTGCTCCGTTTACATACTTAGTGTGAGGTATATTTATGTGCATTAGGTATAGGATGGATGAAACACCAAATGCGTAACCAGATTTTCCTATAAGAGTGAGGGTAGTGTCTAAGACCTCGAGTAGACAGTCTATGCTTAATGATTCCTAGAACTTCGGTACAAGTTGAGTAGTTGGAATCTACTCCCGAGTTTAGGCTTGGGACACACGTGATTGGTTCGAGTGATGTGAGATCACTTTAGTAATGAAAATGAGACTAGGCAGGGGCTAGGGCGCAGCAAGAGGAGGTCTTGTGTGCGCGGCCCTGTCCGTGTCGATTGAGGACCGATCCGTGTGCGGCCCACGCTGATCAAGTTTGAACGTACCGAAGGCATATCGGTTATATGGGCCCCGGTAAACCGATGTAACCTAAACCTCCGGGCGTCGAGGCATAGCACACCGATTTATAGGTATAGGTTGAGGGCAGCAAGGTGGAGATCTGCTAACGGGCATAGAGAGATGCTCCATGTAGGGAACCTCCTGCCCGTTTCGGTGCGACCGGTTCGACGTTTGGGCTGTTGAGTGAAAGGTTCTCCCGTACGACATCGAGTGAGCGCGCTGTGCAGCTCCACGGGTGGGTGTACGTGACGTGCTCTCCGGGTATCCCTCCAGGTGTATATCGAGTCGATTCGCCATCCCTCGGTGACGAGTACCACTTGGTCACTGAGTCGTGACGTAGGTTAATATGTGAAATGTGATGATTCAATATTGCTGTTATGATATAATTGTATTGCTACATGTGTGCCACCAAATATTGCTCACTAAATTTCATATTTATAAACTGTTAACTTTTGGCTAAAATATGAACTAAGGATGAACTTGTAGGCGTGTCCATTTGCTGAAATTTACTATCCCATGATCGTTGTACACTACATGTAGAGTTTCATGCCTAGGTGAGTCGGTTAAGTCTTGTTGAGCCATCGTGCTCATGGTTGCTGCTTAAGTGTTTTCAGGTGAGGAGCATCCCACGGACTCGGGTTACGAGTCCACCGGCGAGGGCTACCCTCCGTAGGGGACCACGGCTGAGTGGGAGTCGTACACACAGCGCTGAGCTGGAGGAGTGCAGCTAGTGTGGGTTGCCCTAGGGCTGGGCAACCGACTTTTGCTAGGTAGATGGGCGTGAGTTGTACAAACTTTGCTTCCGCTGTTGTAACATAAACATTAGTTTGTAACTGAAGTATTGTACTACTTTGTACATGTCAGTTAGTTTTCTATGTAATACAACGATGTTCTTATAATGTGTGCTGTCGGGTGTCGCATCGTGCGGCACCACCCTCTGCGATCCTGGATGAGCGGATTCCGGTCCACCACATGCATATGTGCTGAAATTATATTCAAACACTTCACACTTTGAATTCTATAAAATCCAAATGGCCAGTTGGTAGATAATTCAAATGTCAAAGGGTATTTGGGTCTCTACTGTTTAGAGCAGTGGGGAAAATTGAATTTTAGAGGTTAAAAGAGGAGTGGGTCCCACATATCAGCCTCACTAGCAGATTCAACCGACTGAAAGACAGAGCACTCGGTTCTCGGGTTGCAGCCGAGCGTGCCACTGAGTGGCCGATCGGCGTCAGCTCCTGCTGCGTTTCCCCGCGCTGGAGACCAGCTGCCTGGCTTCTTATCCCTCCCGACGTGCTCCGTTTGCTCACAACCCGAGTCCACAGCGTGATCGCTCTCTCTCACACCGAGCTCCACTGAAAGCATGCCGTCCTCTCTGTTCCGCTCGTGAGCAGTGTGAAATCCGAAAAATTCTAGCAAGTGGAGCTGCAAATCACACCGAGAAAATGCGAGGGAATTTAAACTTTTGAATTTAGCGGTGTGAGCCCAAGACTAAACTTGAACTTGCAAAAATTCCCGAACACGGAGATCTAAAGCTATCATTTGGTTTTCCACACATCCAATAATAGCCCAGCAAATTTTCAGAGCATTTGAAAAGGATTTCCTATTTGTTGGAATTTAAACGGGAGAAAATTCGAATTTGAATTTAAATCTCAGTTTCAAATTCTGACTTCACTGAAATTCAAATTTGAGTGCACCATTGTGTTCCTCATAGTTCTTTTGGCCTGTCCTCCAAATTTTATCAAATTTGGAGCTTGTTTGCTATTTTAAAAAGGAATTGGGGATAAGAGGGAGAGGTGGACCCCACATGTCATACACACAAGGCTTCAACCGACTCTATCTTTCCTCCCTCGCTCCAGCTTCCGACAGCACACGGGCAGGGGACTTCGGGGGCAAGTTTTGGGCGCCACCTCCTGCTGGATCGTCCTTTACTTGTTCTGATAATCACAGCGAGTGCAGCAACACCGTTTTGCTTCTTTCAGCCGAGCACCAGCTCTCTGTTTTGCCTCCCGAGCAGAACCCTGCCGCTCTTCTTCTCTCCATCGCACAGCAAGCACCAGAGCCCGATTGCTTGAGCCCCCAGCAGCAAAGAGCTGCGCCCAAGGGTGCTCTAGCCGGCCAGCAACTTTCCCCCACATCCCCGAGCTCCTTAGCACCAGAAATCAGCAAAGAATCTGCAGCTCTTGGGTAAACGCTGAAAAACCGGAACTGATAACCGTGGGCAGCCCAAACCAGAAGTGATCACGCCCAAGCAAGCCACCCCATAGGTGCACCTACAAGCCTAGTTGCTCACCTCCAAAACGCAGCCCAAGCCATTGATCACAGAGTGAGAATTTCAAGTTTTTCTCCCGGGCGGCCGAAACTGACCTTGAGGTAAGGAATTGCAAAATTCGTCCTCAATTCGTGTTGGTTGAGTTTCAAACTCCGCACACAAGTTCTTAACTGCCTAGCACACCTCCTCCATCAATTTTAGACCAAGAAATTGAGTTTGAAGCGAGGAATTTGAGTTCTTTTTGAGGGTATACCACTGAACCATGTCGGGTGCACGGTGCCGATAGGTTTGGAGCTCTCCCCGGCCTGTTTAAACCTCATGTCGGTCTTCTCCATGATTCCCTGGTGCTTTAGAGCTCAAGAACCGACCATTTGGTGGAGAAATCACCGTGCACGACCTCGCCGGAGCCCTAGGGTTTGTTGTTGCCGGTGCGCCCCATTTTCCGGCGAGTTTCAGCCGCCGGCGACCTCATCAACGAGTTCAGCATGGGGAAAAATGGGGGGGGGGGGGCGGCCAGCAGGGGGTCCGGAGGTGGCTGGGAAGTGCCTTTCCGGCGATCTCGCCGGAGGGAGCCGCCCCTGCTCTGTTTGGCGCGTGGCTGGAGGTTAGGGATGACGAGTGGGACCCACTGTCAGCATTTAAACATTTTCCAGATTTTCCCATTTCAGTTCAAACTTTGGAGAGCCATAAATTTGTGTAGGAGTGTCAAAAAGTTGTGAAACAAATTTTGTTGCATTCCTCTCAAAGGGTATTATCCAGAGGTGCAGCCCAATAATTATGAAAATTCCTGGATTTGGCTAATTAATTCATATAAGGAACATTTGTAGGACTTTTTACAGGAGTTCTGTTTACTGGAAAATTCCCAAATTTGGGCAGGACACCCTTCCAAATATACTTGAAGTCCAGTAAAATTTTCAGAGGCATTGGACTTCATTTGCTTGGCTAAATGTTGATTCAATCTTGTATGTCTCTGAAAATTAGGAAAAATAACAGAATGATTTTCAGCTTTTAGCTCCAACTTCTAGAATCCATATCTCTGTGTAGAAAGCTCCAAAAATATTGAAACCAAGTCCTATGGACTCATGAGACTCTCAAGTTTCTGAAAAACCAAATTTGGAGCATGACAAGACACTATAATTGCCATAGGATTTCAGAGAAGCCAAATAGTAAGAAAATTCCCTAGGCCACATCTTCCATCAACTTTGTTTGAAATTTTGCAAGGCATACTTCTGTATGATCTATGGTCCACTGTAAAAATTTCAGAGCAAATTGAGATAATCTTCTCCAGTTTTCTTCTGGTTCTTTCTACTACCTTTCTTATCTCCATTATTAATGGCTCTTTGCATTTTCTCCAACAACCATCCACTGCCCAACTAAAGATATCCTCTGTTTCTGTCCATAGCAGATCTCATATCTCACTTTAGAGTTGGTCTAAGCCATTCTTAGTTCCTAAAACACATTTGTTTTATAATTCAGTTTCTCGTATTAAAACTGTGCATATTCATATCGGTAGGAAAAACGACGGAGGAGTTCGACAAGGAACTAGACTCGGATCAGCAAGTTGAAGATTTAATCATCGCCAAGATACTGACTATAAAGTAGAACTAAACCTGCAGCAACATAAGGCAAGCCCCGGTTTGCATTTAACAGCTTTTAGTTATATTTTACTTTGTATCACTTTTATGGGTCTAGTATGTATTGTGCATTAGGTCAGGGTGATTGATACTCCAAATGCATGACCCACAAACCCTTGGAGTTAAAGGGTAGAATAGGTTACCTTCGTGTAGTTTCTGCTAGGCTAAAGTTGTATAGGATCCGGTACAAATCGGGTAGTTGGAAGCTACTCGCGAGTTTAGGATGAGAATTCAGCGGGGTATGATTCTAGAGAATGAAAGTCCTGGAATAGAAAATGAGACCGAGCAGAGAGTAGGAGCAGCGGGACATTGGGGCCCGTGTGTCTGTAGTTCTGTTTGTGTTGGTTAAGGACCGATGCGTATGCGGCCCTGCTGAGCAAGTTTGAACAGTACCGGATGCATGTCGGATATATGGGACCCGATAAACCGATGTAACTCGGGTACTCTTGTGCCGAAACTTATACGGCCGTCCTTTGGGGGTTGGTGTCAGAGGTGTAAACCCGCTAGCGGAGCAACTTCGACGTGTTCCGAGTAGTGGCCCTTCTGATGGGTCGGCGGAACTGGTTCGGCATTGGAGTGACGGGTGAAAGGTTGCTGCATACAACGTAAGAAAGAGCTCGCGCGAGTATTTCGAGGCGGGTGTATGTGTCATGTATTCCGGGTATGTCCTGATTGCAATCACCGTCCCTTGCGGTTATATGAGTACCACTTGTTCACTGCGTTGTGACGTAGTAACAACTTCCATATGAAGTGAAAGGAATCATTGCTGTCGTGAAGTTCTTAAGTATTTGTATTGCAAACCATGTATGTTATAGTGTAGAGCTCACTAAGTTTATTTTCCTCTTTGGGCATCACCACATCGGAGGAAAGCGTTTCTTGTTTGATTGTGGACTTCTGATGTGAGGGCTTCCTAAGGCATAATAATCTGCTGCTATTAAACTGAAAGTAAGGACTAACATTTAGGCGTGTCGTTATTGCATCACACCTTTCCTATGTTATTAATCCCTGCACATAGAGTTTCATGTTTAGGAGTGTCGGTTAAGTCTTGCTGAGCCATCGTGCTCATGGTTGCATTATTAGTGTTTTGCAGGTTGTAAAATTTGCTATGAAGATGGTTGTTCGGTGAGCCATCAGTGACTCACCGGAAACCCTGCCGCTGCACACATCCTTGTGGAAGCTAGTAAGAAGCGTCCAAAGGCTGGACGTCTTCTCTTTTGCATAGTTAGGACCGAGAGTAAGTGTATATGTATATTCCGCTGCGTGTACCCTCGTGGTACATTATTTTGTAAATGACATTATCTTGAGAAATAAAAGACTTTGTACTTTATGGTTCTTTTCGTGTATGCTGTTGGGTGCCGCATCGCACGGCACCACCCAATGTGTATCCTGGAGTGTGGATCCCGGAAGGGGTTCCCCACAGGCGTGGTATTAGAGCCGCATTGGGAATAGCATGCATGAAAAGAACTTATTTTCGAAAACTTAGATGTATACGAGTGAGGAACGTATAGTATGCCCACATAAGGACTATTAGAAGCACAGTTACTTAAGGTGGCAAGCTAAAAGTGTGTTAATATTCAGTATTTCAATTCTGTAACGACGCACCTATGTTGAGGTAAGAGGTAAGGTACGCCACCGCAGGCGGATCAATTGCGGTAACTCGCCATACGAGTAATAGTATGGAATGGTATACCGTGGCTTGGCACGGTAGTTAATATGAGTCTCTGAACCTCTCTATGGTTCTGAGAGCATATGAAAATGCTGATCTCCAGTGTGCTTTAGGCGAAAGTGAGAATACCCCATCGTGTGGTAAGCAACACGATAGTATGCAACTCTTGAACGTTCAATGTTCAAAGGGCCATACGCAGCGCTCGCCATCGGCGTGCCTCAACGTTCATGAGGCAGTAGGTGGTATCCGTTGGGTTGCTAACATTCCCAACCGTGACGACCCGTTCACGCTCTACTCGGGTTCCCCGTCGTGTGGTGTTAAAACACGACCATGTACCTTGAGACGTGACTTGACTCAAGGACGGCCCGTATGGCAATGATACGGGGCGTATGTTTTTACTATGATATGGACCTGTCTGGAATGGAAAACCTTTGTGTGCATCACTACTGATTGTTTTCTGCAGGTACTTAACCACGATTAGAACATTGCGTTTAGAACACATGTGTGAGTGATCGTTTTAGTGCCACCCCTTGAGACGTATATGCCGGTGTAACGCCGGTTAGGATTTTTGATTTGGTGAGGAAACGTAGTACCGTGAAATGTTCTTAACTGCATGGAAAAGAAAGTTTTCAAATAAAAGAGTAATTTTGGAGTCTAGGATTCCATTAGGGGTTAATGAACTCCTATATTGAACTAAGAGTCAATCGGGAGTATAGTTTTCATCTGAAATCTTTAGTAACAACCTCCCCTGTTTTCAGCATAATTTTTGCTAAAATTTAACAGGGCATAACTTTTGATTGGTTGAACCAATGGAGGTGACGGGTACATTTCTGGAAAGCTTTTGAAGTCTTCTACAACTTTTCTGTAGAACTCAAGAACAGAATCCCCCTCCAGATGGCTGAAAATTTCAGATGAGTGTTAACTGTCCAAAAACAGGGCAGACCAAAAATGCTCTCTGGAACTTTTTGTATTTCGACCATAACTTCCTGTAGAAAAATTTCTAAGGGTCATGTAAGAAACCGTTGGAAAGTTTGTGATATGTGATATGACTTTATAGTTCAAAGGTTCTCCAAATTTGGAGTTTAAGTATATGAAATCTTGCGGACAAAATAGCTACTTCCAAAGGAGGTGCTGTCAAAATTGTTCCAGATTTCTGTCAACTTTGAAATATCATAACATCTGATCCAGAACAGATATGAATGCAAATAAATACTCGTTGGAAAGATATTGAAGTTTAATAACTTTGATATTCAACTTGATACATGAAACTGCCATTTTCATAATCAAATTCTGGGATTAAGGTCCAAGGGTCATACTGAACAGAGCATTGCTCATTGCCCATGTAATTTAGGACTTGTTGTGGACATGAAGGTTTTTATACTTCTCTAAGTTTCATGACATATTCATTAGTCACATTTAGTCATTCCTTGCTGTTGATTTAAGTGTTTTACAAACTTCAACAATCATTTGTTATATTTCGGAATTGTCAAAAACCTTGTTTCCTTCATATACGCTGCACAGTTGATGTGATGCTTTTGCGGTTAATCATTTTCAGTTAAAGCTGAGTACACCCTTGTATATTAACCATAAATTGCTCACTCTTGCAGTATGGGTCATACTCATTCCGGGTATGAAGTTTGTGATTCCAGTTGGGATGGCAATGATTCGTCGCAGTGACGATCACCGCCATCAGCAACCGGACTGGCGGAGGTGTTGGGAAGAATTGCTGAGTCTCTTGAGAGGTTGGTGCAGCAAGGCATCCGACAAGAGACCTCACAGCAAAACCCCACACTGAATACGTATCTGGATTTTCTAGCAAGACAACCACTGGTATTCTCTGAAGCTAAAGAAGCCTTGGAGGCAGATCATTGGCTCCGAGTTATTGAAACTAAATTGGGAATGCTCCAGTGTGATGATTATGAGAAGGATTTATTTGCCGCTCAGCAACTTCATGGATCCGCTGGGGCTTGGTGGTCAGAATATCTTGCTAAGATCGCTGAAGGTCATCGTGTGACGTGGACGGAGTTTCGTGAGGCTTTCCATGCACGTCATATTTGTGAGGGCATTGTCAAAACCAGAATTGAAGAGTTCTATGATCTCAAACAAGGAGACATGAGTGTTATTAAATTCTTTACGGAATTTAACCGTTTAGTACAATATGCATCCTCTTATGTGCATAACGAGACAATGAAGTGTCATTACTTCTTCCGAGGCCTTGATGTGAAGGTTCGGACAAAAGTGGCACAATGCAAAAAAGGGAATTATAGCTAGTTAGTCAATGCCGCTATGATTCAAGAAATAGCTGAACTCGAGCATAAGGAAAGTAAGAGGAAGAGAAAATTATCACTGGCAAGTACGGGTGATTATCATCAAGAACAACCGGTGATATATTGCTTACCATCCGGGGTGGAGATTCAGTCCTTTGAAGGACCACCTCAGATGCAATACTATCCATATTCACCCATGGAGGTTCAGCCACTGCTGCAACAGCAGCAAATGAGTAGTTGTGCACCCCCACTTCAACAAGGTGCACAAGAATATCAACCACTTCCATATGGTGAAGATCCTGAGCTCACATCGTATAACAATTGTAGCGATGTAGAGCATATTCCTCAGGAGGGTCAAGTGACCCAGCAAAGCAGCAGTCACATGTCATCTCAAGCGGCAAAGAAATTTCATGGTCAGCCAAGGAGGACAACACTGAAAGTGGGGAACATAAACTATATGGCAGTTGAAGACGTTCCCGTAGGAGAACCCGTGTTGGCGGGCATGTTCAGCCTATGTGATCAGCCCACGCTTGTGTTGTTCGACTCGGGTGCTACACATGATTTTATCAGCAAAGATTATGTGGTTAAGCACCAAGTACCATCAACGACCTTGGCCGCATCATATCATATTAATTCACCGGGAGGTAGTAGGACAGCGGGCAGAATTGTTGCTCGAGCGCCTATATGTTTGGATGGGCGGATATATCCTACTACACTCATCATTCTAGAAGGCTTGCGGATTGACATAATCTTGGGAATGGCTTGGTTGACACATCACCAAGCTGTCTTTGACATTAGTTCGCCAACAGTGCAGCTGAATTCAAAGAAGCACGGGCAACATACGTTGATTCTGAGAAATGTTGCACCGGAAGTCACTGCTGTCCACACTGTTGAAGGTAAGAAACTGGAGGACATTCCAGTGGTCCGGGAATATCCGGACGTGTTTCCCGATGATCTTCCGGGCATGCCGCCTGAACGTGAAGTGGAGTTCAAAATTGAAATAGCACCGGGAACCACACCCATATCTCGGAGGCCATATAAAATGGCACCGAAGGAACTCGCGGAGCTGAAGGAGCAGCTGAATGATTTGTTAAGCAAAGGCTTCATTCGACCAAGTTCATCACCATGGGGATGCTCCGCGCTGTTCATCAAGAAAAAGGACGAGACTCTGAGGTTATGTGTGGACTATCGTCCGCTCAATGCCGTAGCTATCAAGAACAAGTATCCACTACCACGTATCGATATGCTTTTCGATCAACTAGTGGGTGCTAAGGTTTTCTCAAAGATGGATCTTCGGTCCGGATATCACCAGATAAAAATCCGGGCGGAAGACATACCCAAGACGGCATTCTCGGCGAGATACGGGTTATATGAGTATCTCGTCATGTTATTCGGGCTCACTAATGCTCCGGCTCATTTTATGTACTTTATGAATTCAGTCTTCATGCCGGAGCTGGACAAGTTCGTCGTGGTCTTCATCGACGATATTCTTGTATATTCTAAGTCGGAGGAAGAACACACCGAACATCTGCATATTGTGCTCCAACGCCTACGGGATCACAAACTATATGCAAAATTCAGCAAGTGCGAGTTCTGGATCAACCAAGTGCCATTTCTTGGGCACATTATTTCTGCGGAGGGCATTGCAGTTGATCCGAGCAAGATCGTCCAAGTGCTGAATTCGAGTTCACCAAAGTCAGTCCACGAAGTCCATAGCTTTCTCGGTTTAGCGGGTTACTACCGGAGATTCATTCCGAATTTCTCCAAGGTCTCTAAACTGATGACGGAACTTCTGAAGAAAGGCAACAAATATGTGTGGAGTGAAGCATGTGAGGAGGCGTTCAAAGCATTGGTAAAGCACCTCACAACAGCCCCAGTGTTGGCGCAGCCCGATACAACTAAGGCTTTTGATGTTTATTGCGATGCATCCGGCATCGGCCTTGGCTTCGTGCTTATGCAAGAAGGGCGAGTGGTCGCATATGGATCCAGGCAGCTTCGGAATCATGAGCAGAATTATCCGACACATGATCTCGAGTTAGCTGCTGTGGTTCTTGCTCTAAAGATGTGGAGGCACTATTTGCTTGGAAACTTAGTCCACCTCTACACCGACCACAAGAGTTTAAAGTACATCTTCACACAAAAGGAATTAAATATGAGGCAGCAAAGATAGTTAGAGTTAATCAAGGATTATGAACTGGAGATCCATTACCATCCTGGAAAAGCGAATGTGGATGCCGACGCACTTAGTCGGAAATCACATGTGCATAATCTAACCATGGATGCAATGGAAGAAGAAGAACCGAGCCTGCGCTTGGTTCCTTATGGGTCATTGTTTAACCTTGCCCTCATTCCTACAATTCGTGATGAAATTGTAGTGGCTCAAAAGAAAGATAAGGGCATGGCCCATATCCGGAAGAGAATAGGTAAAGGAGAAGCTAAGTGTTTCCGGAAAGATGAGAATGGTACGCTATGGTTCAAAAACCGTGTAATCGTACCGAGGGACATGAAGCTTCCTAAGAAAATATTAGACGAAGCTCATCTATCAAAATTTTCCATTCATCCAGGAAGCAACAAGATGTACAAAGATTTGAGAAACAAGTTTTGGTGGACACGGATGAAGCGGGAAATAGCTAAATACATCTCCGAGTGTGATACGTGTCGAAGGGTGAAAGCAGATCACATGAAGAAACCTGGTTTGCTGCAGCCCCTTCATATTCCGGCATGGAAGTGGGAAGATGTGAGTATGGATGTCATTGTCGGACTGCCGCTCACATCTCGGAAGCATGATTCAGTTTGGGTAATCGTTGACCGATTAACCAAGTCAGCACACTTCATACCGGTGAATGTGGGATTCAATGCCAAGAAATATGTGGAGTTATACATTGAACGGATATTATGCCAGCATGGAGTTCCAAGAACAATAGTTTCAGATCGTGGTGCACTGTTCGTTTCTCGTTTCTGGGAACAGCTTCACGCATCTTTGGGAACCAAATTGCTTAGAAGCTCCGCATATCACCCTCAGACCGATGGACAAACCGAAAGGGTGAATCAAGTCTTGGAAGATATGTTGAGAGCGTGTGCCATCCACCACGGTAAGAACTGGGATGCTTATCTACCGTTGGCAGAATTCTCGTACAACAACAGCTATCAAACGAGTATCAAGATGGCACCGTATGAAGCTCTCTACGGCCGGAGATGTCGCACACCGCTGAATTGGTGCAGATCCGGTGAAAGAGTGACATTCGGGATTGACCTTTTCAATGATGCCAAAGAACGAGTTCGGGTCATACAAGCAAATTTAAAAGCTGCTCAATCTCGACAGAAGAGTTATGCAGACCAGCGACGTCGACCGCTGAACTTCAACGTCGGAGAGTACGTATATCTCTGCGTATCTCCAATGAAGGGAGTTCACCGATTCGGTGTAAAAGGAAAGCTCGCTCCCCGGTTTATCGGTCCATTTTCTATCACGAAGAAATGTGGACCCGTAGCCTACCGACTTGAGCTACCGATAAATCTCGCTGGGGTGCATGATATATTTCACGTCTCTCAGCTTCTGAAATGTCTCAAGAATACCACTGCTGTCCGCAATGAAGATCTTGGGACATTGCAACCCGATCTCTCTTATACCGAGCATCCAAACCGGATTATTGATGAAAAATCTCAGTCGACAAGGAATCGGACGCTCGAATTCTATAAGGTATTATGGAGCAATCATACCGCGGAGGAAGCAACATGGGAGAGTGAAGAATACCTCCGTTCAAACTATCCGGACCTGTTGTCCGCTTATATCCGGTAAGTCCTTCTCTACCGCTTTATCTCTTCTTTATGAATCTCGGGACGAGATTCTTTTTAAGGGGGGGAAGGATGTGAAATCCCAAAAATTCTAGCAAGTGGAGCTTCAAATCACACCAATAAAATGCGAGGGAATTTAAACTTTTGAATTTAGCGGTGTGAGCTCTAAGACTAAACTTGAACTTGCAAAAATTCCCGAACACGGAGATCTAAAGCTATCATTTGGTTCTCCACACATCCAATAATAGCCCAGCAAATTTTCAGAGCATTTGAAAATGATTTCCTATTTGTTGGAATTTAAACGGGAGAAAATTCGAATTTGAATTTAAATCTCAGTTTCAAATTCTTACTTCACCGAAATCCAAATTTGAGTGCACCATTGTGTTCCTCATATTTCTTTTGGCCTGTCCTCCAAATTTTATCAAATTTGGAGCTCGTTTGCTATTTTAAAAAGGAATTGGGGATAAGAGGGAGAGGTGGACCCCACATGTGGGCTTCAACTTACTCTATCTTTCCTCCCTCGCTCCAGCTTCCGACAGCACACGGGCAGGGGACTTCGGGGGCAAGTTTTGGACGCCACCTCCTGCTGGATCGTCCTTTACTTGTTCTGATCATCACAGCGAGTGCAGCAAGCTTCTCTCAGCCGAGCACCATCTCTCTGTTTTGCCTCCCGAGCAGAACCCTGCCACTTTTTTCTCCCCATCGCACAGCAAGCACCAGAGCCCGATTGCTCGAGCCCCCAACAGCAAAGAGCTGCGCCCAAGAGTGCTCTATCCGGCCAGCAACTTTCCCCCACGGCCCCGAGCTCCTTAGCACCGGAAATCAGCAAAGAATCTGCAGCTCTCGGGTAAACGCTGAAAAACCGGAACTGATCACCGTGGGCAGCCCAAACCAGAAGTGATCACGCCCAAGAAAGCCACCCCATAGGTGCACCTACAAGCCTAGTTGCTCACCTCCAAAACGCAGCCCAAGCCATTGATCACAGAGGGGAAATTTCAAGTTTTTCTCCTGGGCGGCCGAAACGGACCTTGAGGTAAGGAATTGCAAAATTCGTCCTCAATTCGTGTTGGCTGTGTTTCAAACTCCGCACACAAGTTCTTAACTGTCTAGCACACCTCCTCCATCGATTTTAGACCAAGAAATTGAGTGTGGAGTGAGGAATTTGAGTTATTTTTGAGGGTATACCACTGAACCATGTCGGATGCACGGTGCCGATAGGTTTGGAGCTCTCCCCGGCCTGTTTAGACCTCATGTCGGTCTTATCCATGATTCCCTGGTGCTTTAGAGCTCAAGAACCGACCATTTGGTGGAGAAATCACCGCGCACGACCTCGCCGGAGCCCTAGGGTTTTCTGTTGCCGGTGCGCCCCATTTTCCGGCGAGTTTCAGCCGCCGGCGACCTCACCAACGAGTTCAGCATGGGGAAAAATGGGGGGGGGGGGGGGGCGGCCAGCAGGGGGTCCGGAGGTGGCTGGAAAGTGCCTTTCCGGCGACCTCGCCAGTGGGAGCCGCCTCTGCTCTGTTTGGCGCGTGGATGGAGGTTAGGGATGACGAGTGAGACCCACTGTCAGCATTTAAACATTTTCCAGATTTTCCCATTTCAGTTGAAACTTTGGAGAGCCATAACTTTGTGTAGGAGTGTCTAAAAATTGTGAAACAAATTTTGTTGGATTCCTCTCAAAGAGTATTATCCAGAGGTGCAGCCCAATAATTATGAAAATTCCTGGATTTGGCTCATTAATTCATATAAGGAAAATCTTGTAGGATTTTTTGCAGGAGTTCTGTTTATTGGAAAATTCCCAAATTTAGGCAGGACACCCTTCCAAAGATACTTGAACTCCAGTAAAATTTTAAGAGGCATTGGACTTCATTTGCATGGATAAATGTTGATTCAATCTTGTATATCTCTGAAAATTAGGAAAAATAACAGAATGATTTTCAGGTTTTAGCTCCAACTTATATAATCCATATCTCTGTGTAGAAAGCTTCAAAAATGGTGAAACCAAGTATTATGGACTCATGAGACTCTCAAGTTTCTGAAAAACCAAATTTGGAGCATGACAAGACACTATAATTGCCATAGGATTTCAGAGAAGCCAAATAGTAAGAAAATTCCCTAGGCCACATCTTCCATCAACTTTGTTTGAATTTTGCAAGCCATGCCTGTGTATGATCTATGGTCCACTGTAAAAATTTCAGAGCAAATTGAGATCATCTTCTACAGTTTTTTTATGGTTCTTTCTACTACCTTTCTTATGTCCTTTATAAATGGCTCTTTGCATTTCCTCCAACAACCATCTACTGCCCAACTAAAGATATCCTCTGTTTCTGTTCATAACAGAGCTCATCTCTCATTTTAGAGTTGGTCTAAGCCATTCTTAGTTCCTAAAACACATTTGTTTTATAATTCAGTTACTCGTATTAAAACTGTGCATATTCATATCGGTAGGAAAAACGACGAAGGAGTTCAACAAGGAACTAGACTCGGATCAGCAAGTTGAAGATTTAATCATCGCCAAGATACTGAATATAAAGTAGAACTAAACCTGCAGCAACATAAGGCAAGCCCCGGTTTGCATTTAACAGCTTTTAGTTATATTTTACTTTGTATCACTTTTATGGGTCTAGTATGTATTGTGCATTAGGTCAGGGTGATTGATACTCCAAATGCATGACCCACAAACCCTTGGAGTTAAAGGGTAGAATAGGTTACCTTCGTGTAGTTTCTGCTAGGATAAAGTTGTATAGGATCCGGTACAAGTCGGGTAGTTGGAAGCTACTCGCGAGTTTAGGATGAGAATTCAGCGGGGTATGATTCTAGAGAATGAAGGTACTGGAATACAAAATGAGACCGAGCAGAGAGTAGGAGCAGCGGGATGTTGGGGCCCGTGTGGCTGTAGCTCTGTTTGTGTTGGTTAAGGACCGATGCATATGCGACACTGCTGAGCAAATTTGAACAGTACCAGATGCATGTCGGATATATGGGACCCGATAAACCGATGTAACTCGGGTACTCTCGTGTCAAAACTTATACGGCCGTCCTTTGGGGGTTGGTGTCAGAGGTGTAAACCCGCTAGCGGAGCAACTTCGACGTGTTCCGAGTAGTGGCCCTTCTGATGGGTCGGCGGAACTGGTTCAGCATTGGAGTGACGGGTGAAAGGCTGCTGCATACAACGTAAGAAAGAGCTCGCGTGAGTCTTTCGAGGCGGGTGTATGTGTCGTGTATTCCGGATGTGTCCTGATTGCAATCACCGTACCTCACGGTTATATGAGTACCACTTGTTCACTGCATTGTGACGTAGTAACAACTTCCATATGAAGTGAAAGGAATCATTGCTGTCGTGAAGTTCTTAAGTATTTGTATTGCAAACCATGTATGTTATAGTGTAGAGCTCACTAAGTTAATTTTCCTCTTTGGGCATCACCACATCGGAGGAAAGCGTTTCTTGTTTGATTGTGGACTTCCGATGTGAGGGCTGCCTAAGGCATAATAATCTGCTGCTAATAAACTGAAAGTAAGGACTAACATTTAGGCGTGTCGTTATTGCATCATACCTTTCCTATGTTAGTAATCCCTGCACATAGAGTTCCATGTTTAGGAGTGTCGGTTAAGTCTTGCTGAGCCATCGTGCTCACGGTTGCACTATTAGTGTTTTGCAGGTTGTAAAATTTGCTATGAAAATGGTTGTTCGGTGAGCCATCAGTGACTCACCGGAAACCCTGCCACTGCACATATCCTTGTGGAAGCTAGTAAGAAGCGTCAGCGGGCTGGACGTCTTCTCTTTTGCATAGTTAGGACCGAGAGTAAGTGTGTATGTATATTCCGCTGCGTGTACCCTCGTGGTACATTATTTTGTAAATGACATTATTTTGAGAAATAAAAGACTTTGTACTTTATTGTTCTTTTCATGTATGCTGTTTGGTGCCGCATCGCACGACACCACCCAATGTGTATCCTGGAGTGTGGATCCCGGAAGGGGTTCCCCACAAGCAGGCCGATCACTTGCGAACAAAACCTTCCCAGTAGCAAAACAGCATCGTGGGTTTGTGAGCAACATCATCGACGTATTGTTGTCCAGTGATCAGACGTCCTCAAGCTAAGCCGAGCATTTTTCCGGCGAACCGAGGGTTGCCGCCATTCGGGGCTCACGCGGACAGCTCGGCACAGCCGTCGTCGCATCCACTTCTCTACACAAGAAAGGTGTGTCACTGCATCTAGAAGGTGTAGCTGAAAGCCGTTTGGCATATGATCAACCATCGGTTGAGAATTTCCAAATTTACCGAAAGATAGTTCATATGAGCCGAGCTCACCTTCGATTGAAATTAGGACTCCATGCACTCTTGTTAGTCAAGCCTTTTGGCTAGTAAGTTCTACACATGCTAGCGCTCACGCTCGAGGAAGAAGCAAGGAAAACCATTGAAGATCGGCCGTGATATGGCCATTTTCCTCGCCGTCGTTTCAAAGTACCTCGGCTCACCATCGAGGGTATGGTTGCCGGCGTTTCTAGCTTCCACAAGGTCTTGTTTCATGTTCCTCGTGCTCCACTGATGCTCTCCGAGCAAGTTCTGATTGATTTGGTGCACTGTGGTGCGAGACCGACCTCGCCAGAACACTAAGTTCCTCTGTCACCGGTGCACACGTGTTTCCGGTTATCGCCGGCGGTCAGCGAGCCCACAGATGAGTTCACGAGGTCGGAAAACGGGGAGGCGGCGAGTTTCGGGCCAAGGGGTGGCCGGGAATTAGGTTCCGGCGAGGCTTACCGTAGGGCACCGCTGGGGGAGTCTGTTGGCGCGAGGTTGAAGAAGATCCGTGCCGTGGGACTCACCGGCAGGAGTTTAAACATTTCCCCGATTTTCAGATTCAGTTCAAACTTCAAACCCACATAACTTTGGCTAGTAAACTCCAAATCAAGTGAACCAAATTTTGCTGGACTCAGCTCTCTGAGTACTTTCCAACAAATCAAGTTCACTCTATGAAAATCTTATTTCCCCAGAATTAATTCTTCAAAATTTAAACTGTTTAGAATTTTAACTGGAGAACCCTTTGGAGGAAAATTCTGAAATTTGGCTAGGATGTTCACCAAAATATCCCTGAGCTACAATAAAAATTTCAGATCCATTTGAGCTCATTTTATCCACCTAATGGTGTGATTAATAAAACTATTCCAGAGAAAATAGAAAATGTTTAGAAAAAATTTCAGAATTTCTCTGAAATTGTTTAGCTCATATCTTTAGCTAGGATCCTTCAAATTAAGTGAGACCAACTCCATTAGAACCCTCTGAAAATCTAGTTTTCAGAAAGGCATGTCTTGCTCCATGAAATTCCCTGGAACACCCTAGGAGCTCCAATTAAGTCCAAGTACATAATTATTTGTGGAGGGCTCAAATGAGCTTTGCTGCAAATGAAACTTGGCCAAGTCTCTGTTTAGGATGTATCCAAACCATAGTAAAAATTTCAATTTCATTGGGTCTGTCTAGTAAGAATTATAGCTCTCACAAGTTTCACTTTAATTCAAATGCATTTAAATTGACACATATTTGTATTTATCACATGTAGTCGCTAAGGTTGAGGAGGAACCCGAAGTCTTAGACTTGGTCACTCCAGAGGAACAGCTAGCCTACTACCAAGAGCAGCAAGGCAAGCTCCGGTTTGCATTAACCATTTTTACAAATTTTACTGTTTTGAGAACTTACTTTGAGCACCCATTAATTTTTGCATTAGAGTGTTGTTTGAAAACCCAAATGCATAGCCAAGAAAACCCGGGGTTGGGCTTAGGTGTTTAAACCTCGTTTAGCTACTGCAATGCTATGATAGTGTAGGATTCGGTACAAGTCGAGTAGTTGGAACTACTCGCGAGAATAGGCTAGAGGCACACTACTCGGGTAAAGATAGCAAATGGAACACATGGCAAGAAAAATGAGACCGAGCGGAGAGTATGGGTAGCAGGACTTTGGGACCTGGGTGCCATAGCTCCGCTTGTGTCGATTGAGGACCGAGCCGTGTGCAGGCCTGTTGAACAAGCTAGAACAGTACCAAAGACCTACCAGATATATGGGAACCGGGAAACCTATGTAACTTGGGTAGCTGGGTGTTGAGGCATAGCTGGTCGTTCAGAGGGTAGGTTGAGAGCTCGAGGTGTAAATCGGCTAGCGGCACTATGGATGCGCGCGCAGAGACCTCTTGCTCAGGACGATTGGACCGGTTCAACACTTGCCTGACGGGTGAAAGGTGGTTGCGTACGACGTCCGTGATGGTTGCTGTAGGAAACATCGAGTACGGGCATAAGTGACGGGTTATTTGGGTAACCCTGCAGGTGTAAATCGATTATAATCACCGTCCCTCGCGGTCAATGAGTACAACTTGTTCACTGTACCGTGACGTAGAAAGAACAGGCTAGATACATGTTAAAAGTTTCTGATTTGAAAGCTATACATTGCTTGTTAATGACTTGTTGTAGTTTAGAGCTAATTAAAGTTCTTTTCAACTTTGGGCAAAGTACATGAGAGAAATGCGTTTCTTGTTTGATTGCGGCTCTCTCATGTTCCTTAGCGTGAGGTTCTCCACAACCTGCTGCTAAAACTTGAAAGTAAGGTTCAAATAAATAGGCGAGTCCTTTGCAACTTATTTACCTCATGTACCCTAAAACCCTTCATGTAGAAGTTTCATGTATAGGAGAGACGGGTCAGACTTGCTGAGCCATCGTGCTCACTGCTTGTGTTTGAAGCTTTTGCAGGGGTTTATGAGGAAGGGACTCCCGAGGAGGAGACGGAACCCTAAGAGGGAAACCCCATAGAATGAGAGTCGTGCACGCCTCCGTGTTAGTGTGTGTGCGTGCTAGTGGGGACACGTTCACGGGCTGAACATGATCTCGATGCGTAGTCTACGCCCGTGAGTGTAGACTGAACTTATTTTGTTGTAAAAATGTTCATAAACTGGTTTATGTAATAAAACTTTGCTTCCGCTTTGTATCTTTGATGTGCGTTATCCGGTGCTGTTCAACGCAGCACCCCTGAGCGTGATCCTGGTTCGACAAGGCCGTGGGGCCGTGTCAGCGTGGTATCAGAGCTCGCTTGAGGTTTAACGCACTACAAAGCTCATCTTTTTCAAAAATTCAGTGAGGAACAAGTTAGTAGCCCATATAACTATGTTATTAGTGTATAGAAAGTGGCATACTAACCTATTTGCTTATGTCAAAAAATCGTGCATCTCGGGACGCTTTATTGTCTTGGGGGTTGCACGTAAGCGCTGTCCACCAGTGCACACAAGCTGAAGGGTGGAGCCCCACGGGTGGCAGGTAACCCGACCCGCTTTAATATCCTCTATGACTCTTCATGTCGTTTGGGGTATTCAAGCAACGCCTTTTCCTGGCGTGCTTCGGGGAAGTTTGGGAGACCCCGTCACGTGGTCAGTAACGTGAACACGTAGCTCAAGGCATGTTTGTCTTGAGAACACCTGTGCGAGTGATGGTGGACGGGTGTATGAACTGTATGGATACCGGGCTCGGTGTGCAGACAAGTGTGATGATTGAGTGGTTTATCTGCAGGTAGTCTGACAACGAATCGGTAGACGAGTAGCATCCATGTGCGAGAGGTGTTTAGTGCCACTGAACTAACGAAGCCGGCTAAGTCCGGTATAGGATTTTCTTTGTGAGGAACGTAGTACCGACATGAACTGGTGACGCATCGACGTCACACCCCACTAAATGAACAATTTCATTGTAAAACTGTAAGGTTTTAATCTATATCACTAAAACTTTGATGTAACTGCTTCCCTTAATAATGATGTTCAAAGTTAACAAGTTTTCTACTTATAGGATACTAAGGACAGAGTTACCTGTTTTCAGCTAAAAGAAGGCTGAAGTTAATCAGAGGTTAAAGGTTGAGTTCTTTCGAGGTTGGGGTCATATGATACAGTTCTGGGGAGCTTGCGAAAAGCTTTACAACTTTTCTATTGATGTCCAGAGGTGTTTACTCCCTTAACCAGTCAAAAAATGCAGTAGAGTTGAAACTGTCCGGAAAACAGGGCAGAGCAAACACTCTCTGTAACTTTCTGTAAATTGAGCATAACTTCCAGCATAAAAATCCAAAAATAGAAAATGAGGTAGTTCTGAAAAGTTCATGAGACGGGTTACAACTTTGTAACATAAAGTTTTCTCAAATTTGGTGCAGAATTAACTGGAATGCTTGGATCAAATCAGTACCTCAAGCAGGGAGGTGCTGTCCAATTTTCTCCAGAAATTCTGTCAACTTTGACATCTCATAACTTTTGAACCAGGACAGATCTTAGGCCAAGAAATTACTTTATGGAAATCTATTGAAGTTATACTTAACTTTGATGTTGAGCTCCAGAATTGGTTTTGCTTTTGCATGGTATAAATCAGGTTGAAATGAAAACTGGTCCGGGCTGTCAGTTTGGGCAGCAAGACCAGCAAATCAAATTGTTCAAAGTTTGAACTATGTTTCCAAGTTTTATGAGTTCAATGACGTGTTTTATGTTATAACTCAATTGTTTACTGTTCAAATAAATATTTGACGTTTCTCAAATATGTTTCTACAGATAACAGAGGATAGACAATTGGAGAACGGGTGGGTGGTATCTCACTGTTCTCACCGCAACGGTTATCCCGAAGCGTTGAGGCAAATGCTTCAATATTTTGGGTACATCGAGATGCTGCAGTACTTTGCCAAGGAAGAAGGCGAGGAGGGGAACAAGACGTGTACAGTACATGTCAAAGTTCCTGCAGGACCCACGCCACCAGGTTGGGCGCCGTTCACCGTTACGGTGAGAGGTAGACAGCCGGGGGGAATGTGGCAAGTGGTAGCCCGCGACACCATGTCACTTTTCTGCCAACTACACGTGAGAGCTATGGAGGGCACTCCATATGCGCTCATTCCGGTGGAGGGACAAGCTAATCATGTGTGGGGGAAAGGTACATGGAGGCAACAGATCCGGGTTTCCCAAGGTACAACCCCGCAGAGGCGAATCTCAGCCTCCAGTTGAGGGCAGGAAAAGCCGTGATGGACAGCCAAGCTGTTCATACGGATTGTCTTGCTGCAGAGCTCAAGGAGAGCACCAGCCGTGGAGATCATTTCGATAGTTCTCACAGCGCACTCCGCAATGTTCTCCTTCCGACGATAAGCGCGACTGAACGAACAACATAATCAGTTGCATCGTCTGAAGAAGGCGAAGAAGAAAAGCCATGTCGACATAATGGCTTTGCAACAACAGGTGCATGCCTTGACCCAGCAGAATGAGGTCCCCACTCAAGAGCAGGATGATGCTATTGTGGAGTGGCAAGGCTGGGAAGAGGACTACAACCAGGCCATGGATGAGGTGCACGCGTTGCAGGACCTCCTACCTCAGGTAATAGGCCTACCAATGGTAGGTGCCGTACCCGTGGTTTTGGGTCTTCCGGCAATGGGGGAATCTGAACCGGAAGAGGAGGTCATGGACCCGGAGCCACCATCAGAGGTAGCGGAGAAGGAGATGGTCCTTCTCAAAAATACCAGATGGTGAATCGCTCACCATCGGGTCAAAGCTGGCAGCCACCGCAGAGGCCGATGCCATTCTGCAGTCGTCCATATTCTCCACCGGCATTCAGGCCGGCACTGCCAGCACCACCTCCGCAGCAACAACAGCAGCAGCGGGCGATGCCACGTGCGTATGCACCTCAGCAGCGCATGCCGGGCTTTTGTCCCCCAAGTACCGGCCAGGCAACAGCCACATGCTACAAATATGGTTGCCCAGGACACTTCGCCAACAACTGTCCTAAGAGGCAAAGAGGAGGAGTGGCACCGCACTTTCTGGGGAGGAACCTGCCCCTGAACCCCACTAACGGTGGGCAAATCCTAGGCCCGGCACCGTCCACTAACTTTCCATAGAGGACGTGTCGGAAGGAGAGACAATCCTTGCGGGTATGTTCCAACTCCACCAGCATCTCGCTATAGTATTATTTGATTCAGGGGCCATGCATAGCTTCATTAGCCAAGATTTTATTGCAAAATACAGCTTGCAAATACTACCCACCGATAGTCCATACTTGATTTGTTCACCGGGTGGGAAAATTTATGTAAACATGATGGTTCCAAAAGCGCCATTATGCTTAGAGGGTAGAGTATACCCTACGTCTCTCATAGTTTTAGAGGGACAGAAGGTCGATGTCATCTTAGGGATGTCGTGGTTAGCCCACCACGGTGCTGTTTTAGACACCGTCCTCCGAGTCGTGCATTTACAGTCAGAAGTGCACGAGTCTCACTCCTTATTTCTGGACAGTCCAGAAATAAAACTTCCAAGTGTATATCAGTATACAACCATCAGATTGGAAGACATTCCAGTAGTCCGTGAGTTCCCTGACGCGTTCCCGGATGATTTACCGGGGATGCCGCCCGACAGAGAGGTGGAGTTCAAGATTGAACTTGCACCGGAACCATGCCAATATCCTGAAGGCCGTACAAGATGGCGCCCAAGGAATTGGCTGAACTGATGACGCAGTTAACGGACTGGCTGGAGAAAGCTTTTATTAGGCCGAGCTCATCGCCATGGGGCTGTTCGGTATTATTTGTGAAGAAGAAAGACGAGATGTTGCGGCTTTGCGTGGACTATCGTCCACTAAACGCTGTAACCATCAAGAACAAGTACCCGTTGCCACGGATCGACATGTTGTTTGATAAGTTGGTCGAAGCAAAGATCTTTTCCAAGATGGACTTAAGATCCGGGTACCATCAGATTAAGATACGGGCTGAGCATATTCCGAAGAAGGCTTTCTCAACGAGGTACGGACTTTATGAGTACCTGGTCATGTCCTTCGGCCTCACCAACGCTCCAGCTCACTTTATGTACTTGATGAATTTGGTATTCATGCCGGAGCTGGACAAGTTTGTCATGGCTTCATCGACGACATATTGGTATATTCCAAGTCGGAGGAAGAACACACGAAGCATCTGCGTATAGTCTTGCAACGGCTGTGGGATCACAAGCTATACGCGAAATTCAGCAAGTGCGAATTCTGGATATCGCAAGTGCCTTTTCTCAGCATATTATCTCAGCAGAGGGCATCACTGTAGACCCGAGTAACATCACACAAGTGCTGAATTAGAAGTCCCCGAGGACTGTTCATGAGGTACGGAGTTTCCTCGGACTCGCGGGATATTATCGGAGGTTCATTCCGAACTTCTTGAACATTGCCAAGCCTATGACAGGGCTGCTGAAGAAGGCTACCAAATATGTTTGGAGTCCAGCATGTGAAGCAGCGTTCAAGGCATTAGTGAAGCACCTAACATCAGCACCGGTTTTGGCGCAACCAGACACAACAAAACCGTTCGATGTGTACTGCGATGCATCCGGCATTGGGCTCTGATGTGTGCTGATGCAAGACCGAAGGGTGGTCGCATATGGATCATGGCAGCTTAGAAACCATGAGCAGAATTATCCAACTCATGACTTGGAGCTTCCTGCCGTGGTGCTCGCACTTAAAATTTGGAGGCACTACCTACTCGGTAACCTCGTACATTTATATACCGACCACAAAAGCCTCAAGTACATATTCACTCAGGAAGAGCTGAACATGAGGCAGCGAAGATGGTTAGAGTTGATAAAGGATTACAAAATAGAGATCTATTATCACCCCGGCAAAGCAAACGTAGTGGCGGATGCGCTGAGTCGCAAGTCACACGTCAACAATCTGACTATCACCCTGTTGGAAGAGAGCGAGCCACCATTGCAGGTGATTCCACATGGATCTCTCTACAACTTAGCTTTGATCCCCACCATCCATGAAGAGGTAGCGGCAGCTCAGAAACATGCCAAGGGCATGTCGAATTTGTGGAGACGTGTAGACAGTGGGGACCTGAAATGTTTCCGGAAAGACGGAGATGGCGTCCTATGGTTCAAGGACCGGATCATCGTACCCTGTAACCTAGAGTTACGAAAGAAAATCTTTGATGAGGCTCACTTGTCAAAGTTTTCTATTCAACCCTGCAGCAATAAAATGTATCAAGAACTCAGAAACAAGTTTTGGTGGACACGAATGAAGCGCGAGATCGCAAAGTACGTGTCCGAGTGTGATACGTGTCGGAGGGTGAAGGCAGACCACATGCGAAAACCGGGACTGCTACAACCACTGGGCGTTCCTGCCTGGAAGTGGGAGGATGTGAGCATGGACTTCATCATCGGTTTACCCAACACCTTTCAGAAGCATGATTCTGTGTGGGTGATCATTAACCGGCTCACCAAAGTTTCCCATTTCATCCCGGTCAACACAAACTACAACGCCAAGAAATATGCTGAATTGTACATCTCACGGATCCTATGCTTGTACGGCGTACCCCGCACCATTATATCGGATCGGGGATCTTTATTTCTGTCCCGTTTTTGGGAGCAGCTACACGCTGCATTGGGGACGAAGCTAATCTGTAGTTCAGTGTACCACCCGCAGACGGATGGGCAAACCGAGCGGGTAAATCAGATTCTAGAGGACATGCTACGAGCTTGCGATATCAACCACGGTAAGAATTGGGATTATCACTTACCATTGCCCGAGTTCTCGTACAACAATGGGTACCAAGCCAGCATCATGATGGCGCCTTACGAGGCGCTATACGGGAGAAAATGCCGCACACCACTAAATTGGTGTGAGTCTGGCGAAAGGGTCACCTTTAGGATTGATCTTGTCAACAACGCGGAGGAAAAGGTTCGGCTGATTCAAGCGAACCTAAAAGCCACCCAATCCCGACAAAAACAGTATTCGGACCATAGAAGACACCCGTTACAATTCAAAGTTGGGGATCACGTATATTTACGTGTGTCTCCAATGAAGGGTGTGAACAGATTAGGGGTGAGATGAAAGTTAGCATCCTGATTCATCGGTCCATTCCAGATTACGGAAAGATGGGATCGGTAGCATACCGGTTGGGATTACCAGAAGCACTTTCCGGTGTGCACGACGTCTTTCACATCTCCCAGCTGAGGAAGTGTCTCAAGCTATCAACTACTATTCAGCTAGGGGATATTGAAGAACTGAAACAAGATCTGACTTATTGGGAGGAACCGGTTCAGATCATTGATGAAAGGGCCCGAACCACACGCAACCGTACGTTGTGGCTCTGCAAAGTTCTATGGAGTAATCACTCCGTAGATGAAGCGACATGGGAGAGCGAAGGATTTCTTCGCGCTAACTACCCCGACTTTTTCACGTCGCATATACGGTAATTTTCCACCATCCTCTCTCTCATTTTCACCTTATAATCTCGGGACGAGATTCTTTTAAGGGGGGAGGAATGTAAGGGCCTATGTTTTTGCACACATTCAAAATGTTCATCACACCACACACACACCTCATTTGAGGAAACTTTATGAACACATTTGAAGAGCAAGTAAACACCATCAACATGGTCATTAGAGAATAAACTCACATAATGCAAAAGTGGCATTTCCCACATGCACCATATAGGGGCTGGGCATATGGAAAACTCCTACACCTTGCTAGGAATGCTCATGCCAAATTTCACCCAAATCCAAAACCTTTTTGAGGTATTTTTGGGTATAACTAGAAAGAGGTTACTTTGAACTCATATTCAAACTACTTTCATCCGATGAGTTCAAAAGTGGGAGGCATATTCTTACTCAGCACATTTTTGTGAGCTCACACACCATTTTTCACTTCATTTGGAGTTGATCTTGACATGAGCTAATTTTAGCAAATTCAAACTCAATTTGAATTTCAAACTGCATATGTGCTGAAATTATATTCGAACACTTCACAATTTGAATTCTATCAAATTAAAATGGCCAATTGGTAGATAATTCAAATGTCAAAGAGTATTTGGATCTCTACTGTTTAGAGCAGTAAGGAAAATTGAATTTCAGAGGTTAAAAGACGAGTGGGTCCCACATGTCAGCCTCACTAGCAGATTCAACCGACTGAAAGACAGAGCACTCGGTTCTCGGGTTGCAGCCGAGCGCGCCACTGAGCGGCCGATCGGTGCCAGCTCCTGCTGTGTTTCCCGCTGGAGACCAGCTGCCCGGCTTATTATACCTCCCCGACGTGCTCCGTTTGCTCACAACCCGAGTCTACAGCGAGATCGCTCTCTCTCACACCGAGCTCCACCGAAAGCACGCCGCCCTCTCGGTTCCACTCGTGAGCAGGCCGATCACTCGCGAACAAAGCCTTCCCAGTAGCAAAACGGCTTCGTGGGTTTGTGAGCAACATCCTCGACGTCTTGTTGTCCTGTGATCAGACGTCTTCAAGCTAAGTCGAGCGTTTTTCCGGCGAACCGAGCGTTGCCGCCATTCAGGGCTCTCGCGGACAGCTCGGCACAGCTGTCGTCGCATCCACTTCTCTACACAAGAAAGGTGTGTCACTGCATGTAGAAGGTGTAACTGAAAGCCGTTTGGCATATGATCAACCATCGGTTGAGAATTTCCAAATTTACCGAAAGATAGTTCATATGAGCCGAGCTCACCTTCGATTGAAATTAGGACTCCACGCACTCTTGTTAGTCAAGCCTTTTGGCCAGTAAGTTCTACAAATGCTAGCGCTCACGCTCGAGGAAGAAGCAAGGAAAACCATTGAGGATCGGCCGTGATATGGCCATTTTCCTCGCCGTCATTTCAAAGTACCTCGGCTCACCATCGAGGGTATGGTTGCCGGCGTTTCTAGCTTCCACGAGGTCTTGTTTCATGTTCCTTGTGCTCCACTGATGCTCTCCGAGCAAGTTCCGATTGATTTGGTGCACTGTGGTGCGAGACCGACCTCGCCAGAACCCTAAGTTCCTCTGTCACCGGTGCACACGTGTTTCCTGTGATCGCCGGCGGTCTGCGAGCCCACAGATGAGTTCACGAGGTCGGAAAACGGGGAGGCGGCGAGTTTTAGGCCAAGGGGTGGCCGGAAATTCGGTTCCGGCGAGGCTCACCGGAGGGCACCGCTGGGGGAGTCTGTTGGCTCGAGGTTGAAGAAGATCCGTGCCGTGGGACTCACCGGCAGGAGTTTAAACATTTCCCCGATTTTCAGATTCAGTTCAAACTTCAAACCCACATAACTTTGGCTAGGAAACTCCAAATAAAGTGAACCAAATTTTGATGGACTCAGCTCTCTGAGTACTTTCCAACAAATCAAGTTTCACTCTATGAAAATCTTATTTCCCCAGAATTAATTCTTCAAAATTTAAACTGTTTAGAATTTTAACTGGAGAACCCTTTGGAGGAAAATTCTGAATTTGGCTAGGATGTTCACCAAAATATCCCTGAGCTACAATAAAAATTTCAGATCCATTTGAGCTCATTTGATCCACCTAATGGTGTGATTAATAAAACTGTTCCAGAGAAATAGAAAATGTTCAGAAACATTTTCAGAATTTCTCTGAAATTGTTTAGCTCATATCCTTAGCTAGGAACCTTCAAATTAAGTGATACCAACTCCATTAGAACCCTCTGAAAATCTAGTTTTCAGAAAGGCATGTCTTGCTCCATGAAATTCCCTGGAACACCCTAGGATCTCCAATTAAGTCCAAGTACATAATTATTTGTGGAGGGCTCAAATGAGCTTTGCTGCAAATGAAACTTGGCCAAGTTTCTGTTTAGGATGGATCCAAACCACAGTAAAAATTTCAATTTCATTGGGTCTGTCTAGTAAGAATTATAGCTCTCACAAGTTTAACTTTAATTCAAATGCATTTAAATTGACACATATTTGTATTTATCACATGTAGTCCCTAAGGTTGAGGAGGAAACCGAAGTCTTAGACTTCGTCAATCCAGAGGAACAGCTAGCCTACTACCAAGAGCAGCAAGGCAAGCTCCGGTTTGCATTAACCAATTTTACAAATTTTACTGTTTTGAGAACTTACTTTGAGCACCCACTTAATTTTTGTATTAGAGTGTTGTTTGAAAACCCAAATGCATAGCCAAGAAAACCCGGGGTTGGGCTTAGGTGTTTAAACCTCGTTTAGCTACTGCAATTCTATGATAGTGTAGGATTCGGTACAAGTCGAGTAGTTGGAACTACTCGCGGGAATATGCTAGAGGCACACTACTCGGGTAAAGATAGCAAATGGAACACATGGCAAGAAAAATGAGACCGAGCGGAGAGTATGGGTAGCAGGACTTTGGGGCCTGGGTGCCATAGCTCCGCTTGTGTCGATTGAGGACCGAGCCGTGTGCAGGCCTGTTGAACAAGCTAGAACAGTACCAAAGACCTACCAGATATATGGGAACCGGGAAACCTATGTAACTTGAGTAGCTGGGTGTTGAGGCATAGCTGGTCGTTCAGAGGGTAGGTTGAGAGCTAGGAACCTTCAAATTAAGTGAGACCAACTCCATTAGAACCCTATGAAAATCTAGTTTTCAGAAAGGCATGGCTTGCTCCATGAAAAGTAAAATCCCCAAAAAGTGCTAGCAAAAAATTCAGCACTTTTACACTTAGGAAAAATGAGGGGAATTAAAACTTTGAGTTATAACGGTGTAAGTTCAAAGTGAGGATTCAAACTTCCCAAAACTTCCAAACATGGAGATCTAAATTCATAACTTGGATATTCATATTTCCAATATTCAACCTTCCAAATTTCAGCTCCTTTGGAGGGGTTCTAACATTTGTTTGGGATTTAAAGAGGAAGCCCTCTAATCTGAATTTAAATTTCAGTTTCAAATTTCAACTTGCTCAATTTGAAACATTGGTTCCACAAATATGTTCCCACATTTGAATTAGCAACCATGCCAAAATTCAGAAACATTGGAGTTGGTTTGTTATGTTTTGGAACAATGCAATGGAATAATTCAAATTCCATTTCAAATTCAAATCATCAAACTTAGTTCAAACTTCACTCCAGAATTCAAATCATTTGAATTCAGCAAATTCAAACCATGACTTTGAGGTAAAGTAAAGCAATCAATTCTGAGTAGCTGTGGTGAAAAGATCTGTGGAAATTTTGATTAAATTGAGGTGGTGGGACCTACATGTCAGCCACACATCCAGTACAACCGACTCTGTTTTTGTTCTCGGGTGAGCCACGCGCGACAGCAGCTCGGGAAATCTCTTGCCGGCACCAGCTCCTGCTCGCTTGATCTTTTGGTCGGCCTAATCCACGCACAGAAGTACCACAAAGCCACTTTGCCTTCTCGTTGTTCAGCCTTAGCCTCGGTGGTCTGCCCCGTGAAGAACCCAGTCGCTTGCGCGCTCTCAGTTCGTTCTCTGATCACACCATAGCAACCGAGCACCGATTTGCTCGAGCTCCAAACAGCAAAGAGCTGCGCCCACCAGTGCTCTAGCCGGCCAGCCCTTCTCCTCACCTGTCCCGAGCTTGTTTGCACCGGAAAACAGCAAAGGTTCTGCAGCTCTCGGGTAAACGCTGAAAAACCGAAAAAGGTCGCCGTGGACAGCTCACACAGTGCAAGGTCACGCCAAGGCAAGCCAGCCCATCAGTGCACCTACAAGCCTAGTTGCTCACCTCCGAAGCTCTGCCCTAGCCATTGATCACAGGGGGAGAATTTCAAGATTTTCTCCCGGGCGGCAGAAACTGACCTTGAGGTAAGGAATTGCAAAATTCGTCCTCAAATCGTGTCTGTTGTGTTTCAAACTTCACACACAGGATCTTAACTGTCTAGCACACCTCCTCCATCAATTTTAGACCGAGAAATTGAGTGTGGAGCGAGGAATCCGAGTTCTTTTCGAGGGTATACCGCTGGACCATGTCGGGTGCACGGTGCCGATAGGTTTGGAGCGCTCCCCGGCTTGTTTAGACCACACGTCGGTCTTCTACACGATCCCCTGGTGCTTTAGAGCCCAAGAACCTCTTTGGTGAAGAAATGAGCCGCCACGAACTCGCCGGAGCCCTAGGGCTTGCTGTTGCCGGTGCGCCCTGTTTTCCGGCGAGTTTCATCCGCCGGCGACCTCACCAACAGGTTCAGCGTGGGGGAAAATGGGGGGTGCGGCCAGCAGGGGGACTGGAGGTGGCCGGGAAAGTCCTTTCCGGTCAGCCTCGCCGGAGTGAGCTGCCACTGACCCTTTCTGGCGCGAGGTTGAAGATGAGTCTGTCACATGGGACCCACTGGCCAGTGATTAAACATTTCCAGATTTTATCCAATTCAGTTCAAACTTTGGAGAGCCATAACTTTGTGTAGGAATGTCAAAATTTGTCAAATAAATTTTGTTGGATTCCTATCAAAGAGTAATATCCAGGGGTACAGCCCAATATTTATGAAAATCCCTGGATTTGACTCATTAATTCATTTAAGGAAACCATGTAGGAATTTTTACAGGAGTTCTGGTTATTGGAAAATTACCAAATTTGGACAGGACGTTCTTCCAAAAATCCTTGAACTCTAGTAAAAATATCATAGGTATTGGACTTCATTTGCTTGGCCAAATATTGATTCAATCTTGTATGTCTCTGAAAATTAGGAAAAATAACAGAAAGATTTTCAGCTTTTAGCTCCAACTTCTAAATTCCATATCTCTGTGTAGGAAGCTCCAAAAATGGTGAAACCAAGTCCTATGGACTCATGAGACTATCACGTTTCTGAAAAACCACATTTGGTGCATGCCAAGGCCCTAGAATTGCCATAGAAATTTAGAGAAGCCAAATAGTTAAGGAAATTCTCTAGGCCACATCTTTCATCAACTTTGTATGAAATTTTGCAAGCCATACCTCTGTATGATCTATGGTCCACTGTAAAATTTTCAGAGCAAGTTGAGATCATCTTCTCCAGTTTTCTAATGGGTCTCTCCAATATCTTTCTTATGTTCCTTATATATATATGTCACTTTTTGAACTTTACTCCAACAAACATATACTGCCCAGCTAAAGTTCTCTGTTTTTGTCCATAACAGAGCTCTTCACTCACTTTAGAGTTGGTCTAAACCATTCTTAGTTCCTAAAACACATTTGTTTTATAATTCAGTTACTCATATTAAAACTGTGCATATTCATATCGGTAGGAAAAACGATGAAGGAGCTCCACGAGGCATTCGACTCAGAACAGCAAGTGAGGCTTAACTCGTCGCTAAGCTACTGACTTAAAAGTAGAAATAAACCTACAGCAACATAAGGCAAGCCCCGGCTTACATTTAACAGCTTTTACTTACATTTTACTTTGTACCACTTTTATGGGTCTAGTATGTATTGTGCATTAGGTCAAGGTGATTGAAACTCCAAATGCATGACCCACAAACCCTTGGAGTTAATGGATAGAACAGGTTACCTTCGTGTAGTTTTCAGCTAGGCTTAAGTTATATAGGATCCGGTACAAGTCGGGTAGTTGGAAGCTACTCGCGAGTTTTGGATGTTGGTTCAGCGGGGTATGATTCTAGAGAATGGTTGTTCTGGAAAAGAAAATGAGACCGAGCAGAGAGTAGGAGGAGCAGGACGTTGGGCCTGTGTTGCCGTAGCTTTGTTTGTGTCGGTTAAGGACCGATGCGTATGCCGCCCTGCTGAGCAAGTTTGAACAGTACCGGATGCATACTGGAATTATGGGGTCCAGGAAACCGATGTAACTCGGGTACTCTCGTGTCGAAACTTATACAGCCATCCTTTGGGGGTTGGTGTCAGAGGTGTAAACCCGCTAGCGGAGCAACTTCGACGTGTTCCGGGTAGTGGCCCTTCTGATGGGTCGCAGAACTGGTTCGGCATTGGAGTGACGGGTGAAAGGTTGCTGCATACAACGTAAGAAAGAGCTCGTGTATGAGTATTTCGAGGCAGGTGTATGTGTTATGTGTTCCGGGTGTGTCCTGATTCGAATCACCGTCCCTCGCGGTTATATGAGTACCACTTGTTCACTGAGTTGTGACGTAGTAATTACTTCCAGATGAAGTGAGATGAATCATTGCTGATGTGAAGTTCTTAAATTCATTGTATTGCCAACCATGTATGCTATAGTTGTAGAGCTCACTAAGTTTATATTCCACTTTGGGCATCACCACATCGGAGGAAAGCATTTCTTGTTTGATTGTGGACTTCCGATGTGAGGGCTGCCTAAGGCATAATAATCTACTGCTATTAAACTGAAAGTAAGGATTAACATGTAGGCGTGTCGTTATTGCATCATACTTTTCCTATGTTAGTAATCTCTGCATGTAGAGTTCCATGTTTAGGAGTGTCGGTTAAGTCTTGCTGAGCCATCGGTTGCATTATTAGTGTTTTGCAGGTTATAAAATTTGCTATGAAGATGGTTGTTCGGTGACCCATCAGAGACTCACCGGAAACCTTGCCGCTGCACTTATCTTTGTAGAAGCTAGTAAGAAGCGTCCGCGGGCTGGACGTCTTCTCTTTTGCATTGTAGGACCGAGAGTAAGTGTGTATGTATATTCCGCTGCTTGTACCCTCGTGGTACAATATTTTGTAAAAGCCATTATCTTGAGAAATATAAGACTTTGTACTTTATGGTTCTTTTCGTGTATGCTGTTCGGTGCCGCATCGCACGGCACCACCCAATGTGTATCCTGGAGTGTGGATCCCGGAAGGGTTCCCAACAGGCGTGGTATCAGAACCGCATTGGGAATATCACGCATGAAAAGAGCTTATTTTTGAAAACTTAGAAGTATACGAGTGAGGAACGTATAGTATGCCCTCATAAGGATTATTAGTAGCGTAGTTACTAAAGGTGGCAAGCTAACAGTGTGTTAATATTCAGTATTTCCATTCTGTAACAACGCACCTACGTGGAGGTAAGAATGGTAAGGAACGCCACCGAAAGCGGATCAATTTCGGTTAGCTCTCCTATACGAGGAAAGTAGTGTGGGATGTCCCATTCAGCAATGAACGGGATGTTAATATGTTTTCTAAGACTCTTCATGTCTTAGAGACATATTAAATGCGCTAGCCTTCGGTGCGCAAACCCAGGGGCAAGAGGAGGAGATCCCATCGTGTGGTTTGTAACATGAAGTAGGTTCTCTAGGACTCTTCATGCCCTATGAGGCTTACGAAAGCGCTGTTCCACCGGTGTGCTTTATTGCAGAGGTGTGGAGCCCCTGTCAGGTGGTGAATAACCCGATCATCTACCTTGAGACGTGGCTTGACTCAAGGACAGCCCGTATGGCAATGATACAGGGCGTATGTTTTTACTATGATATGGACCTTCCTGAAATGGAAAACCTTTGTGTGCATCACTATTGATTGTTTTTCTGCAGGTACCTTAACCATGAGTAGAACATTGCGTTTAGAAAACGTTTGTGAGTGATCGTTTTAGTGCCACCACTTGAGACGTATATGCCGGTATAACGCCGGTTAGGATTTTTGATTTGGTGAGGCAACGTAGTACCGTAATATGTTATTAACTGCCTGAAAAAGGAAGTTTTCAAAGAAAAGAGTAATTTTTGAGTCTAGGATTCCATTAGGGGTTAATGAACTCCTATATTGAACTAAGAGTGAATTGGGAATATAGTTTTCATCTCAAATATTTAGAAACAAACTCCCCTGTTTTTGGCAAAATTTTTGCTGAATTTGAACAGGGCATAATTTTTGATTGGTTGAACCAATGGAGGTTAAGGATACATTTCTGGAAAGGTTTTGAAGTCTTCTACAACTTTTCTGTAAAACCCCAGAACAGAATCTCCCTCTAAATGGATGAAAATCTCAGATGAGTGTTAACCATCCAGAAACACGGCAGACCAAAAATACTCTCTGGAATTTTCTGTATTTCGACCATAACTTCTTGTAGAAAAATTCTAAGGTTCAGGTAAGACAGCGTTGTAAAGTTTGTGATATTTGCTAGGATTTTGTAGTTCAAAGTTTCTATAGGTTTGGGGTAGAACTTTATGAAATCTTGCGGACAAAACAGACACTTTCAGAGGAGGTGCTGTCAAAATTGTTCCAGATTTCTGTCAACTTTGAAATATCATAACTCCTGATCCAGAATTGATATGAAGGCAAATAAATACTCGTTGGAAATATATTGAAGTTATCTATAACTTTGATATTCAACTTGAGACATGAAACTGCCATTTTCATAATCAAATGCTGGGATTAAGGCCAAATGGTCCTTCTGAACAGCGCATTATTCATTGCCATGTAACTTAGGACTTGTTGTGGACATGAAGATTTTTATACTTCTCTAAGTTCCAGGACATAATCCTTAGTTATCGTTTATCATTCCTTTTTGTTGGTTTATGTTGACAAGCTTGAGCAACATTGGTTATATTTCAGAATTGTCAGAAACCTTGTTTCCTTCATATATGCTGCACAATTGATGTGATGCTTTCGCGGTTAATAATTTTGAGTTAAAGCTGAGTACACTCTTGGATATTAACAGTAAATTTCTCGCTCTTGCAGTATGGATCATACTCATTCCGGGTTTGAGGTTGGTGGTTCCAGTCGGGATGGAAATGATTCGTCGCAGCGACAATCACCGCCATCATCAACCGGACTGGCAGAGGTGTTGGGAAGAATGGCTGAGTCTCTTGAGATGTTGGTGCAGCAGGGCATCCGACAGGAGACCTCCCAGCAAAACCCCACACTGAATACGTATCTGGATTTTCTAGCAAGACAACCACTGGTATTCTCGGAAGCTAAAGAAGCCTTGGAGGCAGATCATTGGCTCCGGGTTATTGAAACTAAATTGGGAATGCTCCAGTGTGATGAATATGAGAAGGCTTTATTTGCCGCTCAGCAACTTCATGGATCCGCTGGGGCTTGGTGGTCTGAATACCTTGCTAAGATCGCTGAAGGCCATCGTGTGACGTGGACGGAGTTTTGTGATGTTTTCCGTGCATGTCATATCTGTGAGGGCATCGTCAAAACCAGAATTGAAGAGTTCTATACACTCAAGCAAGGAGGCATGAGTGTTATGGAGTACTTTAAGGAATTCAACCGTTTAGGACAATTTGCATCCACTTATGTGCATACGGAGACGATGAAGTGTCATTACTATTTCCGAGGCCTCGATGTGAAGCTTCGGACAAAAGTGGCACAATGCAATTAAGGGAATTATATCCAGTTAGTCAATGCCGCTATGATTCAAGAAATAGCTGAACTTGAGCACAAGGAAAGTAAGAGGAAGAGAAAAATTATCACTGGCAAGCACAGGTGATTATCATCAAGAACAACCGGTGATATATTGCTTACCATCCGGGGTGGAAATTCAGTCCTTTGACGGACCACCTCAAATCCAATACTGTCCATATTCACCCATGGAGGTTGACACTACTGCAACATCAGAAAATGAGTATTTGTGCACCCCCACCTCAGCAAAGTGCATAAGAATATCAACTACTTCCATATTATGAAGATCCTGAGCTCGCATCGTACGGTATATGTAGCGATGTAGAGCATATTCCTCAGAAGGGTCAAGTGACCAAGAAAAGCAGCAGTCATATGTCATCTCAAGCTGCAAAGAAATTTCATGGTCGGTCAAGGAGAACAGCATTGAAAGTGGAAAACTTAAACTATATGGCAGTTGAAGATGTTCCCGTGGGAGAACCCATGTTTGCGGGTATGTTCAGCCTACGTGATCAGCCCACGTTCATGTTGTTTGACTCAGGTGCTACACATGATTTTATCAGCAAAGATTATGTGGTTAAGCACCAAATACCAGCAACCACCTTGGCCGCATCATATCATATTAATTCACCGGCAGGTAGTAGGACAGCAGGCAGTATTGTTGCTCGAGCGCCTATATGTTTGGATGGGCGGATATATCCTACTACTCTTATCATCCTGGAAGGCTTGCGGATTGACATCATCTTGGGAATGGCTTGGTTGACACATCACCAAGCTATATTTGATATTAGTTCATGAACGGTGCAGTTGAATTCAAAGAAGCACGGGCAACATACGTTGATTCTGAGAAATGTTGCACCGGAAGTCACTGCTGTCCACACCGTTGAAGCTAAGAAACTGGAGGACATTCCAGTGGTCCGGGAATATCCGTACGTGTTTCCCGATGATCTACCGGGCATGCCGCCCGAACGTGAAGTGGAGTTTAAAATTGAACTAGCACTGGGAACCACACCCATATCTCGGAGGCCGTATAAAAAGGCACCAAAGGAACTCACGGAGCTGAAGGAGCAGCTGAATGATTTGTTAAGCAAAGGCTTCATTCACCCAAGTTCATCACCGTGGGGATGCTGCGCGCTGTTCGTCAAGAAAAAGGATGAGACTCTGAGGTTATATATGGACTATCGTCCGCTCAATGTCGTGACGATTGTGAGAACTATGTGTGCTGAATACATTGGCTTTGATGATAAAAAGTTTTGAATACTACCAAAACACCTTTTTAACAAGGTCCGACTTTAGGACCGAGCTCCTGCAAGGTCCGACGATATGTCCGACTTGTTTTGGGTAGCTCCGGCATGGTCCGACGTAAGGTCCGACTTGCTTTGTCTAGGTCTGACTTATTTTGGCTAGGTCCGAATTGTTTTTACTTGCTCCGGTGCTAGGTCCGACTAGCTTTGGTAAGTTCCGTGCTAGGTCCGATTAAGCTTTAGTAAGCTCCGGCGCTGGGTCCGACTAGCTTTGGTAAGCTCCTGTTCATGGTCCGGTTAGCTTTGGTAAGGTTCGGAGCTTGATTGCAATGGTTCTGCTTTTAACTTGCAATGTTTCAAACTTGCTTTACTCTTATGGAAAGTTTGCTTAGTATTATTTTACTCAGTTTTTGGTGTGTTTTGGTGGTTATTGGCTGATATCATTTTGCTATGGTTTACAACATGCTTATGTGAGGTGCTCACGTAAGATGTTATAGTTTCGGAACTAACGAGAATCAAGTCGAGGACTTGTGCTCGGAAGTATTGGTTGTTTATTCATGTGCAGGTGTTGCTTGAGTTCAATACATGGCTGGTGACGGGATCCATTGAACTAGTCTTAGGGAGAAGATGAGGTTCAACAACCAAGTTCGGGAGGAATTGTGGTTGAGTTGATCGGGATGTCGCGCAGCATGTTTGGATCAAGAACAATGCATATGAAGGTATCGTGGACGTTGTTGGAAGGTGTTTGCACATGTGCAAGGAGTGCATGGATGTGGCAACATGGTTCCAAGGCATGGTGAAGAGATATGGAAGTGGAGATATGGTTGAAAAGGTTCAACCGGCTGGATTTTGCGCTCAGGCTGCGGCTGAGGCGGTTATGGTTTGTTTATGGAAAGTTTCGAGTTGGTTATAACAGGATTTCGTGTTAGGCATGAAGTAGAGTTGTTTTAGGAATGTTTTGGACGTTCCAAAGGTGCTTGGAAGTCTTAAGATTGCTTCTATCTGCGTATAGAAGAGTCTTGAGCAGTATTGGAAAGTTACAGTTTGAATCCAAGTAGGAGTAGGAGTCCTTGTTTGAGTTGAGTTGGACTTCGGGCTGGTTATATAAGCAAGGGAGGCCAGAGCTCGTAGAGCACGACTTTGGGGCTGTTCCTCTTGTGTTTTGATAAATAAAATTCGTATTCTAAAGGAACTTTTGTGCCTTGCTCGTCCGACTTGTTTCAGACAAGTTTTTCTCGTCGAGTTTCTGTTCAGCGCTACCTTACTTGGGTGGTTTTATCATAACTCGAGTTTTACAGATCCAATTGATGTTATTCTTTTTGGGTTGTCTTCAAAACTTGATTATCTATCATCTGTGAAAATTTCACGGTAATTGAATTTGTGGTTTCTGATCTACACGAGTTTCTTTGCAGTATTCCAGAACTGTTTTTCTCGCGTAGGACAGATTGACCTTTGTTCGATCTTTCGACCGTAACTTGAGTTTCTCTCAATGGATTTTCATAATTCTTGTTGTGACGTCTTCTTGACTTGATTATATACAATTAATACTAGTTTTGTCACAGTTGAACACGTTTAGATTAGTCGCACACACAGTTGCTTTAACAGATCGGTTTTCTGCTGAGGGGTGTTTTGTTGCTTCCACTGAAAAGTTTTTATCTACCATTCACCCCCCCTATGGTAGCTTTACACGTGTACTTTGATCCTACAATTGGTATCAGAGCCAGGTTGCTCTAATCTTTGTTATTTGCACGTGTTTTGACTAATTATCATGGAAAAATACTCCGCCAAACCTTGTGTGTTTAGTGGTATTGATTTTCAGGTTTGGAAGGCACTCATGGAAGCTTTCATCTAGGCGCAAGACATTGAAATATGGGAAAAGGTGTACAAGCCTTACGATGTGCCTTCAAACGATCAAGTCACGGCTACAAACATGAGAGATGTCGACAACAATAACAAGGCTCGGAACTTGATCATACAAGGACTAACTCAGAGCGACTTCGACCGTGTTGCACACCTCCGATCGGTGTACGATGTGTGGAGAGCACTTTGTGACTACCACGATCAAGGAGGTAAGACAGGATATGTTCAAGAAAGAATACATGCACTTTGAGATGCAATCCGGTGAGTCCATTGATGACCTCTTTGTTCGCTTTAATAAAATTCTCAGCAACTTGTGTAGCGTTAATGTTAATTTTTCAGATGCTGAAAATGCTAGGCAATTACTAAGTGCATTAGACATGTCAATTTGAGAGATGAAAGTAACATCCATACGTGAATCCAATGTCATGAGTACTCTTACATTAGATGTGCTTTATTCTAAGCTAAAAACTCATGAAATTGACATTATATCACGTAAGAACCCAAATAAGACTACTGCATTTGTCTCACAACGTGATATGCCTAGCTCCGGCCAATCATCTAGCAATACACTTGCTTTGCTGTCTTCACTAACCCTGGAACAGATTGAGGAGTTTCCAGAGGAGGAGCTAGTACTTCTTTCTACTAGGTTCTCAAAAGCATTGCAAAATGTGAGAACTAGAAGCAGAGGAAGCTCCGGACCTCAACGATGCTTTGAATGTGGTAAGACAGGACACTTTCGTACAGATTGCCCTAACCTTTCAGGTCCTTCTAACCGTCATGAAAAGCAGAATAAAGTCAAGTCCTCTTTTGGCAACAGCAACAAGAAAAAGAAGGGTTTTACAGGATGCAAACTGATAAACAGTTTTATCACCGCACTTCAAGAACTTGACTCGAGTGATGTAGACATTGGAAATGATGAAGATGAAGATGATCTGGCAAACTTGTGCTTCATGGCGGGCAAATCAAAATCAAGTATGGAGGATGCAGAACACAACAGTGACAACGAAGAGGTATGTCCTACTTGCGAAGAAATGTGTGATGCTATTTCTCGTGCCACTATTATTGTTAAGAAAAAGGACAAAAAGTTTAGGGACAATGCTATTAAAATTGAGTCACTAGAATCTGAAATTAATCGTTTAAAAGCCTTGATTCCTAGTGATGATTCTTGTTCCTCATGTGATTTAATATATGAACAATTGTCCTCTCTAAGAAGTGCACACACCTCCACACTTGATAAACTTGAACTTGAAATCAAAAAGAACAAAGCTTGCTGCACTTAATGATAAAAACTTGAAAGATGCTTGTTGTTCTACAATTGATTTGCATTGTTCTACTTGCGATGATCTTGATAAGAAACTACAAGATGCTACGAAAGAAATTTCTATATTGAACAATGCTTTACGTTCTCATGAAGTTAAATATTGTTCCAATTGCAAATTAAAAGGAAAAATTTCATGTGAAAATTGCCTTGATCTATCAAATAAACTTGATAACATGCATAAGACATTAGATCAGTTTTGTAATGGGAATAAGAATCTAAACTTGCTGCTGAATTCTTCCAAGTCTTGCAATGATAAAACTGGTTTAGGTTTTGATTCACATGCTCATGCTAAGGAACTTCCACCTAAAATTGTAAAATCATTAGGAAGTGGTTTGATTCAAACAGTTCCTAAACAAAAAGAAGTGGTTTTTAAATCTGCAGGAGTGTTGTCACATTCGGGTTCAAATAAGTATACTGCATGCTCATCTAGACATGAACACAAAGTTAAATTTCATTGTACCTATTGTGGTAGAGATGGTCATGTCATAGATTTTTGTTATAGACTAGCTAAACAACATAAAAAGAAAAGAATGCAAGCTAGATCTTATAACTCTCATACAAAATTTGCTGCACATAATAAACCGAATGTCAGGAACATGCAACCTGCTGTTATGAGTCAGAAATATTCAAAGTTTACCTCCGGAGCTTCAATTTTTGCCTCCAGAGCTTCAGTTTTTGCCTCCGGACCTTCTGTTTTTGCCTCCGGAGCTACTGATTTTCGTGCTACACAAGTAACACCTCATAGGTCAGTAGTTAAGAACAAAAAATCTCAAACTTTGACTCATAAATCTGCTGTTTTATTTCAGCTTTCGCATGTTATTCCTGCAGGACATCGCGTGACTCAGTACTGGATTCCTAAATGCCTTTTAACTAACTCCAGTATTGAGTCATCGACGTATCGTGCTTCTATGTAGGTTACACGCTTGAGGAAGTAGACCATTTGGATTGTGGATTCAGGTTGCTCACGCCACATGACCGGTAACAAAGAATGGTTCTCCTCTCTCTCTTTTGTGTCACATGTAGAGAATGTTACTTTTGCCGATAATTCTTCAACTCCTATAATTGCTAAGGGTTCGCTAAGAGTAAATGATCAGTACACTTTGTAGGATGTGGCACTTGTCAAAAATTTGAAATACAACTTGCTTTCTGTTTCATAATTGCTAGATGAAAATCTGGAAATTATTTTCAATAAAAACTGCTGCAAAGTTGTATGTTCAAATAGTGAGCTTATTTTTAACATGTCTCGGTTTGGAAGAGTTTTTAAAGCTGATTTTGATATGTCTTCCTCTAAGCATAGATGTCTAGTTGCAAATGATTCCAAAGATTTATATTTTTGGCATCGTAGACTTGGTCACGTAGGCTTTGATCATCTCACGCTTGTTAGTGCTCTTGATCGCATACGTGGGGTGCCTAAGCTTAAAGGGGACAAAGAAATTGTGTGCTCTTCTTGTAGACATGCTAATATGGTTGCAGGTTCACATGCTCCTCTCACAATAACCATGACAACTGAACCGGGTGAACTTTTACACCTTGACACTGTAGGACCTTCACGTGTTCAATCCTTCAGAGGTAAATGGTATGTTCTTGTGATTGTTGATGACTATTATAGATACTCTTGGGTTTACTTTATGGCATCTAATAATGAAGCTTTTAGTCACTTTAGAACTTTATTTCTTAGATTATCAATTGATCACCCAGGATCTTTAAGAGCAATTAGAAGTGATAATGGAACCGAATTTAAAAATCAATCGTTTGGTCACTTTTGTGCTGAAAATGCAATAGATCATCAATTTTCTTCACCATTTGTACCTCAACAAAACGGTGTTGTAGAGAGAAATATCAGAACCTTAATTGAGATGGCTAGGACTATGCTTGATGAATATCAAACTCCTAGGAAATTTTGGGCTGATGCAATTGCAACCACTTGTTATGTCTCAAATCGTGTTTTCTTGCGTGCTAAGCTAGGTAAAACACCATATGAGCTGAGGTTTGGACATAGGCCTAGTGTCACACACTTTAGGGTCTTTGGTTGCAAATGCTTTGTTAAGAAACATAGTAATCTTGATAAATTTGAAGCTAGATCTGTTGATGGCATGTTTCTTGGTTATCCATCTCATACTAGAGGCTACCGTGTGCTTTTACTTGATACTAACAGAATTGTGGAGACGTGAGGTTTCTTTTGATGAAGCTTGCCCAGGTACTAGTTCAAATATTGCAGGTCCGGATCCATATCCGCAGGGGGAGAGTATTTTTGTTAAAGAAGAGGAAGAAGTGGTGCTGCTGCCAAAAAATTCAGCAGCTAATGACATTGTTCCAGCTCCTGATCTTGATTCACAGCCAGCACCGAAGATCACCATTGCTGGTCCAGATCCTCCTCACATCACAAGCTCATCTATTTGTGATGAACATGAAGAAGAAGAAGCTTGTGAAGTGTCCACTCACCTCCGGATTCTCAAAAGTAATCCTCCACAACAAATTATTGGAAGCCTGCATGAACAAGTTACAAGATCCAGGTTTTTCGACCCCAATTCTCATGCTCATTCTGCTTTTGTTGCTTCTTTTGAACCTAAAGATATATCACATGCACTCACTAATGAATCTTGGATTATTGCCATGCAAGAAGAGTTAGAAAATTTTGAAAGAAATAATGTTTGGAAACTTGTACCTTCACCTCAAGGTCACACTTTAATAGGAACTAAATGGGTGTTTAAAAATAAACAAAGTGAGGATGGGGTTGTGGTTAGGAATAAGGCTAGGTTGGTTGCTGAAGGTTTCACACAAGTTGAAGGTCCAGATTTTGATGAAACTTTTGCTCCTGTTGCTAGATTAGAAGCCATAAGAATTTTGTTAGATTTTGCTGCATCTAAAGGTTTTAAGCTATATCAAATGGATGTTAAAAGTGCTTTTCTTAATGGCTACATAGATGAGGAGGTTTATATCAAACAACCACCTGGTTTTGAAAATCCAAATTTTCCTAATCATGTTTACAAACTGTCCAAAGCCTTGTACGGTCTCAAACAAGCCCCTAGAGCATGGTATGATAGGTTAAAAACATTCTTACTTGAAAAGGGGTTTACCATGGGCAAGGTTGATAAAACTCTTTTTGTGCTTAAGCATGACAATGACTCATTATTCATTCAAGTGTATGTGGATGATATTATCTTTGGTTGTGCTTCTCATGATCTTGTGTCCAAGTTTTCAGCTATGATGAGTTCAGAATTTGAGATGAGTGTGATGGGAGAACTCACGTACTCTTTGGGGCTGCAAATCAAGCAAACCAAGGAGGGTACATTTGTGCATCAAACAAAGTATATAAAAGATCTCCTAAGGCACTTCAACATGGACAAAAGCAAGCCTCTTCGGACACCAATGGGAACAGCAACAACACTTGAACTTGATGAAGATTATGATCCCGTTGATCAAAAAGAATATAGAAGCATGATCGGATCACTTTTGTATCTCACGGCATCAAGACCGGACATACAATTCAGCGTATGTCTTTGTGCACGGTTTCAAGCCTCTCCATGTGCTTCACATCGTCAAGCCGTCAAAAGGATTCTCAGGTACTTACATGGAACTCAAGAATTTGGCATTTTTCTTCCTTCTTCCTCAACTGTTACTTTGAAAGCTTTTTCCGATGCTGATTTTGGGGGTTGTAGGATTGATAGGAAAAGTACTTCTGGTGCTTGTCATTTTCTTGGTAATTCACTTGTTGCCTGGTCCTCTAGAAAACAAAGTTCAGTTGCACAATCCACAGCCGAATCTGAATATATAGCTGCTGCTAGTGCTTGCTCACATATTCTTTGGATTGTTCAAATACTTAAGGACTATGGGGTTGATCTAGATAGTGTTCCACTGTTTTGTGATAACACTAGTGCCATTTGCATGGCTAAAAACCCCGTGCAACATTCGAGAACTAAGCACATTGACATTAGGTATCACTTTCTCCGTGATAATGTCGAAAAAGGGAACATTGTGCTTTACCATGTAGATACCGAACAACAATTGGCTGACATTTTTACAAAACCTTTGGATTTCACTCGTTTTTGTTACATTCGTAGTGAAATAGGGGTTATGCATCCTCATGACTTAAATTGAGTGAGAATTTAGAAATTTGGGAAGTCTATGTGTGAATCTGAAATTAAAATAATATGAGCATAGTATTTCATGCATATATGACTTTGTGATTCCTATTTCATGCTAAAAGTTCTTACTACATTACTCGTGTTATACATTTTGTAGTTTTTACCATGTCTAGTAATTGGAATAATTACTTACACTAAATCTGGTCATGGTCAAACTTTCTTGCTGTTTTGAACTTGTTGCATGCTCACAAGTGCTTTTAATCATAAAGAATTAATCAAGTAATCAACTCACATGTTGAGTTTTTATGTTCAAATAAAAAATGAGAAAAGATCAAGAGAATATGCATGCATCGCACTTCTTCTTTTGAGATGGCTTATCATTGCACTTAGATATGAACTTGAAAGGAGTTGTGTATGACTAAAACCATGTCCTTAAGCTTCTGACTGTCAAATGACATAGGCTTGGCTTGGTTGGTTAGAATAAGGCTGATGCTGCATATATTCTCTTGCAAATGTCATAAGATCAAAATTTGTGCTTTAAATGTTAAATAAAATGCAGCAACAAGTGTCATGCTTTCAGGTCTTGAAATACTTAAGTTTGTGAGATCATGACTTGCTTAAATTGAAAATTACACTTGATCTATAGCATGGCTTACACTACTTTATGTATCTCATTGATGTGTTAGTTAAGTTACTTGATAGTATGATTTGGATGAGCTTTGTTTTATATGTATATGTTATAATGTGCTCATAACAAATTAAAATTTCTCTTTTGTACCTTGCTGAATACATTGTCAAAGGGGGAGAAATTGATCACACATTGCACACATTCACAAGTGTTTTGGCACGATTCTTCTCACGGGGAGAATTTTTGGTATTTTTGTTTTTCTTCTCATTTTATTTCTGATTTACAAAGGCCTCGATGTGAAGCTTTGGACAAAAGTGGCACAATGCAATTAAGGGAATTATAGCGAGTTAGTCAATGCCGCTATGATTCAAGAAATAGCTGAACTTGAGCACAAGGAAAGTAAGAGGAAGAGAAAAATTATCACTGGCAAGCACAGGTGATTATCATCAAGAACAACCGGTGATATATTGCTTACCATCCAGGGTGGAAATTCAGTCCTTTGACGGACCACCTCAAATCCAATACTGTCCATATTCACCCATGGAGGTTCAGACACTACTGCAACATCAGAAAATGAGTATTTGTGCACCCCCACCTCAGCAAAGTGCACAAGAATATCAACCACTTCCATATTATGAAGATCCTGAGCTCGCATTGTACGGTATATGTAGCGATGTAGAGCATATTCCTCGGAAGGGTCAAGTGACCAAGAAGAGCAACAGTCATATGTCATCTCAAGCTGCAAAGAAATTTCATGGTCGGTCAAGGAGAACAGCATTGAAAGTGGGAAACTTAAACTATATGGCAGTTGAAGATGTTCCCGTGGGAGAACCCGTGTTTGCGGGTATGTTCAGCCTACGTGATCAGCCCACGTTCATGTTGTTTGACTCAGGTGCTACACATGATTTTATCAGCAAAGATTATGTGGTTAAGCACCAAATACCAGAAACCACCTTGGCCGCATCATATCATATTAATTCACCGGGAGGTAGTAGGACAGCGGGCAGGATTGTTGCTCGAGCGCCTATATGTTTGGATGGGCGGAAATATCCTACTACTCTTATCATTCTGGAAGGCTTGCGGATTGACATCATCATGGGAATGGCTTGGTTGACACATCACCAAGCTATCTTTGATAATAGTTCACGAACGGTGCAGTTGAATTCAAAGAAGCACGGGCAACATACGTTGATTCTGAGAAATGTTGCACCAGAAGTGACTGCTGTCCACACCGTTGAAGCTAAGAAACTGGAGGACATTCCAGTGGTCCGGGAATATCCGGACGTGTTTCCCGATGATCTACCGGGCATGCCGCCCGAACGTGAAGTGGAGTTTAAAATTGAACTAGCACTGGGAACCACACCCATATCTCGGAGGCCGTATAAAAAGGCACCAAAGGAACTCACGGAGCTGAAGGAGCAGCTGAATGATTTGTTAAGCAAAGGCTTCATTCACCCAAGTTCATCACCGTGGGGATGCTGCGCGCTGTTCGTCAAGAAAAAGGATGAGACTCTGAGGTTATATATGGACTATCGTCCGCTCAATGTCGTGACGATTGTGAGACCTATGTGTGCTGAATACATTGGCTTTGACGATAAAAATTTTTGAATACTACCAAAACACCTTTTTAACAAGGTCCAACTCTAGGTCCGAGCTCCTGCAAGTCCGACGATATGTCCGACTTGTTTTGGGTAGCTCTGGCAAGGTCCGACGTAAGGTCCGACTTGCTTTGTCTAGGTCTGACTTATTTTGGCTAGGTCCGACTTGTTTTTGCTAGCTCCGGTGCTAGGTCCGACTAACTTTGGTAAGTTCCGTGCTAGGTCCGACTAAGCTTTAGTAAGCTCCGGCACTGGGTCCGACTAGCTTTGTTAAGCTCCTTTCAAGATCCGGTTAGCTTTGGTAAGGTTCGGAGCTTGATTGCAATGGTTCTGCTTTTAACTTGCAATGTTTGGAACTTTCTTTACTCTTATGGAAAGTTTGCTTAGTATTATTTTACTAAGTTTTTGGTGTGTTTTGGTGGTTATGGCTGATATCATTTTGCTATGGTTTACAACATGCTTATGTGAGGTGCTCACGTAAGATGTTATAGTTTCGGAACTAACGAGAATCAAGTCGAGGACTTGTGCTCGGAAGTATTGGTTGTTTATTCATGTGCAGGTGTTGCTTGAGTTCAAGACATGGCTGGTGACGGGATCCATTGAACTAGTCTTAGGGAGAAGATGAGGTTCAACAACCAAGTTCGGGAGGAATTGTGGTTGAGTTGATCGGGATGTCGCGCAGCATGTTTGGATCAAGAACAATGCATATGAAGGTATCGTGGACGTTGTTGGAAGGTGTTTGCACATGTGCAAGGAGTGCATGGATGTGGCAACATGGTTCCAAGGCATGGTGAAGAGATATGGAAGTGGAGATATGGTTGAAAAGGTTCAACCGGCTGGATTTTGCGCTCAGGCTGCGGCTGAGGCGGTTATGGTTTGTTTATGGAAAGTTTCGAGTTGGTTATAACAGGATTTCGTGTTAGGCATGAAGTAGAGTTGTTTTAGGAATGTTTTGGACGTTCCAAAGGTGCTTGGAAGTCTTAAGATTGCTTCTATCTGCGTATAGAAGAGTCTTGAGCAGTATTGGAAAGTTACAGTTTGAATCCAAGTAGGAGTAGGAGTCCTTGTTTGAGTTGAGTTGGACTTCGGGCTGGTTATATAAGCAAGGGAGGCCAGAGCTCGTACAGCACGACTTTGGGGCTGTTCCTCTTGTGTTTTGATAAATAAAATTCGTATTCTAAAGGAACTTTTGTGCCTTGCTCGTCCGACTTGTTTCAGACAAGTTTTTCTCGTCGAGTTTCTGTTCAGCGCTACCTTACTTGGGTGGTTTTATCATAACTCGAGTTTTACAGATCCAATTGATGTTATTCTTTTTGGGTTGTCTTCAAAACTTGATTATCTATCATCTGTGAAAATTTCACGGTAATTGAATTTGTGGTTTCTGATCTACACGAGTTTCTTTGCAGTATTCCAGAACTGTTTTTCTCGCGTAGGACAGATTGACCTTTGTTCGATCTTTCGATCGTAACTTGAGTTTCTCTCAACGGATTTTCATGATTCTTGTTGTGAAGTCTTCGTGACTTGATTCTCTACAATCTATACTAGTTTTGTCACAGTTTAACACGTTTAGATTAGTTGCACACACGGTTTCTTTAACAGATCGGTTTTCTGCTGAGGGGTGTTTTGTTGCTTCCGCTGAAAAGTTTTTATCTACCATTCACCCCCTCTGGTAGCTTTACACGTGTACTTCGATCCTACAACGATCAAGAACAACTATTCACTACCATGTATCGATATGCTTTTTGATCAACTAATGGGTTCTATGGTTTTCTCGAAGATGGATCTTCGGTCCGGATATCATCAGATAAAAATCCGGGCGGAAGACGTACCCAAGACGGCATTCTCGATGAGATACGGGTTATATGAGTATCTTGTCATGTCATTCGGACTAACTAATGCTCTGGCTCATTTTATGTACTTGATGAATTCAGTCTTCATGCCGGAGCTGGACAAGTTCGTCGTGGTCTTCATCGATGATATCTTGGTATATTCTAAGTCAGAGGAAGAACACGCCAAACATTTGCATATTGTGCTCCAACGTCTACGGGATCACAAGCTATATGGAAAATTCAGCAAGTGCGAGTTTTGGATCAACCAAGTGCCATTTCTTGGGCACATTATTTCTGCATAGGGTATCGCAGTTGATCCGAGCAAGATCGTCCAAGTGCTGAATTGGAGTTCATCAAAGTCAGTCCAGGAAGTCCATAGTTTTCTCGGTTAAGCGGGGTACTACCGGAGATTCATTCAGAATTTCTCCAAGGTCTCTAAACCGATGACGGAACTTCTGAAGAAAGGCAACAAATATTTGTGGAGTGAAGCATGAGAGGAGGCGTTCAAAGCATTGGTAAAGCACCTCACAACAGCCCCCTTGTTGGCGCAGCCCGACACGACTAAAGCTTTTGATGTGTATTGCGATGCATCCAGCATCGGCCTTAGCTGCGTGCTCATGCAAGAAGGGTGAGTGGTCGCATGTGGATCCAGGCAGCTTCGGAATCATGAGCAGAATTATCCAACACATGATCTCGAGCTAGCTGCTGTGGTTCTTGCTCTAAAGATGTGGAGGCACTATTTGCTTGGAAACTTAGTTCACCTCTACACCGACCACAAGAGTTTAAAGTACATCTTCACACAAAAGGAATTAAATATGAGGCAGCGAAGATGGTTAGAGTTAATCAAGGATTATGAACTGGAGATTCATTACCATCCTGGAAAAGCGAATGTGGTTGCCGACGCACTTAGTCGGAAATCACATGTGCATAATCTAACCATGGCTGCAATGGAAGAATAAGAACCGAGCCTGCGCCTGGTTCCTTATGGGTCGTATTTAATCTTGCCCTCATTCCTACAATTCGAGTTGAAATTGTAGAGGCTCAAAAGAAAGATAAGGGCATGGCCCATACCCGGAAGAGAATAGACAAAGGAGAAGCTAAGTGATTCCGGAAAGATGAGAATGGAATGCTATGGTTCAAGAACCGTATAGTCGTACCGAGGGACATGAAGCTTCGTCAGAAAATATTAGACGAAGCTCATCTATCAAAATTTTCCATTTATCCGGGCAGCAACAAGATGTACCAAGATTTGAGAAAAAAGTTTTGGCGGACACGGATGAAGCGGTAAATAGCTAAATACGTATCCGAGTGCGATACGTGTCGAAGGGTGAAAGCAGATCACATGAAGAAACCTGGTTTGCTACAGCCCCTCCATATTCCGGCATGGAAGTGGGAAGATGTGAGAATGGATTTCATTGTCGCGTTGCCGCTCACATCTCGGAAGCATGATTCGGTTTGGATAATCGTTGACCGATTAACAAAGTCAGCACACTTCATACCGGTGAATGTCGGATTCAACGCCAAGAAATATGCGGAGTTATACATTGAACGGATATTATGCCAGCATGGAGTTCCAAGAACAATAGTTTCAGATCATGGTGCACTGTTCGTTTCTCGTTTCTTTGAACAGTTGCACGCATCTTTGGGAACCAAATTGCTTAGAATCTGCGCATATCACCCTCAAACCGATGGACAAACCGAGAGGGTGAATCAAGTCTTGGAAGATATGTTGAGAGCGTGTGCCATTTACCACGGTAAGAATTGCGATGCTTATCTACCGTTGGCGGAATTCTCGTACAACAACAGCTATCAGACTAGTATCAAGATGGCACCGTATGAGGCTCTCTACGGCCGGAGATGTCGCACACCGCTGAACTGGTGCGAATCCGGTGAAAGAGTGACATTCGGAATTGACCTTGTCAATGACGCTGAAGAACGAATTCAGGTCATACAAGCAAATTTAAAGGCTGCTCAATCTCGATAGAAGAGTTATGCAGACCAGCGACGTCGACCCCTGAACTTCAACGTCGGAGAGTACGTATATCTCCACGTATCTCTAATGAAGGGAGTTCACCGATTTGGTGTAAAAGGGAAGCTCGCTCCCCGGTTTATCGGTCCATTCGCTATCACGGAGAAATGTGGACCCGTAGCCTACCGGCTTGAGCTACCGACAAATCTCGCCAGTGTGCATGATATATTTCACGTCTCTCAGCTTCGGAAATGTCTCAAGAATACCACTGCCATCCGCAATGAAGATCTCGAGACATTGCAACTGGATCTCTCCTGTACCGAGCATCCAATCTAGATTATCGATGAAAAGTCTTGGTCGACCAGGAATCGGACGCTCCAATTTTATAAGGTGATATGGAGCAATCACACCGCGGAGGAGGCGACATGGGAGAGTAAAGAATACCTCCGTTCGAACTATCCGGACTTGCTGTCCACTTATATCCTGTCATTCCTTCTCTACCGCTTCGTCTCTTCTTTCTGAATCTCGGGACGAGATTCTCTTTAAGGGGGGAGGGATGTAAAATCCCCAAAAAGTGGTAGCAAGAAATTCAGCACTTTTACACTTAGGAAAAATGAGGGGAATTAAAACATTGAATTATAACGGTGTAAGTTCAAAGTGAGGATTCAAACTTCCCAAAACTTCCAAACATGGAGATCTAAATTCATAACATGGATCTTCATATTTCAAACATTCAACCTTCAAAATTTAAGCTCCTTTGGAGGGGTTCTAATATTTGTTTGGGATTAAAAGAGGAAGCCCTCTAATCTGAATTTAAATTTCAGTTTCAAATTTCAACTTGCTCAATTTGCAACTTTGGTTCCACAAATGTGTTCTCCACATTTGAATTAGCAACCATGCCAAAATTCAGAAACATTGGAGGTTGTTTGCTATGTTTTGGAACAATGCAATTGAATAATTCAAATTCCATTTCAAATTCAAATCATCAAACTTAGTTCAAACTTCACTCCAGAATTCAAATCATTTGAATTCAGCAAATTCAAACCATGACTTTGAGGTGAAGTAAAGCAATCGATTCTGAGTAGCTGTGGTGAAAAGATCTGTGGAAAATTTGATGAAATTAAGGTGGTGGGACCTACATGTCAGCCACACATCCAGTACGACCGACTCTGTTTAGTTCTTGGGTGAGCCACGCGCGATAGCAGCTGGGGAAATCTCTTGCCGGCTCCAGCTCCTGCTCTCTTTATCTTTTGGTCGGCCTAATCCATGCACAGAAGTGCCACAAAGCCACTTTGCCTTCTCCTTGTTCAGCCTCAGCCTCGGTGGTGTGCCCCGTGAAGAACCCAGTCGCTCGCGCGCTCTCAGTTCGTTCTCCGATCGCACCATAGCATCCGAGCACCGATTGCTCAAGCTCCCAACAGAAAAGAGCTGCGCCCACCAGTGCTCTAGCCGGCCAGCCCTTCTCCTCCCCTGTCCCGAGCTTGTTTGCACCGGAAAACAGCAAAGGTTCTGCAGCTCTCGGGTAAACGCTGAGAAACCGAGCAAGGTCGCCGTGGACAGCTCACACCGTGAAAGGTCACGCCAAGGCAAGCCAGCCCATCGGTGCACCTAGAAGCCTAGTCGCTCACCTCCGAAGCTCAGCCCTAGCCATTGATCACAGAGGGAGAATTTCAAGATTTTCTCCCGGGTGGCAGAAACTGATCTTGAGGTAAGGAATTGCAAAATTCGTCCCCAAATCGTGTTTGTTGTGTTTCAAACATCAAAAACAGGATCTTAACTGCCTAGCACACCTCCTCCATCGATTTTAGACTGAGAAATTGAGTGTAGAGCGAGGAATCCGAGTTCTTTTCGAGGGTATACCGCTGGACCATGTCGGGTGCACGGTGCCGATAGGTTTGGAGCGCTCCCCGGCTTGTTTAGACCTCATGTCGGTCTTCTACATGATCCCCTGGTGCTTTAGAGCCCAAGAACCGATCGTTTGGTGAAGAAATGAGCCGCCACAACCTCGCCGGAGCCCTAGGGCTTGCTGTTGCCGGTGCGCCCTGTTTTCCGGCGAGTTTCAGCCGCCGGCGACCTCACCAACAGGTTCAGCGTGGGGGAAAATGGTGGGGGGGGGGGGCAGCAGGGGGACTGGAGGTGGCCGGGAAGATCCTTTCCGGCAACCCTTTCCGGAGGGAGCCGCCACTGACTCTGTCTGGCGCGAGGTTGAAGATGAGTCTGTCGTGTGGGACCCACTGGCCAGTGTTTAAACATTTCCAGATTTTATCCAATTCAGTTCAAACTTTGGAGAGCCATAACTTTGTGTAGGAATATCCAAAAATTTTCAAATAAATTTTGTTGGATTCCTCTCAAAGAGTACTATCAAATCCCTGGATTCGGCTCATTAATTTATTTAAGGAAAACCATGTAGGAATTTTTACAGGAGTTTTGTTTATTTGAAAATTCCCAAATTTGGACAGGACATTCTTCCAAAAATCATTGAACTCCAGTAAAAATTTCAGAGGCATTGGACTTCATTTGCTTGTCCAAATGTTGATTCAATCTTGTATGTCTCTGAAAATTAGGAAAAATAACAGAAAGATTTTCAGCTTTTAGCTCCAACTTCTAAATTCCATATCTCTGTGTAGGAAGCTCCAAAAATGGTGAAACCAAGTCCTATGGACTCATGAGACTATCAAGTTTTGAAAAACCACATTTGGAGCATGCCAAGACCCTAGAATTGCCATAGGAATTTAGAGAAGCCAAATAGCTAAGGAAATTCTCTAGGCCACATCTTCCATCATCTTTGTCTGAAATTTTGTAAGCCATACCTCTGTATGATCTATGGTCCACTGTAAAAACTTCAGAGCAAGTCGAGATCATCTTCTCCAGTTTTCTGCTGGGTCTTTCCAAAATCTTTCTTATGTTCTTTATATATATGTCACTTTTTGAACTTTACTCCAACCAACATCTACTGCCCAGCTAAAGTTTTCTGTTTTTGTCCATAACAGAGCTCTTCACTCACTTTAGAATTGGTCTAAACCATTCTTAGTTCCTAAAACACATTTTCTTTATATTCAGTTACTCGTATTAAAACTGTGCATATTCATATCGGTAGGAAAAACAACGAAGGAGCTCGACGAGGCATTTGACTCAGAACAGTAAGTGAGGCTTAACTCGTCGCCAAGCTACTGACTTAAAAGTAGAAATAAACCTGCAGCAACATAAGGCATTCCCCGGTTTACATTTAACAGCTTTTACTAACATTTTACTTTGTATCACTTTAATGGGTCTAGTATGTATTGTGCATTAGGTCAAGGTGATTGAAACTTCAAATGCATGACCCACAAACCCTTAGAGTTAAATGGGTAGAACAGGTTACCTTCGTGTAGTTTTCAGCTACGCATAAGTTGTATAGGATCCGGTACAAGTCGGGTAGTTGGAAGTTACTCGCGAATTTTGGATGTTGGTTCAGCGGGGTATGATTCTAGAGAATGGATGTTCTGGAAAAGAAAATGAGACCGAGCAGAGAGTAGGATCAGCAGGACGTTGGGTCTGTGTTGCCATAGCTTTGTTTGTGTCGGTTCAGGACCGATGCGTATGCCGCCCTGCTGAGCAAGTTTGAACAGTACCGGATGCATACTGGAATTATGGGGTCCAGGAAACCGATGTAACTCGGGTACTCTCGTGTCGAAACTTATACGGCCGTCCTTTGGGGGTTGGTGACAAAGGTGTAAACCTGCTAGCGGAGCAACTTCGACGTGTTCTGGGTAGTGGCTTTTCTGATGGGTCGGCAGAACTGGTTCGGCATTGGAGTGACGGGTGAAAGGTTGCTGCATACAACGTAAGAAATAGCTTGTGTATGAGTCTTTCGAGGTGGGTGTATGTGTCGTGTGTTCCGGGTGTGTCCTGATTCGAATCACCATCCCTCGCGGTTATATGAGTACCACTTGTTCACTCAGTTGTGACATAGTAATTACTTCCAGATGAAGTGAGATGAATCATTGCTGATGTGAAGTTCTTAAATTCATTGTATTGCCAACCATGTATGCTATAGTTGTAGAGCTCACTAAGTTCATATTCCACTTTGGGCATCACCACATCGGAGGAAAGCGTTTCTTGTTTGATTGTGGATTTCCGATGTGAGTGCTGCCTAAGGCATAATAATCTACTGCTATTAAACTGAAAGTAAGGATTAACATGTAGACGCGTCGTTATTGCATCATACTTTTCCTATGTTAGTAATCCCTGCATGTAGAGTTCCATGTTTAGGAGTGTCGGTTAAGTCTTGCTGAGCCATCGTGCTCACGGTTGCATTATTAGTGTTTTGCAGGTTATAAAATTTGCTATGAAGATGGTTGTTCGGTGAGCCATCAGAGATTCACCGGAAACCCTGCCGCTGCACTTATCTTTGTGGAAGCTAGTAAGAAGCGTCCACGGGCTGGACATCTTCTCTTTTGCATAGTAGGACCGAGAGTAAGTGTGTATGTATATTCCTCTGCGTGTACCCTCGTGGTACAATATTTTGTAAAAGACATTATCTTGACAAATAAAATACTTTGTACTTTATGGTTCTTTTCCTGTATGCTGTTCGGTGCCGCATCGCACGGCACCACCCAATGTGTATCCTAGAGTGTGGATCCCGGAAGGGTTCCCCACAGAAAATCCCTAGAACACCCTAGGAGCTCCAATTAAGGCTAAGTACATAATTATTTGTGGAGGGCTCAAATGAGCTTTGCTGCAAATGAAACTTGGCCAAGTCTCTATTTAGGATATATCCAAACCACAGTAAAAATTTCAATGTCATTTGGTCTGTCTAGTAAGACTTATAGCTCTCACAAGTTTAACTTCAATTCAAATGCATTTAAATTGACACATATTTGTATTTATCACATGTAGTCGCTAAGGTTGAGGAGCAACACGAAGTCTTAGACTTTGTCACTCCAGAGGAACAGCTAGCCTACGACCAAGAGCAGCAAGGCAAACTCCGGTTTGCATTAACCATTTTTACAAATTTTACTGTTTTGAGAACTTACTTTGAGCACCCACTTAATCTTTACATTAGAGTCTTTTTTGAAAACCCAAATGCATAGCCAAGAAAACCTGGGGTTGGGCTTAGGTGTTTAAACCTCGTTTAGCTACTGCAATGCTAAGATAGTGTAGGATTCAGTACAATTCGAGTAGTTGGAACTACTAGCGAGGATAGGCTAGAGGCACACTACTCGGTAAAGATAGCAAATGGAACACATGGCAAGAAAAATGAGACCGAGCGGAGAGTAAGGGCAGCAGGACTTTGGGGCCTGGGTGCCATAGCTCCGCTTGTGTTGATTGAGGACCAAGCCGTGTGCGGGCCTGTGGAACAAGATAGAACAGTACCGAAGACCTACCGGATATATGGGAACCGGGAAACCGATTAACTCGGGTAGCTGGGTGTTGAGGCATAGCTGGTCGTTCAGAGGGTAGGTTGAGAGCTTGAGGTGTAAATCGGCTGGCGGGCACTGCTGATGCGCTCGCGGAGAGCTCTTGCTCAGCACGATTGGACCGGTTCAACACTTGGCTGACGGGTGAAAGGTGGTTGCGTACGATGTCCGTGATGGTTGCTGTAGGAAACATCGAGTACGGGCGTACGTGACGGGTTATTCGGGTAACCCTGCAGGTATAAATCGATTATAATCGACGTCCCTCACGGTCAGTGAGTACAACTCGTTCACTATACCGTGACGTAGAAAGAACAGGCTAGATACATGTTAAAAGTTGCTGATTTGAAAGCTATACATTGCTTGTTAATGACTTGTTGTAGTTTAGAGCTAATTAAAGTTCTTTTCAACTTTGGGCAAAGTACATGAGAGAAATGCGTTTCTTGTTTGATTGTGTCTCTCTCATGTGCCTTAGCGTGAGGTTCTCCATAACCTGCTGCTAAAACTTGAAAGTAAGGTTCAAATAATTAGGCAAATCCTTTGCAACTTATTTACCTCATGTACCCTAAAACCCTTCATGTAGAAGTTTCATGTATAGGAGAGACGGGTCAGACATGGTGAGCCATCGTGCTTACTGCTTGTGTTTGAAGCTTTTGCAGGGGTTTATGAGGAAGTGACTCCTGAGGAGGAGACGGAACCCCAAGAGGGAAACCCCGTCGAATTGGAGTCGTGCACGCCACCGTGTTAGTGTGTGTGCGTGCTAGCGGTGACACGTTCATGGGCTGAACGTGAACTCGATACGCAGTCTACTCTCGTGAGTGTATACTGAATTTATTTTGTTGTAAAAATGTTCATAAATTGGTTTATGTAATAAAACTTTGCTTCCGCCCTGTATCTTTGATGTGCGTTATCCGGTGCTGTGCAACACAGCACCCCTCAGCGTGATCCTGGTTCGACAAGGCTGTTTGGCCGCGTCACTGTGCTGCAAATGAAACTTGGTCAAGTCTCATTTTAGGTTGTATACAAACCACAGTAAAAATCTCAGAGTCATTGGCCATGTCTAGCAGTACTTATGGTCTTATCAAATTCAATGTCAAATTCAAATGCATTCAAATTGATACATATATGTATCATCCCATGTAGTCGCTAAGGATGAGGAGCCCGAAGTCTTAGACTTCATCACACCGGAGGAGCAGATAGCCTACAACCAACAGCATCAAGGCAAGCTCCGGTTTGCATTAGCCTTTTTATAAATTTTACTGTTTTGACAACTTACTTTGAGCACCCACTTCAATTTTGCATTAGAGTCTTGTTTGAAAACCCAAATGCATAGCCAAGAAAACCATGGGTTGGGCTTAGGTTTATAAACCTCGATTAGCTACTGCAATGCTAAGTTAGTGTAGGATTCGGTACAAGTCAAGTAGTTGGAGCTGCTCGCAAGAATAGGCTAGAGTCACACTACTCGGTTAAAGGTAGTAAATAAAACAAATGGCAAGAAAAATGAGACCAAGCGGAGAGTAAGGGCAGCAGGACGTTGGGGCCTGGGTGCCATAGCTCCGCTTGTATTGATTGAGGACCGGGCCGTGTGCGGGCCTGTTGAACAAGCTAGAACAGTACCGAAGACCTACCGGATATGTGGGAACCGGGAAACCGATGTAACTTAGGTAGCTGGGTGTTGAGGCATAGCTGGTCGTTCAGAGGGTAGGTTGAGAGCTTGAGGTGTAAATCGGCTGGCAGCACTGCGGATGCGTGCGCAGAGACCTCTTGATCGGGACGATTGGACCGGTTCAACACTTGGCTGACGGGTGAAAGGTGGTTGCATACGACGTCCGTGATGGTTGCTGTAGGCAACATCGAGTACGGGCGTATGTGACGGGTTATTTGGTTAACCCTGCAGGTGTAAATCGATTATAATCGCCGTCCCTCGCAGTCAGTGAGTACCACTTGTTCACCGTACCGTGACCTAGAAAGAACAGGCTAGATTCATGTAAAAGTTGCTGATTGAAAGCTATACCTTGATTGTTAATGACTTTCTGTAGTTTAGAGCTAATTAAAGTTCTTTTCGACCTTGGGCAAAGTACATGAGAGAAATGCGTTTCTTGTTTGATTGTGGCTCTCTCATGTGCTTTAGCGTGAGATTCTCCACAACTGCTGATAGAACGTGAAGGTAAGGTTCAAATAATTAGGTGAGTCCTTTGCAACTTATTTACCTCATGTACCCTGAATCCCTCATGTAGAAGTTTCATGTATAGGAGAGACAGGTCGGACTTGTTGAGCCATCGTGCTCACTGCTTGTGTTTGAAGCTTTTGCAGGGTGTTATGAGGAAGGGACTGCCGAGGAGGAGACGGAACCCCAAGAGGGAAACCCCGTCGAGTGGGAGTCATGCACGCCGCCGTGTTAGTATGCGTGTGTGCTAGCGGGGACACATTCACGGGCTGAACGTGAACTCGATGCGCAGTCTATGCCCGTGAGTGTAGACTGAACATATTTTGTTGTAAAAATGTTCATAAACTCGTTTATGTAATAAAACTTTGCTTCCGCTTTGTACCTTTGATGTGCGTTGTCCGGTGTGGTGCAACGAGCACCCCTCAGCGTGATCCTGGCTCGAGGAGGCTGTGTCAGCATGGTATCAGAGCTCGCTTGAAGTTTAACACACTAAAAAGGTCATCTTTTTCAAAAACCCAGTGAGGAATGAGTTAGTAGCCCATATAAGGATGTTATTAGTATATAGAAAGTGGCATACTTACCTATCTGCTTATGTCGGAAAATCATGCATCTCGGGACGTCATATGTCTTGGGGGGTGCATGTAAGCACTATCCACCAGCACGCACAAGCTGAAGGGTGGAGCCCCACGGGTGGCAGGTAACCCGGCACACTTTAATATCCTCTATGACTCTTCATGTCGTTTGGAGTATTCGAGCAACGCCCTTCCCTGGCGTGCTACGGGCCAGTTTGGGAGACCCCGTCATGTGGTTTGTAACGTAAACACGTAGCTCGAGGCGTGTTTGGCTTGAGAACACCTGTGCGAGTGATGACGGATGGGTGTATGAACTGTATTGGGACAGGGTTCAGTGTGCAGCCGGACTTGACGATTGAGTGGTTTATCTGCCGGTAGTCTGACCACTAATCGGTAGACGAGTAGCATCCGTGTGCGAGAGACGTTTAGTGCCACTGAACTAACGAAGCCGGCTAAGTCCGGTATAGGTTTTTCTTTGTGAGGAACGTAGTACCGACATGAACTGGTGATGCATCGACGTCACACCCCACTAAATGAGCAACTTCATTGTAAAACTTGAAAGTTTTAATCCAGAGCACTAAAACATTGATATAACTTCTTCCCTTAATCAGGATGTTCAAAGTTAACAAGTTTTCAACTTATAGGATACTAAGGACAGAGTCCCCTGTTTTCAGCTGAAATAAGGCTGGAGTTAAACAGAGGTTAGAGGTTGAGTTCTTTCGAGGTTAGGGTCATATGATACATTTATGGAAAGTTTTGGAAGAGATTTACAACTTTCTGTTGATTCCAGAGGTGTTTCATCCCTTAACCAGTCGAAAATTGCAGTATAGTTGAAACTGTCCAGAAAACAGGGCAGAGCAAACACTCTCTGTAACTCTCTGCAAATTGAGCATAACTTCCTGCACAAAAATCTAAAAATAGAAAATGAGGTAGTTCTAAAAATTTCATGAGATTGTTTAAAACTTTGAACAGAAAGTTTTGCCAAATTTAGTGTAGAATTTACTGGAATTCTTGGATAAAATCAGTACCTCAAGCAGGAAGGTGCTGTCCAATTTTCTCCAGAAATTCTGTCAATTTTGACATCTCATAACTTTTGAACCAGGACAGATCTTAGGCCAAGTAAATACGTTCTGGAAAGCTATTGAAGTTAGCTTTACCTTTGATGTTGAGCTCCAGAATTGGTTTCGGCTTTAGAATGGTCTAAATCAGGTTGAAATGGAGACTGGTCAGGGCTGTCAGTTTGGGCAGCAGACCAGCAATCAAGTTGTTCTAAGTTTGAGTTGTGTTTCCAAGTTTGATGAGTTCAATGACATGTTTTATGTTATAACTCAATGATATACTGTTGAAATGAATATTTGACCTTTTTCAAATATGTTTCTACAGATGACAGCAGACAACCAACTAGATAACGGGTGGGTGGTATCCCACTGTTCTCACCACAGCGGTTATCCGGAAGTGCTGAAGCAAATACTTCAATATTTCGGGTACGTCAAGATGCCGCAGTACCTCGCCAAGGAAGAAGGCGAGGAGGGGGACAAGACGTGGACGATCCATGTCAAAGTTCTTGCAGGACCTACGCCACCCGGTTGGGCGTCGTTCACCGTCACGGTGAGAGGTAGACAGCCGGAGAGAATGTGGCAAGTGCCAACCTGCAACACCATGTCGCGTTTCTGCCAACTACACGTGAGAGCTATGGAGGGCAATCCATACACGCTCGTTCTGGTGGAGGGATGAGCTAATCATGTGTCAGGGGAAAGGTACATGGAGGCAACAGATCCGGGTTGCCCAAGGTACAACCCTGCGGAGGCAAACCTCAGCCTCCAGTTGAGGGCAGGAAAAGCCGTGATGGACAGCCGGATGGGGTATTGCTCACCGTCGGGTCAATGCTGGCACCCACCACAGAGGCCGATGCCATTCTGCAGTCGGCCATATTATCCACCGGCATTCAGGCCGGCATTACCAGCACCACCTCCGCAACAGCAATAGCAGCAGCGGGCGATGCCGCGTGCGTTTGCACCTCAGCAGCGCATGCCAGGCTTTCCTCCCCCAAGCACCGGCCAATCAGCAGCCACGTGCTACAAATGTGGTCGCCCAGGACACTTCGCCAACAACTGTCCTGAGAGGCAAGGCGGTGGAGTGGCACCCCCAGTTTCCGGGGAGGAATCAGCCCTGGAACCCCACTAATGCGAGGAGGGCAAATCCTAAGCCCAGCACCGTCCACCAACTCGCCATAGAGGATGTGCCGGAGGGGGAGCCAATCCTTGCGGGTATGTTCCAACTCCACCAGCATCCTGCCATAGTATTATTTGATTCAGTCGCCACGCACAGTTTTATTAGCCAAGCTTTCATTGCTAAATACAGCTTGCAAATACTACACACCGAAAGTCTGTACTTGATTTGTTCACCGGGTGGGAAAATTTCAGCAAGCATGATAGTTCCAAAACCGCCATTATGCTTAGAGGGTAGAGTATACCCTACGTCTCTCATAGTTTTAGAGGGACAAAAGGTCGATGTCATCTTAGGGATGTCGTGGTTAACCCACCACGGCGCTGTTTTAGACACCGTCCTCTGAGTCGTGCATTTGCACTCAGAAGTGCACGAGTCTCACTCTTTATTTCTGGACAGTCCAGAAATAAAATTTCCAAGTGTATACCAATTCACCACCATCAGATTGGAAGACATCCCAGTAGTCCGTGAGTTCCCTGACGTATTCCCGGATGATTTACCGGGGATGCCGCCCGACCGAGAGGTGGAGTTCAAGATTGAACTTGCACCGGAAACTATGCCAATATCCTGAAGGTCGTACAAGATGGCGCCCAAGCAATTGGCTGAACTGAAGATGCAGTTAACGGACCTGCTGGAGAAGGGTTTTATTAGGCCGAGCTCCTCGCCATGGGGCTATTCGGCATTATTTGTGAAGAAGAAAGACAGACGTTGCGGCTTTGCGTGGACTATCGTACACGAAACGCTGTAACCATCAAGAACAAGTACCCATTGCCACGGATCGACATGTTGTTTGATCAGTTGGTCGAAGAAAAGATCTTTTCCAAGATGGACTTAAGATCCGGGTACCATCAGATTAAATACGGGCTGAGGATATTCCGAAGACAGCTTTCTCGATGAGGTACGGACTTTATGAGTACCTGGTCATGTCCTTTGGCCTCACCAACGCTCCAGCTCACTTCATGTACTTTATGAATTTGGTATTCATGCCGGAGCTGGACAAGTTTGTCGTGGTCTTCATCGATGACATATTGGTATATTCCAAGTTACAGGAAGAACAGACGAAGCATCTGCGTATAGTCTTACAACGGCTGCAGGATCACCAACTATACGCAAAATTCAGCAAGTGCGAATTCTAGATTTCGCAAGTGCCTTTTCTCGGGCATATTATCTCAGCGGAGGGCATCGCTGTAGACCCGAGTAAGATCACACAAGTGCTGAATTGGAAGTCTCTCGAGAACTGTTCATGAGGTACGGAGTTTCCTCGGACTCGTGGGATATATCGGAGGTTCATTCCGAACTTCTCAAAGATTGCCAAGCCTATGACAGAGCTGCTAAAAAGCCTACCAAATATGTTTGGAGTCCATCATGTGAAGCAGCGTTCAAGGCATTAGTAAAGCACCAAACATCAGCACCGGTTTTGGCACAGCCAGACACAACAAAACCGTTCGATGTGTACCGCGATGCATTCGGCATTGGGCTCAGATGTGTGCTGATGCAAGACCGAAGGGTGGTCGCATATGGATCACGGAAGATCAGAAACCATGAGCAGAATTATCTAACTCATGTCTTGGATCTCGCTGCCGTGGTACTCGCACTCAAAATGTGGAGGCACTACCTACTCGGTAACCTCGTGCATTTATATACCGACCACAAAAGCCTCAAGTACATATTCACTCAGAAAGAGCTGAACATGAGGCAGCGAAGATGGTTAGAGATGATAAAGGATTACGAAATAGAGATCCATTGTCACACGACAAAGCAAACGTAGTGGTGGATGCGCTGAGTCGCAATTCACACGTCAACAATCTAACCATCACACCGTTGGAAGAGAGCGAGCCACCACTGCATGTGATTCCACATGGAGCTCTCTACAACTTAGCTTTGATCCCTACCATCCGTGAAGAAATAGCGGCAGCTCAGAAACATGACAAGGGCATGTCGCATTTGCAGAGACGTGTAGACAGTGGGGAACTGAAATGTTTCCGGAATGACAGAGACGGCGTCCGATGGTTCAAGGACCGGATCGTTGTACCCCATAACCTGGAGTTACGGAAGAAAATCTTTGATGAGGCTCTTTTATCAAAGTTTTCTATTCACCCCGGCAGCAACAAGATGTATCAAGAACTCAGAAGCAAGTTTTGGTGGACACGGATAAAGCGGGAGATCGCAAAGTACGTGTCCGAGTGTGATACATGTCGAAGGGTGAAGGCAGACCACATGAGAAAACCGGGACTGCTACAACCATTGGGCGCTCCTGCCTGGAAGTGGGAAGATGTGAGCATGGACTTCATCGTCGGTTTACCCACCACATTTCAGAAGCATGATGTGGCGGACTGGAATCCGCTCATACAGGATCGCAGAGGGTGGTGCCGCACGATGCGACACCTGACAGCACACAGCATAAGGACACCTTTTATTACATGGGAAACCCGCTGAACTGTACAAACAGGTACAATCTTCAGTTACAAACTATTGTTTATATTACACAGCGGAAGTCTAAATTGTACAACTCACGCCCACCTAACTAGCAAAAGTCGGTTGTCCAGCCCTAGGGCAACCCACACTAGCTGCACTCCTCAGCTCAGCGCGGCGTGTACGGCTCCCACTCAGCTGTGGTCCCTGATGAAGGGTAACCCTCGCTGGTGGACTCGTAACCCGAGTCCGTGGGTGGATCCTCACCTGAAAAAATCTTAAGCAGCAACCATGAGCACGATAGCTCAACAAGACTTAACCGACTCACCTAGACATGAAACTCTATATGTAGAGTACAATAACATGGGATGGTAAGATTTCGGCAAATGGACACGCCTATAGTTTATCCTTAGTTCATCTTTTAGCCACTAGTTAACAGTTCATGAATATGAAATTTAATGAGCAATATTTGGTGGCACACATGTAACAATACAATTATATCATAACAGCAATATTGAATCATCACATTTCATACATTAGCCTACGTCACGACTCAGTGAACAAGCGGTACTCGTCACCGCGTGGGACGGTGAATCGACTCGATATACACCTGCAGGGAAACCCAAAGAGCACGTCAAGTACGCCCACCCATGGAGCTGCACAGCACGCTCACTCGATGTCGTACGGGACAACCTTTCACCCAACAGCCCAAACGTCGAACCGGTCGCACCGAAACGAGCAGGAGGTTCCCTACACAGAGCATCTCTCTATGCCCATTAGCGGCTTTCCACCTTGCTGCCCTCAACCTACACCTATAAATCGGTGTGCTATGCCTCGATGTCCGCAGATTTAGGTTACATCGGTTTATCGGGGCCCATATATCCGATATGCCTTCGGTACGTTCAATACTTGCAGGGCCGCACATGGATCGGTCCTCAATCGACACGGACAGGGCTGCGCACACAAGACTTCCTCTTGCTGCGTCCTAGCCCCTGTCTAGTCTCATTTTCATTACTAAAGTGATCTCACATCACTCGATCCAAACCCATGTGTCCCAAGCCTAACTCGCGAGTAGATTCCAACTACTCGACTTGTACCGAAGTCCTATAAATCATTAAGCATAGCCTGTCTACTCGAGGCCTTAGACACTACCCTCACTCTTATGGGAAAATTCTGGTTATGCAATTGGGGTTTCATACATCCTACACCTAATGCACATACATACTTCACACTACACATGTAAACAAAGCAAAACTTTATAAAAAGGGTTAGTGCAAACCGGGGCTTGCCTTGTTGCTTCTGGTCAGTGGTTAGATCTTCGTCCGGAAGGAGGAAGTCAAGTACTTCCGGAGTCCCCTCGCCTTCAGCGACTACACGTTAATGAGATACTACATGTCAATTTAAATGCAATGTGTAAACTTGAATGAGTAATTACTAATAACTGTAGCTAGCCCTCCCCTTTGGTTTTGAAATTTTTATGGTGGCTTGGTAGTGTCCTAACCAGAGTCTTGACCAAGTTTCATTTGAAACAAAGTTCATTTGAGACTTGTACAAATAAAAGCCTATTTGGTCAATATTTGAGCCTCTAAGTAATTCCAGGGGTTTTCATGGCTCCAACCATTACTTTCTGGAAACTAGAAATTAAGATGGTTCTAATGGAATTGGTTCCATGTAATTTGAAGAATCCTATAGGAAGTTATGCCCTAAATAAGTTTTTGAGAAAATGTGAAAAATGTTTCTGTTCATTTTCTATTTTCTCAGGGCAGTACTCTTAATCACCCCATTAGGGTGACTAAATGAACTTGGATGAGTCTGAAAATTTTACTGTGACTCAAGGATTTTCCATTGAACCTCTCAGCCAAATTTCAGAATTTTTCATTAAGTAATTCTCTAGATAAAATTCCCAACAGTTTAAAATTTAGAGATTTAATTATGGAAAATTATTAAGTTTCATGAGCTGAAATTGGTATTTCTGGAAAGTACCCAAAATTCTGAGGTCAGCAAAATTTGGTTCACTGAATTTGGAGCTTCCTACACAAAGTTATGAATTTCTAAAGTTTGGGCTGATCCCTGAATTATTTTCCCACAGAAAATCCTCTCCCGCTCTAAACCAGAGGCTGACAGCGGGGCCGACCGTTTAATTTGAACTAACCGCGCGCTCGTGCACGATTAGCACAGCGGCTGACACGTGGGACCTCCCCTTCGTCTACCTCCCGACGCCGCCGCCCAGAGTCGCCGAAGCTCAGGTGAGGTCAGTGTTCCCGGCGATCTAGCTCGCCGGCGACGGTGAGACTCGCCGCCCCCACATAATTTCGGGTGCTGAACATGCTGGACACCATGCCCCCGCCGGCTAACCGCCGTAGTTCACCGGTGATGAGCTCTATGCCTCTGTGCTACCTCGGCAACGCGTTCCCGCCCTCCTGACCACCTCCTTCGAGCGCTAATCGCGTCGCCACGCTCAGGGGGACCTCGTGAAGCTCGGCATGATCTCAGTTGGGCCCTAAACAGCCGGCAACCTAGACCTCTCTGGCGACCCTCCCTTCCTCTGGACTGTTAGCGGTGAAACTAGGGTTTGGAACGGTTGCTCCTGCGTTTTTCTGCTCGGAGAAACGCGCACGGGTGTCTAGGACGTGTGTGAACTACGGCTCGACCAGCGGTTGCTCCGGTGCCACGAATTTCGCCGGCGACCGATTGCTAATCCTAAGGTGCACAGGGGGGGAAAACTTGGAATTCTCTCTCTACCATGCATGAAACAGTGAACGGTTTCCTCCCACAGCTTCTTCACACGCGGGCGCACCTTTTCCTCTCTGGTGGTGGCTCGTGATACCGCCGGGATCGGCCGGTCGTCGGTGATCAGAGAACGGCGGCGAAAACAACCGAGAGCGGAGGCAGCTGCGGGGTGGGAGGGTGTCGGTTCAGCCAGGGAACTGCGATATGGACAGAGTGGGTGTCGCCCTGGCGCGGTGACTCACGGTTTTCACCGTGCCGTGGCCCTTCCACTCGGGCGCGGGAGCAGGAGGTGTTACGCTCTGCTTGCTGGCTGCCGGGTGACTCGCCCGAGTTGCCTTCGGTCATAAGTCCTCTGACCAGTGGGCCCTCCTCTCCCCTCTAATTTTTCCTCCCCCTTGCTGCTGCAAATATCCCAGCTACTCTCCATTGAATGAGTGACTTAATCACCAAGTCACAGATTGAATTTGGTTTCCCAAATTTGAAACTTGTTTGGCTAAATTTGCTTCATGTTTTAACTGAAATTCAAATTCAGTTTTGAATTATTGCAAATTTAGCTCCCGACAAGATGAAGTCCAATGGGGGTGAAAATTGGTGGACTAACTCAGAAAAATATGCTGAGTTTGAATATGAAGCTAACATTTTAATTTGAGTGATGAAAGTTGCTGCAATTTGAATTTACATTCAAATTGGCCTCTTATTCAAATGCCCCCAAAAGTGCCTCAAAAGTGTTGGATTTGCATGAAGTTTGGCCTGAACCTTCCCAAGACTTTTCAAGTTCTAGGGGTGAGCTCAACCTCTCATGTTCATGTGTATAAATCCTACTTTGTGAAAGTTAGGGCTTTCCCTCCTAATCACCCTTTTGATGGAGGTTACTTGCTCTTCACAAATCTTCACAAAATATCCACACAAAAACTGAGGTGTTGTGAGGTGATGAAAATTTTTTGCAAGTCCCTTTTCTTGGTCTTTTACATCCCTCCACCCTTAAAAGAATCTCGTCCCGAGATTACAAAAGAAGAGACAGCGATGTAATAGGGACTTACCCGTGCTGAGACGCCATGAACTCTGGGTAATTTGAGCGAAGGAATTCCTCTCTCTCCCACGTCGCTTCTTCGGCAGTGTGGTTGCTCCAGAGTATTTTTTAGAACCACAACGTTCTGCTACGCGAGGTCTGGGCTTTCTCATCAATAATTGCCACCGGGTATTCATCATATGTCAAATCCGGTTGCAACTCGCCGATGTCTTCGATAGGAACAGCAGCTGTATGCTTCAGACATTTTCGCAGTTGTGAAACACGGAAAACGTCATGGACACCAGCAAGAGATGCCGGTAACTCCAGTCTATACGCCGCTGGTCCACACTTCTCGGTGATAGCATAGGGTCAAATGAAACGGGGAGCGAGCTTCCCCTTCACACCGAACTGGTGCACGCCGTTCATCGGAGACACACGGAGGTACACGTGCTCTCCGACGTCAAAGTGCAGCGGTCTACGCCTCTTATCAGCGTAGCTCTTCTGCCGGGATTGAGCGGCCTTCAAATTGGCTTGAATCATCCGAACGCGCTCTTCGGCGTCGTTCACCACATCAACCCCGAATGTGACCCTTTCACCGGACTCGCACCAGTTTAATGGGGTGCGGCATTTGCGACCGTAGAGAGCTTCGTAGGGTGCCATCTTGATACTCGCCTGATAGCCGTTGTTGGACGAGAATTCTGCCAACGGAAGGTGAGCATCCCAGTTCCTACCGTGGTGGATGGCACACGCCCTCAACATGTCTTCTAGTACTTGATTCACCCTCTCTGTTTGCCCTCTGTCTGAGGATGATAGGCAGAGCTCCTAATCAGCTTGGTACCCAATGCAGCATGTAACTGCTTCCAAAAGCGAGATACAAATAATGCACCTTGATCTGAGACGATGGTCTTGGGTACACCATATAAGCATAGAATCTTCGCTATGTACAGCTCCGCGTATTTGCCGGCATTGTAATATGTATGTACCGGGATGAAGTGAGCCGTCCTGGTTAACCGGTCAACGATTACCCAAATGGAATCATGCTTGTTGGACGTCAGGGGTAACCCCACAATGAAATCCATGCTCACATCTTTCCATTTCCATGCAGGGATCTTCAGGGGTTGCAACAGCCCTGATTTTCTCATATGATCAGCCTTCACTCGTATACACGTATCACACTCGGATACGTACTGCGCTACCTCCCGCTTCATCCGCGTCCACCAAAATTTCTTTTTCAAATCTTGGTACATTTTGTTGCTGCCTGGATGAATGGAGTATTTAGACATGTGAGCTTCATCGAGGATCTTTCTCCTCAGCTCCATATCACGGGGTATGACTATGCGGTCATTGAACCATAGTGTCCCCTCATCATGTTTCCGGAAACACTTGATCTCCCCATTGTCAATCCGTCTCCGAGGATGTGCCATGCCCTTATCAATCTTCTGAGCTGTAATGATGTCCTCCCTAATAGTAGGGATGAGGGCAAGGTTGTAGAGAGATCCATAAGGAACCTAGTATAAACTCGGCTCTTCCTCCACCACTGGTGTAATGCTGAGGTTATGGACATGTGATTTCCGACTCAGCGCGTCGGCAACCACATTCGCCTTGCCGAGGTGGTAGTGAATCTCAATCTCATAGTCTTTGATTAGTTCTAACCACCTCCTTTGCCTCATGTTAAGCTCCTTCTGGGTGAAAATGTACTTCAAGCTCTTGTGGTCGGTGTAGAGATGCACCAAGTTCCCCAGGAGATAGTGCCTCCACATTTTTAGTGCCAAAACCACTGCAGCAAGCTCAAGATCATGAGTCGGATAGTGCTGCTCATGGTTCTGAAGTTGGCGTGAGCCATATGCGACCACACGTCCTTCCTGCATCAACACGCAGCCGAGCCCAATACCGGACGCGTCACAATACACGTCGAAGGGCTTGGTTATCCGGTTGAGCTAAGACCGGGGCTATTGTGAGATGCTTCACTAATGCTTGGAACGCTCCTTCACACTCCGTGTTCCAAACATATTTTGTCCCCTTTTTCAGCAACTCTGTCATCGGCTTAGCAAGCTTGGAGAAACTCGGAATGAATCTCCAATAGTATCCCGCTAAGCCGAGGAAACTTCTGACTTCATGGATTGAAGTGGGAGCTTTCCATTTCAGCACTTGCTCTATTTTGCTTGGGTCAACCGCAATACCTTCCGTTGAGATGATATGTCCCAGAAATGGCACTTGGTTGATCCAAAACTCACATTTGCTGAACTTGGCGTATAGCTTATGGTCCCGTAGGCGTTGAAGAACAATCCTCAAGTGTTCGGCATGTTCTGCTTCTGTCTTGGAGTAAACCAAGATATCATCAATGAACACCACAATGAACTTGTCCAGCTCCGGCATGAACACCGAGTTCATGAGATACATGAAATGTGCTGGAGCATTTGTGAGACCAAAAGACATGACAAGATATTTGTATAAGCCATATCTCATCGAGAAAGCAGTCTTCGGGATATCCTCCGCCCGGATCTTTATCTGATGATATCCAGAGCGAAGGTCCATCTTGGAGAACACACTTGCCCCCACAAGTTGATCAAACAAAATGTCAATGCGGGGCAGTGGGTACTTATTCTTGATGGTGACGGCGTTGAGCGGCCGGTAGTCAAAACACAGCCTCAAGGTTTCATCCTTCTTCTTCACGAACAGCGCAGAGCATCCACAGGGCGAGGAACTCGGCCTAATGAAACCTTTGCTCAACAGGTCATTGAGCTGTTCTTTCAGTTCAGCCAGCTCATTTGGAGCCATTTTGTATGGTCTCCATGATATGGGCGTAGTCCCCAGTGCAAGTTCAATCTTGAACTCGACATCCCGCTCAGATGGCATGCCCGGAAGATCATCCGGGAACACGTCGGGGTACTCCCGGACTACAAGGATGTCCTCTAACTTGAGAGCTTCAGCATTATTAATTTCTGAAACTTCCCGGACTGGATTATCTAACACCATGGAGTGTGGATGGTGGAATGGAGAATTTAGATGAACCGTCCATGTCCGAGTGTTCAGGACAGCGCCATGGTAGTTTAGCCATGACATCCCTAATATTGCATCAATCTTTTGCCCCGTAAGGATTATTAAGGTGGTGGGATATATCTGCCCACCTAAGCACAGAGGTGCTTTTGGAATCATCATATTTGCTGAAATCTTCCCTCCCGGTGAGCAGATCATATATGTGCAGTCGGTTGGGAGGACATGCATTTGATGCTTAGCCACATAGGATGCACTTATAAAACTGTGGGTTGCACCAGAATCGAACAATATGACGATGGCTTGATCGTTGAGAGTGAACATACCCGCCAGCACGTTGTCTCCCTCCGGGGCGTCCTCATTATCGAGGTTGCGAACTCCCCCAGTCCTCTGACCAACCTTCTTGACCGGAGGTCAGCCTCGAGCACCGCCTTGGAACTGGGCTTGCCCGCTGCTTTGCTGCCCCTGTGGACAGTCCTTCGTGAAATGGCCCGCCTGGCCACACGTGAAGCAAGTGAAGCGGGGTGGTCCTCCGCTGATCGGCGGACGAAAACCCAGGGCGCGTTGTGGCGGTGGGAACGCCCGGGGTGTCGTCTGCTGCTGCTGCTGCTGTCTCAGTGGTGGCATCAGTGGTCGGAACGGAGGTGACTGAAAAGGACGACCCCCGAACCGCTGAGGTCGCGCCAGTGGATGCCACTGCCGTCTGGATGGTGTCTGATACACCATGCGGTACTTCTGGGGAGCGCCACCCCACTGCTGGGTGGAGTGCTGCACTTCCGCTGCTCAGCCGCCAACTCCCGCTGAGCATCTTCTTGCATTATCGCGGCATTGACGAGGTCGTTGAAGGTGCCGCGATTGCTTTGGGTGAGATGTGTCTTCATCTCGGGGTGTAACCCCCGATAGAAATGCTCCCGCTTCTTCTCCTCGGTGGAGACGTAATCTGACACATATTGCGCCAGATGGTTGAAGGCACGGGAGTAGTCGTGAGCACTCCTCCCGTCCTGCTTCAGCTCCAAAAATTCTTGGAACTTCCTCTTCATTATCCCAGGAGGAATATGATAGGCGCGGAACACCTCCCGGAACTCTTCCCACTCCACGGCATGGCCAGCCGGACGTGAGGAGACATAGTTCACCCACCATGCACCAGCGGCACCGTGAAGCTGCTGCGCTGCAAACAGAGTCTTTTGCCGCTCCGTGCATTGGAGCAGCCCGAACATGGACTGTATTGTCCGCAGCCAGTTGTCGGCCTCTAGTGGTTCTTCTGCTTCAGTGAACACTGGAGGGTGCGTACTCATGAAGTCCGAGTACGTCACATCACGGGGCTCACGAGGCCCCCTCTCTTGACGTCTCCCCGCCTGGGACGTATTCTGCACAATCGTGCGGAGCAGGTCGGTCTGCTCCTCACGATTCCCCACCAGTGCCGCTATCACATCCGCTAAGGTAAGCGGAGGCGGCGGTGGTGGTTGTTGCTGCGGGGTGCTGTCGTAGGCAGGTGGCTGGGAGTCATCGCCTCCCTGCTGGCTAGAGCCACCAATCTCATGCGTGGTCCGAGTGCGAACCATCTGCAACCATACGACAATAAACATCAGTCCCGCAACATATTGCATGCAGTCCAATAAAATGGCGTAAAACATAATGATAATAAGTCATGCGATACATCCCGTATACAGATAATGTAATAACTTTGCACAGGGTACACCATTACCAGACCAAATACAAGCTAGTTTAAATCCAAATTGACGACTTCCTCTTTGGAAGTTCATCACAACTAGGTTTGGTCACTACGAGACGTTACTATCGCCTTGTCATCACGTATACTATCCTTTTATCTTCAATACGACACAAACATGGTCTCTAGTAAAAGAAATTTGAGTGAGACCTATACTCAAATCTTTCAGTAGTTGAAGATAACCTCTCATGAGTATGTTCTACCCTATTGGAAATACTTAAACCCCCTTAGGGTACAACAATCTCTCTAATGAGTTCAACTGTCATCCCTCTGTCAGAATGACCAGTTTCTACATATCCAAGATTTTGATCTGGTTCTGGGCATTTTCATGACTCAAGTTGAATACCACTGTTAAAGTAAACTTCAGTATATTTCCAAAGAGTATTTATTTGCCCTCAGATCAGCTCTGGTTTAAAAGTTAGAGTAATTCAAAATCAACAGAATTCCTGGTAGAATTTCAACAGCACCTCCTTTGGAAGTTGCTGTTTTCAACTTTGGTTTCCACGGAATTCCGTGCTGCAAATACAGACACTTTGAATTACAAAGATGTTACACATCTTCTATCATTTATAAAGATGTATCATATGATGATTTTAAATTTTTCTACAGGGAGTTATGCTTGAAAAACAGAACAGTCCAGAGGGTGTTTTGGATCTGTTCTGGTTCTGGACAGTTTACATCCCTCTGGAATTTAGGCCACCTTAAGATGTGATTCAGCTATAGAAGTCTACAACAAAGTTGTAGAGTACCTAAACACATTTCAAGAACAATATCCCACACCTCCATTGGCTAAATAATTTGTGAGTTATGCCCTGTCAAAGTTCAGCAAACTTGCTGCCCAAAACAGAGCACTCTGTTTTTCGATCTTTTGGAACTATACTAATCAACTATCAAATTTTTCTACCCAACCAGTATCCTAAATGTTGAAACTTAGTGATTTTAATTCCTGGTTATCATTATCTTTCATCCACATGCCTATGATCTGTCGGTACTACGTTCCTCACAAAAGAAAATCCTAACCGGATTATATCGGCATATACATCTTAGTTGTGGCACTAAACGGGCTCTCGCACACACATACTACATGGCATACATACGTGGTTAGTACCTGCAGAAGAACACTCAATAGTGGTGCACTCAATGGTTGTTTAATTTCAGGCCGTTCCATATTTGAAAGTAAATACAAACGCCCGTATCATTATCATGCGGCCGTCCTTGAATTAAGCCACGTCTCAAGGTACGTGATCGCGTTTCAACACCACACGACGGGGAAGCCAAGTATATCATGAACGGGTCGTCACGGTTGGGAATGTTGTCAACCCAACGGATATCACCTACTGCCCTGCAGGGCACACTGATGGCAAGCGCAGCGTATGTCCTCCTGGGCTATTTCCAGACGAACACACTATCGTGTTACTGACCACACGATGGGGTCTCCACTTACTTGCCTAATGCACGCTAGGGATCAGCGTTTCATATGAAATCAGGAACATGAGGACTCCAAGAGTTTCATATTGATGTCTCACACCAAGCTGTGAGACCTATCCCTGAACCACGTTCCTCGTCAGGGGAGCTAACCGAAATTGAACCGCTTTCGGTAGCGTTCCTTACCATTCTTACCAGAGCGTAGGTGCGTCGTTACATAATTAAAATTCAGAATTATAACACATAGGTTAGTCTTTGCCACTTTAAGTAACTATGCTAATATAGTCCTTACTTGGGTACCTAACAAATCCTCACCGTAAATCTAAGTCTTCCCATAATACAGTCCTTAAGTATTGTGCTATCCCCAAAGCAGCTCTGATACCAGGCTGTGGAGGATCGGAATCTGCTCATCCAGGATCGCAGAGGGTGGTGCCGCACGATGCGACACCTGACAGCACACATCATAAGGACACCTTTTATTACATGGGAAACCTACTGAACTATACAATCAGGTACAATCTTCAGTTACAAACTATTGTTTATATTACACAGCGGAAGTCTAAATTGTACAACTCACGCCCGCCTATCTAGCAAAAGTCAGTTGCCCAGTCCTATGGCAACCCACACTCGCGGCACTCAGCCATGGTCCCCGACGGAGGGTAACCCTCGCCGGTGGACTCGTAACCCGAGTCCGTGGGTGGCTCCTCACCTGAAAAACTCTTAAGCAGCAACCATGAGCACAATGGCTCAACAAGACTTAACCGACTCACCTAGGCATGAAACTCTATATGTAGAGTACAATAACATGGGATGGTAAGATTTCAGCAAATGGACACGCCTATAGTTTATCCTTAGTTCATCTTTTAGCCACTAGTTAACAGTTCATGAATATGAAATTTAGTGAGCAATATTTGGTGGCACACATGTAACAATACAATTATATCATAACAGCAGTATTGAATCATCACATTTCATACATTAGCCTACGTCACGACTCAGTGAACAAGCGGTACTCGTCACCGCGAGGGATGGAGAATCGACTCGATATACATCTGCAGGGAAACCCAAAGAGCACGTCACGTACGCCCACCCGTGGAGCTGCACAGCACGCTCACTCGATGTCGTATGGGACAACCTTTCACCCAACAGCCCAAACGTCGAACCGATCGCACTGAAACGAGCAGGAGGTTCCCTACACGGAGCATCTCTCTATGCCCGTTAGCGGATTTCCACCTTGCTGCCCTCAACCTACACCTATAAATCGGTGTGCTATGCCTCGACGTCCGGAGGTTTAGGTTACATCGGTTTATCGGGGCCCATATATCCGATATGCCTTCGGTACGTTCAATACTTGCTCAGCAGGGCCGCACACGGATTGGTCCTCAATCGACATGGATAGGGCTGCGCACACAAGACTTCCTCTTGCTGCGCCCTAGCCCCTGCCTAGTCTCATTTTCATTACTAAAGTGATCTCACATCACTCGAACCAAACCCGTGTGTCCCAAGCCTAACTCGCGAGTAGATTCCAACTACTCGACTTGTACCGAAGTCCTATAAATCATTAAGCATAGCCTGTCTACTCGAGCCTTTAGACACTACCCTCACTCTTATGGGAAAATTCTGGTTATGCAATTGGGGTTTCATACATCCTACACCTAATGCACATACATACTTCACACTACACATGTAAACAAAGCAAAACTTTATAAAAAGGGTTAGTGCAAACCGGGGCTTGCCTTGTTGCTGCTGGTCAGTGGTTAGATCTTCGTCCGGAAGGAGGAAGTCAAGTACTTCCGGAGTCTCCTCGCCTTCAACGACTACACGTTAATGAGATACTACATGTCAATTTAAATGCAATGTGTAAACTTGAATGAGTAATTACTAATAACTCTAGCTAGCCCTCCCCTTTGGTTTTGAAATTTTTATGGTGGCTTGGTAGGGTCCTAACCAGATTCTTGACCAAGTTTCATTTGAAACAAAGTTCATTTGAGCCTTGTACAAATAAAAGCCTATTTGGTCAATATTTGAGCCTCTACGTAATTCCAGGGGTTTTCATGGCTCCAACCATTACTTTCTGGAAACTAGAATTTAATATGGTTCTAATGGTTGGTTTCATGTAATTTGAATAATTCTTGAGGAAGTTATGCCCTAAACAAGTTTTTGAGAAAATCTGAAAAATGTTTCTGTTCATTTTTCTATTTTCTCAGGGCAGTCCTCTTAATCACACCATTAGGGGGACTGAACGAACTTGGATGAGTCTGAAAATATTACTGTGACTTAAGGATTTTCCAATGAACCTCTCAGCCAAATTTCAGAATTTTTCATGAAGTAATTCTCCAGATAAAATTACCAACAGTTGAAACTTTAGGGATTTTATTCTGGAAAATTGTTAAGTTTCATGAGCTGAAATTGGTATTGCTGTAAAGTACTCAAAATTATGAGTTCAGCAAAATTTGGTTCACTGAATTGGGAGCATCCTACACAAAGTTATGAATTTCTAAAGTTTGGGCTGATCCCTGAATTATTTTACCACAGAAAATCCTCTCCCGCGCTAAACCAGAGGCTGACAGCGGGCCCGGCCATTTAATTTGAACTAACCGCGCGCTCACGCGCGATTAATACAGCGGCTGACATGTGGGACCTCGCCCTTCGTCTACCTCCCGACGCCGCCGCCCCGAGCCGCCGGAGCTCCGGCGAGGTCGGCATTCCCGGCGATCTAGCTCGCCGGCGACGGTGAGACTCGCCGCCCCCACATAATTTTGGGTGCTGAACACGCTGGACACCATGCTGCCGCCGGCTAACCGCCGTAGTTCACCGGCGACAAGCTCTATGCCTCTGTGCTACCTCGGCAACGCGTTCCCTCCCTCCTGACCACCTCCTTTGCGCGCTAATCGCGTTGCCACGCTCAGGGGGACCTCGGGAAGCTTGGCATGATCTCAGTTGGGCCCTAAACGGCTGGGGCTGGCAACCTAGACGTCACCGGTGACCCTCCCTTCCGCTGGACTGTTAGCGGTGAAACTAGGGTTTGGAACGGTTGCTCCTGCGGGTTTCTGCTCGGGGAGACGCGCACGGGTGTCTAGGACGTGTGTGAACTACAGCTCGACCGGCGGTTGCTCCGGTGCCACGAATTTCGCAGGCGACCGATTGCTAACCCTAAGGTGCACCGGGGGAAAAACTTGGAATTCTCTCTCTACCCTGCATGAAATGGTGAATGGTTTCCTCCCACAGCTTCCTCACACGCGGGCGCACCTTTTCCTCTCTGGTGGTGGCTCGTGATACCGCCGGGATCAGCCGGCTGTCGGTGATCAGAGAACGGCGGCGAAAACAACCGAGAGCGTAGGCAGCTGTGGGGTGGGAGGGTGTCGGTTCAGCCGGGGCACCGCGATAAGGACCGAGTGGGCGTCGCCCTGGCGCAGTGACTCATGGTTTTCACCATGCCGTGGCCCTTCAACTTGGGCGCGGGAGCAGGAGGTGTCACGCTCTGCTCGCCGGCTGCCGGGTGACTCGCCCGAGTTGCCTTCGGTCCTATGTTCTCAGACCAGTGGGCCCTCCTCTCCCCTCTAATTTTTCCTCCCCCTTGCTGCTGCAAATATCCCAGCTACTCTCCATTGAATGAGTGACTTAATCACCAAGTCACAGATTGAATTTGGTTTCCCAAATTTGAACTTGTTTGGCTAAATGTGCTTCATGTTTGAACTGAAATTCAAATTCAGTTTTGAATTATTGCTAATTTAGCTCCCGACAAGATGAAGTCCAATGGGGGTGAAAATTGGTGGACTAACTCAGAAAAATATGCTGAGTTTGAATATGATGCTAATTTTTTAATTTGAGTGATGAAAGTTGCTGCAATTTGAATTTACATTCAAATTGGCCTCTTTTTCAAATGCCCCCAAAAGTGCCTCAAAAGTGTTGGATTTGCATGAAGTTTGGCCTGAACCTTCCCAAGACTTTTCAAGTTCTTGGGGTGAGCTCAACCTCTCATGTTCATGTGTATAAATTCTACTTTGTGAAAGTTAGGTCTTTCCCTCCTAATCACCCTTTTGATGGAGGTTACTTGCTCTTACAAATCTTGACAAAATATCCACACAAAAACTGTGGTGTTGTGAGGTGATGAAAAGTTTTTGCAAGTCCCTTTTCTTGGGCTTTTACACATGATTCCTTGTGGGTGATCGTCGACCGGCTCAGTAAAGTTGCCCATTTTATCCCGGTCAACACCAACTACAACGCCAAGAAGTATGCTGAATTATACATGTCACAGATCCTGTGCTTGTACGGCGTACCCCGCACTATCATATCGGATCGGGGCACTTTATTTGTGTCCCATTTCTGCGAGCAGCTACATGCTGCGTTGGGGATGAAGCTGATCCGTAGTTCAGCATACCACCCACAGACGGATGGGCAAACTGAGCGGGTAAATCAGATTCTAGAGGATATGCTACGAGCTTATGCTATCAACCACGGTAAGAATTGGGATGATCACTTACTGTTGGCCGAATTCTCGTACAACAATGGGTACCAAGCCAGCATCAAGATGGCGCCTTACGAGGCACTATACGGGAGAAAATGACACACACCACTGAATTGGTGTGAGTCTGGTGAAAGGGTCACCTTCGGGAGTGATCTTGTCAACAACGTGGAGGAAAAGGTTCGGCTGATTCAAGGGAACCTAAAAGCCACCCAATCCCGAAAAAAACAGTATGCGGACCGGAGAAGACACCCATTACAATTCGAAGTCGGGGATCACGTATATCTACGTGTATCTCCAATGAAGGGCGTGAACAGATTCGGGGTGAGACGAAAGTTGGCACCCCGATTCATAGGTCCATTCTAGATTACAGAAAGATGTGGATCAGTAGCATACCGGCTGGAATTACCTGAAACACTCTCCGGCGTGCACGACGTCTTTCACATTTATCAGCTGAGGAAGTGTCTTAAGCTATCAACTACCGTTCAGCTGGGGGATATCAAAGAACTGAAACCGGATCTCACGTATCGAGAGGAACTGGTTCAGATAATTGATGAAAAGGCCCGAACCACACGTAACCGTACGTTGTGGTTCTACAAAGTTCTATAGAGTAATCACTCTGTAGATGAATCGACATGGGAGAGCGAAGGTTTTCTTCGCGCTAACTACCCCGACTTTTTCTCGATGCACATACGGTAATTTTCCACCGTCCTCTCTTTCATTTTCACCTTATAATCTTGGGACGAGATTCTTTTAAGGGGGGAGGAATGTAAGGGCCTAAGTTTTTGCACACATCCAAGTGTTCATCACACCATAAACACCTCATTTTAGGAAAACTTATGAACATTTTTGAAGAGCAAGTAACCACAATAAATATGGTCATTAGAGGATAATATGCATCATATAGGGGCTGAGCATACAAAAACTCCTACACCTTGCTAGGGATGCTTATGCCAAGTTTCACCCAAAGCTAAAACCATTTTGAGGTATTTTGGGGTATAACTAGAAAGAAGCTAGTTTGAATTCAAATTCAAATTCAAACTCTTTTTATACCAAGAATTCAAAAGAGGGATTCATATTCACACTCAGCACATTTTTGTGAGCTCACACACCAATTTTCACTCCATTTGGAGTCGATCTTGACATGAGCTTATTTAGCAAATTCAAATTCAATTTGAATTTCAAACTGCCTATGTGCTGTAATTATATTCAAACACCTCACAATTTGAATTCTATCATGTTCAAATGGGCAGTTGGTAGATAATTCAAATTTCCAGGGTACTATGGGCTCTTCTGTTTAGAGCAGTGAGAAAAATTGAATTTAGGAGGTTAAAACTGGGAGTAGGGCCCACAGGTCAGCCTCACAAGGCAGAGAACCGACTGTGGTACAGAGCACTCAGTTTCTTGGGCCAGAGCTGCGGTCGCCACCGAGCTGAACGCCGCTGCCAGATCCTGCTCGGCCTGCGCCATACTGAGCTGACGTCTCCTCCCTCTTATCCCCGAAGCCGAGCCGGCCAGAGGCCGAGACGCTCAGTTCTCCGCTCCCTTGTGCAAGGAAACTTTTCCTCGCCGCCGTTCTCTCGGAGAACCGGCAACCACAGCTTCCCCACTCCCTCCAATCTGCAAAACGGTACTAGAGACTCTCCTCCTCCTTTCGCGTCATAGGAACCAGCCGAATTCGGTTGCTCTCGCCCCACACCAAAAGTTTTTCTGGTGACCTAAGCTTTTCCACACCTCGGGCTCCTGTGGACAGCCTAAACGGGAAAGTGTCACATCCGATCTAAGGCATCCCCTGACGTGTTAGGGTCTCGTGTTGCTCACCCCCCGAACCACAGCCCGAGTGGTTGATAACCGGCGACGAATTTTGTTTTTCCCTTCCATTCGGCGCAGACTGACCTTCGGGTGCGGATCCGCAAAATTCTTGTTCCATAGTCGTTTATAGATCCTCAAACTGCACCTACACGAGCTAGGCTTGGTATAGAGCAACTTTCCTTCGCAGTCCTAGCAAGAAAACCTTGGTAGATCGGCCATTTCTAGCTTTTCTACCGGCGCTAATGGTGGAAGCCGTCTGGCGCACGGTGAGAGCACACCTAGGACCTTTTCCGAGCTGCCTTGAGTCCATGCCAATCTTCCCTAGGGTGCACTGATGCTCTACGACCGATCGCCCGATCTTTTGGGGTGCTAGGAAGCCCGGCCGATACGGCCGATGTTCTTCCGAAGCCGCCACTCGTCGACGGCTAGGTTCCGGTGGTTGTCATGTCAAGCTAAGTCCAGCACCATGTTCCCCGTGTGGGATTAGGAAGAGGCAGCAAAAATCGTGGAGTTTGACACACGGCAAAGCCCCTCCGGCGAGCACTCCGGTGAGGGGGGCGGCGACTGAGTGCGGGAGGTCGGGAGGTAGACGAATCTCCTGGTCCCACGTGTCAGCAGCCGGCGATTTAAACCGGGGATCAGCTGTGGCACCGTATTTGCTGTGGGTGCGCGCGAAGTACTCCGTAGCCCCGTATGTCAGCAGCTGAGGAGTTGACACGTAGCCCCGGTCCAACGCACAGCGATTTAAACTTTTCCCCGATTTTCAGATTTAGTTCAAACTTCAAACCCACATAACTTTGGCTAGAAAACTCCAAATCGAGTGAACCAAATTTTGTTGGATTCAGTTATCTGAATCTTTCCAACAGATCAAGTTTCACTTTATGAAAATCCTTATTTCTCTTGAAACAATTCTTCAAAATCTAAATTGTTTAGAATTTTAACTGGAGAACCCTTTGGAGGAAAATTCTGAAATTTGGATAGGATTTTCATCATAATATCCTGGAGCTACTATAAAAATTTCAAATCCATTTGAGCTCATTTGATCCACCAAATGGTGTGATTAATAAAACTGTTCCAGAGAAAATGGAAAATGTCCAGAAACATTTTCAGAATTTCCCTGAAATTGTTTAGCGCATTTCTTTAGCTAGGAACCTTCAAATTAAGTGAAACCAACTCCATTAGAACCCTATGAAAATCTAGTTTTTAGAAAGTCATGACTTGCTCCATGAAAATCTCTAGAACACCCTAAGAGCTTCAATTAAGGCCAAGTACATAATTATTTGTGGAGGGCTCAAATGAGCTGTGCTGCAAATGAAACTTAGTCAAGTCTCTGTTTAGGTTGTATACAAACCAGAGTAAAATTTTCGGAGTCATTGGGCCAGTCTAGCAGTACTTATGGTCTTATCAAGTTCAATGTCAAATTCAAATGCATTCAAATTGATACATATATGTATTATCTCATGTAGTCGCTAAGGATGAGGAGGAGCCCGAAGTCATAGACTTCATCACTCCAGAGGAGCAGATAGCCTACGACCAACAGCAGCAAGGCAAGCTCCGGTTTGCATTAGCCTTTTTGTAAATTTTACTGTTTTGACAACTTACTTTGAGCACTCACTTCAATTCTGCATTAGAGTCTTGTTTGAAAACCCAAATGCATAGCCAAGAAAACCCTGGGTTGGGCTTAGGTTTATAAACCTCGATTAGTACTGCAATGCTAAGTTAGTGTAGGATTCGGTACAAGTCGAGTAGTTGGAGCTGCTCGCGAGAATAGGCTAGAGGCACACTACTCGGATAAAGGTAGCAAATGAAACACATGGCAAGAAAAATGAGACCGAGCGGAGAGTAAGAGCAGCAGGACGTTGGGGCCTGGGTGCCATAGCTCCGCTTGTGTTGATTGAGGACCGAGCCGTGTGCGGGCCTGTTGAACAAGCTAGAACAGTACCGAAAACCTACCGGATATATGGGAACCGGGAAACCGATGTAACTCAGATAGCTGGGTGTTGAGGCATAGCTGGTCGTTCAGAGGGTAGGTTGAGAGCTTGAGGTGTAAATCGGCTGGCGGCACTGCGGTTGCGTGCGCAGAGACCTCTTGCTCGGGACGATTGGACCGGTTCAACACTTGGCTGACGGGTGAAAGGTGGTTGCGTACGACACCCGTGATGGTTGCTGTAGGCAACATCCAGTACGGGCGTACGTGACGGGTTATTCGGGTAACCCTGCAGGTTTAAATAAATTATAATCGCCGTCCCTCGCGGTCAGTGAGTACCACTTGTTCACTGTACCATGACGTAGAAAGAACAGGCTAGGGTCATGTAAAAGTTGCTTATTGAAAGCTATACCTTGATTGTTAATGACTTGCTGTAGTTTAGAGCTAATTAAAATCCTTTTCGACCTTGGGCAAAGTACATGAGAGAAATGTGTTTCTTGTTTGATTGTGGCTCTCTCATGTGCCTTAGGGTGAGGTTCTCCACAACTGCTGCTAAAACTTGAAGGTAAGGTTCAAATAATTAGGCAAGTCCTTTGCAACTAATTTACCTCATGTACCCTGAATCCCTCATGTAGAAGTTTCATGTATAGGAGAGACGGGTCAGACTTGCTGAGCCATCGTACTCGCTGCTTGTGTTTGAAGCTTTTGCAGGGTGTTATGAGTAAGGGACTCCCGAGGAGGAGACGGAACCCCAAGAGGGAAACCCCGTCGAGTGGGAGTCGTGCACGCCGCCATGTTAGTGTGCGTGTGTGCTAGCGGGGACACGTTCACGGGCTGAACGCGAACTCGATGCGTAGTCTATGCCCGTGAGTGTAGAATGAACATATTTTATTGTAAAAATATTCATAAACACATTTATGTAATAAAACTTTGCTTCCGCTTTGTATCTTTGATGTGCGTTATCCGGTGCTGTGCAACGCAGCACCCCTCAGCATGATCCTGGGTCGACGAGGCTGTGAGGCCGTGTCATCTACATGCAAGGATGTGTAATGTAGGAAAAAGACATTGTAATAAAGACATGCCTACATGTTAATCCTTACTTTCAGTTTTATAGCAGCAGTTTAATGTGTTTTAGGCAGCCCTCACATCAGAAGTCTACAATCAAAATAGAAACACTTTCCTCTGATGTGGTAATGCCCAAAGTGGAAGATAAATCTAATTAGCTCTACAAATACAACATATATGGTAACAAGAAAATATTAGTTCAATACAGCACATTCATCTGGCTTATTTCACTTCTTACTACGTCACAGCGCAGTGAACAAGCGGTACTCAAATAACCGCGAGGGACAGTGATTGCAATCAGGAGACACCCGGATAACACGTCACATACACCCGCTTTCAGAAGTGTGGTGCTTCACACCTTCCTACTCTGTTGTATGCAGCAACCTTTCAAAGGCAACCCAAATGCCGAACCGGTCCATCCGTAACGGGCAGGAGGTCCTCGCATGGAGCGTGTCTGTGCCCACCGGCAGAATTACACCTTGCTACCCTCAACCCACTCCTATAAAACGGTTGGGTAAGCATCGGCACCCAGGTTAACCAATTACATCGGTTTCCTGGTTCCCATATGCCAGTATGCATCAGGTACTGTTTGATACTTGTCCAGCAGGGCCACACATGACTCGGTCCTCAATCAACACCAACAGGGCTACGCACGTGAGACCTCCGTTCACTGCATCCTATCCCCCCTGCTGGGTTTCCAATCTTAAGCCATTATCTACCTCTTTCCATACCGTGTGAATAAATACCTATCTCGCGAGTAGACTCCAACCACTCGACTTCTACCGAGATCCTAAGAACATTAGCATAGCATTCTCTACTCGTCGAGTTTATAAACTACCCAACCCTCCATAGGATTTAAAGTTTATGCAAGTGGGGTTTCAATCACCCTAACTCTAATGCAAGCATTTCACCCTAAACATAAGTGATACAAATGAAAACTTCGTAAAAGTATTTAAATGCAATCCGGGGCTTGCCTGGTTGCGAGTTAAACGGAAAGTCAGCATCTGGTGGGAGGACGTCCAACGGCTCCGGTGCGTCCTCAACTTCGATCACTATATGAAATGTAGTAAAATATATGTATAAGTGCTAAAGATTTATAAGAAGTAAACGTCTATTCATAGCTTACTGCAATTTAGGTTCCTTAATTGGCCTTGGAATTTTTCCAGTGGATACTAGACTCTCTAAGGATGATCTGAGCAAAATTTGGAGAAATTTCATTGCACCTTGTGGTCTCCAAAATTCCCATACTACAAGGCTTCTCTGAATTTTGAGCCCAAATGTGGAGTTTTAACATGTCTAACAGTGGAAGATTTATTGTAAGTCTCCATGGTTCTAACAAAATTTGTTTCACCATTTTTGGAGCTACCAACAGGGAGACATGGGTTTTTCAAGTTTGGGTAAAATCTGAAAATGTCTCTGTTTATTTTCCCATTTTTCAGAGACATAAAGGACACACCACATTTGGCCAAGCAAATGAGGTTCAATGCCTCTGAAATTTTTACTGGAGTTCAAGGATTTTCTGAAGAATGTCCTGCCCAAATTTGGGAATTTTCCAATAAACAGAACTCCTGTGAAAATTCCTACAAAATTTTCCTTAAATGAATTAATGAGCCAAACCCAGAGATTTTGATAACCATTGGGCTGCACTCCTGGATAGTACTCTCTGAGAGGAATCCAAAAAAATTTGTTTGACAATTGGTGGACATTCCTACACAAAGTTAGGGATCTCAATGTTTGAAGTGAAATAGGAAAATCCTGGAAATGTTTAAACGCTGCGGCAGGCTCCACACGTCAGCACTTTCTTCCACCTCACGCCAAACAGAGGACCCGGCAGCGCCCTCCGGCAAGGGTGGCCAGAACAGCCTTCCCAGCCGCCTCCCGAGCCAAATCTCGCCGCCCCTCCCCCCCCCCCCCCCCCCCCCCATTTTCCATGCCACTGAACCCGACAGTGGTGTCGCCGGCGGCCAAAACTCGTAGGAAAATGGTGTGCACCGGTCACAGCAAAGACTAGGGTTCCCGCGAGGTTGCGGTGGCTCATTTCTTCACCAAATGATCGCCTCTCGAGCTCTAGAGCACCAGGGGAAGGTGTAGAAGACGGACATGGCAACAAAACCGGCCGGGGAGCTCTCCAAACCCATCGGCACAGTGCGCCCGAAGTGGTTCGAAGGTTTTCCCGCGGCAAGAACGTGGAATTCTAGCTCTACACTTAATTTACCGGCATAGAATCGAGGAAGGAAGGGCGCTAGCTAGTTTAGAACCTTTGTAAAAAGTTTGAACCACTCACAACACGAATTGAAGATGAATTTTGCAAATCTTTACCTCGGGGTCAAGTTGCGCTGCCCGGGGAAAAATTTACAAATTCTCCTCCGAGGAGTCATGGCTTGGGCTGAGTTTTGGGGGTGAGCAGCTCAGTTCACGGGTGCACCGAGGGAGTGGCTCACTTGAGCTTGATCTTCCATGGTTCGGGCTGTCCACGGTGACCGAAAGTGGAAACCTTCGGTGTTCACTGCAGCACAGCTATAACTCCAGAAATTTCGAGTTCCAACAGGCAGAGACCAAAGGAGTAGGGATAATGGATGGCTAGAGCACGTATTGGTGATGATTTTTTCTGTGTAACGCTTGAGCAACCGAGCTTGGGTTTCTGTGGTTGATCGGGAGAAACCGAGCGGCTGTGTTCTTCACGAGGCAAACAACCGAGGGCGAGAGCGAGCTGGGGACGGCAAAATGGCTCTGTGGCACTCATGGCGTGGTGATCAGAACGAGCACAGGTTGAGCAAGCAGGAGGTGGCGCCTGAGGCCTCGGGCGGGGGTGGCACCGGCGCGCTGTGAGCTCGTGGGCAACAGAGAGGGAAAATTGAGTCGGTTAAGAAGAGTGTGGCTGACAAATGGGTCCCACCTCCTCATTTCTTAATCCATTTTTCCACAGCTACTCACAATTAAATGCTTTGCTTCAACTCAAAGTCATGGTTTGAAATGTTGAATTAAAATGATTTGAGTTCTAGTGTGGAATTTGAATTGAGTTTGGTTATTGGAATTTGAATTGGAATTTGAATTCGCCCTTTGCATTATTCCAAAAACATAGCAAACCAACTCAATTATTTCTGAATTTTGGCATGGCTGCTAATTCAAATGTGGAGAACACATTTGTGGAACCAAATTTGCAAATTGAGGAAGCTGAAATTTGAAACTGAAATTTAAATTCAGATTAGAGTGCTTCATCTTTTAATCCCAAACAAATATTAGAACCCCTCCAAATGAGCTGAAATTTGGAAGGTTGAATATTTGAATATGAAGACCCAAGTTATGAATTTAGATCTCCATGTTTTGAAGTTTTGGGAAGTTTGAATCCTCACTTTGAACTTACACTGTTATAGTTCAAAGTTTTAATTCCCCTCATTTTTCCTACGTGTAAATGTGCTGAATTTCTTGCTACCACTTTTTGGGGATTTTACAGTATCGCACTCGGATACGTATTTAGCTATTTCCCGCTTCATCCATGTCCACTAAAATTTGATCCTCAAATCTTGGTACATCTTGTTGCTGCCCGGACTAATGGAAAATTTTGAAAAATGTGCTTCTTCTAAAATTTTCTTCCGAAGCTTCATGTCAAGGGGTACGACTGTACAGTTCTTGAACCAAAAAGTACCATTGTAATCGTTCCGGAAATACTTAACCTCTCCTCTGTCCACTCTCTCACGTATATGTGCCATGCCCTCATATTTCTTATGCGCCTCTACAATTTCATCTCGAATGTAGGAATGAAGGCAAGATTAAACAGAGACCCATAGGGAACCAAGCGCAGGCTCGGTTCTTCTTCTCCTTCTTCTATTGCAGCAATGGTTAGGTTATGAACATGTGCTTTCCGACTAAGTGCCTCAGCAACCACATTCACTTTTCTGGGATGGTAATGAATCTCTATTTCATAATCCTTGATTAACTCTAACCATCTTTGCTGCCTCATATTTAATTCCTTTTGTGTGAAGATGTACTTCAAACTTTTGTGTTCGTTGTAGAGGTGGACCAACACTACAGGAACGCGATAAACTTACGATGGCCAAAGCCGTTGTAAGTAAAGTATAAACCTTTATAATTGTGTTAATTACAATGGTTTATGCTTGAATACGTAACTTACGACGATGGCCAGTGTCTGTCTTATGGAAGCCCCTGGTGGTGGGCTGGGCCATACAACTTACGACGGCCAGGTCCTGGCCGTCGTAAGCAACCAGCTAACTTATGACGGGCAGTATACATAGCTTCGTAAGTTATTATTTTAATGTAAAAAATAGAAACTAGCTGCCCTGGCACAATTGCCAGCCAAGACAAAAGATGGACAATACAATACACAGACAAATCAATATTCGACGGTTTATTCACAAAATCCAAATAAGTCTAAAAACTCCTAACGGCTACACACTCCCCTCTCGACTACCTCCAGAGCCATGAACATTGTCTCCGCGCGTTCCTCCCGGTACCGGTAGCTGTGGAGATGGAGTCTGTGCCTCTGTCGGTGAACCCTGCAAGTAAAGAAAAGTTAGAGATGTCTCTCTCCCTTCCTATCCCTCTATTTTCCTCTCTCTCTCCCTCTCTCTCCCTCTTACCATCCCCCTCTCTCTCTTCCTCTCGCTGTCCTTCTCCCCATCCCCCTCTCCCTTCTCTCTCTCTCCCTCATTCTCTCTCTCTCTTTCACTCTCTCAGGGGGTCTCCCCCCTTTCACTCTCTCCCTCTCTTTCTCTATCTCTCTCTGTCCCTCTCCCCATCCTTCTCTCTCTCTTTCACTATGTCTCCATCTCTCTCCCCTCTTTCGCTATCTCTCTACCTCTCTCTCCCCTCTTTCACTCTCTCTCTGTCTCTCTCTCTTCCCCCCCTCTCACTCTCTCTCCCTCTCCACATCCCTCTCTCTTTATCTTCCTCCCTGTATTAAAGAGTTACGACAGTGCCGGGAGTACCTGTGCTAGGGGTGGCCACGTAGGAAACGTAAGCTCCTGGCCAGTCTGTCGAGCTAAGACCTATCATTGCAACATATTAGAACATACATATTATTGAAATGCTAAATTGAACTACAGTAATTTAAATTACTAACCTCCACCGCTACCTGCATCTGGGCCATGAGGTTGGCCTGGTACTCCTGGACGGCCCTCGTCCTATCGAGCTCCTTCTTGGTCCGTGCAAGCCTCTCCTCCAAGACACGGAGCTCCAAGTCCCTCTGCAAGAGATGATGGCCACACGACAGCCCAACGGGCTGTGAAATCCCTAAAATTCTAGCATGTTGACCGGCAAATTCCCAGTTAGGAAAATGAGGGGTATTAAAACTTTGAATCATAACGGTGTGAGTTCAAAGGGCTGAGTCAAATTTGCAAAAACTTCCAAACATGGGGAGATAAACTCAAAATTTAGTTCTCTATAATTCAAATATTAAGCCTCCTGAATTTCAGCTCATTTGGAGGGGGTTTATTATTTGTTTGGAATTAAGAGGGGGAGCCCTCAAATCTGAATTCAAATTTCAGTTTCAAATTCCAACTTCCCCAAACTGCAGATTTGGTTTCACAAATGTGTTCCCCACATTTGAATTAGCCTCCATGCCAAAATTCAGATTATTTGAGTTTCGTTTGCTGTGCATTTGTACAATGGAAGGAGGAAGATTCAAATTCAAATTCAAAGAGCCAATTGCAGTTCAAATTCCACACCAGAATTTACTTCATTTGAATTCCAAAAATTCAAACCATAACTTGGTGTGGAAGTCTAGCATTTAAGTGTTAGTAGCTGTGGGAAGAATATCAGTGGAAAATGGAAAAAAGTTGAGGAGAGAGGACCACTGGTCAGCCACACACAGAGGCAAACCGGCTCTGTTCTTCGGCCGAGCACCGAGAGCACGCCAGGGCTTGGTTGGACCCAGCCATGACGAACTCACCACTTCACCTCACGTCCTTGCGATCAGACCGCGTGAAGAAGTGATCAACACGTCCTTCGGCCATGCACAGGACCATTTCACCCGTCATTCGCCCTCCCTTTCACGAGCACTCTCTTCAGTTCTTGCCGCCACCCGATCACCTCTCTGGTCCTCGATGTCCCGGCGATACAGTCCGTATCACGGTGAACTTTCCACAGCAAAGAGAAACGCCATCCTCTGCTCGAACCTACGGTGAAAACCCAATACCGTTTCATGCACTGTCGGGTGAGATTTTTCCATTTTACCGAGAGCGAGTTCATAGAGCCGAGTTGATCAAATCTTCGAAATTCTTGATGCTTAGTATATAGAAGCTCGTGTCCATTTAATCATACGTCCTAGACCCTCCTACGATCATCTAGGATCAACAAGACCATTGATGCTATGAACTGCTCTTCGAGTTTTTCGGGTCGCCGACGATTTTTGACCTAGGTCGACGGTGAGCTCATACCTCCGGCCGTTTTCATGTTAAACAGGCTCCATATTCAAGCTTAGCATGTCACCACGGAGCTGTAGGAGGAAACCGTTTCCAAAATAAGGATTGGTAGAGCTCAGGCGACCTTGCCGGAGTTCAAGCCGCTGCTGTCGCCGTGCTGACTAGGTTCCAGCCGCCGAGATCCCTAGCTGCCCCCACCAACGAGTTCCCTGAGGTCTAAAACCTAGGGGCGGCGAGTATTAACCCCGGAGACGGACAGGAACGCTGTTCATGCGGACCTCGCTGGTGCGCGCCACTGCCCGAGCGCTCTTGCGCGAGGTAGAAGACGGTTAAGGGGTGGGGCCCACTGTCAGGGTTTTAAACATTTCCAATGTTTTCAGTTTTTAGTTCAAACTTCAAATGGCCATAACTTTGTGTAGAGAAGTCCAAAAATTCTCAAACAAATTTTGTTGGATTCCCCTCAATCAATATTTACAGAAATGCAAAGAAATTGGTCTGAAGGCCCTTGGAATTTTCTCTATAATTCCCCAATTTTAAATATTTGGGAATCAATTCCAGGAGATCCCTGTTATGGAATTTGCTAAAATATGGCCAGAAGATCCTTCATAACTCTAGTGATATCCAGTAAAAATTTGAGTCTCATTGGATTAAATTTGCTAGGCCAAACCCTGATCCAAAGTTCATCCATCGTTGGAAATTCTAAATTTCAAACAGAAATTTTTCCGCAAATTTCCCCAACTTCAAAAATCAATTTCTCCCTGTAGGTAGCTCAAAAATTATGAAACAAATTTTCCTAGAACCAGGGAGACATTCTTTATTTAGATCTTCCACACGAAACTTCAGATTTGAGATCAAAATTCAGAGGAGCCATATACTTGTGGGAATTTTGGAGATCACAAGCTTCTATGAAGCTTCCTCAAATTTTGCTCAGATCGTTCTCATAGAATCTAGTCTCCACTAGAAAATTTCCAAAGCCAATTAAGAACCCTTAATAGCAGTATCTATTAGAACAAGCTTGCTTCTTATAAATCATTATCATTTATTCCTATATTTTGTTGCATCTTATATAGTGACAGAAGTCCATGATGCTCCGGAGGCTTTGGAGATCCTCCCTCCAGACACTAACATCCCATTTGATTTGCAACCAAGCAAGTCCCGGTTTGCATTTAATTACTTTGCAAAGTTTTACTTTGTATCAATTATATCTAGGATGAAGTGTTTGCATTAGAGTTAAGGTGATTGAAACCCCACTTGCATGACCTCTAAATCCTATGGAGGGTTGGGTAGTCTACCGCTCGAGGAGTAGAGAATGCCGTGCTAATGTCCTTAGGATCTCAGTAGAAGTCGAGTAGATGGAATCTACTCGCGAGATAGGATTTTATCACACGAGATAGAAAGAAACAAAGAATGGCTTAAGAATGTGAAATTGAGACCCAGGTGGGGGGATAATATGCAGTGAGCAGAGGTCTCACGTGCGTAGCCCTGTTGGTGTCAGTTGAGGACCGAGCCGTGAGCGACCCTGCTGGGCTAGTTTGAACAGTACCGGATGCATACTGGCTCTATGGGAACCAGGAAACAGATGTAATTGGTCAACCTGGGTGCCGAGGCTTACCCAACCGTTTTATAGGAGTGGGTTGAGGGTACCAAGGTGTAAATCTGCCAGCGGACGGATGGACCAATTCAGCATTTGGGTTTCTGTAAGGGCCTGAGTTTTGCACACATCCAAAGTGTTTGTCACACCACACACCCCTCACTTGAGGAAAACTTATGAGCACCTTTGAAGAGCAAGTAACTACCATCAATATGGCCATTAGAGGATAAACTCACAAAATGCAAAAGTGGTAGTTCACACATACATCATATAGTGGCTGAGCATATGAAAAACTCCTACACCTTGCTAGGAATGCTCATGCCGAATTTCAACCAATTCCAAAACCTTTTTGAGGTATTTTTGGGTATAACTAGAAAGAGGCTAGTTTGAACTTAAATTCAAATTGAAACTCCTTATATCCTATGATTTCAAAAGTGGGATACATATTTACACTCAGCACATTTTTGTGCGATCACACACCAATTTTCACTCCATTTGGAGTTAATCTTGACATAAGCTATTTAGCTAAATTCAAATCAAAATTGAATTTTAACTAAACCTTTGCTGAAAATTTGATCAAATCAAATTCCACTTTGAATTATTCAAAGTCCAGTAGCCATTTGGAAATCTGATAAAATCACCAAGGTTATTTGGGTCTCTACTGTTTAGAGCAGTAGGAAAAGTTAATTTCAAAGGTTAAAAGGGTAGTGGGGCCCACCTGTCAGCCTCACTAGGAAATTCAACTGACTGAGGCGCCGTGCTCTGTTTCTCGGGCTGCAGCAGAGCGCGCCACCGAACGGGAGATTGGTGCCAGCTCCTGCTGCATTTCCCCGCGCTGGGACCAGCTGCCCAGCGTCTTATCCCTCCTCTACGTGCTCTGTTTGCTCACAACCCAAAATCCCAGAGCGATCGTCCTCTCTCAGGCCGAGCTCAATCAAAAGCATGCCGCCCTCTCGGTTCCGCTCACGAGCAGGCCGATCAATCGTGAACAGAGCCTTCCCAGTAGTAAAACAGCGTCGTGGGTTTGTGAGCAACATCCTTGACGTCTTGTTGTCCCGTGACTGGACGCCCTCGAGCTAGCCGAGCGTTTTTCCGGTGACCCAAGAGTTGCCACCATTCGGGGCTCCTGCGGACAGCTCGGCACAGCCATCCTCGCCTGCACTTCTCTACACAAGAAAGGTGCATCACGGCGTGTAGAAGGTGTAGCCGGAAGCCGTTTGGCATATGATCAACCATAGGTCGAGAATTTCTAAATATACCGAAAGCTAGTTCATATGGCCTGAGCTCACCTTAGACTGAAATTCGGACTCCACGCACTCTTGTTAGGCAAGCCTATCGGCCAGTAGGTTCTACACATGCTAGCACACACGCTCGAGGAAGAAGCAAGGAAAACTGTTGAGGATCGGCCGTGATATGGCCGTTTTCCTCGCCACCATTGCAAAGTATCTCGGCCCATCGTCGAGAGTATGGTTGTCGGTGTTTCTAGCTTCCACAAGGTTTTGTTTCATGTTCCTCGTGCTCCACTGATGCTCTCCAAGCAATTTTCGATCGATTTGGTGCACTGTGGTGCGAGACCGACCTGGCCGGAACCCTAGGTTCCTCTGTTACCGGTGCACACGTGTTTCCAGTGATCGCCGGCGGTCGGCGAGCCCATAGATGAGTTCACGAGGTCGAAAAACAGGGAGGCGGTGAGTTTCGGGCCAAGGGGTGGCCGGGAATTCGGTTCCGGCAGGGCTCGCCGGAGGGCGCCGCCGGGGGATTCTGTTGATGCGAGGTTGAAGAAGATCCGCGCCATGGGACCCACCGGCAGGAGTTTAAACATTTCCCTGATTTTCAGATTTAGTTCAAACTTCAAATACACATAACTTTGGCTAGAAAATTCCAAATCGAGTGAACCAAATTTTGTTGAATTCAGCTCTCTGAGTACTTTCAACAAATCAAGTTTCACTTTATGAAAATCCTTATTTCTCCAGAATTAATTCTTGAAAGTTTAAATTGTTTAGAATTTTAACTAGAGAACCCTTTGGAGGAAAATTCTGAAATTTGGCCAGGATGTTCACCAAGAAATACCTGAGCTACCATACCAATTTCAGATCCATTTGAGCTCATTTGATCCACCTAATGGTGTGATTCATAAAACTGTTCCAGAGAAAATGGAAAATGTCCACAAACATTTTAGATTTTTCCTGAAATTCTTTAGCTCATATCTTTAGCTAGGAACATTCAAATTCAATGAAACCAACTCCATTAGGACCCCCTGAAAATCTAGTTTTGAAGAAGTCATGGCTTGCTCCATGAAAATCCCTAGGTCACCTTAAGAGCTCCAAGTAAAGCCCAGTACATAATTAATTGTGGAGAGCCCAAATAAGCTTTGCTGCAAATGAAACTTGGCCAAGTCCATGGCTAGATTGTATCCAAACCACAGTAAAAATTTCAGAGTCATTGGGCCTTTCTATCAAGACTTATAGTCTTCACAAATTCAACTTCAATTCAAATGCATTTAAATTGATACAGGTATGTATTTATCACATGTAGTCGTTAAGGTTGAGGAGGATCCCGAAGTATTAGACTTCATCAATCCAGAGGAACAGCTAGCCTACAACCAATAGTAGCAAGGCAAGCTCCAGTTTGCATTAACCATTTTTACAAATTATACTGTTTTGAGAACTTACTTTGAGCACCCACTTAACTTTTGCATTAGAGTCTTGTTTGAAAACCCAAATGCATAGCCAAGAAAACCCTGGATTGGGCTTATGTTTGTAAACCTCGAGTAGCTACTGCAATGCTAAGTTAGTGTAGGATTCGGTACAAGTCGAGTAGTTGGAACTGCTCGCGAGAATAGGCTAGAGGCACACTACTCGGGTAAAGATAGCAAATGGATAAAATGGCAAGAAAAATGAGACCGAGCGGAGAGTAAGTGCAGCAGGACGTTGGGGCCGGGTGCCATAGCTCCTCTTGTGTCGATTGAGGACCGAGCCGTGTGCGGGCCTGTTGAACAAGCTAGAACAGTACCGAAGACCTTCCGGACATATGGGAACTGGGAAACCGATGTAATTCAGGTAGCTGGGTGTTGAAGCATTGTTTGTCGTCCAGAGGGTAGGTTGAGAGATTGAGGTGTAAATCGGCTGGTGGCAATGCGAATGCGCGTGCAGAGACCTCTTGCTCGGGACGATAGGACTGGTTCAGTATTTGGCTGACGGATGAAAGGTGGTTGTGTACGACGTCCGTGATGGTTTCTGTAGGCAACATCGAGTACGGGCGTACGTGACGGGTTATTCGGGTAACCCGGCAGGTGTAAATCGATTATAATCACAATCCCTCGCGGTCAGTGTGTACCACTTGTCCACTGTACCGTGATGTAGAAAGAACATGCTAGAGTCATGTAAAAGTTGCTGATTGAAAGCTATACCTTGCTTGTTAATGACTGGATGTAGTTTAGAGCTAATTAAAGTTCTTTTCGACCTTGGGCAAAGTACATGAGAGAAACGCGTTTCTTGTTTGGTTGCGGCTCTCTCATGTGCCTTAGCGTGAGGTTCTCCACATCTGCTGCTAAAACTCGAAAGTAAGGTTCAAATAATTAGGCGAGTCCTTTGCAACTTGATTACCTCATGTACCCTGAATCCCTCATGTAGAAGTTTAATGTATAGAAGAGACGAGTCAGACTTGCTGAGCCATCGTGCTCACTGCTTCTGTTTGAAGCTTTTGTAGGGTGTTATGAGGAAGGGACTCCCGTGGAGGAGACGGAACCCCAGGAGGGAAACCCCATCGAGTCGGAGTCATGCACGCCACCGCGTTAATGTGCGTGTGTGCTAGCGGGAACACGTTCACAGGCTGAACGTGAACTCAGTGCGTAGTCTATGCCCGTGAGTGTAGACTGAACGTATTTTTTGTACAAATGTTCATAAATTCGTTTCTGTAATAAAACTTTGCTTCCACTTTGTATCTTTGATGTGCGTTATCCGGTGTTGTGCAACGCAGCACCCCTCAGCGTGATCCTTGCTCGACGAGGCCGAAGGGCCGTGTCAGCGTGGTATCAGAGCTCGCTTGAGGTTTAACGCACTACAAAGGTCATCTTTTTCAAAAAATTCAGTGAGGAACGAGTTAGTATCCCATATAAGGATGTTATTAGTGTATAGAAAGTGGCATACTAACCTATTTGCTTATGTCGGAAAATCGTGCATCTCGGGACATTTTATGTCTTGGGGGTGCACGTAAGCACTGTCCACTAGTGCGCACAAGCTGAAGGGTGGAGCCTCACGGGTGGCAGGTAACCCCAGCCCGCTTTAATATCCTCTACGACTCTTCATGTTGTTTGGGGTATTCGAACAACGCCCTTCCCTGGCATGCTACGGGCAAGTGTGGGAGACCCCATCACGTGGTCAGTAAAGTGAACACGTAGCTCAAGGCGTGTTTGGCTTGAGAACAACCGTGCGAGTTATGACGGACGGTTGGATGAACTGTATTGGGACTGGGCTCGGTGTGCAGACGAGTCTGATGATTGGGTGGTTTATCTGCAGGTAGTCTGAACATGAATCGGTAGACGAGTAGCATCCGTGTGCGAGAGACGTTCAGTGCCCCTTAACTAACGAGGCCGGCTAAGTCCGGTATAGGTTTTTCTTTGTGAGGAACGTAGTACCGACATGAACTGGTGAAGCATCGACATCACACCCCACTAAATGAGCAACATCATAGGAAAACTTGAAAGTTTTAATTCATAGCACTAAAACTTTGAGATAACTTCTTCCCTTAATCAGAATGTTTAAAGTTAATAAGTTTCCAACTTATGGGATACTAAGGACAGAGTTCTCTGTTTTCAGCTGAAATAAGGCTGGAGATAAACAGAGGTTAGAGGTTGAGTTCTTTCGAGGTTTGGGTCATATGATATATTTCTGGAACGCTTTGGAAGAGTTTTAAAACTTTTCTGTTGATGTCCAGAGGTGTTTCATCCCTTAACCAGTCGAAAAATGCAGTAGAGTTGATACTGTCCGGAAAATAGGGCAGAGCAAACACTCTCTGTAACTCTCTGTAAATTGAGCACAACTTCCTTCATAAAAATCCAAAAATAGAAAATGTGGTAGTTCTGAAAAGTTCATGAGATAGGTTACAACTTTGTAACAGAAAGTTTTGTCAGATTGTTTGTAAGATTAACTGGAATTCTTGGATAAAATCAGTGCCTCAAGCAGGAAGGTGCTGTCCAATTTTCTCCAGAAATTCTGTAAACTTTGACATCTCATAAATTTTGAACCAGGATAGGTCTTAGGCCAAGCAAATACTTTCTGGAAAGCTTTTGAAGTTAAATTTAACTTTTATGTTGACCTCCAGAATTGGTTTTTCCTTTAGCGTCGTCTAAATCAGGTAGAAACCGAAACTGGTCAGGGCTGTCATTTTGGGCAGCAGACCAGCAGTCAAATTTGTTTAAGTTTGAACTATGTTTCCAAGTTTTATGAGTTCAATGACATGTTTTATGTTATAACTCAATGATTTACTGTTCAAATGAATATTTGACCTTTTCCAAATATGTTTCTACAGATGACAGCGGATAGACAATTGGAGAACGGGTGGGTGGTATCCCACTGTTCTCACCGCAGCGGTTATCCGGAAGTGTTGAGGCATATGCTTCAATATTTTGGGTACGTTGAGATGCCTCAGTACTTCGCCAAGGAAGAAGGCGATGAGGGGGACAAGACATGGACAATACATGTGGAAGTTCCTGCAGGACCCACGCCACCCGGTTGGGCGCCGTTCACCGTCACGGTGAGAGGTAGACAGCCGGAGGGAATGTGGCAAGTGGCATCTCGCGACACCATGTCGGGTTTCTGCCAACTACACATGAGAGCTATGGAGGGCACTCCATACACGCTCGTTCTAGTGGAGGGACGAGCTAATCATGTGTGGGGTGATAGGTACATGGAGGCAACAGATCCGAGTTGCCCAAGTTACAACCCCGCGAAGGCGAATCTCAGCCTCCAGTTGAGGGCAGGAAAGGCCGTGATGGACAGCCAAGCTGTTCATACGGATTGTGTCGCTGTTAAGCTCAAGGAGAGGAGCAGCCATGGAGACCATTTCGAGAGTGCTCACAGCGCACTCCGCAATGTTCTCCTTCCGACGATAAAGCAACTGAACGAACAACATAATCAGTTGCATCATCTGAAGAAGCCAAAGAAGAAAAGCCTCGTCGACATCACGGCTTTGCAACAGCAAGTGCAAGTCTTGACCCAGCAAAATGAGGTCCTCACTCAAGAGTGTGATGACGCTATTGAGGAAGGGCAAGGCTGGGAATAGGACTACAACCAGGCCATGGACGAGGTGCATGCGTTGCAGGACTTGGTACCTATGGTAATGGGCCTACCGATGGTAGGTGCCGTACCCGTGGTTCTGGGTATCCCGGCGATGGGGGAACCGGAACCGGAAGAGGAGGTCATGGACCCGCAGCCACCAGCAGAGGTAGCGGAGGAGGACAACCCGCAGGAGGTCAAGTTCTACTCTGAGTATTAGGTTACCGTGTCCAAGTAGGGCAGCGAGGGTGGTGTAGGAAAAACTGTTGGAATGGGTGACATGTCGTGTAGACAGTAGTATATGTATAGGTAGTGACGATGTAAGCACGACTTCTCAGAGACCCGAGAATAATGTATCTTGTATAAAGTTTATGCTTTATCAATATATGTGAATGTTGTGCAAGTTATTCATGTGTCACTTCAATACCTACTGTTTCATATGGAATTTTAAGTATGACATGTGCTGATCGCTGCTGTTTTGAATTTCAGAATGACTCGCACTCGTGCCAACCCAGACGTTGGGGGTTCCAGTCAGGGGGGAGAGGCCTCCCAACAGCCTCCCGAGGATTCCTCGGGACAGCAACAGCAACAACAACCACCGCCACCGCCAACGGTAACATTGGCCGACATCGTTGCGGTGATAGCGAATTCTCATCAGCAGCACACGGAGTTGCTGCAGATCCTTATTGCGAATACGTCTCGGATAGAGAGGCGTCAAGATCATGAGGAGCACCAACAGATCTCCTACTTTGACTTTGTGGATACTCATCCCCCGGTATTCTCAAGGGCTGATGAACCCCTCGATGCGGACAACTGGCTCCGCATGATGGAGATGAAGTTCGGGCTGCTACAAGTGAGTGAGCAGCGCAAGACTCAGTTCACGGTCCAGCAGCTTCAAGGATCCGCAAGCGCTTGGTGGGCGAACTACTGCGCCTCACAACCCACCGAGCGAGTTATGACCTGGACGGAGTTTCAGACGGCCTTCAGGGCCTATCACATACCGCCAGGTATTACGAAGAGGAAGGTGCAGGAGTTCCTTCGCCTGCAGCAAGGAAGCAGGAACGCGCTGGAATACACCAGGGAGTTCAATGATCTTGCACTCTACGCTTCTTATCACGCCGATACCGACGAGAAGCGGCAGGATCATTTTTACTAGGGGCTTAACCCGTTCCTGAATGACAAGCTAGCGATGTTCAATTGCGGCAGCCTCAATGATATTATTGATGCTGCGATTGTTCAGGAGGACTCTGGCAAGGAGTTAGCGGCGGCGGAGAGGAAGCGAAGCGTGCCGCAAAGCCACGGAGAAGGAGATGGTCCTTCTCAAAAATACCGGATGGTGAATCGCTCACCATCGGGTCCATGCTGGCATCCACCACAGAGGCCGATGCCATTCCGCAGTCGGCCATATTTTCCACCGGCATTCAGGCCGGCACTACCAGCACCACCTCCACAGCAACAACAGCAGCAGCGGGCGATGCCGCGTGCGTATGCACCTCAGCAGCGCATGCCAGGCTTTTGTCCCCCAAGCACCGGCCAGTCAGCAGCCACATGCTACAAATGTGGTCGCCCAGGACACTTCGCCATCAACTGTCCTGAGAGGCAAGGCGGCGGAGTGGCACCGCAGCTTCCGGGGAGGAATCAGCACCGGAACCCCACTAATGCGTGGCGGGCAAATCCTAAGCCCGGCACTGTCCACTAACTCGCCATAGAGGACGTGCCAGAAGGAGAGCCAATCCTTGCGGGTATGTTCCAACTCCACCAGCATCCCGCCATAGTGTTATTTGATTCAGACGCCACGCATAATTTTATTAGCCAAGCTTTTATTGCCAAACACAGAGTGCAAATACTACCCACCCAAAGTCCATATTTGTTTTGTTCACTGGGTGGGAAGATTTCAGCAAGCATGATGGTTTCCAAAGTACCATTATGCTTAGCGGTAGAGTATACCCCACGTCTCTTATAGATTTAGAGGGACAAAAGGTCGATGTCATCTTAGGGATGTCATGGTTAACCCGCCACGGCGCTATTTTAGACACCGTCCTCCGAGTCGTGCATGTACACCCAGAAATGCACGAGTCACATTCATTATTTCTGGACAGTCCAGAAATAAAACTTCCAAGTGTATATCAATCCACAACCATCAGATTGCATGACATTCCAGTAGTCCGTGAGTTCCCTGACGTGTTCCTGGATGATTTACCGGGGATGCGCCCGACCGAGAGGTGGAGTTCAAGATTGAACTTGCACCGGGAACTATGCCAATATCCTAAAGGCCGTATAAGATGGCGCCCAAGGAATTGGCTGAACTGAAGACGCAGTTAACGGACCTGCTGGAGAAGGGTTTTATTAGGCCGAGCTCCTCGCCATGGGGCTGTTCGGCATTATTTTTAAAGAAGAAGGATGAAACGTTGTGGCTTTGTGTGGACTATCGTCCACTAAATTCCGTAACCATCAAGAACAAGTACCCGTTGCCACGGATGGACATGTTGTTTGATCAGTTGGTCGAAGCAAAGATCTTTTCCAAGATGGACTTAAGATCCGGGTACCATCAGATTAAGATACAGGCTGAGGATATTCCGAAGACGGCTTTCTCGACGAGGTACGGACTTTATGTTTACCTGGTCATGTCCTTCGGCCTCACCAACGCTCCAGCTCACTTCATGTACTTAATGAATTTTGTATGCATGCCAGAGCTGGACAAGTTTGTTGTGGTCTTCATTGACGACATATTGGTATATTCCAAGTCGGAGGAAGAACACACGAAGCATCTGCGTATAGTCTTGCAACGGCTGCAGGATCACCAACTATACGCGAAATTCAGCAAGTGCGAATTCTGGATATCACAAGTGCCTTTTCTCGGGCATATTATCTCAGCGGAGGGCATCGCTGTAGACCTGAGTAAGATCACACAAGTGCTGAATTGGAAGTCCATGAGAACTGTTCATGAGGTATGGAGTTTCCTCGGACTCACGGGATATTATCGGAGGTTCATTCCGAACTTCTCAAAGATTGCCAAGCCTATGACAGAGCTGCTGAAGAAGGCCACCAAATATGTTTGGAGTCCAACATGTGAAGCAGTGTTCAAGGCATTAGTGAAGCACCTAACATCAGCACCGGTTTTGGCGCAGCCAGACACAACAAAACCGTTTGATGTGTACGGCGATGCATTCGGCATTGGGCTCAGATGTGTGCTGATGCAAGACCAAAGGGTGGTCGCATATGGATCATGGCAGCTCAGAAACCAAGAGCAGAATTATCCAACTCATGACTTAGAGCTCGCTGCCGTGGTACTCGCACTTAAAATGTGGAGGCACTACCTACTCGGTAACCTCGTGCATTTATATACCAACCACAAAAGCCTCAAGTACATATTCACTCAGAAAGAGCTGAATATGAGGCAGCGAAGATGGTTAGAGTTGATAAAGGATTACAAAATAGAGATCCATTATCACCCCGGCAAAGCAACCGTAGTGGCGGATGCGCTGAGTCGCAAGTCACACGTCAACAATCTGACCATCACACCGTTGGAAGAGAGCGAGCCACCACTACATGTGATTCCACATGGGGATCTCTACAACTTAGCTTTAATCCCCACCATCCATGAAGAAATAGCGGCAGCTCAGAAACATGACAAGGGCATGTCGCATTTGTGGAGACGTGTAGACAGTGGGGAGCTGAAATGTTTCCGGAAAGACAGGGACGGCGTCCTATGGTTCAAGGACCAGATCATCGTACCCCGTAACCTGGAGTTACCGAAGAAAATCTTTGATGAGGCTCACTTGTCATAGTTTTCTATTCACCCCGGCATCAACAAGATGTATCAAGAACACAGAAGCAAGTTTTGGTGGACACGGATGAAGCGGGAGATCACAAAGTACCTGTCCAAGTGTGATACATGTCGAAGGGTGAAGGCAGACCACATGAGAAAACCGGGACTGCTCCAACCACTGGGCGTTCCTGCCTAAAAGTGGGAAGATGTGAGCATGTACTTCATCATCGGTTTATCCACCACCCTTCAGAAGCATGATTCCGTGTGGGTGATCATCGAACGGCTCACCAAAGTTGCCTATTTCATCCTGGTCAACACAAACTATAACGCCAAGAAGTATGCTGAATTGTACGTCTCACGGATCCTATGCTTGTACGGCGTACCCCGCACAATCATATCGGAGCGGGGCACTTTATTGTGTCCCTTTTTTATGAGCAGCTACATGCTGCATTGGGGATGAAGCTGATCCGTAGTTCAGCATACCATCCGAAGCCAGATGGGCAAACCGAGCAGGTAAATCAAATTTTATAAGATATGTTACGAGCTTGCGCTATCGAATTGGGATGATCACTTACCGTTGCCTGAGTTCTCATACAACAATGGATATCAATCCAGCATCAAGATGGTACCTTACGAGGCGCTATACGGGAGAAAATGCCGCACACCACTGAATTGGTGTGAGTCTGGCGAAAGGGTCACCTTCGGGATTGATCTTGTCAACAATGTGGAGAAAAAGGTTCGACTGATTCAAGCAAACCTAAAAGCCACCCAATCCCGACAAAAACAGTATGCGGACCAGAGAAAACGCCCGTTACAATTCAAAATCGGGGATCACGTGTATCTACGTGTGTCTCCAATGAAAGGCGTGGACAGATTCGGGGTGAGAGGAAAGTTGGCACTCCGATTCATTGGTCCATTCCAGATTACAGAAAGATGTGGATCAGTAGCATACCGGCTGGAATTACCAGAAACACTTTCTGGTGTGCATGACGTCTTTCACATTTCTCAGCTGAGGAAGTGTCTTAAGCTATCAACTACCATTCAGCTGGGGGATATTGAAGAACTGAAACTGGTTCTCACGTATGGGGAGGAACCGGTTCAGATCATTGATGAAAAGGCCCGAACCACACGCAACCGTACGTTGTGGTTCTACAAAGTTCTATGGAGTAATCACTCCGTAGACAAAGCGACATGGGAGAGCGAAGGCTTTCTTTGCGCTAACTACCCAGACTTTTTCACGTCGCACATACGGTAATTTTTCCACTGTCCTCTCTCTCATTTTCACCTTATAATCTCACGGCGAGATTCTTTTAAGGGGGGAGGAATATAAGGGCCTGAGTTTTGCACACATCCAAATGTAAGTGTTCATTTGAGGAAAACTTATGAGCACCTTTGAAGAGCAAGTAACCACCATCAATATGGCCATTAGAGGATAAACTCACAAAATACGAAAGTGGTAGTCACACATACATCATATAGGGGCTGAGCATATGAAAAACTTATACACCTTGCTAGGAATGCTCATGCCAAATTTCACCCAAATCCAAACTCCTTTTATCCCATAATTTCAAAAGTGGAATACATATTCACACTCAGCACATTTTTGTGAGCTCACACACCAATTTTCACTCCATTTGGAGTTAATCTTGACATAAGCTATTTGGCTAAATTCAAATCAAATTTGAATTTTAATTAACCTTTGATGAAAATTTGATCAAATCAAATTCCACTTTGAATTATTCAAAGTCCAGTATCCATTTGGAAATTTGATCAAATGCCAAGGTTATTTGGGTCTCTACTGTTTAGAGCAGTAGGAAAAGTTAATTTCAGAGGTTAAAAGGGCAGTGGGGCCCACCTGTCAGCCTCACTAGCAAATTCAACCGACTGAGGTGCCGTGCTCTGTTTCTTGGGCTGCAGCCGAGCGCGCCACCGAGAGAGCGATCAGCGCCAGCTCCTGCTGCATTTCCCCGCGCTGTAGACCAGCTGCCCGGTGTCTTATCCCTCCCCGACGTGCTCTGTTTGCTCACAACCCGAAATCCCAGAGCGATCGTCCTCCCTCACGCCAAGCTCAATCGAAAGCGCTCCACCCTCTCGGTTCCGCTCACGAGCAGGCCGATCAATCGTGAACAGAGCCTTCCCAGTAGAAAAACGGCGTCATGGGTTTGTAGGCAACATCTCTGAAGTCTTGTTGTCCTGTGACCGGACACCCTCGAGCTAGCCGAGCGTTTTTTCCGGCGACCCAAGAGTTGCTGCAATTCGGGGCTCCCGCGGACAGCTCGGCACAGCCATCCTCGCCTCCACTTCTCTACACAAGAAAGGTGCATCACGGCGTGTAGAAGGTGTAGCTGGAAGCCGTTTGGCATATGATCAACCATAGGTCGAGGATTTCCAAATATACCGAAAGCTAGTTCATGTGGCCCGAGCTCACCTTAGACTGAAATTCAGACTCTACGCATTCTTGTTAGGAAAGCCTGTCGGCCAGTAGGTTCTACACATGCTAGCACACACGCTCAAGGAATAAGCAAGGAAAACCGTTGAGGATCAAGCGTGTGGCCGTTTTCCTTGTCGCCGTTGCAAAGTACCTCGGCCCACCGTTGAGAGTATGGTTGCCGGCTTTTCTAGCTTTCACAAGGTCTTGTTTCATGTTCCTCGTTCTCCACTGATGCTCTCCGAGCAATTTACGATCGATTTGGTGCACTGTGGTGTGATACCGACCTCGCCGGAACCCTAGGTTCCGCTGTTACCGGTGCACACGTGTTTCCGGTGATCGCAGGCGGTCGACGAGCCCACAGATGAGTTCACGAGGTCGGAAAATGGGGAGGCGGCGAGTTTCGAGCCAAGGGGTGGCCGGGAATTCGGTTCCGGCGAGGCTCACCGGAGGGCGGCGCCGGGGATTCTGTTGGCGCGAGGTTGAAGAAGATCCGTGCTGTGGGACCCACCGGCAGGAGTTTAAACATTTCTCCGATTTTCAGATTTAGTTCAAACTTCAAAGCCACTTAACTTTGGCTAGGAAACTCCAAATCGAGTGAAACAAATTTTGTTGAATTCAGCTCTCTGATTAATTTCCAAAAAATCAAGTTTCACTTTGTGAAAATCCTTATTTCTCCAGAATTAATTCTTCAAAATTTTAAACTTTTTAGAACTTTAACTGGAGAACCCTTTGGAGTAAAATTCTGAAATTTGGCAAGGATGTTCAACAAAATATCCCGGAGCTACCATAACAATTTCAGATCCATTTGAGCTAATTTGATCCACCTAATGGTGTGATTAATAAAACTCTTCCAGAGAAAATGGAAAATGTCCAGAAACATTTTCAGATTTTCCCTGAAATTGTTTAGCTCATATCTTTAGCTAGGAACCTTCAAATCAAGTGAAACCAACTCCATTAGGACCCTATGAAAATCTAGTTTTCAAGAAGTCATGGCTTGCTCCATGAAAATCCCTAGAACACCCTAAGAGCTCCAAGTAAAGCCAAGTACATAATTAATTGTGGAGAGCTCAAATAAGCTTTTCTGCAAATGAAACTTGGCCAAGTCCCTGGTTAGGTTGTATTCAAACTACAGTAAAAATTTCAGAGTCATTGGGCCTGTCTAGCAAGACTTATAGTCTTCACAAATTCAATTTTAATTCAAATGCATTTAAATTGATACATGTATGTATTTATCACATGTAGTTGCTAAGGTTGAGGAGGAGCCCGAAGTCTTAGACTTCATCACTCCAGAGGAACAGCTAGCCTAGGACCAAGAGCAGCATGGCAAGCTCCGGTTTGCATTAACCATTTTTACAAATTATACTGTTTTGAGAACTTACTTTGAGCACCCACATAATTTTTGCATTAGAGTCTTGTTTGAAAACCCAAATGCATAGCCAAGAAAACCCTGGATTGGGCTTAGGTTTGTAAACCTCGATTATCTACTGCAATGCTAAGTTAGTGTAGGATTCGGTACAAGTCGAGTAGTTGGAGCTGCTCACGAGAATAGGCTAGAGGCACACTACTCAGGTAAAGGTAGCAAATAAAACAAATGGCAAGAAAAATGAGACCGAGCGGAGAGTAAGGGCAGTAGGATGTTGGGGCCTAGGTTCCATAGCTCCGCTTGTGTCGATTGAGGACCGAGCCGTGTGCGGGCCTGTTGAATAAGCTAGAACAGTACCGAAGACCTACCGGATATATGGGAACCGGGAAACCAATGTAATTCGGGTAGCTGGGTTTTGAGGCATTGCTTGTCGTCCAGAGGGTAGGTTGCGAGCTTGAGGTGGCTGCGTACGACGTCCGTGATGGTGTCTGTAGGCAACATCGAGTACGGGCGTACGTGACGGGTTATTCAGGTAACTCTGCAGGTGTAAATCGATTATAATCACCGTCCCTCGTGGTCAGTGAGTACCACTTGTTCACTGTACAGTGACATAGAAAGAACAGGCTTGAGTCATGTAAAAGTTGCTGATTGAAAGCTATACCTTGCTTGTTAATGACTGGCTGTAGTTTAGAGCTAATTAAAGTTCTTTTCGACCTTGGGCAAAGTACATGAGAGAAACGCGTTTCTTGTTTGGTTGCGGCTCTCTCATGTGCCTTAGCGTGAGGTTCTCCACATCTGCTGCTAAAACTCGAAAGTAAGGTTCAAATAATTAGGCGAGTCCTTTGCAACTTGATTACCTCATGTACCCTGAATCCCTCATGTAGAAGTTTAATGTATAGAAGAGACGGGTCAGACTTGCTGAGCCATCGTGCTCACTGCTTGTGTTTGAAGATTTTGCAGGGTGTTATGAGGAAGGGACTCCCGCGGAGGAGATGGAACCCCAGGAGGGAAACCCTGTCGAGTGGGTGTCGTGCACGCCGCCGTGTTAGTGTGTGTGTGTGCTAGCGGGAACATGTTCACAGGCTGAACGTGAACTCGGTCCGTAGTCTATGCCCGTGAGTGTAGACTGAACGTATTTTGTTATACAAATGTTCATAAACTCGTTTCTGTAATAAAACTTTGGTTCCGCTTTGTATCTTTATGTGCGTTATCCGGTGCTGTGCAACGCAGCACCCCTCAGCGTGATCCTGGCTCGACGAGACCGAGGGGCCGTGTCAGTTTGCTTTGAAAGGTTGCTGCATACAACAGAATAGGAAGGTGTGAGGGACCACATTTCTGAAATGGGTGTATGTGACGCGTTATCCGGGTGTCTATTGATTGCAATCACCGCCCCTCGCGGTTATTTGAGTACCGCTTGTTCACTGCGCTGTGACGTAGTAAGAATTGAAAGAGGCCAGAAGAATATGATGTATTGAATTCTTATTGTATTGCAAACATGTATGCTGTAGTTGTAGAACTCACTATGTTTATATTCCACTTTGGGCACAACCACATCGGGAGGAAGCGTTTCTTGTTTGACTGTAGAATTCAGATGTGAGGGCTGCTTAAGGTACATCAGATTGTTGCTAAAAACTGAAAGTAAGGATTAACCTGTAGGCTAGTCTTTATTGCAATATCAGTTTCCTTTCTTAAGAATCACTGCATGTAGAGTCTCATGTTTAGGAGTGATGGATAAGTCTTGCTGAGCCATCATTCTCACGGTTGCTATAATTGAGTTGCTGCCGGGGAGAATTATGAGGAAGGCTCCGAGGATGAGGCGATGCCCCAGTCGGGGTACACGGCCGAGCTAGAGCCTTGCACGCCGCCGTGATCTTCGCATGGTTACTGCTAGTGTGTAGCGTCCCTGGACCGGACAGCAGCACTTTTGCGTAGCTAGGCTGAGGGTTTAACTATGAATAATTCCTCCGCTGTAAATAGGTTTGTAAAAGACTTCCGCTGTTTTATGTAAATAAAAACATATCTGTTGTTCCTAATCTTTTCTTGTGTGCTGTTGGGTGCCGCATCACACGGCACCACCCTCTGCGATCCTGGAGTGGGAGGACCACGGGGTGGCCCCCACAGTCGTGGTATCAGAGACGCATTAGGAATAGCACGCTCGAAAAGAGCCTATTTTGAAAACTTAGAAGTAGTCAAGTGAGGATTAGTCACTATGCCCACATAAGGTCTATTATAGTAGTAGATACTAAGGTGGAAACTCTAAATTATGTATTATTAATTGGTAATAACGCTCCAACGTCAGGTAAAAGGTAAGGTACGCCACCCAGGCGGATCAATTGCGGTAAGCTCGCCATACGAGCAATGGTATGGAATTGTTTACCGTGACTTGGCACAGTAGTGAATATGAGTCTCTGAACCTTCTCATGGTTCTGAGAGCATATGAAAACGCTGATCCCCAGCGTGCTTTAGGAAAAAGCAAGGATACCCCATTGTGTGGTAAGAAACACGATAGTGTGTAACTCTTGGACATTCAATGTTCAAAGGGCCATATGCAGCGCTCGCCATCAGCGTGCCTCAATGGTCATGAGTCAGTAGGTGGTATCCGTTGGGTTGATACAATTCCCAACCGTGATGACCAGTTCGCGCTCTACTCGGGTTCCCCGTCGTGTGGTGTGAAAACATGACCATGTACCTTGAGACGTGGCATGACTCAAGGACGATACGGACCGTATGTTTTTACTATGATATGAAACAGCCTGAAATGATCAACCGTTATATGCTCCATTATTGAGTGGTTTTCTGCAGATACATTGACCACGTTAGAGCATGACGTTTAAAAAATATTTGTGAGTGATGTTCTTAGTTCCACCATTTGACTCAAATATGCCGCAATACAGGTTTAGGATTTTATTTTGTGAGGGCGTAGTACCGGCATTGCATTTCAGTTTCCTCGGCACGTTGATGACCATATCCGTGCCAGGGGTGCTGTCAAAATTTGTACAGAAAACTACCAACTTGTAAAAATCGCAAATAAATACAATCTGGATTCCTGTTTGAGTCTACTACAACTTTGTTGTGAAACTACAGTCAAGATTTTGCCTCCAATGTGGTCAAAACAGTTAAATTCTCCAGACTGGTCAGCTGGACCAGAATCTGGACAGGGAAACCACGTTTGAAGTTTTCAATTCAAATCACTTTGTTTCACATTTCGATATCAAGCGGCTGTGGTAAGACTGTGGTTTAGATTCGAATATATTATACATTCAACATATCACTTTGAGTGACGACATGTTTGGGTCTTGTACAATAGCGAGGATATAAACATGCTAGCGCACTTAACATCCCGTGGCGACCCACGATGGTTGAAATGAACTTTCAATCCATGAAGTTCATTGCTATGGAACTCGATTGTGGTGACATGGTCCAGGGATGTATATGTTTTATAAAGTGTATACTTTATCCATACGTGTGGATGTTATGCGTGTCATTTGTTCATTCTCGCACTACTATTGTATAGACTGGATGAAGTAAACAAACATGTGCTGATCGTTTGAATGGTATGAATGCGAATGGTGCGTACACGGTCCATGCACAAGGACGGAGGCCCAAGTCAGGTTCGTGGTGATGAGTCTCCACCCCCGTAACAAACCACGATGCTGCAACAACAAACTCCTCCACCAACAGAATTTCCAAGATCTCTCGCGGAGGTTCTCGCTGCAGTACTCGGCTCGCGCGACGAGCAAACCGAGTTGCTGCGGATGCTAGTACAGAAGAACGCGTCCCATCTGGGAGGATGCTAGGACAATGGGCAATGCCAGCCCCAACAGAGTTCATACTCGGACATCTTGGCGACCCATCAACCGGTCTTTGCGGAGGCTGAAGAGCCTTTGGAGGTGGAAAAAGCTTTATCCGCACTCTCAAGGTGAAGTTCGGTCTACTTTGGTGCACTGAACACCAGAAGGCGCTGTTTGCAGCGCTACCGCTTCAGGGGGAAGCCGGTACATGGTGGGCGAACTACATCACCTCATTACCGGCTGGCCATGCCGTCACATGGGTGGAGTTCCGGTAGGTGTTCCTCGCCTACCATATACCTCCCGGGGTTATCAGAGGAAGCTTCAGGAGTTTCTGGAGCTGAAACAAGGCGAAAGGAGTGCTCATGCGTACTCCAGAGCATTCAACCGGCTGGCGCAATATGTGCCAGAATATGTGGGGACAGAAGACCAGAAGCGGAACACATTCTTCCGGGGTCTGAATTCCAAGATGAAGATTCAGCTTGCCCAAAGAAACCACGGCACATTCAACGACCTCATGTGTCGCGATTGTGCAAGAAGACTGACAGGGCCCGACCCCGTCCTGATCACAGGGCCGGGGCACCTCGCCCAGGAATTGCATTTGGTGGAGCCGTGTTATGCGGCACCCAACAGCACACATATAAGGAAAACTGTATTACTTAAATCAAAGCGGAAGCTTACAAATGTTCTTTGTAAATAATTTACATAAATTAGCTACAAGGGAAGACTACAAACAACTCACGTCGAATAACTAACGAGCACTCAAGAGGAGGTCCATCCCGCGAACTTGTCTCGCTAGCAACACGAAGACGAGGCAGCCGCTAGGTTCTCCATGTGATACATGACTCGGAAGTTCCCGAGTCTCACCGGACAACCTTCTTTATAGCGTCGAAGTTTACCTGCAAAACCACTCATATAGCAAGAGTGAGCACAAAGGCTCAGCAAGACTTAACCGTCTCTCCTAGAGCATGCAACTCTACATGAGGGTAACTTAAGACCTAATCCTGTACCTTGCGAAAAGACTCTCCTACGAGTTCATCCTTAACTTTCAGATTTTAGCCATAATAGTAGTGACCTTGCGCCCAGCAACATTGGAACTCCACAATCAAACAAGAAATGCTTCATTCCAATGTTACTTGTCCCAAGGTGGAAAATAACTTTAGTTTGCTCTATCTCTACTTCAAACAGGGTTTTCATGCAATTTACCATAATCATAGCAGCAAATAAAACTTTTGCAAACTGTTTCCACACAACTTGATTACTACGTCACAGCGCAGTGAGCAAGCGGTACTTATAACCGCGAGGGACGGTGATTCGAATCAAACACTACCCGGATAACTCGACACATACGCCCGCCTCTGAAGTCCCAAATCTGGCGCCCTTCATTACGTCATATGTGGCAACCTTTCGCAGGACACTAGACTGTAGAACCGGTAGCGCCGTCTCGGGCTCATAGGTCTAACGAGACGATGTGGTATGCCTCTACAATTCAGTGAACCTGGTACATCGGTTTCCTGGTTCCCATATAGCAGTAAGCATCCGGTACACAACTCAATACTTGCTCCCAGGGCCGCACACGCTTCAGTTCTTAACCGACACAGGCAGAGCTACTCGACCAAGACCTCGTCTTGTCTCTGCCTAACCCTCTTGCCCGGTCTCATATTTAGAAATGTAAACTTTAGTTTGCCTCTCTTTCCAACCACACTTTGGTGATCCTGAACTATAGCTCGCGAGTAGATTCCAACTACTCGTCTTCTACCGGATGTCCTAGCCTATTTAGCACGGCCTTATGCTACAGTGATGACACCATTCTACCCTTGACCTCAGGGTTCATTTTTTGATTATGCAAGTGGAGTATAAAACGTCCTGGACCTAATGCACATACAACTTTGACCCATAGTAGTGAACAAAGGAAAAACTTTATAAAACAACTTAAATGCAAACCGGAGCTTGCCTTGGTTTTCAGGTGACTAAAGTCAGATAATTATGAAATTAGTTGCTGATGACTTGAAGCTTTACCACTGCCCTTCTTGCTTCTTCATCCAAACTTCACTTCTTCACTTTTCCACGTTTAACCACTACACGATATGAATATGCATATATGTTTAATTGTAAAACTTTTGCTAACAAGTGCTAAAGACAAGTTTAAAACTGGAACCTAGTTTAAGAATTTAAAATGACACTGGTGCTAGTGGTTTAGGATTTGGGGCTAAGCACTATGATCAAGTGATAGGTATTTTCATCACTTGTGTGTGTTCATCATCTATAGGTTAAACAGGACAGTATTGATCCAGGACTCCAATGGAGCTGAAATTTTTCATGTGAGTTCCTTGTCACAAGAAAGTCATCTGGACCAAAATTTAGAATTTTTCATTGATTAGATCACTCAGAACAATTCCCTAAGCATTTAGGTACAAAGGAATTAATTCTGAATAAATTGGCACTTTCATGCAAATTCAAGTGAACCACAATTTCAAACATAGCTCAGGAAGCATGCATGAATTTTCCTAGAATTTTTTGGTGCTAAGAACTACCCAAAACTGAATTTCCAAATTTTGGAAATTCTCTGAAATTGTTTCTGTATTCATTTGAACACAGAAACTTGATTTCAGAATTATCCTAAATAAATCAATTCCAAATGAGCTGAAACTTTTATAGGAGTTCCCTATCGTCCTAAAGAATATTCTGGCAAAATTTGAGGATTTTTGGATGAACCAAACTCCCTCTAAAATTCTTTTGATGAAAAGATTTAAAGAATTTTGCAGTATTTTCTATTGATTTTCATACAAATTGGGTTGCATATTTCGATAGAGTTTTTCATCCTGAATCCAACCCAATTTGAATCATTAAATTTGGAGATTCCTAGCAAAAGTTATGAGGTTCCAAAGTTTGAACTGAATTTGGGGAATCAAATAAATCGGAAATTGTTCAAATCCTGCAGGTGGGTCCAGGGACCACGTGTCATGCGCTGGGACAAAACACTCGGGGCCACAGTTTCATTTCCCGCGCTGTCGCAAAGGATCTGAATCCGCAGACAATCCCAACCGGCCTTCCCCTCACTGACAGCGGGCCCGACGCCCTCGTCTTCAACCTCCGGACGCCCGCGCGACCCCGCCGCCGGAGCTCGCCGGAGGACATCGGAACCCGACTTCCCGGCCGCCTCTCGGCCTGCTACTTGCCGCCCGGGGGTTTTCAGGGATGAGAAACTCACCTAGGGGGTCGACACACGCTCTAGAAGCCCGCAACCAGGTCGGCGGCGTGCAACGGCCTCGGTGAAGCTTCCGCGCCGATGACCGAACGCTTCAGCCCACAAAACCCCGAGTGATCGGATTTACGGCATCAGTGACGCCTAAGGAAGCTCGACATGGCCACAAAGTAGCTCGGGAACGATGGTTACTAGGGTTTCACCGAGCACCCGATCGTTCCCGCCACGGCCGCCGATGAAAGAACTTGAAATTAGCTGCAACTACTCGCTTCTAAGCTAGGGTTGCGAGGGAAAAAGGACCCCTATCCAATCTAGCTCCTGTGTATGCAAAATGAGCAGCTCTAACCGAAAATTGAGTATCAATTTCAAGGATTCTTACCCGCGATTAAGTGTTTCCGGCCGAAAGAAGAACCCAAAATTCTCGAGCTACGGTGCACGGATTGCTCTGAAATTTGGAGAGGAGCAGCGCAGCGAGTTGGCGCGCCTTGGGGTGCACTCGTTCGGTCGTGAAACTGCCCGGTGTGAGCTGCCCACGAGAGCCCGACGTCGGTTTCCGCCGTTTACACCCTGGCTTCGGCGCCGATCTTCAATTTATAGCCAACAGCAGCCCCGAACGTCGGAGCTGAGCTGTGGAAACTCTTGTACACACGCTGGCGCTCCCTTTTTGTTTTGATAGCTTGAGCATCCGGGGAGCGACGCTGGCTTACGATCGAGGAGAACAGCAGCGGCGCCGGCGGCTCGTTTTCTCGGGAGGGAACAGAACAGGTGCTCGGTGTGGCGGTTTGGTGACCGAACCGAGTGCTGCGTGGACGGATGAGGGCACGGTGAAATGCCAAGCAGGTCTCCAGCGCGAGATTGAAACCAAGAGGTGGCTTCCCCGTGCGGCTTCGGTGGCGCCTGCAGCCACCTCGGTGCGTTCGTGTGCAAACCGAGCAAATCCAACAGAAACTTCGGTTGCAAGTTTCCTCCACTCAATGACCATTGGGTGCCACTGTTTTGCTCTCCCAAATATCTCCAATTTTTGGCCCAGTGCAAAGTTCACTCATGAGGGCCTAAATTTGAACCCCATTTGGAAATTTGATCAAGTTTGACCTCAGTTTTAAATTTGAATTCAAATTTCAATGAAATTTGCAAGTCTCTTTGATATACCTACCAAAGCACCTCCAAATTAGCTCAAAATTTGCATTCTCACTAATTCAAACCTGAAGAATTTGAATATGCCCTCTGATCTTTGAGTTGGCAATTGCAAATACAAATTTTTAAACAACAGTTTGATTTTTCTTTTTGGAAATGGCCTTCTTCTCTTTGAAGTGAACCCTTTAGTTCAAACTGAATTTAAAGTACTATTGAACATGCCAACACTTATATGATTAAACAAAAGTTTTTGCAAGGCTCATTTCCTGGATTTAAACTCAACTTTATTCACAGCTCAAGTTTTCCATATACAAGTTTTTGAGACTTTTACATTTCTCCCCCCTTAAAAAGAATCTCGTCCCGAGATTCACAATCAAGAATAACGTGGGGAGGACAACTATCAAACATAAGCCTCTAATAACTCCGGATGATTGTGTTGTAAATATTCCTCGCTTTCCCATGTAGCTTCCTCGAACGTGTGATTTTCCCATAGCACTTTGAAAAATCGCAGCGTCCGGTTTCTTGTCTCGCGAGTCTTTTCATCAATTATCCGGGTTGGATGCTCGACATAAGTGAGGTCCGGCTTCAAATCTGCTATGCCTTCCGTGAGAATCTCCGTTGGAACTTTCAAACACTTCCACAACTGAGAGATGTGGAAGTGGTTATGAATTCCGGCCAAGGCTGGCGGTAGCTCCAAACCGTATGCCACGGGTCCACATCTTTCAATGATGACGAAGGGACCGATAAAACGCGGAGCTAATTTTCCTTTCACTCTGAACCGGTGAATGCCCTTCATAGGAGATACGCGGAGGTATACGTGGTCCCCAACATGGAAATCCAGAGGACGTCGTCTCCTATCCGCATAGCTCTTTTGTCTAGACTGAGTGGCTTTAAGATTTGCTTGAATAAGCCGTACCCGCTCTTCAGCTTCATTTACGAGATCAATCCCGTAAATCACTCTCTCGCCAGATTCACACCAGTTCAAGGGTGTGCGGCACTTCTGGCCTTAGAGAGCTTCATAAGGTGCCATTTTTATGCTCGTTTGATAACTGTTGTTATACGAGAGCTGTACATAAGGGTGTGTGCCATCCACCAACGGTAAGTGATCATCCCAGCTCTTACCGTGGTGGATGGCACACACCCTTAGCATATCTTCAAGGATTTGATTCACCATCTCAGTTTGCCCATCGGTTTGAGGGTGATACGTGGAGCTTCGAATCAATTTAGTTCCCAAGGATGCGTGTAGTTATTCCCAGAAGCGGGACACGAACAGCGATCCTCTGTCCGAGACAATGGTACGGGAACTCCATGCAAGCACAAGATTCGTGCTATGTACAGCTCCGCATACTTTTTGGCGTTGTAGTTGGTACGCACCGGGATGAAGCGTGCTGATTTGGTTAACCGATCAATGATTACCCAAATCGAATCATGCTTATTAGCCATGAGAGGTTGTCCAGCAATGAAGTCCATACTAATATCCTCCCACTTCCATGCCGGAACACTTAGCGGTTGTAAGGTTCCCGCTTTCTTCATGTGGTCGGCTTTAACTCGCCGACACGTATCACATTCTGATACATATTTAGCAACCTCTCTCTTCATCCGGGTCCACCAAAATTTAGTCTTCAATTCCTGATACATCTTGTTGCTGCCCGGATGAATAGAAAATTTGGATAAGTGGGCCTCATCCAAAATTTTCTTCCGCAGCCTAATATCATGGGGTACGACTATCCGGTCCTTGAACCATAAGGTATCTTCCTCATCTAACTAGAAACACTTCATCTCCCCGTTCTTCAACCCCCTTTTGATATGAGCCATGCCCTTGTCTTTCTTTTTAGCTTTCATAACCTCTTATCTTATTGTGGGTATTAGCTAGATTATGTAGAGCTCCATATGGCACCAAGTAGAGACTCGGTCCTTCCTCTTCTATCGGCGTAATGGTCAGATTATGAACATGAGACTTCCGGCTGAGTGCATTGGCAACCACATTTGCCTTGCCCGGATGATAATGAATTTCAATCTCATAATATTTGATCAGCTCCAACCATCGCCGTTGTCGCAAATTCAACTCTTTTTGAGTGAATATGTACTTCAAGCTTTTGTGGTCGGTGTAGAGATGAACCAGATTTCCCAATAGGTAATGTCTCCACATCTTCAAAGCTAAAATCACGGCAGCAATCTAGAGATCATGAGTTGGATAATGTTGCTCATGATTCCATAACTGCCGTGATCCATATGCGATCACACGTCCTCCTTGCATGAGTACACAACCAAGTCTGATGCCAGACGCGTCACAATAAACATCAAAGGGCTTGGTTGTATCCGGTTGAGCTAAAACCGGGGCTGTTGTGAGGTGTTTCACCAACGCTTGAAAAGCTTCCTCACATGGCTTGCTCCAATTGTATTTTATGCCCTTTTTCAGTAGCTTCGTCATAGGTTTGGAGATTTTTGAGAAGCTCGGGATGGAACTCCGATAATATCCCGCCAAACCCAAGAAGCTACGAACTTCATGGACTGATGTTGGAGACTTCCATTGCAGAACTTGTTCGATCTTGCTCGGATCAACAGCAATGCCTTCCGCCGAAATAATATGCCCAAGGAACGGCACTTGGTTGATCCAGAATTCACATTTACTAAACTTTGCATAGAGCTTGTGATCTTTCAAGCGTTGGAGCACAATATACAAATGTTTAGTGTGTTCATCTTCTGATTTGGAACAGACCAAGATGTCGTCGATGAATACCACGATGAACTGATCCAGCTCCGGCATGAACACCAAGTTCATAAGATACATAAAGTGGGCCGGAGCATTGGTCAACCCAAATGATATGACAAGATACTCATAGAGTCCATATCTTTTCAAGAATGCTGTTTTCAGAATATCCTCCGCTCGAATCTTGATTTGATGATATCCCGACCTTAAGTCCATCTTGGAGAAGACTTTAGCACCCACTAGCTGATCGAAGAGAATATCAATTCTTGGTAGTGGATACATATTCTTTATTGTCACAGCATTTAAAGGACGATAATCGACACATAGCCTCAGCGTCTCATCCTTCTTCTTCACAAATAACGCCGAGCAACCCCATGGTGATGAACTTGGACGAATAAACCCCTTGTCCATCAGATCTTTGAGTTGCTCCTTCAGTTCAGCTAATTCATTCGGAGCCATTTTGTATGGTCTCCGAGAGATCAGCGTGGTTCCCGGTATCAACTCTACTTTGAATTCCACCTCGCGCTCGGGTGGTAAGCCTGGAAGATCTTCGGGGAACACGTCCGGGTATTCACGGACTACCGGAATGTCTTCTAACTTGCAAGCCTCGGCATTACATACTTCCGGGTCTTTGGAAATCGCTTTGCCAAGATACAATGTTTGACGCCCGTGAAGTGGAGAGTCCAAGTGAACACTCCTGTTCTCGATGTCCAGAACAGCCTAAAGGAAGGTCAACCATGATATTCCCAATATGGCATTAATTCCTTGGTCTTCGAGAATAATGAGGATGGTAGGATAAATTCTTCCACCCAAACAAAGTGGTGCTCTAGAAACGACTTCATTAGTCGATATGTCTCCACCTGGCGAATGAATAAGGTAAGAACCTTTTGTGATAGTTGTGGAGATCTGATCCCGGATCACCGTCGCCCTGCTAATGAAGTTATGTGTTGCACCAGAGTCGAATAAAATGACAACCGGCTTGTCATTTAAGGTGAACCTGCCGGCAAGAACAGGTACTCCCTTTGGCAGATCATCGACTGACACATAATTAATTGTGCCACTTTGGACGTGGCTTTTCTTTGCTGTCCAAGATCACTCTTTGGAACTGAACCGCAGACATAATGTTGCTGCTCGGTTCAGTTGCTTCATTGACGTTGAGTTCATTGTCAATATGAAGTGGGACACCACTCGGTTCAGCTGCGAAATCACCTTGATCATCTTCAACCTCTTGAGGGAAATAACCTTCTGATGCACCTTGTTGATACTGATGTGCATGAGAAATAAGTTGCTGCTGCGGTGGGGGTGAATAAAACCTCTGGGGAGTAGAAGAGTCGTCAAACTTCTAGAATGGCTGCACCTCTTGTGGAACCTCTCGACCGGAAGGTGAACGGATTACCAACTGATACTTCTGAGGTAGATAATTGCATTCATCCTGTGATGAGTCCCTCTCCCTCTTTTCTTTAAGGTAGAGATTGGAATAATATTCCTGAGTGATAGCACAGCTAACAAACTCATCAAAATTTTCTTGGCTAACTTGAGCCAACTCACATCGCAGCCTAGCAGTCAGCCCTCGGCAAAAATGATAACCCCTCATGGATGGTGATTTCACATAATCAGGGATATATTCAGATAAGCGATTGAATTCCTTCGCATACTCAATAACACTCATTTCCCCTTGCTCCAGATTCCAGAATTCATCCAGACTGGTGTGCATTATGCCCGCAGGAACGAAGCGAGCATGAAATGCCTCCTGGAACTCCGCCCATGTAAGACGATGCCCTGCTGGTTGGACAGCAAGGTATTCTGCCCACCATGCTCCAGCTAAGCCGTGAAGCTGCTGAGCGGCATATAGTGTCTTCGAGAAGTCATCACATTGAATCAACCCAAACTTGGACTCAATGACACGTAACCAGTGATTTGCTTCACAATGGTCAGCCGCCTCGGAGAATACCGGCGGTTGTGTCGCCAAGAAATCCAGATAAGTACTTGGGGTTGGCCTGTGATGTTGAGCTTATCTATTTATTCCTTGCTGAACTAGAGTTTGAAGAGTTTCATTCATCTTTGCCATAATTTCTGCCAATCCGGTTGGCGATGGCTCTTGTGATGAAGTCGAGTCATTCCCACCTCGACTCGAACCTCCAAGCTCCATTTGAGAGTGTGCGTGTACCATACTGCACGAAACAAAATTTTAAGTTAATAAAAATTCTATCTCAGTAGTAAGTAAAGATAAGTAAAACATGAACATGTCATGAACTTTATGGAAGCATAACCATATTCATGTTCAAACAAATCTTAAGTATGCTAAACTAATCAGCTGGACTACCCTGACCAGTTCACACAAACTCCAAAATTTACTCAAGTTTACTACAGATTCATGACTTGAGTCCAATACCAAAGTTTTAGTAAACTCCAGTATCTTTCCAACGAGTACTTATATGCCCTAGATCATCTCTGGTTCAAAAGTTATGATCACTCAAAGTTGACAGAATTCATGGATAAAATTTGCCAGCATCTCCTTTGTATGTGGCTACTTTATCACAGTTGTATATGAAAATACAATAAGAATCTGAGCAAACTCTGAACTACAGCAATGTTGCACATCTCATAACCTTTCCAACGGTGTATCATATGCTCCTTAAGGATTTTTCTACAGGAAATTATGGCTTAAAAACAGAAAGGTCCAGAGAGGTTTTTGCTACTGTCCTGGTTCTGAACAGTTTGCCTTCAACTGGACTTTTCACCAACTTAACGTGTGATTTTGGTCTGGAGGTCTACAAAGAAGTTGTAGAACACTTGAAAAATATTTCCAGAACTGTATCATACACCTTAATTGGTTAAATCTACTCAGAGTTATGCTCCATTAAAGTCCAGAAAGAATTCCTGCCAGAAACAGAGCACTCTGTTTTTGAAATCTTTGAAGCCTAGTCATGCTCTCATTTGAATCTTAGCTCAAAATAAGAGTTCAGTAACTAATATTTGTTTCAAACCTCAATTTTTAGTTGAAAGTTAGTTCATGAATCATTTCTTCATAGGGAAGAGATTATTATGTGTAGTACGGCGTCGATGCACCATAAGAACATGTCGGTACTATGTTGCCTCACTAAAAGAAAAAATCCTAACCGGATTATACTGGCATATATGTATTATAAGTGGCACTAAGACGGTCTCTCGCACACGTGTACTATACGGGATACGTACGTGGTTAGTGCCTGCAGAAGAACACTCAATAGTGGTGCACTCAAAGGTTGTTTCATTTCAGGCAGTTCCATATTTGAAAGTAAATTCAAACGCCCATATCATTGCCATATGGCCGTCCTTGAGTTAAGCCACATCTCAAGGTACGTGATCGTGTTTTTACACCACACGACGGGGAGCCCGAGTATATCATGAACGGGTCATCACGGTTGGAAATGTTATCAACCCAACAGATACCACCTACTGCCCTGCAGGGCACGCCGATGGCAAGCGCTGCGTATGTCCTCCTAGGCTATTTCCAGAAGAACATACTATCGCGTTACTGACCACACGATGGGGTCTCCACTTACTTGCCTAATGCACGCTAGGGATCAGCGTTTCATATGAACTCAGAAACATGAAGAGTTCAAGAGTTTCATATTAACATCTCACAAGCTGTGAGACCTATCCCTGAACCACTTTCCTCGTCAGGGGAGCTAACCGAAATTGAACATCTTTCGGTGACGTTCCTTACCATGCTTACCTTAGCGTAGGTGCGTCGTTACATAATCAAAATTCAGAATTTTAACAAGTATGTTAGTCATGCCACTTAAGTAACTATACTACTATAGTCCTTATGTGGGCCTAATACCGTATCGTCACCGTACCTAGATTTTTGTCGTAATACGATCCTTATTCCGTGTGCTATTACAAATGCGGCTTTGATACCACGCTGACAGGGCCCGACCCGGTCCTGATCACGAGGCCGGGGCACCTCGCCCGGGAATCGCATTGGGTGGTGCCGTGTTATGCGGCACCCAACAGCACACATATAAGGAAAACTGTATTACATAAATCAAAGCGCAAGCTTACAAATGTTCTTTGTTAATAATTTACATAAATTAGCTACAGCGGAAGACTACAAACAACTCACATCGAATAACTAACGAGCACTCAAGAGGAGGTCCAGCCCGCGGACTACTCTCGCTAGCAACATGAAGACGAGGCAGAGGCTAGGTTCTCCATGTGATACATGACTCGGAAGTTCCCGAGTCTCACCACACAACCTTCTTTATAGCGTCGAAGTTTACCTGCAAAACCACTCATATAGCAAGAGTGAGCACAAAGGCTCAGCAAGACTTAACCGTCTCTCCTAGAGCATGCAACTCTACATGAGGGTAACTTAAGACCTAATCCAGTACTTTGCGAAAAGACTCTCCTACGAGTTCATCCTTAACTTTCAGATTTTAGCCATAATAGTAGTGACCTTGCGCCCAGCAACATTGGAACTCCACAATCAAAAAAGAAGTGCTTCATTCCAATGTTACTTGTCCCAAGGTGGAAAATAACTTTAGTTTGCTATATCTTTACTTCAAACAGGGTTTTCATGCAATTTACCATAATCATAGCAGCAAATAAAACTTTTGCAAACTGTTTCCACACAACTTGATTACTACGTCACAGCGCAGTGAGCAAGCGGTACTCATAACCGCGAGGGACGGTGATTCGAATCAAACACTACCTGGATAACTCGACACATACGCCCGCCTCTGAAGACCCAAATCTGGCGTCCTTCATTACATCATATGTGGCAAACTTTCGCAGGACACTAGACTGTAGAACCGGTCGTGTCGTCTCGAGCTCATAGGTCTAACGAGATGATGTGGTATGCCTCTACAATCCAGTGAACCTGGTACATCGGTTTCCTGGTTCCCATATAGCAGTAAGCATCCGGTACACAACTCAATACTTGCTCCCAAGGCCACACACGTTTCGGTCCTTAACCGACACAGGCAGAGCTACTCGACCAAGACCTCGTCTTGTCGCTGCCTAACCCTCCTGCCCGGTCTCATCTTTAGAAATTTAAACTTTAGTTTGCCTCTCTTTCCAACCACACTTAGGTGGTTCTGAACTATAGCTCGCGAGTAGATTCCAACTACTCGTCTTCTACCGGATGTCCTAGCCTATTTAGCACGGCCTTATGCTACAGCGATGACACCATTCTACCCTTGACCTCAGGGTTCATTTTTTGGTTATGCAAGTGGCGTATAAAACATCCTGGACCTAATGCACATACAACTTTGACCCATAGTAGTGAACAAAGGAAAAACATTATAAAACAACTTAAATGCAAACCGGAGCTTGCCTTGGTTTTGCAGGTGACTAAAGTCAGATAATTATGAAGTTAGTTGCTAATGACTTGAAGCTTCACCACTGCCCTTCTTGCTTCTTGATCCAAACTTCACTTCTTCACTTTTCCACGTTTAACCACTACACGACATGAATATGCATATATGTTTAATTGTAAAACTTTTGCTAACAAGTGCTAAAGACAAGTTTAAAACTGGAACTCTGTTTAAGAATTTAAAATGACACTGGTGCTAGTGGTTTGGGATTTGAGGCTAAGCACTATGATCAAGTGATAAGTATTTTTCATCACTTGTGTGTGTTGATCATCTATAGGTTAAACAGGACAGTATTGATCCAGGACTCCAATGGAGCTGAAATTCATCATGTGAGTTTCTTGTCACAAGAAAGTCATCTGGACAAAAATTTAGAATTTTTCACTGAGTAGATCACTCAGAACAATTCCCTAAGAATTTAGACACAAAGGAATTATTTCTGAATAAATTTGCACTTTCATGCAAATTCAAGTGAACCACAATTTCAAACATAGCTCAGGAAGCATGCATGAATTTTCCTAGAATTTTTTGGGGCTAAGAACTACCCAGAACTGAATTTCCAAATTTTGGAAATTCTCTGAAATTGTTTCTGTATTCATTTGAACACAGAAACTTGATTTCCGAATTATCCTAACTAAATCAACTTAAAATGAGCTGAAACGTTTACAGGAGTTCCCTATCGTCCTAAAGAATATTCTGGCAAAATTTGGGGATTTTTGGATGAACCAAACTCCCTCTAGAATTATTTTGCTGAAAAGATTTAATGAATTTTCCAGAATTTTCTATTGATTTTCATACATATTGGGTTGAATATTTGGATAGAGTTTTTCATCGTGAATCCAACTCAATTTTAATCACTAAATTTGGAGCTTCCTAGCAAAAGTTATGAGGTTCCAAAGTTTGAACTGAATTTAGGGAATCAAATAAATCGAAAATTGTTCAAATCCTGCGGGTGGGTCCAGGGGACCACGTGTCATGCGCTGGGACAAACCACACGGGGCCACAGTTTGATTTCCCGTGCTGTCGCAAAGGATCTGAATCCGCAGACACTCTCAACCGGCCTTCCCCTCACTGACAGCGGGCCCGACGCCCTCGTCTTCAACCTCAGGACGCCCGCGCGATCCCGCCGCCGGAGCTCACCGGAGGACATCAGAACCCGACTTACCGGCCGCCTCTCGGCCTGCTACTCACCACCCGGGGGTTTTCGGGGACGAGAAACTCATCTAGGGGGTCGACACACGCTCTAGAAGGCCGGAACCAGGTCGGCGGCATGCGACGGCCTCGGTGAAGCTTCGGCGCTGATGACCGATTGCTTCAGCCCACAAAACCCCCGAGTGATCGTCTTTACAGCATCAGTGACGCCTAAGGAAGCTCGACATGGCCACAAAGTAGCTCGGGAACGATGGTTACTAGGGCTTCACCGAGCACCCGATCGTTCCCGCCATGGCCGCCGATGAAAGAACATGAAATTAGCTGCAACTACTCGCTTCTAAGCAAGGGTTGCGAGGGAAAAAGGTCCCCTATCCACTCTATCTCCTGTGTACGCAAAATGATCAGCTCTAACCGAAAATTGAGTATCAATTTCAAGGATTCTTACCGCGGTTAAGTTTTTCCGGCCGAAAGAAGAACTCAAAATTCTCGAGCTACGGTGCACGGATTGCTCTGAAATTTGGAGAGGAGCAGCGCAGCGAGTTGGTGCGCCTTGGGTGCGCTCGTTCGATCGTGAAACTGCCCGGTGTGAGCTGTCCACGAGAGCACAACGTCGGTTTCCACCGTTTGCACCCTGGCTTTGCTGGTGATCTTCAATTTATAGCCAACAGCAGCCCCGAACGTCGGAGCTGAGCTGGGGAAACTCTTGTACACACGCTGGCGCTGCCTTTTGGTGTTGATAGCTTAAGCATCCGGGGAGCGACGCTGTCTTACGATCGAGGAGAACAGTAGCGGTGCCGGCGGCTCGTTTTCTCGGGAGGGAACAGAACAGGGGCTCGGTGTGGCGGTTTGGTGACCGAACCGAGTGCTGCATGGACGGATGAGGGCACGGTGAAATGCCGAGCAGGTCTCCAGCGTGAGATTGAAACCAGGAGGTGGATTCCCCGTGCGGTCTCGGTGGCGCCTGCAGCCACCTCGGTGCGTTCGTGTGCAAACCGAGCAAATCCAACAGAAACTTTGGTTGCAAGTTTCCTCCATTCAATGACCATTGGGTCCCACTGCTTTGCTCTTCCAAATATCTCCAATTTTTGGCCCAGTGCAAAGTTCACTCATGAGGGCCTAAATTTGAGGATTTTTGGATGAACCAAACTCCCTCTAAAATTCTTTTGATGAAAAGATTTAAAGAATTTTCCAGCATTTTCTATTGATTTTCATACAAATTGGGTTGCATATTTCGATAGAGTTTTTCATCCTGAATCCAACCCAATTTGAATCACTAAATTTGGAGATTCCTAGCAAAAGTTATGAGGTTCCAAAGTTTGAACTGAATTTGGGGAATCAAATAAATCGGAAATTGTTCAAATCCTGCAGGTGGGTCCAGTGGACCACGTGTCATGCGCTGGGACAAACCACACGGGGCCACAGTTTCATTTCCCGCGCTGTCGCAAAGGATCTGAATCCGCAGACAATCCCAACCAGCCTTCCCCTCACTGACAGCGGGCCCGACGCCCTCGTCTTCAACCTCCGGACGCCCGCGCGACCCCGCCGCCGGAGCTCGCCGGAGGACATCGGAACCCGACTTCCCGGCCGCCTCTCGGCCTGCTACTCGCTGCCCGGGGGTTTTCGGGGACGACAAACTCACCTAGGGGGTCGGCACATGCTCTAGAAGCCCGGAACCAGGTCGGCGGCGTGCAACGGCCTCGGTGAAGCTTCCGCGCCGATGACCGATCGCTTCAGCCCACAAAACCCCGAGTGATCGGATTTACAGCATCAGTGACGCCTAAGGAAGCTCGACATGGCCACAAAGTAGCTCGGGAACGATGGTTACTAGGGTTTCACCGAGCACCCGATCGTTCCAGCCACGGCCGCCGATGAAAGAACTTGAAATTAGCTGCAACTACTCGCTTCTAAGCTATGGTTGCGAGGGAAAAAGGCCCCCTATCCAATCTAGCTCCTGTGTATGCAAAATGAGCAGCTCTAACCGAAAATTGAGTATCAATTTCAAGGATTCTTACCCGCGATTAAGTTTTTCCGGCCGAAAGAAGAACCCAAAATTCTCGAGCTACGGTGCACGGATTGCTCTGAAATTTGGAGAGGAGCAGCGCAGCGAGTTGGCGCTCCTTGGGGTGCACTTGTTAGGTCGTGAAACTGCCCGGTGTTAGCTGCCCACGAGAGCCCGACGTTGGTTTCCACCGTTTGCACCCCGGCTTCGGCCCCGATCTTCAATTTATAGCCAACAGCAGCACCGAACGTCGGAGCTGAGCTGGGGAAACTCTTGTACACACGCTGGCGCTCCCTTTTGGTTTTGATAGCTTGAGCATCCGGGGAGCGACACTGGCTTACGATCGAGGAGAACAGCAGCGTCGCCGGCGGCTCGTTTTCTCGGGAGGGAACAGAACAGGTGCTCGGTGTGGCGGTTTGGTGACCGAACCGAGTGCTGTGTGGACGGATGAGGGCACGGTGAAATGCCAAGCATGTCTCCAGCGCGAGATTGAAACCAGGAGGTGGCTTCCCCGTGCGGTTTCGGTGGCGCCTGCAGCCACCTCGGTGCGTTCGTGTGCAAACCGAGCAAATCAAACAGAAACTTTGGTTGCAAGTTTCCTCCACTCAATGACCATTGGTTCCCACTGTTTTGCTCTCCCAAATATCTCCAATTTTTGGCCCAGTGCAAAGTTCACTCATGAGGGCCTAAATTTGAACCCCATTTGGCAATTTGATCAAGTTTGACCTCAGTTTTAAATTTGAATTCAAATTTCAATGAAATTCGCAAGTCTCTTTGATATACCTATCAATGTACCTCCAAATTTGCTCAAACTTTGCATTCTCACTAATTCAAACCTGAAGAATTTGAATATACCCTCTGATATTTGAGTTGGCAATTGCAAATACAAATTTTTAAACAACAGTTTGAATTTCCTTTTTGGAAATGGCCTTGTTCTCTTTGAAGTGAACCCTTTAGTTCAATCTGAATTTAAAGTACTATTGCACATGCCAACACTTATATGATTAAACAAAAGTTTTTGCAAGTCCCATTTCCTGGATTTAAACTCAACTTCATTCACAGCTCAAGTTTTCCATATACAAGTTTTTGAGACATTTACAAAGACGCTCAGCGCGAGCATGTTTCTGATATGAGGAAATGTAGCGCGGTTTCAAGCAGCAGTGGTGGGTCTCCACAAAAGTACCGTGTGGTGTATCGCTCACCGTCCGGTCAGAGATGGCAGCCACCGGCGCGACCGCCACAGTTCTGCAGTCGTCAATTTAATGTGCCAAGATTCCGACTGTCGTATTCACCCCAGAAACAGCAGCAGAAAAGGATGGTCCCGCGTGCACCTCCCTTTCCACAGCGTGCACCGGGATTCCGTCCGCAGTTTGGAGGGAACCCGACACAATACACGTGCTTCACGTGTGACCGTGTTGGGGCATTTTGCCAAAGACTGTCCCAAGCAGCGACAGGGCAGGGGTCCAGCACCGTATCAGGGTGCAAATAAGCCCCGCAACCAGCCTAAGAAACCAGCACCAAAACCCGGCAACGTCCACCACCTAGCTATCAAAGACGTGCCGGAAGGCGAACCTGTCCTCGCGGGTACGTTTTCTTTATTAGATCATCCCATAGTCATACTTTTTGACTCCGGTGACACCCATAATTTCATAAGTCAATCATATGTTATTAAATACCAATTGCCTATCATTCCCACAAAAAGTTCATATTTGATTTGCTCTCCGGGTGGGAAAATAACAGCTGAGAGGATGGTCTATAGAGCACCATTGCAATTGGCTGGGAATCTATATCTGACATCTCTACTTATATTAGAGTGTCAAAAACTCGATGTCATTTTAGGAATGTCATTGCTACACCGCCATGGTGCTTTTCTAGACATCGTTGCACATGTGGTTCATTTAAACTCTCCACTTCATGAACCACATACTCTCATTCTTGACCGGTTGTGTAAAAGTCCCAAAAATATATATGAATAGAACGAGGTTTGAATTCATACGTGTGGCAAAGTCATGAAAAATTGGAGTTGCTAAAACTTTTCTTCATGCAAAGTGCTACATGGATGATCATCGAAAATGAGGCTCACATTTTTATTTGAAGGTGTTGAACCAATAAGGATTTAAATACCTCTTTGCATGAAAGATTAAAAATCAGATTTCAAATTCAAAGTTCACACAAACTTGTGGCCAAAACTTTGAATACTTATGCAGCCATATAGTTTGGAATTTGTGGAAAAAGTTGGATAACAAACTTATCATTGTAGGGTGGGCTGAAAAAGGAATTAAATGGAAGCATTTTCAAACTTCAACCGAATTCAAATTTGCTATGCAAATTCAAGCTGAATTTGGCGAATTCAAATGCTAGCCCACTTTTCAAATTCAAAACCTTTGAATGGATGTAGATTGACTTGAGAAGATCTTTTGGAGAGGATATTGGGTGGAACCCACATGTCATTGAGCTGAAGATTTAGACTTGCACACAAAGCAACCGAGTGCTCTGCCTCTGTTTCACTCGAACCCACCGAGGGCTCACCATGTGCCACCGAGAGAGATGGCCGAGCCACCTCCTGCTCCCTCTCCCACGCGCTGGCGATCGGTTGACTGCCCCCTCGTGCTCTCTATGTGACCCACTCCCTCTCAGACCGAGCAAACAATCTTTGCTTTCTCCTCCTCGCGAGAAACATGACCACAGAGCCCTCACACCGCCGTGCCTCAGAGCTCAACCGGGAACCAGATAAAAACTCGCGGCCACTCCACGACAAGCTGCTAGACAGTAACACGAGCCAAGTTCCCACTTCCCCGACACACAAAACACTGAGTTCCGGCGTTCCTGAGCCCTAAAACATCTCACCCGCGGTGACCTAAAGAAAAGTGGCAATCGGCTTTACGTGGACAGCCCTCCACAGGGGTTTTCATGGCCGAGCAAGGGCGGCAACGGAAACGCACGGCCACCATGCTTCTCTCACCCGAAGCTCAAGCCAAACCGTGAAGTATCAACAGCAAATTTTGGGATTTTGCTCCGGCGGCTTCAACCCGAGCGTCCGATACGGGAACCCCAAATTATCCCCCTCTAATTGTTCTTAGCGCGTCAAACTTTGCATATAGAATCTGGACTAGCCGGCGATCATATTTCCTTTCACAACCGTCGCATTAAATCACCCCGGAGCAGACGATTTTGAGGTCTTCCGAGCGTGTTCATAACGGAACTAATCGGTCGCACGGTGAAACCTCCTTTGCCGCCATTCCTGAGCTAGTTCGAGGTCTTGCCGAGCTTTGCGATCACCCACTGATGCTTTAGAGCGTTTTGGTCGCTTTTTTGGCGAGCTATGTTGGCTGGCCGACGGTGCCCAAGCCCATCCGAGGCCGCCACACGTCGCTGGGGTCTTTCTGGTCACTGACAGCTCGAACAAGTGCCACAGTCGTGTTCCCAGGCCTCCATAACGCCCTAGCGGCAAGCCCCAGCTCGGGCAGTGGCCGGAACCGGCGAACCGGTGAGGAACGGCATTGGGCCGGCGAGCTAGGCGGCGCGCACCCGAAACGGAGAGCGAGAGGTAGGAGAAGAGGCGGGGCCCAGCTGTCAGCGACCGAAAAATTTAAATGTCTGATCGGCTGTGGCTCGGTGATCTTCTATGGTTGCGCGCCAAAACCCTGTGAACCTGGTGTGGCCCAATTTCTATGGCTGAGTTTAAAACAGTGGGTCCAGCAGACTTTTCAATAGCAAAATAATTCCAGAGTGGGTTCCAACTTTGGAAAATCATAATTTTGTGTAGAAGCCTCCAATTTGAGTGATTACAGTTGGGTTGGATTCATTTTGCAAAGGTCTATCAAAATATGAACTCCAATTTGTATGAAAGTCAATATTAAATTCTGGGAATTTTTTGAAGGTTTTCTGAAAAAGAATTATTGAGGGAGTTTGGTTTATCCAAAAATCCTCAAATTTTGCCAGAATATTGTTTAGCATATTGTTAACATTCTAGCAGATTTTCAGCTCATTTGAAGGTCATTTGAGTAGGAATTTGCTAAATACAAACTGCTGTGTTCATAAGAGTCCAGAAACATTTTCAGAAAATGTTGCCAACTTGTAAAATCTATTCTAGACAATTCATAGCTCCAAAAATCATAGGAAAATTTAGACATACTCTCTGAGACATACTTGAAATTGTAGTTCACTAAATTGGGCATGAAAATGTAAAAGCCCAAGAAACACTACAGGAAAAATGATCATTAACGACGGCCAAATTTATTGTCGACGGGGCCATCATCTTTAATTTTATTGACGACGGCTTTGTCTAGCCGTCGTCAATAACACTGTTATTGACAACGGCCAGACGAGCACCGTCATCAATAAATAATTGACGATGGCGCCCGTCGTCTTTAATTTAATTCGGGCCCACCCGAGGAGTTATTGACGACGGTGACCTAGCACCATCGTCAATAACTGTGTTATTGACGACAGCTGAACGAGTACCGTCGTCAATAAATAATTGACGAAGGTGCCCGTCGTCTTTAACTTAATTCGGGCCCACCCGAGGAGTTATTGACGACGGTGACCTAGCACCGTCGTCAATAACACAGTTATTGATGACAGCTAAATGAGTAACGTCGTCAATAAATTATTGACGACGGTGCCCATCGTCTTTAACTTTTATTGACGACGGTGACCAGGCACCATCATCAATAACGGGATATATAACCCGTACGTGAGCCGGGAGGCGGCCAGTGCCGCCTCCCGACTCGCGCTGAGGTCTCGTCGCCGCCGCCCTCCCCACTGGTCCCCGCCGCCGCCGCCTGAGGTAAGTCCCCCTCTCCCTCCGGCCCTCCCCCCGGTCTCCGCCTCCCCCTCCGGACCTCCCCCCGCTCTCCCCCTCCCCCTCCGGCCCTCCCCCCGCTCTCCCCCTCCCTCTCCGGCCCTTCCCCCGCTCTCCCCCTCCACCTCCGGCCTCTCCCCCCGCGCGCTCTCCCCCTCCCCCTCCGGCCTCTCCCCCAGCTCTTCCCATCCCCTCCGGCCCTCCCCCGGCTCTCCCCCTCCCCCTCCGCCCCCCCCCCCCCCCCCCCCCCCGCTCTCCCCCTCCCCCTCCGGCCTCTCCCAGAGGAATTGTAAGATGCTACCATAACTTCATGAACTAAAATAAATTACAATGAGCTTTCTGTGTCGTAGCCACATCTACGTCCGGAGGTTGTACGTCCGGAGAAACCGACCTCCATGTATACCTAGCTAGCAGGAAAAGTAACACATTTAGCCGGGCACTCGAAAAAGTGGTATGGTATTCGCATCGTATGACGGTGACGCGCATGACAAACAGCGGTTCAGCTTGTTCTTCTCCGACGACGACAACTACAAGGACGTGACATGCTTCAATTTACAAGTCTAAGCCTATGTGCCCCTGTTCGTAACTGCTGGGATTCGTGGTTGTCGCTTTCGGCATGGACGAATTGCAAAATAGAGAGAGCACGCGCACATCCAGCCAACAACATTAATCGACTAGTGCTTGGCTAGTGCTTTTCCTGCATGCACCTACTAAACCTCTTCTGTCTTGGGTTTCTTGCTGGCCATGCACACTAATCAACAGACTAATAAACACACACATACACACTAATCAAGATTAATATTAACCACAACAGGATTCCCATCAGCCCCCAGCGCGCTCTCCCCCTCCCCCTCCGCCCCCCCCCCCCCCCCGCTCTCCCCCTCCCCCTCTGGCCCTCCCCCCACTCTCCCCCTCCCCCTCCGGCCCTCCCCCCGCTCTCCCCCTCCCCCTCCGGCCTCTCCCCCCGCTGCTATGAATTCGGGTCTATCAAAGATTGCCAAGTTTGAGAATGAATGCACATTTTCCTACTGGGGCACATATTGGATCAGATTTTGTGGATTCCCGCCAGCGAGGGCGAGTGCAAACATTTTCTATGTTTTCGTATGCGCCTTCAGAAACGTTGACCTTTCCATCCTGTTTTATTGTTCTATTGCTTGCTGTATGGTTGTATTTGCTTAACTGCTCGTAATTGACATAAGTATATAAAATCATAGCGTGTTTGAAATGTCCAAATACTTAGTTGTGGATGAGTATTGCAATCACAGAGTTTAGTGACTGGACGAGAGTATTGCAATCGCTAACTTTGGCGGATGCATCATGTCTTTTTGTATTATTTACCTTAGTAGGATTTGCAAATTGGGTTCCCAAAATTATATTCTTATTAGAACAGTTTCGATATCATCTTCACAAGAGACAACTTGCCATTTTGCCATATTGGTTTGTTTAGGAAGAAATATCACCTTTTTATGTTGGTATCGTTGCCTTGTCAATGAAAGTATAGAATGCACAACACCTTCTACACTAACTGTTTATGTACAGTGTATTCACATTATCAGTGCAGTTGTCAGTTATTACATACCCTCCCCGCGCTCTCCCCCTCCCCCTCCGGCCCTCCCCCCGCTCTCCCCCTCCCCCTCCGGCCTCTCCCCCGCGAGGCCGAGGAGGAGCGCGACAGTATGTAATATGCTTAGAACTAGAAGCAATATGAATCTAACTCAATCTGAAAGTGGAGCGGGCCTGTCCACTAGCCCACTTAGTCCACCTCACTGAAAACATGCTAACGACCATCACAACGACCCGCAACTTTGCTACCGGGTTGAAGTGGGTCTCATCCACGCGCCCGCTGGATACTGTGGATGCGCCACACAAACCTGCTAATCCCACATATATCTGCAAGTCCTGCTTTCAGAATTTGTTCCTCTACTGTTCAAATCAACGTATCGAGCTCTAAGACAGCACCACCTGTGAGCCGCCGCCAGCCAACCAATGACGCTGGACAGGGAGGACATTTTGGAGGACGTGTGCTAGTAGAATCGCAACGGACCTGCCGATAATCAGTGTAGGTTCACCCTGGCCAAAGCACATCAATCCACCCATCGATCTCATAAGATGGCACTCGCGCCGTTTCCTTTCTCTCCTTTCGCCGCGCCCTGCCCCGAGCACCGCCCTGCTGTGCCACCCTGCCCCACCCCAAGCCCCGCCCTGCCACGCCGCCCGACCTTAGTTGATTAATTGTTTAATTAGTATTGTAATTGATTATTGTTTAAATAATACTTTGATTGATTGCGTGATTAGTTACTATATGTAAATAAATGGGTTTCGACCCGGTCCGGCCTGACACGACCCATTTAGGGTCTGTCACGGCCCATTTATTGGTAATGTATTAGTCGAGACAGGCATGGAGGATGGCAAGCTCCCGCGCTTGGACGGCGGGCCCCGACGGTGCGGTTTCATCTTTGACCCACTTACGACGGGGCATAACGTACGACGGCTAACCCTAGGCATCATAAGATAATGGCAGGCCCCAACAGGGCATAACTTAGGACGGCTGACCCACTTCTTTGTCTCTCGTTTGTTCCTTCTCTCTCGTTCTTTCCTCTCTCTTTTTTAAATGACTAAAAAACGAAAGATTGACGTAAACCTATACAACATGCATCACCCGTTTCGAACGGACCCGTCTCACATGTGTTACACATGTGAGGCGTGTACGTTTGGAATTGTCCCTTTTTGGACATCCTTGGAGTGACCGAGGGGGCGTGGCATGTGATGAGACGCGGGTTTAGATCTAGACGAGATTTCGACTTCATAACCTTGTTGTTCTCTGCTGCACCATTTTCGGGCGTGCAGTGGAGAACAGCGGGGTTATGCTGCCGAAATTTCGTTCGGATCCATACCACGCGTCTCGTCATGAGCATGCTCCGCTCGATCACTCTTGGGTGGGTTTAGGACCTATCCTTTCCAATAGATGTAGGGCCGTGACATAAATAAATTATAAATTAACTATAATTTCCTTGACATTAAACTGCAGATTCAAACATGGGTGAGGATCGTAGTTGGATGTATACCGGTTGGAAGAACAGTTCTGGTGGTCACTCGGATGAGTGGTTCGCAAAGACAGATGCTTTTGTAGATCAAGCTTTTTCATTGTCAAAGATCGATAAGGTGCGGTGCCCATGTACGAAATGTCAAGGTGCAAAGCGTTGGGACAAAGTGAATTTGGCGTTTCACTTATGTCGATACGGTTTCATGCAAGATTATGAGGTGTGGACCTTTCACGGTGAGACATCTTCTCAACCCTTACAAGTTTCAGATGAGGATGACAACACGGGGGTCGATAGGATGGACGAGATGCTTGATGCCAAAAATCCTGAATTGATGGAGGATCCTCCTCCAACGGAGGTTGAAGCGTTTTTCACGCTTCTCAAAGCTTCAGAAGAGCCGTTGGATGAACACACCGAAGTGACACTCCTTACTTTCATGACTAGATTTATGGCCATTAAGTCTAAGTATTTCTTATCCAATAACTGCTACAACGATCTTATCAAATTGATTAGCGATATCCTTCCACAACCACATAAAGTGCCTAAAGATATGTATCAGTCTAAGAAGTTGATTTCTGGTCTACATATGAAATATGAGAAGATTGATATGTGTCTAGACAATTGCATGCTTTTTTGGAGAGAACATGCCAACGAGAACAAGTGCTTAAAATGTGGTAAAGCGAGATTTGTCGAAGTTGTTAATGACGACGGTTCAAAAGTAATGACTCAAGTCACACAGAAGCAGCTTCGCTACTTGCCTGTCACACCTAGGTTCAAGCGTTTGTTTCTATCTAAAAAAACAGCTAGACACATGAGGTGGCATAAAGAAGGTGTACGTGAGAACAACAGCATGATGGTGCACCCGTCGGACGGTGAGGCATAGAAGGCGCTTGACCACTTTGATCTAGATTTCGCCAATGACGCGAGAAATATTCGCTTTGGGTTGGCGACAGATGGCTTCTCACCGTTTAGTACAAACGCCACACCATACTCTTGTTGGCCCGTGTTCGCTATTCCGTACAACTTACCACCATCGCTTTGTATGAAGTATGAGTACATGTTCCTATGCCTTATTGTACCTGGACCGGATCATCCTGGTTCACGACTGAACGTGATGATGCAACCATTGATTGAAGAGTTCAAAATGTTATGGACAGGAGTCGAAGCGTACGACTGTTATAGAAAACAGAAATTCAACCTTCGAGCTGCGTACTTGTGGTCTGTTCATGATTTTCCAGCTTACGGCATGTTTTCTGGCTGGAGCACTCATGGTTGATTGACATGTCCAATATGTGCTTCGGACACGGATTGTTTTCGTCTATGTCATGGTGGCAAGATATGCTACTTTGATTGTCATAGACGTTGGTTACCGCCAAATCACGTGTTTACGCAACAGAGAAATGCCTTCAGGAAGGGTACCATTGTAAAAAAGGGACCACCACAACGTCTGAACGGGTCAGAAATTGTTAAACAGCTCAACAATCTAGTGCCAGATGAAGGTCGTCCTGGATATTTTGTTGGTTACGGAGAGGATCACAATTGGGCTCATATATGTGCACTATGGGAGTTACCGTATATGAAGTCTTTAATTCTAATGCATAACATTGATGTCATGCACCAGGAACGTAACATGGGCGAATGCATCATAAGCACGTGCTTGGATATGACGGGGAAAACAAAAGACAATATAAAAGCTCGGAAGGATTTGGCAGAGGTTTGTAACTGACCAAGTCTTGAGCTCTCCGAAGCTGGTGGCAAACCACGAGCTTCTTTCTGCCTTCGACCAAAAGAAAAGAAAGAAGTCTTCAAGTGGTTGAAACAGTTGAAGTTCCCAGACGGTTATGCTGCTAGCCTGAGAAGAGCCGTTAATGTTAAGACTGAAAATCTTACTGGTTTGAAGAGCCATGATTATCACATAATCATGGAAAGACTTCTGCCGGTTATGTTTCGAGGCTATCTTGACGATGAGGTATGGAAGGTGTTAGCCGAGCTTAGCTATTTCTATAGACAGCTTTGTGCTAAAGAAATCAAAAAGGGAGATGATGGAGAAGTTGGAAAAAGAGATACCCGTGCTTTTATGTAAGATGGAAAAAGTATTTCCTCCAGGGTTCTTCAATCCAATGCAACACCTTCTAATCCATCTTCCATATGAAGCTAAAGTAGGTGGCCCTGTTCAATATAGGTGGATGTACCACATTGAAAGAGCACTCAGATGTCTAAAACCGATGGTTCGTAATAGGGCAAGGGTTGAAGGATGCATCGCCGAAGCATTTACACTTCAGGAGATAGGATACTTTTCAAGTGTCTACTTTGCAGAAGAACACAATGTTAATGCATCGGTGTTACGGTACAATATGGCTGAAGCAACCTCTTGTAGCGAACTCTCACTTTTTCAAACGAGAGGCACCACTGTTGGTAGTGGCACAAGCTATGATGCTTCAGCATATGAAAAGACAGCTGCTTTGTTATACATGTACACTAACATAAATGGGATGGACAATTTTTTTTAGTAAGTGGTTGTTCAACATCTATACTAATTTGCGTGGTGTGGTTATACATCTACACCAATAATTCTGTTTTGTCCTGATTTAGTGAGTTCGATCGACGAAATTGGAAGTCTAAGCAGCAACCTACTAGCAAGCAAATACAAACAATGCGACACTATGGAGTAAATGGAGGACCTAACTTCCAAACGTGGTTTCGAAATCATGTAACGTTTTCCTTGTCTTGTTCCTCTTAGTAATTATGTTCATAGCATAAAATAGTCTTCTTACTTCATATGTTGGACAATGCAAGACACAAGCCGGTGTTCATGAAGATTTGCGACAACTGTCCAAGGGATCCATTAAAGTTAAACTCTTTGGTCGATGTGATGTTAATGGGTTCCGATTCCGTTCAACTCAATTTGAAGCTCAACGTCCTCTAAGGGCAACATCAAACACCGGAGTTGTGACGAGGGCCGCCGATGCCGAAGGACATGAAACTAATTTCTATGGGATCATAAACAAAATCCTAGAATTTAGTTTTGTCGGGAGTAAAGACCTTAAAGTAGTCTTGTTTGACTGTGATTGGTTTGATAATAACAATGGAACTCGACAAAACCAATTTGGCATGGTAGAAGTCAAACACAAGGACCGACTACGAGGCTACGACACCTTTGTCCTTGCACACCAAGTCGAACAAGTGTACTATCTACAATATCCATGCGAAAAACTTAGTGCATGGTAGGTTGTACAAAAGGTGAATCCTCGTGAGCGGTTATATACACCGGACAATACTGGTTACATTGATGAGGCAGATGTTGTTTACCAAGAAGAAGAGTTGCCGGATTCTTTTGTCGTTGAGCCTGGTCTACGACTCGATGAATTATTTGGAGATGCACAAGATGTATAGACTCATAATGTGAAAAAACGAAAACGGCGAACAACCATGACAAAAGATCGATGGTCCGGTTTACGAAGTAGAGTACATGATCGTGATACTGATGAATTTTGAAATTGAGTACAAGTATCGTTTCTTTCATCTCTTCTTTCGTCTTCTGTATTTTCCTTTTAATTCATTATCAAATTTCCTTTCATCAGGATGTCATCGAGCAGTAGACGACGGGGGACGCGGGGCTTTCTGCCCCCGAGAGCAGACTCCGTTTTCCAGGGCTATCAGTCTAGCAATGGTAGACTGTCTCAGCTGTTTCGCCTCGACAGAGGCCAGGGGTCACGAGAGCGGTCACGACAGGTAAAGAATATTAAATTACATAAATTATATAAATAACTTTCTTAAATCTATATTACCAATCTTCAAATTTTTAGTACGACTCTACGTCTGAGGAGACAGAGGCCAGGGGTCCTCTTTAGACACCACATGTTTCGGAGCCTGTTACAGATCCCGCTTCGGATCCTCTTCAGGTTCCGGCACCGCAGGATTCAGACCCTACTTCAGAGCCTTCCACAGAGCCTGATTTGGAGCCAGCTCCATAGCGGCGTTACAGGAGGAGCCACTACATGGCTCCTCCTCCGGTTCCTGCACGGCCAGAAGATCGGGTCGTTATTCGTCCGGTTGGCGATAGGTAAGTAAATCTATAACAAATCAATTTAGATATTTTAACACTTATATATGTACTAATTGAGAATCGTGTATTAGGTCTTGGGCCGATGACTTGTTCACGGGTCAAGGACGCCACTACCAGGTCAACGCTGTCCTGGGCCAGCTCATCCGTTGTCACTACCCCGGTCTAGTGAACGGACGGGCTGCTACGTCTTGGGACGATTACGCTACGGCCCAGGACATTACCTACGGCAACCACCAGGAGCATGTGTGGCATGAATTCATGGTATGTAAATCGTCTATTCGTTAAATGCGAACCTATTATATGTTAAATACATTAACTTGTATATTTCTACTTGTAGAAATATTACCGTTTGGAGGACGAGGCCCAGCTGGATCACGCTCGCCTGGTCTTCAACAACAACGCTAGGAAGCTCCTGAAACAGTCGATTTCAACGGCTCGCATTCAGGCTACGAAGGCGTACTATAAGTTGCATCCGGACGAGGGTGAGCCGGGGCAGTTTAGGGATGTGGCGGACAAGTACTTGACGGAGGCACAGTACGCAGAGGTAAATTCTTTATTTTACTTTGCTTCATTATCCAATTTTCATCAATGTTTTCATCCAACAAAAAATGTGTGAAGGTCAGCGTACCGTGGCTTGAGTCCTGTCCGGACGCCTACAGTTCCCTGTGTGCTCGTTGGGCGAGCCAGGGCTTCCAAGGCGTGTCGATGACCCGCCGACGGAGTCGAGGGACGGACGGGAAACACCGTCTTGGCGGGGACGGCTACGTACGCCTTGCTAAAAGGATGGTAAGTGATACTCGAATTATATTCTAGTTAATTTCTATCGCTATCATTGTGCTAACACGTATCGATAGGAGCGCGAGATCGGTCAGGAGCCGACCGCTATCCAGGTGTGGAGGAGGGGTCACATGGGAAGTGACCTCTCGTAGCCTGATCAGCTGTCTTCTCAGACAGCGACAGAGACGTTGGTGAGTTCTTTAGTTGACTTAATTGTAAAAGTTTCAGACCATTTGGAGTTGATTTGATCAGAGCAATTCAAATTGAAGGTGCTGTGTTCATTTGAGTACAGAAACATTTTCAGAGAATTTCCAAAAACTTGGAAATTCAGTTCTGGGCAAATCTTAGCTCCAAAAATGCTAGGAAAATTCATGCATACTCTATGAGCTATAATTGAAATTTTAGTTCACTAAGTTGGGCATGAACAGGGGTGTTACCTCAGAACTCATTCTGCTTTGCTTATTTGCTAAAAGAATTATTCTGAACAAACCCCTCAATGAAAAGTGATAAATTTTGATCCAGAGAGTTTTCTTGTGACAAGGAACCCCCACAAAAATTCTCAGCTCCATTGGAGCTCTGGATCACCCCTGTCCTGTTTAACCACTTGAGGGATTAATATGGAAAAAGGGGGGAAACCACTTAGCACTTAACCATGTACTTAGGTCCAAACCCAAACCACTAAACCCCAGTTCCATTTAAAGTTCTTGAACAGAGTTCCAGTTGTTAGAAACTGGTTATTAGAACTAATAGCAGCAGCATTACAATAAACTTGTATGCATATTCATTAACATGTAGTATTTCAATGACGTGTAGTCGCTGAAGGCGAGGAAGCTCCGGAGGTTCTTGACTTCCTGCTTCCAGAGGAAGAACTAACTCCTGACCAGCAGCAACAAGGCAAGCCCCGGTTTGTATTAAGCCTTTTATAAAGTTTTTACTTTGTTTACATACGTAGAGTGAAGGGTGTATGTGCATTAGGTGTAGGATGGATGAATACCCCACTTGCATGACCAGAATTTTTCCATAAGAGTGAGGGTAGTGTCTAAGATCTCGAGTAGACAGGCTATGCTTAATGATTCATAGGCCTTCGGTACAAGTCGAGTAGTTGGAATCTACTCGCGAGATAGGCTTGGGACACACAGGTTCGGTTGAGTGATGTGAGATCACTTTAGTAAGGAAAATGATACTAGGCAGGGGCTAGGGCGCAGCAAGAGGAAGGCTTGTGTGCGCAGCCCTGTCCGTGTCGATTGAGGACCGATCCGTGTGTGGCCCTGCTGAACAATTATTGAATGTACCGAAGGCATATCGGATATATGGGCCCCGATAAACCGATGTAGACTAAACCTCCGGGCGTCGAGGCATAACGCACCGATTTATAGGTGTAGGTTGAGGGCAGCAAGGTGGAAATCTGCCAACGGGCATATAGAGATGCTCCGTGTGGGGAACCACCTGCTCGTTTCGGTGCGACCGGTTCAACGTTTGGGCTGTTAGGTGAAAGGTTGTCCCGTACGACATCGAGTGAGCGTGCTGTGCAGCTCCACAGGTGGGCGTACGTGACTGCTCTTTGGGTTTCCCTGCAGGTGTATATCGAGTCGATTCGCCGTCCCTCGCGGTGACGAGTACCGCTTGTTCACTGCATCGTAACGTAGACTAATGTATGAAATGTTATGATTCAATCTTGCTGTTATGATATAATTGTATTGCTACATGTGTGCCACCAAATATTTCTTACTAAATTTCAGATTTCCGAACTGTTAACTTGTTGCTAAAAGATGAACGAAGGATGAACTTGTAGGCGTGTCCATTGCTGCACTGTTACTCTCCTATGTTCATTGTACCCCTCATGTAGAGTTTCATGCTTAGATGAGTCGGTTAAGTCTTGTTGAGCCATCGTACTCACGGTTGCTGCTTAAGTGTTTTTCAGGTGAGGAGCCACCCACGGACTCGGAATATGAGTCCACCGGCGAGGGTTACCCTTCGTCGGGGACCACGGCTGAGTGGGAGCCGTACACGCCGCGCTGAGCTGAGATGTGCAGCTAGTGTGGGTTGCCCTAGGGCCGGGCAACCGACTTTTGCTAGATAGGCGGGCGTGAGTTGTACAGAGTAAACTTCCGCTGTGTAAAATAAATACTAGTTTGTAACTGAAGTTGTACCTTTTTGTACAGTTCAGTTTGTTTTCCCATGTAATATATATCGTGTTCTTATGACGTGTGCTGTCGGGTGTCGCATCCCGCGGCACCACCCTCTGCGATCCTGGATGAGCGGATTCCGGTCCACCACAGCCTGGTATCAGAGCTGCATTGGGGATAGCACAGTACTTAAGGACTGTATTATGGGAAAACTTAGGTTACGGTGAGGATTCGATAGTTGCCCAAGTAAGGACTATATTAGCATAGTTACTTAAAGTGGCAAAGACTAACCTATGTGTTATTAATTCTAAATTTTTATTATGTAACGATGCACCTACGCTCTGGTAAGAAGGGTAAGGAACGCCACTGAAAGCGGTTCAATTTCGGTTAGCTCCCCTGACGAGGAACGTGGTTCAGGGATTGATCTCACAGCTTGGTGTGAGACGTCAATATGAACCTCTTGGACTCTTCATGTCCCTGAGTTCATATGAAACGCTGATCCCTAGTGTGCATTAGGCAAGTAAGTGGAGACCCCATCGCGTGGTCAGTAACGCGAGAGTATGTTCGTCTGGAAATAGCCCAGGAGGACATACGCAGCGCTTGCCATCGGCGTGCACTCCAGGGCAGTAGGTGGTATCTGTTTGGTTGATAACATTCCTAACCGTGACGACCCGTTCATGACATACTCGGGTTCCCCGTCGTGTGGTGTTGAAACACGATCACGTACCTTGAGACGTGACCTAACTCAAGGACGGCCGTATGACAATGATACGGGCGTTTGTATTTACTTTTAAATATGGTCCTTCCTGCAATGAACAACCTTTCAGTGCATCACTATTGTGTGGTCTTCTGTAGGTACTAACCATGTATGTATCCGTGTAGAAAACGTGTGCGAGAGACCGTTTAGTGCCACACTTGAGACGTATATGCCGGTATAATCCGGTTAGGATTTTCTTTTGTGAGGAACGTAGTACCGAGATATAATAGGCACATGCATGAAAAATAATGATACAAGGAATTTAAAATCACTAGGTTCAACATTTAGGTCCTGGTTGGGTAGAAAAATTGGAGGGTGATGAGTGTAGTTCTCAAAGACTGAAAAACAGAGTGCTCTGTTTTGGGCAGCAAGTTTGCTGATCTTCAACAGGGCATAACTCACAGGTTTTTTTAGCCCAGAGAGGTGTGGTAAATAGTTCTGGAAAGATATCTAAGTACTCTACAACTTTGTTGTAGATTTTCAGAGCTGAAACCCACCTTAAGATGGCTTAAATCCCAGAGGAATGTAAACTGTCCAGAATCAGGGCAGAGTTAAACACTCTCTGGACTGTTCGGTTTTTCAAACATAACTCCCAGTAGAAAAATAAAAAATTTTCATATATTACATTTTTAGAAAGGTTAGAAGATGTGTTACATCTTTGCAATTCAATGTTTCTGAAATTTCAGCACAGAATTCAGTGGAAGCCAGAGTTGAAAGCAGCAACTTCCAAGGGAGGTGCTGTTGAAATTTTTCCATAAATTCTGCTGGATTTGAATTACCATAACTTTGTAACCAGAGCTGATCTGAGGGCATATAAGTACTCGTTGGAAATATACTGAAGTTAACTTTAACTCTGGTATTCAACTTGACTCATGAAAATGCCCAGAACCAGGTCAAAATCTGGAATGTGTAGAAACTAGTCATTGTGGCAGAGGAATGATAGTTGAACTCATTTGAGAGATGGTTGTACCCTAGAGGTGGTTTAAGTACTGCCAATGGGGTAGAACATACTCATGAGAGCTTGTCTTCAACTAGTGAAAGATTTGAGTGTAGGTCTTACTCAAGTTTCTTTTACTAGAGACCATGTTTGTGTCATATTGAAGAAAAAAAAGGGGGGTATACGTGATGACAAAGCGATAGTGACATCTCGTAGTGACCAAATCTAGTTGTGGTGAGCTTCCAAAGAGGTGGTTCATCAAGTTGGATTAAACTAGCTTGTATTTGGTTGGGTAATGGTGTAGCTTGTGCAAAGTTATTACATTATCTACATACGAGATGTATCACATGTTTTATTGTCACGATGTTTTTACACCTATTTTATTGGACTGCATGCAATATGTTGCGGGGCTGATGTTTATTGTCGTATGGTTGCAGATGGTTCGTACTAGAACCACGCACAAGGTTGGTGGCTCTAGCCAACAGGGAGGTGATGACTCCCAGCCACCGGCCTACGACAGCACCCCGCAGCAGCAGCCACCACCACCGCCTCCGCTTACTCTAGCGGATGTGATAGCGGCACTGGTGGGAGGTCGTGAGGAGCAGACCGACCTGCTCCGCACGTTCGTGCAGAATACGTCCCAGGTGGGGGGGCGTCAAGACAGAGGGCCTCGTGAGCCCTGGGAAGTGTCGTACTCGGATTTCATGAGTACGCACCCTCCAGTGTTCACAGAAGCAGAAGAACCACTGGAGGCTGACAACTGGCTGCGGACCATCGAGTCCAAGTTCGGGCTGCTCCAATGCACGGAGCGGCAAAAGACCTTGTTCGCAGCGCAGCAACTCCACGGTGCCGCTGGTGCTTGGTGGGCGAACTATGTCGCCTCACGTCCGGCTGGCCATGTCGTGGAATGGAAGGAATTCCGGGAGGCGTTCCGCGCCTATCATATCCCTCCCGGGATCATGAAAAGGAAGTTCCAAGAATTTTTGGAACTGAAGCAGGGCGGGAGGAGTGCCCATGACTACTCCCGTGCCTTCAACCATCTGGCGCAATATGCGTCAGACTACATCTCCACTGAGGAGAAGAAGCGGGAACACTTCTATCGAGGGTTACACCCCGAAATGAAGACACATCTCGTTCAGTGGAATCGCGGCACTTTCAATGACCTGGTCAATGCCGCGATCATGCAAGAGGACGCTCAGCAGGAGTTGGCATCTGAGCAGCGGAAGCGCAGCTCTCCACCCAGCGGTGGGAGTGGCGCTCCCCAGAAGTACCGGATGGTGTATCGGACACCATCTGGGCAGCAGTGGCATCCACCGGCGCGACCTCAACGGTTCGGGGGACGTTCGTTTCAGTCACCCCCGTTCCGTCTGCCGATGCCACCACTAAGACAGCAGCAGCAGCAGCAGACGGCACCCCGGGCGTTTCCACCGCCACAACGCGCCCCGGGTTTCCGTCCACCGATCAGCGGGGGACCGCCCCGTTTCACCTGCTTCACGTGTGGCCAGGCAGGCCACTTCGCAAAGGACTGTCCCCAGGGGCAGCAGAGCAGCGGGCAAGCCCAGTTCCAGGGCGGTGCTCGAGGCCGACCTCCAGTGAAGAAGGTTGGTCAGCGGACTGGGGGCGTCCGCAACCTCGACAATGAGGACGCCCCAGAGGGAGACAACGTGCTGGTGGGTACGTTTACTCTCAACAATCAAGCCATCATCATACTTTTTGGTTCTGGTGCAACCCACAACTTCATAAGTGCATCATATGTGGTTAAGCATCAGCTGGAAGCCTTTCCAACCGAGTGTTCTTATATGATCTGCTCACCGGGAGGAAAGATTTCAGCAACGATGATGGTTCCAAAAGCACCACTGTGCTTAGGTGGGAAGATATATCCCACCACTAAGATTATCCTTGAAGGACAGAAGATTGATGCAATCTTGGGAATGTCATGGCTAAGTTACCATGGCGCTGTCCTGGAAACCCTATCACGGACGGTTCACCTCAACTCTTCATTACACCGTCCGCAATCCCTCTTACTAGATAATCCAGTCCGGGAGGTTTCAGCAATCAACAATACTGAAGCTCTCAAATTAGAGGACATCCCCGTAGTCCGGGAGTACCCCGACATGTTCCCGGATGATCTTCCAGGCATGCCACCTGAGCAGGATATCGAGTTCAAAATTGAACTTGCACCCGGGACTACGCCCATATCACGGAGACCATATAAAATGGCTCCAAATGAGCTGGCTGAACTGAAAGAACAGCTCAATGATCTGTTGAGCAAGAGTTTCATTAGGCCGGGTTCCTCGCCTTGTGGATGCTCGGTGCTGTTTGTAAAGAAGGATGGAACCCTGAGGCTGTATGTGGATTATCGTCCGCTCAACGCCGTCACCATCAAGAATAAGTACCCACTGCCCCGCATCGACATATTGTTTGATCAACTTGTGGGTGCAAGTGTGTTCTCAAAGATGGACCTTCGCTCTGGATATCACCAGATAAAGATCCGGGCGGAGGATATCCCGTAGACGGCCTTCTCGACGAGATATAGATTATATGAATATCTCGTCATGTCCTTTGGTCTTACAAACGCTCCAGCCCATTTCATGTATCTCATGAACTCGGTGTTCATGCCGGAGCTGGACAAGTTCGTGGTAGTGTTCAACGACGATATCTTGGTATACTCCAAGACAGAAGCCGAACATGCCGAACACTTGCGGATCGTTCTTCAACGATTGCGAGACCATAAGCTCTACGCCAAGTTCAGCAAGTGCGAGTTTTGGATCAGCCAAGTGCCATTCTTGGGACATATCATCTCAGCTGAAGGCATTGCGGTTGACCCAAGCAAAATAGAGCAAGTGCTGAAATGGAAGGCCCCCACTTCAGTTCACGAAGTCAGAAGCTTCCTCGGGTTAGCGGGATACTACCGGAGATTCATTCCGAGCTTCTCCAAGCTCGCTAAGACGATGACAGAATTGCTGAAGAAGGGAACAAAATATGTTTGGAACACGGCGTGTGAAGGAGCGTTCCAAGCATTGGTGAAGCATCTCAAAACAGCCCCGGTCTTAGCTCAGCCGGATACAACAAAGCCCTTTGACGTGTATTGTGACCCGTCCGGTATTGGGCTCGGCTGCGTGTTGATGCAGGAAGGGCGTGTGGTCGCCTATGGCTCACGCCAGCTTCGGAACCATGAGCAGCATTATCCCACTCATGATCTTGAGCTTGCCGCAGTGGTTTTGGCGCTAAAAATGTGGAGGCACTATCTCCTGGGGAATCTGTTGCACCTCTACACCGACCACAAGAGCTTGAAATACATTTTCACCCAGAAGGAGCTGAACATGAGGCAAAGGAGGTGGTTAGAACTGATCAAATATTATGAAATTGAGATTCACAACCACCCCGGCAAGGCGAATGTGGTTGCCGATGCGCTGAGTCGGAAATCACATGTCCATCACCTCACCATTACACCGGTGGAGGAGGAAGAGCCGAGTTTATACTTGGTTCCTTATGGATCATTGTACAACCTTGCCCTCATCCCTACCATCAGGGAGGACATCATTGCAGCTCAGAAAGATGATAAAGGCATGGCACATCTCCGGAGACGGATAGACAACGGGGAGATCAAGTGTTTCCGGAAGGATGATGAGGGGACGCTATGGTTCAATGACTGCATAGTCGTACCCCGGGATATGGAGTTGAGGAAAAAGATCCCCGATGAAGCTCACTTGTCTAAGTACTCCATTCATCCGGGCAGCAACAAAATGTACCAAGATTTGAAAAAGAAATTTTGGTGGACACGGATGAAGCGGGAGGTAGCGAAGTACGTATCCGAGTGCGATACGTGTAGACGAGTGAAAGCTGATCACATGAAGAAATCAGGGCTGCTACAACCCCTGAAGATCCCGGCATGGAAATGGGAAGATGTGAGCATGGATTTCATTGTGGGATTACCCCTAACATCCAACAAGCATGATTCCATTTTGGTAATCGTTGACCGGTTAACCAAGACGGCTCACTTCATCCCGGTGAATACACGTTACAATGCCGGCAAATATGCGGAGCTGTACATAGCGAAGATTCTATGCCTATACGGGGTACCCAAGACCATCGTCTCAGATCGAGGTGAACTATTTGTATCTCAATTTTGGGAGCAGCTACACGCTGCATTGGGTACTAAGTTGATCAGGAGCTCCGCCTACCACCCTCAAACAGATGGGCAAACAGAGAGGGTGAACCAAGTATTAGAAGACATGTTGAGAGCATGTGCCATCCACCATGGTAGGAACTGGGATGATCACCTACCATTGGCGGAATTCTCGTACAACAACGGCTATCAGGCGAGTATCAAGATGGCACCCTACGAAGCTCTCTACGGTCGCAAATGCCGCACCCCATTAAAGTGCTGCGAGACCGGTGAAAGGTTCACATTCGGGGTTTATGTGGTGAATGACGCCGAAGAGCGCGTTCGGACGATACATGCTAAATTGAAGGCCGCTCAATCCCGGCAGAAGAGCTACGCTGATAAGAGGCATAGACCGTTGCACTTTGACGTTGGTGAACACGTGTACCTCCGCGTGTCTCCGATGAAGGGCGTGCACCGGTTCGGCGTCAAGGGGAAGCTCGCTCCCCGTTTCATTGGAACCTATGCTATCACCTAGAAGTGTGGACCAGCGGCGTATAGATTGGAGCTACCTGCATCTCTTGCTGGTGTCCATGACATTTTCCATGTCTCCCAACTGACAAAATGTCTGAAACATACCGCTGCTGTTGCTACCGAAGACATCGGCGAGTTGCAACCGGACTTGACATATGAGGAATATCCGGTGGCAATTCTTGATGAGAAAGCCCGAGCCACGCGTAGCCGAATGTTGTGGTTCTACAAAATACTCTGGAGCAACCACACCGTCGAAGAAGCGACGTGGGAGAGCGAGGAATTCCTTCGCTCAAACTATCCGGAGTTCATGGCATCCCAACACGGGTAAGTCCCTATTACATCGCTATCTCTTCTTTTGTAATCTCGGGACAAGATTCTTTTAAGGGGGGAGGGATGTAAAAGCCCAAGAAAAGGGACATGCAAAAACTTTCTTCACCTCACAACACCACAGTTTTTATTATGGATATCTTAGGAAATATTTTGAAGAGCATGTAACCTCCATCAAAAGAGTGATTAGAGGGGAAAGCCTTCATTTTCACAAAGTAGGATTTCTACACATGAACATGAGAGGTTGAGCTCACCCCTAGAACTTGAAAAGTCTTGGGAAGGTTCAGTCCACGTTTCATAAAAATCCAACACTTTTTGAGGCACTTTTGGAGGTATTTGAAAAAGAGGCCAATTTGAATGTAAATTCAAATTGCAGCAACTTTCCTCACTTAAATTCAAAAGTTAACTTCATATTCAAACTCAGCACATTTTTCTGAGTAAGCCCACCAATTTTCATCCTCATTGGAGTTCATCTTGTCTAGAGCTAAATTTGCAAGAATTCAAAACTGAATTTGAATTTCAGTTTAAACATGCAGAAAATTTAGCCAAACACAGTTCAAATTTGAGAATTCAAATTCAAACAAAAACTTGGTGACTAAGTCTCACATTAAATTGTGAGTAGCTGAGGATATTTTGGCACAACAGAATTGAGGAAATTTGGAAAAAGAAATTGAGGGGAGATCCCACATGTCAGCAGGCTTAACAGAGAAGTCTTCCACTGATCTTTTTCCTCTCACGGCCGAGACAGCGCACGGGAGCGCCGGCGCCGACCTCCTTGCACAGCCACCTCCTGCTTCCCGCTCGCGCTGGCTGCCGTGTGATTATCTCCCTCCTCACTCAGCGTAATCCTTTCTTCACAGCACGACCCGATCGTGTTTTGCTTCCTCCTCACGAACAGCGCCGCACCGAGCTCGGTTCTTCCCACCGGCGCCGCTCCTCGACTTCTTCCACTGCACCCCGGCAGCAATCGGCCTTCGCTCGAACCATCAACATGAAAAGAAAGTGCAAACAGGTGTAGGAGTTGTTCCCCTGCTCAGCGCCGGTGCTCGGTGTCTCTGCTGGCTGCAAACTGAACGTCGGCGAGAAGCACCGAGGTGCAACCGGCGGAACTGCAACCGGCTCACCGTGGGCAGCGCTCCACAGCCGTTTTCACCATTCCTCTCCTACACGAAAAAGGTGTGCCGTGCTCTCTAGATCATCTAGATGCAAGCCGTATAGCGGTTGATTCACCGGATGAAGACTATTCCCAGTTCTTCTGAAACGTAGTGTGTTCGGGTAGAGCGCGGTCTACCCCAAAATTCATGCTACTCGTTTAGCTATTGGCCGCGCCGGCTTGTCAGCACCTTCCTCACTCCCTAGCGGTCCTCCTCGACCAAGAATCAAGCGGTATGGTCCAGAAATGACCTGGTTCTCGCTGTTTTTCGGGCCGCCATGGAATAATAGCTCGGGTCACCGTGGAGCTCTAGGTTGTCGACCGTTTCATGGGGTTTGGCGGCCATTTTCGTCACCCTCGAGCCCCCACTGTGCTCCCCAATTGTTTCCCAACCGTTTTGATGCGGTGTAGGCGATTTCCGAGCTCACCGCAACCCTAGCGACCACTGCCGCTGCCGCACACCCATTTCCGGCGATCTACGGCCGCCGGCGACACCTCAGACGAGTTCAGCGCCACGAATTACGGGGGGGGGGGGGGGGGGGCGAGTCTGAGGTCGGGAGGTGACTGGGAAAGCCATTCCGGCGACGCTCGCCGGAGTGCACCGCCGCGGGCCCCTGTTTGGCGTGAGGAAGGAGAAGACCTGCCGGGTGGGATCCACTGGCAGACATTTAAACAATTTGGAATTTCCAGTTTGTAGTTTAAACTTTGGAGGGCCACAACTTGGGGTAGGAGAGTCCAAAAATTATGAAACAAATTTTGTTAGATTCATCTAACAGAGTACAATCCATATCTGAAACCCAAGTTGTATGAAACTCATTATTTAAATCTGGAAAATTCTTTAAAGCTTTTCAGCAAAAGAATTTTAAAGGGAGTTTGGTTCATCCAAAACTCCCCAAATTTTGCCAGAATGTTCTTTAGTAGGTTAGTAAACCCCTGTAAATGTTTCAGACCATTTGGAGTTGATTTGATCAGAGCAATTCAAATTGAAGGTGCTGTGTTCATTTGAATACAGAAACATTTTCATAGAATTTCCAAAAACTTGGAAATTCAGTTCTGGGCAAATCTTAGCTCCAAAAATGCTAGGAAACTTCATGCAAATTCTATGAGCTATAATTGAAATTGTAGTTCAATAAGTTGGGCATGAACAGGGGTGTTACCTCAGAATTAATTCTGCTTTGCTTATTTGCTAAAAGAATTATTCTGAACAAACCCCTCAATGACAAGTGCTAAATTTTCATCCAGAGAGTTGTCTTGTGACAAGGAACTCCCACAAAGATTCTCAGCTCCATTGGAGCTCCGGATCACCCCTGTCCTGTTTAACCACTTGAGGGATTAATATGGAAAAGGGGGAAACCACTTAGCACTTAACCATGTACTTAGGTCCAAACCCAAACCACTAAACCCCAGTTCCATTTTAAATTCTTAAACAGAGTTCCAGTTGTTAGAAACTGGTTATTAGAACTAATAGCAGCAGCATTACAATAAACTTGTATGCATATTCATTAACATGTAGTATTTCAATAACGTGTAGTCGCTGAAGGCGAGGAAGCTCCGGAGGTTCTCGACTTCCTGCTTCCAGAGGAAGAACTAACTCCTGACCAGCAGCAACAAGGCAAGCCCCGGTTTGCATTAATCCTTTTATAAAGTTTTTACTTTGTTTACATACGTAGAGTGAAGGGTGTATGTGCATTAGGTGTAGGATGGATGAATACCCCACTTGCATGACCAGAATTTTTCCATAAGAGTGAGGGTAGTGTCTAAGATCTCGAGTAGACAGGCTATGCTTAATGATTCATAGGCCTTCGCTACAAGTCGAGTAGTTGGAATCTACTCGCGAGATAGGCTTGGGACACACGGGTTCGGTTGAGTGATGTGAGATCACTTTAGTAAGGAAAATGAGACTAGCCAGGGGCTAGGGCACAGAAAGAGGAAGGCTTGTGTGCGCAGCCCTGTCTGTGTCGATTGAGAACCGATCCGTGTGCGGCCCTGCTGAACAAGTATTGAACATACCGAAGGCATATCGGATATATGGGCCCCGATAAACCGATGTAGCCCAAACCTCCGGGCGTTGAGGCATAACACACCGATTTATACGTGTAGGTTGAGGGCAGCAAGGTGGAAATCTGCCAACGGGTATAGAGAGATGCTCCGTGTGGGGAACCTCCTGCTCGTTTCGGTGCGACCGGTTCGACGTTTGGGCTGTTGGGTGAAAGGTTGTCCCATACGACATCGAGTGAGCGTGCTGTGCAGCTCCACGGGTGGGCGTACGTGACGTGCTCTTTGGGTTTCCCTGCAGGTGTATATCGAGTCGATTCGCCATCCCTCGTGGTGACGAGTACCGCTTGTTCACTGCGTCGTAACGTAGACTAATGTATGAAACGTTATGATTCAATCTTGCTGTTATGATATAATTGTATTGCTACATGTGTGCCACCAAATATTGCTTACTAAATTTCAGATTTCCGAACTGTTAACTTGTTGCTAAAAGATGAACGAAGGATGAACTTGTAGGCGTGTCCATTGCTGCACTGTTACTCTCCTATGTTCATTGTACCCCTCATGTAGAGTTTCATGCTTAGATGAGTCGGTTAAGTCTTGTTGAGCCATAGTGCTCACGGTTGCTGCTTAAGTGTTTTTCAGGTGAGGAGCCACCCACGGACTCAGAGTACGAGTCCACCGGCGAGGGTTACCCTCCGTCGAGGACCACGGCTGAGTGGGAGCCGTACATGCCGCGCTGAGCTGAGACGTGCAGCTAGTGTGGGTTGCCCTAGGGCCGGGCAACCGACTTTTGCTAGATAGGCGGGCGTGAGTTGTACAGAGTAAACTTCTGCTGTGTAAAATAAATACTAGTTTGTAACTGAAGTTGTACCTTTTGTACAGTTCAGTTTGTATTCCCATGTAATATATATTGTAGTTATGACGTGTGCCATCGGGTGTCGCATCGCACGGCACCACCCTCTGCGATCCTGGATGAGCGGATTCCGGTCCGCCACAGAAAATTCACAGTACTTCAGAATTAATTCTTTTGAGTAGAAATGCTTCAGGAATTGTTCTGGAGGAACTACTCAAGTAAAAGGTATGAATTTTTGACCAAATTACTTTCATGTGACCAGTAACTCACATGTATATTATCAGCTCAAGTTGAGCCCTAGAACTCCCTGTTCTTGTTCTACCATACTTATGTATGTGGGAAAATACATAAGATATTGTAGGAATTATGGAGAACACAATTTGGCTCCACATTAGCTGCAATTTGGCAAGCTAAATACCTAAGTAGTATAGAACCTGCTGTAAAAGTTTTGAAGCCATCGGAGTTCTTGTTCTTCAATTGCATTCAGTTCTTTTCAGCTCACCTCTGATGTTCATTAGGAAAGATATTTAGTGTATAACTAAAACACCAAGACCAAGTGAGTTCATTCCTGTTTCTTTGCACAACAGAGGTAAACCAAGCCATTGTTGACATTTCCACACAACCTCTGTTCCTAAGAAATCAAGTCTTAACTTATTTCCATTGCATTCTATAAAAATTGTGCATATACATCTCATTAGGATTCACGACGAAGGGGATTCAAAGGAGTGGTTACTTGAAGTGGATCAAACTCCGGAAAATCAAGGGTTGATCAGCAAGGATCTCTAACTGATTATATAAGATTACCCTGCAAAACAGGCAAGCTCCGGTTTGCATTTAACAGCTTTAAGTTTTTACTTTGTATTCACTTTCGGTTAAGATATGAAATGTGCATTAGGTCTAGTTGTTTGATACTCCTCTTGCATGACCAAATAAACCAATGGAGTATTGGGTAGATGTCTTTACATCGTGTAGAACTTCCATGCTTAAGTAAGGTTTGGTAGAAGTCGAGTGGTGAGATACTACTCGCATGAACAGGAACAACAGGGCATACAGGATTGGTTCAGAAAATGTGTAGCAAGTTAAAGTTGAGACCGGAAGTTTGTAAGGGCAGCAGGACATAGAGTCCTGGGTGCTATAGACCTGTCCGTGTCGATCAAGGACCGATCCGTATGCGGCCCTGTTGAACAAGTTTGAGTTGTGTACCGGACTCATGCTGGGTATATTGGACCCAGTAAACCGATGTACCTCGGGAAGCTTGCATTGAGCCTTTCCAGGTCGCCTCAGGCGAGACGGATGGTATGCAGTATGTGGGTAACATTCTCATGACATCTCATGTCGGTAGGTGCACCATGAGAGTGGCTACTGTACGGGGTGATTTGATCGACTCAACGGGGGTGAAATGGGGGAAAGGCTGCCACATACGACGTCAGTGATGGTTGCTGTAGGCAACGTCGAGTACGGGCGTACGTGTCATGTAGCCCGGGTGTTATTGATTTGAATCACCGTCACTCGCGGAATAGACCGAGCATACTTGTTCTCACAGTCGTGACGTAGTAAGAACTTGCATGAGAAAGGAACTAATCATTATGGTTTGAAGCTTCATACTAGCTTTGGGATGAATATTGATGTATAGTTAGAGCAAACTCGATTCATTTACACCGTGAGCAAATTACATCGGGGGAATGTGTTTCTTGTTTGATTGTGGACTCCTGATGTGGCGTGCCCAAGGTTACTCTAAATTGCTGCAAATAATACCTGAAAGTAAGGATTCACTTTAAGGCGAGTTTATTATGCTTTATGCCATCCCACTTTATGTTATAACCTCATGTAGAGTTTTATGACTAGGGTGACGGTTAAGTCTTGCTGAGCGTTATGCTCATGGATGCTATCCGAGTTGTTTTGCAGGTATTGACTTCATGCTTATGATAAGGGATGCCGATGAGACTCGGAAACCTCCGAGTGGTTACTCAAGAGCATCCTCGCTGCTGCGGTTTGTTCTTAATGTTGCTAGCAAGAAACGTCCGTAGGCTGGACTGTTTCTTTGATGCTTAGTAGAAATGAGTCGTGAGAGTTGTAGTCTTCCGCTGTAGCTTATTTTGAGATAAGTATTTGTAAAATACTCTTGTATGCTTCCGCAAATGATTTATGTAACGTGATGTGTTTCCTCGAGCCGTGTGCTGTTGGGTGCCGCATATCATGGCACCACCCGGCGAGGTCCTGCCGAGGGCGTTCGTTCCCCCACAGCGTGGTATCAGAGCTGCGTTAGGAATAGTGCACGGATTGAGCATCATATTACGATAAAAACATAGGATACGGTGAGATAACGGTACTAGGCCCACATAAAGACTACCATTAGCATATTACGAAGGTGGCAATGTAACCTACTTGTTATGTCAGAAAATCGTGCATATCGGGACATTCTATGTCTTGGGGGGTGCACGTAAGCGCTGTCCACCAGTGCGCACAAGCTGAAGGGAGGAGCCCCACGGGTGGTAGGTAACCCGGCCCACTTTAGTATCCTGTACGACTCTTCATGTCGTTTAGGGTATTCGAGCAACGCCCTTCCCTGGCATACTTCGGGCAAGTATGTGAAACCCCGTCACGTGGTTAGTAACGTTAACACGTAGCTCAAGACGTGTTTGGCTTGAGAACACCCGTGCGAGTGATGACGGACGGGTGTATGAACTGTTTTGGGACCGGGTTCGGTGTGCAGCCGAACCTGATGATTGAGTGTGTTTTATGTAGGTACTAACCACGAAAACCTTAGTACGTGTAGAACAGTTTGCGAGTGACCGTTTTAGTGCCACCTAAGGATACGTATATGCGGTGTAATCCGGTTAGGTTTTTCTTTTGTGAGGCAACGTAGTACCGTCATATGTCTTACGGTGCATCACCAACGTACTAAACTTGATAGTTTTCTTTCCTATGAAGAAATCATTCATGACTAACTTTCAACTAAAAATGGATATTGGAAAGCACATATTAGTTATTGAGCTCTTCATTTGAACTAAGTTTCAAAGAAGAGAACTGCTAGGCTTCTTTTGATGTCAAAAACAGAGTGCTCTGTTCTGGCAGAAATTTTTGCTGAACTTTGACAGAGCATAACTCGGAGTAGCTTGACCCAATGGAGGTGTTTGTACAGTTATGGAAAGATTTTCAAGTGCTCTACAACTTTTCTGTAGACCTCCAGAGCAAAATCAGAATCCAACTTGGTTGAATGTCCGGATGAATGCAAACTGTTCAGAAAACAGAACAGCTGCAACCTTCTCTAGATGTTTCTGTAAATTAATCATAACTTTATGTAGGAAAAAAGTTCAAAGGGTCATATGATAAACCATTGGAAAGGTTATGAAATCTGCAATGAGTTTGTAGTTCAGAGTTTGTTCAGAAAATTTTACTCCATTTTTATGTACAACTGTGATGAAAACAGGCACATACAAAGGAGATGCTGGCAAATTTCATCCAGAAATTCTGTCAACTTTGAACAATCATAACTTTTGATCAAGAGATGATCCAGAGGAATGTGAGTACTCGTTGGAAAGATGCTGAAGTTAACTTAACTTTGGTAGTCAACTTGAGTTACGAAAATGACACGACCCCACTGGTCCTGTCGAGCCAGGATCACGCTGAGGGGTGCTGCGTTGCACAGCACCGTATAACACACGTCAAAGGTACAAAGCGGAAGCGGAAGCTTTATTACATAAACAAGTTTATTAACATGTTTACATCAAAATAAGTTTAGTCCACACTCGCGGGCGTAGACTAAGCATCAAGTACACGTTCAGCCCTTGAACGTGTCCTTGCTAGCACACACGCACACTAACTTTGCGGCGTGCACGACTCCCACTCGACGGGGTTCCCCTCCTGGGGTTCCGTCTCCTCTTCGGGAGTCCCTTCCTCATAGAACCCTGCAAAAGCTTCAAACACAAGCAGTGAGCACGAAGGCTCAGCAAGTCTGACCCGTCTCACCTAAACATGGAACTTCTACATGGGGTAATGGGTTGCATGAGGTAACAATCATTTGCAAGGACTCGCCTAATTAGTAGAACCTTACTTTCAAGTTTTAGCAGCAGGTTGTGGAGAACCTTACGCTAAGGCACATGAGAGAGCCGCAATCAAACAAGAAACGCATTTCTCTCATGTACTTTGCCCAAAGTTGAAAAGAACTTTAGTTAGCACTAAGCTACAGCATATCATTAACAATCAATGTCCATCTTTCAATCAGCAACATTTTAACATGTAACTAGCCTGTTCATTCTACGTCACGGTACAGTGAACAACTGGTACTCACTGACCGCGAGGGACGGCGATTATAATCGATTTACACCTGCAGGGTTACCCGAACAACCCGTCACGTACGCCCGTACTCGATGTTGCCTACAACAACCATCACGGACGCCGTACGCGACTACCTTTCACCCGTTAGCCAAATATTGAACCGGTCCCATCGTCCCGAGCAAGAGGTCCCTGCACGCGCATCTCTGTGCCGCCAGCTGATTTACACCCCGAGCTCTCAACCTACCCTCTGAACGACGGGCAATGCCTCAATACCCAGCTACCCGAGTTACATCAGTTTCCCGGTTCCCATATAGCCGGTAGGTCTTCGGTACTGTTCTAGCTTGTTCAACAGGCCCGCACATGGCTCGGTCCTCAATCGACACAAGCGGGGCTACAGCACACAGGCCCCAAAGTCCTGCTGCCCTTACTCCCCGCTCGGTCTCATTTTCTTGCCATGTGGTTCATGTGCTATCTCTACCCGAGCAATGTGCCTCTAGCCTATTCTCGCGAGTAGTTCCGACTACTCGACTTGTACCGAATCCTACTCTATCCTAGCAATGCAGTGGCTAACGAGGTTTTCCATCCTAAACCCAACCCATGGTTTTCTTGGCTGTGCAGTTGGGTTTCCAATCAAGACTCTAATGCAAAGAACAAAGGAAACAAGTATGTGCTCAAAACAATAAAATTTGTAAAAAGGTTAATGCAAACCGGGGCTTGCCTTGCTGCTCTTGGTCGTAGGCTAGCTGTTCCTCCGGAGTAACGAAGTCTAGGACTTCGGGTTCCTCCTCGACCTTAGCGACTACATGATAAGAACAATGTATGTATTAATTTAAATGCATTTGTATTAACTTTGAAGTTGTGAAGTCTACAACCTTTACTAGATAGACCTAATGACTGTGAAACTTTTATTGTGGCTTGGTTACAACCTAAACAAAGACTTGGTCAAGTTTTAGTTGCAGCAAAGCTCATTTGAGCCCTCCACAAATAATTATGTCCTTGACCTTAATTGGAACTCTTAGGGTGTTTTAGGGATTTTCATGAGACAAACTATGACTTTCTGAAAACTAGATTTTCAGAGGGTTCTAATGGAGTTGGTATCACTTAATTTGGAAGTCTCTAACTAAAGATATGAGCTAAACAATTTCAGAGAAAATTCTGAAAATGTTTCTGAACATTTTCTATTTTCTCTGGAACAGTTTTACTAATCACACCATTAGGTGGACTAAATGAGCTCAAATGGATCTGAAATTTTTATGGTAGCTCAAGGATATTTTGGTGAACATTTCAGCAAAATTTCAGATTTTTCCTCCAAAGGATTCTCCAGTTAAAATTCCTAACAGTTTAAACTTTAAGGAATTAATTCTGGAGAATTAAGGAATTTCATGAAGTGAAACTTGATTTTCTGGAAAGTACTCGGAGAGCTGAATCCAGCAAAATTTGGTTCACTCAATTTGGAGCTTTCTAACCAAAGTTATAAGGGTTTGAAGTTTGAAGGAAATCTGAAAATCGGGGAAAAGTTTAAACTCGCGCGTGGGCCCAGGGGACACGCGTCGCACGCCGAAGCGACAGCACACCGCGGCCTACAAGGCTTTTGCGCGCCAGCACACCCGATCCCGGCCGCAGCCGGATCCCGATTCAAAATATCGGCCGCTGACAGCTGGGGTCCACCCCCTTCTTCAACCTCGCGACACCCGCGCTCCGCCGCCGAGGGACCTCGCCGGAGAGCTCGCCGCTGGCTGCTGTACAGCTCCAAACTTCTTGATTCTGGCCGCCCCTGCCTACTTTTGCTTGGGGAACATGATCCGAGGGTCAGCTGCTCATGACAACGGCCGGAGTATGGTCGGCGACGAGCCGCCATATCGGAACGACTTCGGCCATGTCGGCTGACTCTCCTAGTACCTCAGCTACTTGGGAAATCGGTCGGGGAGCATCAGTGGACCTCAGAGAAGGTCGACATGAACTCGAAGCAGCTCGGGGAAGGCCCGAAATAGGTCCTCACCGTGCGCCCGATACCCCCCGTTCGTTCCGCCATTAGTAGACCTTGAATTACGCCGGGCACAGAGGTTCTCCGGCCCAGAGTTGTGAAGGCGACTTGTGCGTCACCGCGTCTAGCTCGTGTGGGAGTGGCCTGAGGCCCTCTAATCCTTTCTAGCGCACGAATTACACAGAATCGTACCCGAAGGTCGTTCTGCACACAGAAAGGGGAAAAATGGAAATTCGCCGCCGGTGAGCAACCACTCGAGCTGTGGCTCGGGGGTGAGCAGCACCGGTCACTTGCGCGTCCAAAGGTGCCTTGGCTCGGGCGTGACAACGCCCAGGTTGGGCTGTCCACGAGAGCCCGAGGTGCGGCGGTTTCCAGTTCCGAGTTTGATCTTTGGGCATAGCCGATATCACTCGGTTTCAATCGATTTCTATCAATGGGAAGGATGGAGGATGGTCGCTAGTACCTGGCTGGGACCCTGGAGTGGAAAGAGGGAGCTGCGATCAGCTCGATCAAGCAGGAACTCGAGCACCGGTGATGGCAGTGGAGAAATGGATCGTGCACGTCGGTAGCTCGGGGAATGGCGACTGAAGCACGCCGGGGAGGGAATAAATAGGCCGGTCGGCCGGTCTCCGGCTTGGGGCACGCAGCAGGAGCTGGCGCCGGCTGCCCCCTTCGGTGGCGCGCGCGCACAGCAGCCGGGAACCGACTGAACTGTGGTTCAGTCGGTTTGCTTTGAGGCAGAGGCTGACATGTGGGTCCCACTCCTCTTTTAACCTCTGAAATTTACTCCTAACAGCTGTGGTAAACAGTGAACCCTATTCTACCCTTGGCAATTCAAATTATTCACCCAAGAGCCATTTGAATTGATCAAAGTTCAAATGAGGTTTGGTTTGAATGAATTTCAGCACAAGTTCAGTTTGAAATTCAAATAAAGTTTGAATTTCTCCCCCTTAGCTCATGTCAAGATCAACTCCAAATGGAGTGAAAATTGGTGTGTGAGCTCACAAAACTGTGCTGAGCAAGAATATGCCTTCCACTTTCAAATTCATGGTATAAAAACAGTTTGAATTTGAATATGGTTTCAAACTGCCCTCTTCCTAACTATACCCAAAATGACCTCAAAAAGGTTTTGAATTTGGGTGAAACTTGGCATGGACATCCTTAGCAAAGTGTAGGAGTTTTCATATATCCAGCCCATCTATATCACATGTGGGAAATACCACTTTTGCAATATGTGAGTTTGTCCTCTAATGAGCATGTTGATAGTTGTTACTTGCTCTTCATTTGTGTTCATCATTCTTCCTCAAATGAGGTGTGTGGTGTGGTGATGAACACTGCAACTGAGTGTCAAAAACTGAGGCCCTTACATTCCTCCCCCCTTAAAAGAATCTCGTCCCGAGATTATAGGGTGAAAATGAGAGAGAGGACGGTGGAAAATTACCGGATATGCGACGTGAAAAAGTCGGGGTAGTTAGTGCGAAGGAATTCTTCGCTCTCCCATGTCGCTTCGTCCATGGAGTGATTACTCCATAGAATCTTGTAGAACCACAACGTACGGTTGCGTGTGGTTCGGGCCTTTTCATCTATGATCTGCACCGGTTCCTCCCGATAGGTGAGATCCGGTTGCAGTTCTTCAATGTCCTCCAGCTGAATGGTAGTTGATAGCTTGAGACACTTCCTCAGCTGGGAAACGTGAAAGACGTCGTGCACACCGGAAAGTGCTTCTGGTAATTTCAGCCGGTATGCCACCGATCCACATCTTTCGGTAATCTGGAATGGACCGATGAATCGGGGTGCCAACTTTACTCTCACCCCAAATCTGTTTACGCCCTTCATTGGAGACACTCGTAGATATACGTGGTCTCCAGCTTCGAATTGTAACGGGCGCCTTCTTCGGTCCGCATACTGTTTCTGTCGGGATTGAGCGGCTTTTAGGTTCGCTTGAATCAGTCGAACCTTTTCTTCCGCGTTGTTGACAAGGTCAATCCCGAAGGTAACCCTTTCGCCAGACTCACACCAGTTCAGTGGTGTGCGGCATTTCCTGCCGTATAGCGCCTAGTAGGGCGCCATCTTGATGCTGGCTTGGTACCCATTGTTGTACGAGAACTCGGCCAACGGCAAGTGATCATCCCAATTCTTGCCGTGGTTGATAGCGCAAGCTCGTAGCATGTCTTCTAGGATTTGATTTACCCGCTCGGTTTGCCCATCCGTCTGCGGGTGGTAGGCTGAACTACGGATCAGCTTCGTCCCCAAGGCAGCGTGCAGCTGCTCCCAAAAACGGGACACAAATAAAGTGCCCCGGTCCGATATGATGGTACGGGGTACGCCGTATAAGCACAAGATCCGTGAGATGTACAGTTCAGCGTACTTCTTGGCGTTGTAATTGGTGTTGACCGGGATGAAATGGGCAACTTTGGTGAGCCGATCGACGATCACCCACACAGAATCATGTTTCTGTAAGGTGGTGGGTAAACCGACGACGAAATCCATGCTCACGTCCTCCCACTTCCAGGCAGGAATGCCCAGTGGTTGCAGCAGTCCCGGTTTCCGCATGTGGTCTGCCTTCACCCTTCGACATGTATCACACTCGGACACGTATTTTGCCGTCTCTCGCTTCATCCGTGTCCACCAAAACTTGCTTCTGAGTTCTTGATACATCTTGTTGCTGCCGGGGTGAATAGAAAACTTTGATAAGTGAGCCTCATCAAAGATTTTCTTCCGTAATTCCGGGTTTCGGGGTACGACAATCCGGTCCTTGAACCATAGGACGCCGTCTCCGTCCTTCCGGAAACATTTCAACTCCCCACTGTCTACACGTCTCCGCAAATGTGACATGCCCTTGTCATTCTTCTGGGCTGCCGCTATCTCTTCACGGATGGTGGGGATCAAAGCTAAGTTGTAGAGAGCTCGGTGTGGAATTACATGTAGTGGTGGTTCGCTCTCTTCCAACGGTGTGATGGTCAGATTATTAACGTGTGACTTGCGGCTCAGCGCATCTGCCACAACGTTTGCCTTGCCCGGATGATAATGGATCTCTATTTCGTAATCCTTTATCAGTTCCAACCATCTTCGTTGCCTCATGTTCAACTCCTTCTGAGTGAATATGTACTTGAGGCTTTTGTGGTCGGTATATAAATGTACGAGGTTACCGAGTAGGTAGTGCCTCCACATCTTCAGTGCAAGTACCACGGCAGCGAGCTCCAAATCGTGAGTTGGATAATTCTGCTCATGGTTCCTAAGCTGCCGTGATCCATACGCGACCACTCTTCGGTCTTGCATCAGCACACATCCGAGCCCAATGCCGGATGCATCGCAGTACACAGCGAACGGTTTTGTTGTGTCTGGCTGCGCCAAAACCGGTGCTGATGTCAGGTGCTTGACTAAAGCCTTGAATGCTGCTTCACATGCTGGACTCCAAACATATTTGGTAGCCTTCTTCAGCAGCTCTGTCATTGGCTTGGCAATCTTCGAGAAGTTCGGAATGAACCTCCGATAATATCCCGCGAGTCCGAGGAAACTCCGTACCTCATGAACAGTTCTCGGGGATTTCCAATTCAGCACTTGAGTGATCTTGCTCGGGTCCACAGCGATACCTTCCGCTGAAATGATATGCCCGAGGAAAGGCACTTGCGATATCCAAAACTCGCATTTGCTGAACTTTGCGTATAACTTGTGATCCCGCAGCCGTTGCAAGACTATACGCAGATGTTTCTTGTGATCTTCCTCCGACTTGGAATATACCAGGATGTCGTCGATAAAGACCACGACAAACTTGTCCAGCTCCGGCATGAACACCGAGTTCATTAAGTACATGAAGTGAGCTGGAGCATTGGTGAGGCCGAAGGACATGACCAGGTACTCATAAAGTCCGTACCTTGTCGAGAAAGCTGTCTTTGGAATGTCCTCCGCCCTTATCTTAATCTGATGGTACCCGGATCTTAAATCCATCTTGGAAAAGATCTTTGCTTCGACCAACTGATCAAACAACATGTCGATTCGTGGCAACGGGTACTTGTTCTTGATGGTCACGGCATTTAATGGACGGTAGTCCACGCAAAGCCGCAACGTTTCATCCTTTTTCTTGACAAATAATGCCGAACAACCCCATGGGGAGGAGCTCGGCCTAATAAAACCCTTCTCCAGAAGGTCCGTGAGCTGAGTCTTCAATTCAGCCAACTCCTTGGGCGCCATCTTGTACGGCCTTCGGGATATTGGCATGGTTCCCGGTGCAAGTTCAACCTTGAACTCCACCTCTCTATCGGGTGGCATCCCCGGCAAATCGTCCGGGAACACATCCGGGAACTCTCGGACCACTGGAATGTCTTCCAATCTGCTGGTTGTGGCTTGATAGACACTTGGAAGTTTTATTTCTGGACTGTCCAGAAATAATGAGTGAGAACCGTGCACCTCTGAGTTCAAGTGCACGACTCGTAGGACGGTGTCTAAAACAGCGCCGTGGCGGGTTAACCACGACATCCCTAGGATGACATCGACCTTCTGCCCCTCTAAGATAATGAGAGACGTGGGGTACACTCTACCCGCTAAGCATAATGGTGCTTTGGAGACCATTACGCTTGTTGAAATCTTCCCACCCGGTGAACAAATTAAATATGGACTATCGGTGGGTAGTATTGGCAAGCTGTGTTTAGCAATGAAAGCTTGGCTAATAAAATTATGCGTGGCGCCTGAATCAAATAGTACTATAGCGGGATGCTGGTGGAGTTGGAACATACCCGCAAGGATTGGCTCGCCCTCCGGCACGTCCTCAATGGCAAGCTGGTGGACAGTACCGGGCCTAGGGTTTGCCCGCCACGCATTAGTAGGGTTCCGGGGTTGATTCCTCCCCGGAAACTGTGGTGCCACTCCGCCGCCTTGCCTCTCCGGGCAACTGCTCGCGAAGTGTCCTGGACGACCACACTTGTAACATGTGGCCGCTGCTGGTGGAGTACTTGGTGGACGAAAGCCCGGCATGCGTTGCGGAGGTGCAAACGCACGCGGCATCGCCCGCTGCTGCTGCTGTTGTTGCGGTGGTGCTGGCAGTGCCGGCCGGAATGCTGGTGAAGAATACGGCCGACCGCGAAACGGCATCGACCGCTGTGGTGGTTGCCAGCGTGGACCTGATGGTGGGCGATTCACCATCCGAAACTTCTGAGAAGGACTGCCTCCTTCTCCGCTGCTCTGCGGCGCGCTCCGCTTTCGCTCTGCCGCCGCCAACTCCTTGCCGGAGTCTTCCTGAACAATCGCCGCATCAATTATGTCGTTGAGGCTGCCGCGATTGAACATCGCCAGCTTGTCCTTCAGGAGCGGGTTAAGCCCCTGGTAAAAATGGTCCCGCCGCTTCTCGTCCGTATCTGCGTGATACGACGCGTAGAGCGCGAGATCGTTGAACGCTCTGGAATATTCCAGCGCGTTCCGGCTCCCTTGTTGCAGGTGTAGGAACTCCTGCGTCTTCCTCTTCATCAAACCGGGCGGTATATGATAGGCCCTGAAGGCCGTCCGGAACTCCGCCCAGGTCATCACTCGGTCGGTGGGTTGTGAAGCACAAAAGTTGGCCCACCACGCGCTCGCGGATCCTTGGAGCTGCTGGACCGCGAACTGAGTTTTGCGCTGCTCGCTGATTTGGAGCAGCCCGAACTTCATCTCTATGGCGCGGAGCCAGTTGTCCGCGTCAAGTGGTTCATCCGCCCTTGAGAATACAGGGGGATGAGTCGCCAGGAAGTCGGAGTAGGAGCTCTGTTGGCGCTCCTCACGATCTTGACGTCTCTCTGGGCGAGACGTATTCGCAATTAACGTTTGCAGCAGCTCTGTGTGCTGCTGATTTGACCCCGCCATTGCCGCGACAATGTCGGCCAATGTAACCGTTGGCAGTGGCGGTGGCGGTGTTTGCTGTTGCTGTTGCTGCTGCTGTCCCGAGGAGTCCTCGGGAGGCGGTTGGGAGGTCTCTCCCCCTTGGCTAGTACCTCCAACATCAGGGTTGGCACGAGTACGCGTCATTCTGAAATTCAACACCGCAGCAATTAGCACATGTCTTACTCAAAATTCCATAACAGCAGTAAATATTGAAGCGACGCATGATTAACTTGCACAACATTCACATATATTGATAAAGCATAAACTTTATACAAGATACATTATTCTCGGATCTCCGAGAAGTCGTGCTCATGTCGTCACTACCTATACATAAGCTACTGTCTACACGACATGTCACCGGTTACAAAAGTTGGGTTACGCTACCCTAGCTGCCCTACTTGGCAACCGTAATCCCCTACTCGGAGTAGACTTCGACCTCCTGTGGGTCGTCCTCCTCCGGTACCTCGGCTGGTGGTTCGGGATCTACCACCTCTTCTCCCATTCCGGGTTCTCCCGTGGCTGGAAGACCCAGAACTACCGGTACGCCCAATACCGGGGGTACGAGGTCCTGCAATGCATGCACCTCGTCCATAGCCTGGTTGTAGTCCTCTTCCCAGCCTTGTCCTTCCTCAATAGCGTCGTCCCGCTCTTGAGCAAGGTCCGCATTCTGCTGGGTTAGGGTCTGCACCAGTTCTTGCAACGCCGCGATATCGACACGGCTCTTCTTCTTTGCCTTCTTCAGACGACGCAACTGATTGTGTTGTTCATTCAGTCGCTTAATCGTCGGAAGGAGCACATTGCGGAGTGCGCTGTGAGCACTCTCGAAATGATCTCCACGGCTGGTGCTCTCCTTGAGTTTAGTGGCGAGATGCTCCGTATGAACAGCTTGGCTGTCCATCACAGCATTTCCCGCCCTCATTTGGAGGCTGAGGTTGGCCTCCGCGGGGTTGTACCTTGGGCAATTCGGGTCTGTTGCCTCCAGGTACCTCTCTTCCCACACATGCTGAGCTCGTCCCTCCACCGGAACGAGTGCGTATGGAGTGCCCTCCATAGCCTGCACGTGTAGCTGGCAGAAACGTGACATAGTGTCACGGGCTGCCACTTGCCACATCCCTTCCGGTTGTCTTCCTCTCACCGTGACGGTGAATGGCACCCAACCGGGTGGCGTAGGTCCGGCAGGAACCTCGACATGGATCGTCCACGTCTTGTTCCCCTCTTCGCCTTCTTCCTTGGCGAAGTACTGCGGCATCTGGTTGTACCCGAAATATTGGAGCATTTGCCACAATGCTTCCGGGTAGCCGCTACGGTCAGAGCAGTGGGAAACTACCCACCCGTTCTCCAACCGTTTATCTGCTGCCATCTGTAAAAATATATTTGAGAAATGTCAAATATTTATTTGAACAGTAAGCCATTGAGTTATAACATAAGATATGTCATTGAACCCATAACACTTGGAAACATAGTTCAAATTTTTAAACAAATTTGACTGCTGATCTGCTGTTCCCATGACAGCCCTGACCAGTTTCCATATCAATCTGATTTAGGCCAGGTTAAAAGCAAAACCAGTCCTGGAGTTCAACATCAAAGTTGAAGCTAACTTCAGTAGCTTTCCATCCAGTACTTGCTTGGCCTAAGATCTGTCCTGGTTCAAAAGTTATGAGATGTCAAAGTTAACAGAATTTCTGGAGAAAATTGGACAGCACCTCCCTGCTTTAGGTACTGCTTTGATCCAAGAATCCCAGTTAATTCTATTCCTAACCCGACAAAACTTTCTGTTACAAAGTTGTAACCCATCTCATAAGCTTTCCAGAACTACCTTAGTTTCTATTTTTGGATTTTTAAGCAGGAAGTTATGCTTAATTTACAGAGAGTTTACAGAGAGTCTTTGCTCTGTCCTGTTTTCTGGACCGTTTCAACTCTACTGCATTTTTCGAGTGGTTAAGGGATGAAACACCTCTGGACCTCAACAGAAAAGTTGTAAAGCTCTTCCAAAGCTTTCCAGAAATGTATCATACGACCCCAACCTCGAAAGAACTCGACCTCTAGCCTCTGATTAACTTCAGCCTTGATTCAGCTGAAAGCAGAGTGCTCTGTCCTTAACATCCTATAAGTTGAAAACTTGTTAACTTTGAATATCCTGTTCAAGGGAAGGAGTTACATCAAGTTTTACTACTTTGGATCAAAACCTTCAAGTTTTTAAATGAAGTTGTTCATTTAGTTGGATGTGACGTCGATGCGTCACCAGATTATGTCGGTACTACGTCCTCACAAAGGAAAACCCTATACCGGACTTAGCCGGCTTCGTTAGTTCAGTGGCACTACTCGTCACTCGCACACGGATGCTACACGTCTACCGTTTAGTGGTAAGGCTACCTGCAGAAATTCAACCAATCATCAGACTCGGCTGCACACCGAGCCCGGAATCCATACAGTTGGTACATCCGGCCGTCATCACTCGCCCGGATGTTCTCAAGCCAAACACGCCTTGAGTTACGTGTTCACGTTTCAGACCACGTGACGGGGTCTCCCATGTTGCACCACGCACGCCAGGGACAGACGTTGCTCGAATACCCCAAACGACATGAAGAGTCGTAGAGGATATCAAAGCGGGTCGGGTTACCTGCCACCCGTGGGGCTCCACCCTTCAGCTTGTGCGCACTGGTGGACAGCGCTCACATGCACCCCCCAAGATATGAACGTCCCGAGATGCACGATTTTCCGACATAACAATTAGGTTACTAAGCCACTTTCTATATACTAATAACATCCTTATACGGGCTACTAACTCGTTCCTCACTGGATTTTTGAAAAAGAAGACCCTTGTACTGTGTTAAACCTCAAGCGAGCTCTGATACCAACGCTGACACGACCCCACTGGTCCTGTCGAGCCAGGATCACGCTGAGGGGTGCTGCGTTGCACAGCACCGTATAACACACGTCAAAGGTACAAAGCGGAAGCGGAAGCTTTATTACATAAACAAGTTTATTAACATGTTTACATCAAAATAAGTTTAGTCCACACTCGCGGGCGTAGACTAAGCATCAAGTACACGTTCAGCCCTTGAACGTGTCCTTGCTAGCACACACGCACACTAACTTTGCGGCGTGCACGACTCCCACTCGACGGGGTTCCCCTCCTGGGGTTCCGTCTCCTCTTCGGGAGTCCCTTCCTCATAGAACCCTGCAAAAGCTTCAAACACAAGCAGTGAGCACGAAGGCTCAGCAAGTCTGACCCGTCTCACCTAAACATGGAACTTCTACATGGGGTAATGGGTTGCATGAGGTAACAATCATTTGCAAGGACTCGCCTAATTAGTAGAACCTTACTTTCAAGTTTTAGCAGCAGGTTGTGGAGAACCTTACGCTAAGGCACATGAGAGAGCCGCAATCAAACAAGAAACGCATTTCTCTCATGTACTTTGCCCAAAGTTGAAAAGAACTTTAGTTAGCACTAAGCTACAGCATATCATTAACAATCAATGTCCATCTTTCAATCAGCAACATTTTAACATGTAACTAGCCTGTTCATTCTACGTCACGGTACAGTGAACAAGTGGTAACTCACTGACCGCGAGGGACGGCGATTATAATCGATTTACACCTGCAGGGTTACCCGAACAACCCGTCACGTACGCCCGTACTCGATGTTGCCTACAACAACCATCACGGACGCCGTACGCGACTACCTTTCACCCGTTAGCCAAATATTGAACCGGTCCCATCGTCCCGAGCAAGAGGTCCCTGCACGCGCATCTCTGTGCCGCCAGCTGATTTACACCCCGAGCTCTCAACCTACCCTCTGAACGACGGGCAATGCCTCAATACCCAGCTACCCGAGTTACATCAGTTTCCCGGTTCCCATATAGCCGGTAGGTCTTCGGTACTGTTCTAGCTTGTTCAACAGGCCCGCACACGGCTCGGTCCTCAATCGACACAAGCGGGGCTACAGCACACAGGCCCCAAAGTCCTGCTGCCCTTACTCCCCGCTCGGTCTCATTTTCTTGCCATGTGGTTCATGTGCTATCTCTACCCGAGCAATGTGCCTCTAGCCTATTCTCGCGAGTAGTTCCAACTACTCGACTTGTACCGAATCCTACTCTATCCTAGCAATGCAGTGGCTAACGAGGTTTTCCATCCTAAACCCAACCCATGATTTTCTTGGCTGTGCAGTTGGGTTTCCAATCAAGACTCTAATGCAAAGAACAAAGGAAACAAGTATGTGCTCAAAACAATAAAATTTGTAAAAAGGTTAATGCAAACCGGGGCTTGCCTTGCTGCTCTTGGTCGTAGGCTAGCTGTTCCTCCGGAGTAACGAAGTCTAGGACTTCGGGTTCCTCCTCGACCTTAGCGACTACATGATAAGAACAATGTATGTATTAATTTAAATGCATTTGTATTAACTTTGAAGTTGTGAAGTCTACAACCTTTACTAGATAGACCTAATGACTGTGAAACTTTTATTGTGGCTTGGTTACAACCTAAACAAAGACTTGGTCAAGTTTTAGTTGCAGCAAAGCTCATTTGAGCCCTCCACAAATAATTATGTCCTTGACCTTAATTGGAACTCTTAGGGTGTTTTAGGGATTTTCATGAGACAAACTATGACTTTCTGAAAACTAGATTTTCAGAGGGTTCTAATGGAGTTGGTCTCACTTAATTTGGAAGTCTCTAACTAAAGATATGAGCTAAACAATTTCAGAGAAAAATCTGAAAATGTTTCTGAACATTTTCTATTTTCTCTGGAACAGTTTTACTAATCACACCATTAGGTGGACTAAATGAGCTCAAATGGATCTGAAATTTTTATGGTAGCTCAAGGATATTTTGGTGAACATTTCAGCAAAATTTCAGATTTTTCCTCCAAAGGATTCTCCAGTTAAAATTCCTAACAGTTTAAACTTTAAGGAATTAATTCTGGAGAATTAAGGAATTTCATGAAGTGAAACTTGATTTTCTGGAAAGTACTCGGAGAGCTGAATCCAGCAAAATTTGGTTCACTCAATTTGGAGCTTTCTAGCCAAAGTTATAAGGGTTTGAAGTTTGAAGGAAATCTGAAAATCGGGGAAAAGTTTAAACTCGCGCGTGGGCCCAGGGGACACGCGTCGCACGCCGAAGCGACAGCACACCGCGGCCTACAAGGCTTTTGCGCGCCAGCACACCCGATCCCGGCCGCAGCCGGATCCCGATTCAAAATATCGGCCGCTGACAGCTGGGGTCCACCCCCTTCTTCAACCTCGCGACACCCGCGCTCCGCCGCCGAGGGACCTCGCCGGAGAGCTCGCCGCTGGCTGCTGTACAGCTCCAAACTTCTTGATTCTGGCCGCCCCTGCCTACTTTTGCTTGGGGAACATGATCCGAGGGTCAGCTGCTCATGACAACGGCCGGAGTATGGTCGGCGACGAGCCGCCATATCGGAACGACTTCGGCCATGTCGGCTGACTCTCCTAGTACCTCAGCTACTTGGGAAATCGGTCGGGGAGCATCAGTGGACCTCAGAGAAGGTCGACATGAACTCGAAGCAGCTCGGGGAAGGCCCGAAATAGGTCCTCACCGTGCGCCCGATACCCCCCGTTCGTTCCGCCATTAGTAGACCTTGAATTACGCCGGGCACAGAGGTTCTCCGGCCCAGAGTTGTGAAGGCGACTTGTGCGTCACCGCGTCTAGCTCGTGTGGGAGTGGCCTGAGGCCCTCTAATCCTTTCTAGCGCACGAATTACACAGAATCGTACCCGAAGGTCGTTCTGCACACAGAAAGGGGAAAAATGGAAATTCGCCGCCGGTGAGCAACCACTCGAGCTGTGGCTCGGGGGTGAGCAGCACCGGTCACTTGCGCGTCCAAAGGTGCCTTGGCTCGGGCGTGACAACGCCCAGGTTGGGCTGTCCACGAGAGCCCGAGGTGCGGCGGTTTCCAGTTCCGAGTTTGATCTTTCGGCATAGCCGATATCACTCGGTTTCAATCGATTTCTATCAATGGGAAGGATGGAGGATGGTCGCTAGTACCTGGCTGGGACCCTGGAGTGGAAAGAGGGAGCTGCGATCAGCTCGATCAAGCAGGAACTCGAGCACCGGTGATGGCAGTGGAGAAATGGATCGTGCACGTCGGTAGCTCGGGGAATGGCGACTGAAGCACGCCGGGGAGGGAATAAATAGGCCGGTCGGCCGGTCTCCGGCTTGGGGCACGCAGCAGGAGCTGGCGCCGGCTGCCCCCTTCGGTGGCGCGCGCGCACAGCAGCCGGGAACCGACTGAACTGTGGTTCAGTCGGTTTGCTTTGAGGCAGAGGCTGACATGTGGGTCCCACTCCTCTTTTAACCTCTGAAATTTACTCCTAACAGCTGTGGTAAACAGTGAACCCTATTCTACCCTTGGCAATTCAAATTATTCACCCAAGAGCCATTTGAATTGATCAAAGTTCAAATGAGGTTTGGTTTGAATGAATTTCAGCACAAGTTCAGTTTGAAATTCAAATAAAGTTTGAATTTCTCCCCCTTAGCTCATGTCAAGATCAACTCCAAATGGAGTGAAAATTGGTGTGTGAGCTCACAAAACTGTGCTGAGCAAGAATATGCCTTCCACTTTCAAATTCATGGTATAAAAACAGTTTGAATTTGAATATGGTTTCAAACTGCCCTCTTCCTAACTATACCCAAAATGACCTCAAAAAGGTTTTGAATTTGGGTGAAACTTGGCATGGACATCCTTAGCAAAGTGTAGGAGTTTTCATATATCCAGCCCATCTATATCACATGTGGGAAATACCACTTTTGCAATATGTGAGTTTGTCCTCTAATGAGCATGTTGATAGTTGTTACTTGCTCTTCATTTGTGTTCATCATTCTTCCTCAAATGAGGTGTGTGGTGTGGTGATGAACACTGCAACTGAGTGTCAAAAACTGAGGCCCTTACAGAAAATTCTTATAACCGGATCAAAATTTTGGTTAAGTACAGAAAGGTCGGTTCTGTACAGAATAGGGGACTGATTATGTTGGCTTTAGGAAGATGTGTAAACATGAAGTTTTGTTATGCTTTCATAAAGTTTTAGCATGTTCATGTTTTACATACTTTCACATACTGCTGATATAAGGTTTTGACTCCCCTCAAAATTATTCTTTTGCAGTATGGTGCGTACTCATTCTCCGAGTAGGGCTGAAGGTTCTTGCCGAGACGGTGATGACTTGACTCCACCACGGGCACCGCCATCAACGGTATGGGCGGATATCATGGCTCAGATGGTCGAGTCAAGTCAAGAGAACACAAGACTACTCAAGCCTTGGTAAACAGGGCATACTCCAACATACACAACAGGTTGTTCCACCTCGGAACGCCTATTTGGACTTCTTGACGACACAACCGCCAATTTTCAAGGAAGCCAACGAACCACTGGAAGCTGATCAGTGGCTTCGGGTTATGGAGTCCAAGTTTGGAGTGTTTGAGTGCGATGAGTATCAGAAGACATTATTTGCAGCTCAACAGCTGCATGGAGCCGCCGGAAATTGGTGGTTCGCTTATCTCGCCACCATTCCGGAAGGCCATCAAGTGGAATGGACGGAATTTCGTGAAGCATTCCGTGTTCGTCACATTCCTATGGGTTTTATCAAAGCCCAGCAGCAGAAATTCAGAAACTTGAAGCAGGGGGACATGAGTGTCCTCGATTATGTCAAACGGTTTAACCATTTGGCACAATATGCTCCTGACTACGTGACGAGCGAAGCTGCAAGGTGTAACTATTTCCTCTATGGCCTGAGTGCCATATAAAATGATAGGATGGCTTTGTTCAATCAAGGAAATTACACCGAGTTGATCAGTGGTGCCCTGCTGCAGGAACAAGCGACACTTGAGTGTCAAGCAGAGAAGAGGGACCGGGATGATGTGCAAGAAGACACACCAGTTGTTCCTCGTAAATACCGTGTGGTGTATCACACACCATCTGATGAACTATGGAAAGCACCAATAAGATCAACTCCGTACAGATTTCCTGCTCAAGAATCATGTCTTGAAGCAACACCACGGCCGCAGCAACGATTGACTTCTGGTACGCAATTGCTGCCGCCAGGTACATCAACTTCTCAACCACCAGTCAACGAAGAACCGGGGAAACATTCGTGTTCTTATTGCCACCGTTCTGGGCATTTTAGGCAGGAATTCTGGGAGAAGTTGTTGAACAGCGGACAACCATCATCATCAGGTGGTATGCCGCCACATGCTCAAGTCAATATAGCAGCATTTCAATCCGGGAGTGTGCAACATCTTGCTATTGAGGATGTCCGCGAGGGAGCACCGGTGTTAGCGGGAATGTTCACTTTGAATGACGTACCCGTGCTCATACTTTTTTATTCCGGTGCAACCCATAATTTTATCAGCAAAACATGTGTGGATCAGCACCAATTATCCACCAATACTCCCACCACGAGTTATCTTATCCGTTCACCGGGAGGAAATATCTCTGCTAATCAGATTGTGTCCTGAGCAGCTTTGTGTTTGGGAGGAAAAATATACCCAACATCGCTGATTATGTTGGATAGGCAGAAGATAGACATAATATTGGGGATGTCTTGGTTAAATCGTCATTGTGCTGTTCTCAATATCGGTAACCGGACTACCCAGATTGACTCGCCGATTCACGGACAGCACAGCTGTTTTTAGACAGCGATGATCAAGATATGATAGAGGCCTACCATACGGAAGCACTTAAACTTGAAGATATTCTGGTGGTACATGATTATCCCGTCGTGTTTCCTGATGATTTACCGGGCATGCCGCCCGAACGGGACGTCGAGTTCAAGATTGAACTGGTGCCGGGAACAACACCTATCTCACGAAGGCCTTACAAGATGGCACCTAACAAACTAGCGGAGTTGAAGGAGCAACTAAATGAACTCATGAGCAAGGGTTTCATATGACCAAGTTCTTCACCTTGGGGTTGCTCTGCGCTGTTCGTTAAGAAGAAGAACGAAACACTGCGGCTATTTGTTGATTATCATCCTCTAAATGCTGTCATGACAAAGAACAAGTATCCTTTGCCACGCATAAACATCTTGTTAGATCAACTGGTGGGTGCAAAGGTATTCTCGAAGATGGATCTTCGGTCGGGATATCATCAAATCAAGATCCGACCGGAGGACATACTGAAGACAGCTTTCTCGACCAGATACGGACTCTATGAGTACCTCGTCATGTCATTTGGGTTGACCAACTCTCCGGCACACTTCATGTACTTAATGAATTCGGTGTTCTTGCCGGAGCTAGACAAGTTCATCGTGGTATTCAATGAGGACATGTTGGTTTACTCCAAATCTGAAGAAGAGCACGCTGAACATCTGCGTATCGTGCTACAACGGTTGAGGGAGCACAGATTATATGCCAAGTTCAGAAAGTGCGAGTTCTGGATTGATCAAGTGCCTTTCCTAGGACATATTATTTCAGCAGAGGGCATTGCCGTGGACCCCAGCAAAGTTGAACAAGTGCTGAAGTGGGAATCTCCCAATTCAGTCCACGAAGTCTGAGGTTTCCTAGGTTTAGTGGGGTATTATCGGAGGTTCGTTCCGAGTTTCTCAAAAATTGCTAAACCAATGATCGAGCTGCTGAAGAAGGGCACAAAATACATGTGGAATGCATCATGTGAAGCCGCATTCAAGACATTGGTGAAACATTTCACAACAGCTCCACTTCTTGCTCAGCCGGACACGACGAACCCATTTGATGTCTATTGCGATGCATCCGGCATCGGTCTCGGCTGTGTTCTGACGCAAGAACGGCGTTTAGTTGACTAAGGGTCTCGTCAACTGCGAAACCACGAGCAGCATTATCCAACTCACGATCTCGTGCTTGCTGCTGTGGTGTTGGCGTTAAAGATGTGGAGGCATTATCTACTTGGTAATCTTGTCCACCTCTACACCGACCATAAAAGCTTGAAGTATATCTTCACGCAGAAGGAGCTGAATATGAGACAACGGAGATGGTTGGAGCTCATAAAAGATTATGAAATCGAGATCCACTATCATCCGGGTAAATCGAACGTGGTTGCCGATGCGTTTAGTCGGAAAGCCCACGTTCACAACTTGGCGACTGCTGAGTTGGAAGATGAAGAACCCAGTCTCCGTGTCATTCCGTATGGTGCGCTTTATAATCTTGCGCTCATTACAACAATCCTGTAACACCCTGAATTTCATATTCACATATGCATGCATATTTAATATAGAGAAATATTTTAAAAGAAGTAGAAACAAAGAAAGAATCAGAAAGATAGCTATAAAGAGCCAGTTCCAGTTCGCCGAGGAGCGCTGTCGACACTTCCTGCGGCCTGCTGGCCACGTGGCGCTTTAGGAGCTCATCTCTTCGGAAGGGGTGAGGTCCGGCACCGCCGGACACGTGGCAGGCTTGGAGCTAGCCTCTGTGGAAGGGGCGAGGTCTGACCCGCTGGACGCGTGTTGCCTCCGGGGCTTGTCTCTGCAGAGAAGCGAGGTCCAGCCCCACAGGACACGTGTCGCCACCGGAGCTAGTCGCTGCGGAAAAATAAAGCCAACCCCATGGGACACGTGTCGCTCTCGGAGCTCACCTCCGAGAGGTCCGACACTGCAGGACACGTGTCACCCTCGGAGCTCCCTCCGAGAGGTCCGACACTGCGGGACACGTGTCACCCTCGGAGCTCCCCTCCGAGAGGTCCGACCTGTCTGGACACGAATCACCCTCAGAGCTCACCTCCAGGAGGTCTGATGCTGTTGTACACGTGTCGACCTCGGAGCTCGTCTCTGAGGAGAAAGGAAGTTTGGTGCTGCTTGACACGTGGCATTCTCGGAGCTCACATCCAAAGAGAGGGGAGGTCTGACACTGACACATGTCGCACGCGGAGCTCACCTCTGAATGAGAGGGTAGTCCTGCCCGCCAAGACACGTGGCGCACGCGGAGCTCGCCTCCAAGGAGAGGGGAGGTCCCGCCCGCCTGACACACGGCACAAACGGAGCCCGCCTCTGCGGAAAAGGGAAGCCCGGCCCCCGCTGGACACGTGGAGCCTCCGGAGCTTATCCCTGTTGAAGGACGAGGTCCTTAAGCGGTTTTTCTCCTGTGCGTGAGTGCCTGGTACGAAGGAAACCGACACGAACTCTTCTATGTTGAATACTGCAACCAAATCAATTAGAGATAAGCTGTTAAGATCCAAAACAAATTGAATAGGACTCTTATTTGAAATCCAATCAGAGTAGGACTCTGTCTGACCCCTTATAAATAGAACCGAGAACCCCTGGTCGCAACCACGTACCTATTCTTTCCCTCCCAAGTCGGCGACTTAGAGGCCCTAGCCCCCAACTCGCCGAGTTAGACTTTCCACCCTTCGCCGGAGTTTCGTCGCCGGTGAGGTTGCCGACGAGCCCCGACACGCTCGCCGTCACCGGAAGAGAGCCGATGATCCATCCTGCTAGGGGGAAGGCTCGATGGAAGTAAGGTATGTCTCCTTTACCAACTTACGATGTCATCGCGGTTTCTTTGCATCTGTTTCTACGATCCCTTCGAACAGAAACTTTCTCGTGTGGACAGATCACGTGTTGATCAGTTTTGATGGTGGAATTGATCTAGAACTTGAGTCAAGATCATCACAACGTCCACACTAGATCCTTACACCCTTGTTCGTCGTAAAACCCATGCAAGCCATTAAAACATGCAAGAACACATACAAACTGATAGCACCATAAGATTTGCATGCATACGCACCATTGCATCTTGAGTAAAGTTTGTGCATGATGTTGATTTGCTGTAAATTTTATATGTGCGTGATCGTAAGTAGAAGGACAAGCTCAGGAGCTATCTGCGAAGGATTTCAACACCAAGACTTTGAGATCTGTGAGCAACATGAGCCACAGGAACAAGGCAAGTGCCCCTTGAACATATTGAACCCATGTTTTGAAACTGTTTTGTTTGCGAAAACTGTGTATGCTTGAGTCAACTTGATGGGAAACTCTTTTATAGGAGTTTACTAGTTTTGTTAACCACCCTTGTCGCCAAGAAAGTTGATGAGTTGGGTATGGTCATTTTTGCTTTTGGTTCGCTGAGTCCACGGGATATGGGAAGCGAGATAGTATGTGTCTAGCTACTGCACTCATATGGATAATGATATTGAGAACTTGATGTTAATAATGAACATGAGTCGGTGGAGATCTAGGCAAGCTTGGTTCGTGGAAGTGGTAGAATGAGATGGTGGTTTACTTGCTGTAGATCTAAGGACCGGTTCATGCGAGCACATGCCAGGAAAACAGTGCCACCACGAGGCCAAGTATGGGTGCGGCTTAGCTGACTAATTAGGTAAGTTACTAGATTGTTATGGACCGTGGAAGGCGCGGGGAATGGGAGTCGAGAGAGGACTGCCCTGGGAACTGCACGGCACAAGAGGGGGCCCGTAGGTGGGAGAATGGTGATTCGAGCCTACTGGTGTAACCTTAGTGTGTCCATACATCTAGTAGCCCCTTTGTAAAGTCTATTTTGTGATCTCTTGATCATACACCGACCATTGTGTACTGGTATAATGGAGGTTCTGCAGTCGCCGACGGGTGATAAAATCACAAACTTATGGGTAAAGTGGTGCCACCTCTGCAGAGTGTAAAACTATCATGATAGCCGTGCTTCCGGTCACAAGCGCCTGGCCAACTTCCATGATTAGATGGGATGGTTATCGGGATGGTTATTTGTTTAGTTATTGGCATGGTTATGGTTTGGTATTTGGATTGGTTTCAGAACTGTTGAGTCTTGGTGATGAGATTGGTTCGGTACTGTTGAGTCTTGAACATGAGATGGTTTTTGGAGAGATGAATATGAGATGGTTTCGGTTATATGATCATGAGATGGATATGATCGTGAGATGGTTATTATAAGCATGAGAACGAGTCGAGAAAGATAAATGTCTGGTTGAGACATGGAAGGTGGTGAATTATGATGGAGGTATGTTGATGTTTAAATTGGACATATGTTGGGATTAAATTCACTTAAAGTTATTTGCTGTTTTTATCATGATTGAGAAATAAACTTTGCTTTCTGCAATGAGCCTTTTTAATCCTACCTTGCTGTAAGCTACATACCATATTTTGCAGCACTTGCTGAGTACGTCATGTACTAACCCTTGCATTATCATACAATCATCAGCAACAGGAGAGGAGTACTTTGAAGACCATGTGGAGTACTAGGCGTGTGGTCTACCATCAACTTGCCTGTGGATATGGAGATGAAGCCCGCTGCTGCTTTGTTTAGTTGCTTCCGCTATCGTTTAGAAGACTTCCGCTGCTAGAATAAATTAGAGACTTGTGAATGAGACCTTGAGTCTTTGTAACAAGGTACTTAAACCCATTTATTCGTGGTTATATTCTGAATTCAGTTTGTGGATTACATGTATATGTGTGATGAACATCCTGGGCGCACATATGCATCAGCAAGGTTCCGTTTTCACGGACCGGGCGTCACAGATTGGTATCAGAGCTACCACATTGACCGTAGGACGCAGGCCTAGTCATAGATTGGCATTAGAACCATATTGACCGTAGGATGCAAGCCTAGGTAGAAGTCGCAGATTGGTATCAACTAGGCACCCTAAAAACACATAGGACTCCCATTGAATAGAAGCTTGAATAGGAGTCGAGTGAACTTTTGTGATGATTGTTTGTGCTGGTGTGCTTAGTGTGAGTTCTAGGACGCTTAAGCGTTGTCCATATCTACACATAGTAGAGAGATGTCAGATGCTTCGGCATGTGTTCACATCCTCACATAGACTAATATATCTACTCCATCCACCTTGATGCATATAGTTGGGGGATCAATCTAAACTTCTAACTTCTATTCTACCCAACTCTCTCTCACAGATGGTGAGGGAAAACGCCGGCCATCAACGGAGGAACGTCCGTGGCAACCAGGAACCACAATAGGATGACCACGTTGAAGTTCCTGAGAATGTTGACCCCGGGGCTGGTGCAAACAACCTTGAAAGGTTGATGGCTATGCAGAACCAGCTCATGCAAACTATGATCCAAACTTTGGGTCAGCTGCATGCCAACAACAACCACCATCCTAACCCCGTTGCTGCACCACCACCACCCCCACCCCCACCACCGCCGGTTCACAACCGACTAGGAGAGTTCATGAGGACTCGGCCATCCACTTTTTCACAAGCTAATGATCCCATGGAGGCTGATGATTGGTTGAAATCCATAGAGAAGAAGCTTGCTATTGTTCATTGCAATGATCAGGAGAAAGTCCTCTTCGCATCGCACGAACTTATGAGAGCAGCCGCTGACTGGTGGGACGCTCTCTGCAATGCTCATGTCAACTAGGAGACTATCACTTAGACTGAGTTCAAGGAGAGTTTCCGCTCTCATTACGTCCCTGCTGGAGTCATGATGCTCAAAAGGCAAGAGTTCGAATGTCTCCGCCAAGGCAGGAAGAGCGTGAATGAGTACCTCAACAAGTTCACGCAATTGTCACGGTATGCCCCTGAGGACGTCAACTCGGATGAAAGGAAGCAATACTTGTTCATGAGAGGGTTGAACAATGAGATCCAAGTTCAGCTTCTCAACAACGACTATGCCAACTTCCAGAAGCTAGTTGACAAAGCTATAGTGGTGGAGAGAAAGATCCGTGAGATTGAGCAAGAGGGCAAGAGAAAGATGCCATACCAGCCACAAGGGAGCAATGTACGTCCCCGTTTCATGCCCCCAGCTGCATTACAATATGGCTCGCCTACTTCTACTTTTCGCCCTAATCAACCACCGCAGCAACGACCCATGGTGCAAGCACCCCGTATGCCTGTGCCTCCTGCGCCTCGTCCCAACGTGGGCGCCCCTTTTCAAAACCACCCCCGCCCCAACATCCCCGCTGTCTTGGGCAACAAGGCATGGTTTGCATGCGGAGAAACAGGACACTTTGCGAGTCAATGCCTGAGGAAATGTACTGGACAGCCAATCAACACGCCCAAGCAGAACCCGCGGCCGAACAGAGGAGCTACGCAAGGCAACTGTGGACAGCAGAGCTATGCTCGTGGCAACGTGAATCATGTCTCCGCTGAGGAAGCACAACAGGCTGAGGACGTCGTGATTGGTATGTTCCTCGCCAACTCCAACCCAGCCACCATTTTATTTGATTCCGGAGCATCGCATTCATTCATATCATCCAAATATGTTGCCAAGTATAATATGCCCATATCACACATGAAATATACTATGTTAGTTAATTCTCCCGGTGGAGAGATGAGGACTAATATAGTATGTCCAAGGGTAAACCTTAAAATAAGGGGGGTATACTTCCTTGCCAACCTTTTTGTCTTGGATTCCCAAGGGCTTGACATAATACTCGGAATGGATTGGTTAAGCAAGCACAACGGAGTAATCCAATATGCTGAGAGGAGCGTGCAGTTGACAAATGAGCACGGTACTCGTATTGAGTTCGTGTCAGCCCAACCGGCAACCGAGAAGGCAATGTTGAATCACGTCGAAGGAACAACATTGGAAAGCATTCCGGTGGTTCAAGAATTTTCGGACGTGTTCCCGGAAGAACTTTCAGGTATGCCACCTGACCAGGATATTGAGTTTGCCATTGATTTGGTACCTGGAACTGCACCTATAGCAAAGAGGCCATATAGGATGCCCGTTAATGAATTAGTGGAGCTCAAGAAGCAAATTTAGGAGCAGCTAGAAAAGGGTTTTATACGCCCAAGCTCGTCACCCTGGGGAGCCCCCGTGCTCTTCGTAGACAAGAAGGATGGGACCCAAAGGATGTGTGTGGATTATAGGTCTCTCAATGAGGTGACGATCAAGAATAAATACCCTCTGCCCCGTATAGAAGACCTATTTGACCAAATGAAAGGTTCCCAAGTGTTCTCCAAGATTGATCTTCGGTCGGGATACTTCCAGCTGAAGATTAAGCCCTCCGACATACCCAAGACTGCCTTTCGAACACGGTATGGTTCGTATGAATATACTGTTATGTCTTTTGGGTTAATGGATGCACCCGCATATTTCATGTACCTCATGAATAAGGTCTTCATGGAGTACATGGACAAGTTCGTTGTGGTTTTCATCGATGATATCATGGTGTATTCGAAAAGAGAGGAAGAACATGAAGAACATTTAAGATTGACATTGCAGAAGCTGCGAGAGCATCAATTGTATGCCAAGCTCAGCAAGTGTCAGTTTTGGCTAAAGGAGATATCGTTCCTAGGCCACATCATCTCCAAGGAAGGAGTGTCGGTTGATCCTGGAAAAGTGGGAGATGTTTTGAAGTGGAACCAACCGCAAAACGTGAGGGATATTTGGAGTTTTCTTGGGATGGCTGGATACAACCGCCGGTTCATCAAGGATTTCTCCAAAATAGCGAAGCCTATGACTGAATTGCTAATGAAGGGAAAAGCATTTCAGTGGACACCAGCGTGTCAAGAAAGCTTTGAGGAGCTCAAGAAAAGGCTAACCACAGCACCAGTTTTGGTATTGCCGGACGTAGGCAAGAGCTTCGACATATATTGTGACGCATCAAGACAAGGGCTCGGATGTGTGCTCATTCAAGAGGGACAAGTGGTAGCCTATGCGTCAAGACAACTAAAGAAACACGAGCTGAACTACCCCACACATGACTTGGAGCTAGCAGCCATGGTACATGCCTTGAAGATTTAGAGACATTATATCCTTGGTCATCGATGTGAGATCTATACGGATCACAAAAGCCTCAAGTACATATTCAACCAAATGGATCTGAATTTGAGGCAACGTCGATTGTTGGAACTCATCAAGGATTATAATGTTGGAATCAACTATCACCCCGGGAAGGCCAATGTAGTAGCTGATGCATTGAGCTGAAAGGGAGCATGTCACCAACTCACGATTCGAGAGCTACCGCCCGAGCTACGCAAGGAGTTTTAACGGTTACATCTCGGGTTTCTGAACGAGATGGAAGTGATGGAACTCCACTCTTCGTTGGAACAAGAGATAAGAGATGGCGAAGCATCGTATGAGGAAATTAAGGAGATCAAGGAAAGGATCCAACAAGTCATAGAAAAGGACTTCAAGGAAGACGAGAAGGGTACGCTTTGGTTAGGGAAAAGGATTTGTGTGTCTAATGTGAAGCACATCCGCGACACGATATTAAAGGAGGCACATGACTCACCTTATTCCATACATCCCGGCAGTACAAAGATGTATAAGGACTTGAAAACTTGTTACTGGTGGGATGGTATGAAAAGGGACATAGCTGAATATGTTTCCTTATGCGACACGTGCCAACGGGTTAAGGCCGAATATCAAAGACCCGCTGGACTGTTGCAACCATTGAAAGTACTCGAGTGGAAGTGGGAAGACATCAGCATAAATTTCATCGTCGGATTGCCACGTACTCAGTCAGGTTACGACTCCGAGTTATTGTGGAATGATTGACGAAAACAACTCATTTGCTTCCTGTTAAAACCAAGTACAACGTTGCACAACTAGCCGAGCTATACATGGAGCAAATCGTGTGCCACCATGGAGTCCCAAAGAGGATAGTCTCAGATCGGGGTACTCAGTTTACCTCTAGGTTCTGGAGGAAGCTGCATGAATCCATGGGTACACGGTTAAATTTCAGCTCCGCTTACCACCTGCAAACTGACAGGCAAACGGAGAGGACAAACCAAATTTTGGAAGACATGTTGAGAGCTTGCGCTTTGAAACATGGACATAGTTGGGATAGGAGCTTGCCGTATGCTGAGTTCTCAGACAATAACAGCTATCAAGCCAGCTTGAAGATGTCACCCTTCCAAGCATTGTATGGTAGATTATGTAGGACACCTCTGTTTTGGAACGAGACCAGAGAGAACCAAGTGTTTGGACCTGAAGTGCTGCAAGAAGCTTAGAAGCATGTCCAAACGATACGGGAGAACTTGAAGGCTGCTCAGTCACGACAAAAAGGTTATGCGGACAATAGGCGAAGGAAGTTGACCTTTGAAGTAGGAGACTTCGTGTACCTTAAGGTATCACCTATCCATGGCCAACGACGTTTCAACGTCAAAGGCAAGCTAGCACCTCGTTATATCGGACAATTTAAGATTTTGGGCAAGCGGGGAGAGGTAGCCTATCAACTAGAGCTCCCAACGCACATCTCCGACGTGCATGACGTATTTCACATATCCCAGCTCAAGAAGTGCTTGAGAGTACCAGAAGAACAAGTACCAATAGAAGAGCTCGAGCTTCAAGAGGATCTGACTTATGTGGAGCACCCTGTCTGAATTTTGGATGTGAAGGAAAGGGTCACAAGGAACAAAGTGACCCGTTGGTGCAAGGTACAATGGAGCCATCACACGGAAGCCAATGCTACATGGGAGTGTGAGGAAGACCTCAAGGAAGAATTCCCTCATCTATTCTCCACTCTATCGAATCTCGAGGGCGAGATTCAGTTTAAGGGGGGTTGGTTTGTAACACCCTCAATTTCATATTCATGTATGCATGCATATTTCATATAGAGAAATATTTTAAAATAAGTAGAAACGGAGAAAGAATAAAAAAGATAGCTAAAAAGAGTCAATTCCAGTTCACCGAGGAGCGCTGTAGACACTTCCTGCGGCCTGCTGACCATGTGGCGCTTTCGAAGCTCATCCCTTCGAAAGGGGTGAGGTCCGGCACCGCCAGACACGTGGCAGGCTCGGAGCTAGCCTCTGTGGAAGGGGCGAGGTCCGACCCGCTGGACGCGTGTTGCCTCCGGGACTTGTCTCTGCAGAGAAGCGAGGTCCAGCCCCGCAGGACATGTGTCGCCACCGGAGCTAGTCGTTGCGGAAAAACAAAGCCAACCCTGCGCGACACGAGTCTCTCTCGGAGCTCACCTCCGAGAGGTCCGACACTGCGGGACACGTGTCACCCTCGGAGCTCCCTCTGAGAGGTCCGACACTGCAGGACACGTGTCACCCTCGGAGCTCGCCTCCTAGAGGTCCGACCCCACTGGACACATGTCACCCTCAGAGCTCGCCTCCAGGAGGTCCGATGCTGTTGGACACGTGTCGACCTCGGAGCTCGTCTCTAAGAAGAAAGGAAGTTTGGCGCTGCTTGACACGTGGCATTCTCGGAGCTCACCCCCGAAGAGAGGGGAGGTCTGGCACTGACACGTGGCCCACGCGGAACTCGCCACTAAGGGAGAGGGAGGTCCCGCTCGCCAAGACACGTGGCACACGAGGAGCTCGCCTCCGAGAAGAGGGGAGGTCCCGCCAGCCTGACACGTGGCACAACCGGAGCCCGCCTCTGCGGAAAAGGGAAGCCCGGCCCCCGCTGGACACGTGGAGCCTCCGGAGCTTATCCCTGCGGAAGGACGATGTCCTTAAGCAGTTTTTCTCCTGTGCGCGAGTGCCCGGTACGAAGGAAACCGACACGAACTCTTCTACGTTGAATCCTGCAACCAAATCAATTAGATATAAGCTGTTAAGATCCAAAACAAATCGAATAGGATTCTTATTTGAAATCCAATCAGAGTAGGACTCTTTCTGACCCCTTATAAATAGAACCGAAAACCCCTGGCCGCAACCACGTACCTATTCTTTCCCTCCCAAGTCGGAGACTTAGAGGCCTAGCCCCCAACTCGCCGAGTTAGACTTTCCACCCTTCGCCGGTGTTTAGTCGTCGGTGAGGTCGCCAACGAGCCCCGACATGCTCGCCGTCGCCGGAAGAGAGCCGACGATCCGTCCTGCTAGGAGGAAGGCCCGAAGGAAGTAAGTTAGGTCTCCATTACCACCTTACGACGTCATCACGGTTTCTTTGCATCTGTTTCTTCGATCCCTTCGAACAGAAGCTTTCTCGTGTGGACAGATCACGTGTTGATCAGTTTTGACGGTGGAATTGATCTAGATCTTGAGTCAAGATCATCACCACGTCTACACTAGATCCTTACACCCTTGTTCATCGTAAAACCCATGCAAGCCATTAAAACATGGAAGAACACGTACAAACTGATAGCACTGTAAGATTTGCATGCATATGAACCACTGCATCTTGAGTAAAGTTTGTGCATGATGTTGATTTTCTATAAATTTTGTATGTGCGTGATCGTAAGTAGAAGGACAAGCTCAGGGAGCTATCTGCGAAGGATTTCAACACCAAGACTTCGAGATCCGTGAGCAACGAGAGCCACAGGAACAAGGCAAGTGCCCCTTGACCATATTGAACCCATGTTTTGAAACTGTTTTGTTTGCGAAAACTGTGTATGCTTGAGTCAACTTGATGGGAAACCCTTTTATAGAAGTTTACTAGTTTTGTTAACCACCCTTGTCACTGGGAAAGTTGATGAGTCAGATATGGTTGTTTTTGCTTTTGCTTCACTGAGTCCTCGGGATATAGGAAGCGAGATAGTATGTGTCTAGCTACTGCACTCATATGGATAATGATAATTAGAACTTGATGTTAATAATGAACATGGATCGGGGAGATCTAGGCAAGCTTGGTTCGTGGAAGTGGTAGAATGAAATGGTGGTTTACTTGCCGTAGATCTAAGGACCATTTCATGCGAGCACATGCCAGGAAAACAGTGCCACCACAAGGCCAAGTATGGGTGCGGCTTAGCTGACTAATTAGGTAAGTTACTAGATTTTTATGGACCGTGAAAGGCGCGGGGAATGGGAGTCGAAGGAGGACTACCCTGGGAACTGCATGGCACAAGAGGTGGCCCGTAGGTGGGAGAATGGTGATTCGAACCTGCTGGTGAAACGTTAGTGAGTCCATACATCTAGTAGCCCCTTTGTAAAGGCTATTTTATGATATCTTGACCATACACCGACGGTTGTGTACTGGTATAATGGAGGTTCTGCAGTCGCCGACAGGTGACGAAATCACAAACTTGTGGGTAAAGTAGTGCCACCTCTGCAGAGTGTAAAACTATCATGATAGCCGTGCTTTCGGTCACAAGCGCCTGGCCAACTTCCATGATTAGATGGGATGGTTATCTGGATGGTTATTGGTATGGTTATGGTTTGGTCTTTGGATTGGTTTCCGGACTGTTGAGTCTTGGTGATGAGATTGGTTAAGGACTGTTGAGTCTTGAACATGAGATGGTTTCTGGAGAGATGAATATGAGATGGTTTCGGTTATATGATCATGAGATGGATATGATTGTGAGATGGTTATTATGAGCATGAGAACGAGTCGAGAAAGATAAATGTCTGATTGAGACATGGAAGGTGGTGAATTATGATGGAGGTATGTTGATGTTTAAATTGGACATATGTTAGAATTAAATTCACTTAAAGTTAGTTGCTGTTTTTATCATGATTGAGAAATAAACTTTGCTTTCTGCAATGAGCCTTTTTAATCCTACCTTGCTGTAAGCTACATACCATATTTTCTCGCACTTGCTGAGTACGGCATGTACTCACCCTTGCATTATCATACAATCATCAGCAACAGGAGAGGAGTACTTTGAAGACCATGTGGAGTACTAGGCTTGTGGTCTACTGTCAACTTGCCTGTGGATATGGAGATGAAGCCTGCTGCTGCTGTGTTTAGTTGCTTCCGCTATCGTTTAGAAGACTTCCACTGCTAGAATAAATTAGAGACTTGTGAATGAGACCTTGAGTCTTTGTAACAAGGTACTTAAACCCATTTATTCGTGGTTATATTCTGAATTCAGTTTGTGGATTACATGTATATGTGTGATGAACATCCTGGGCACACATATGCATCAACTGGGTTCCGTTTTCATGGGACCGGGCATCACAAATCCGTGAAGTGGTTGTTGAGGCTCAAAGACGAGACAGGGGTATGTCTCACATACGGAGAAGACTAGACAACGGAGAGGTGAAATGTTTCCGGAACGATGGGAACGGTACGGTATGGTTTAACGACCGTATAGTGGTACCGCGCAATATGAAACTTCAGAAGAAGATTTTGGATGAAGCACACCTGTTGAAGTTTTCCATTCATCCCGGCAGTAACAAGATGTACAAAGATTTGAAACAGAAATTTTGGTGGACGAGGATGAAGAGGGAAATTGCTAAGTACGTATCCGAATGTGATACGTGTAGACGGGTCAAGGCTGATCATATGCGGAAAGTTGGACCGCTACGAGCACTTAAGATATCAGCGTGGAAATGGGAGGATATGAGTGTGGATTTCATTATCGGATTACCACTCACATACCGGAAGCATGACTCGATATGGGTGATCGTCAACCGGTTGACGAAATCAGCTCATTTCATACCGATGAACACTCATTTTCGAGCCAAGCAATATGCGGAGTTTTATATCTCCAGGATTATATGCTCACATGGTGTCCCAAAGACCATCGTTCCAGATCAAGGTGCGCTGTTCGTTGCTCGGTTTTGGGAGCAGCTGCACACCTCGTTGGGCACCAAGCTGATTAGAAGCTCCGCATATCACCCTCAAACTGATGGACAAACTGAGAGGGTGAACCAAGTGCTGGAAGATAAGTTGAGAGCGTGTGCCATCCACCACGGTAAGAATTGGGATGATCAGTTAGCGTTGGTGGAGTTTTCATACAACAACGGGTATCAAGCGAGTATTAAAATGGCAGCTTATGAAGCTCTCTACGACCGGAAATGTCGCACACCACTGAATTGGTGTGAGTCCGGTGAAAGAGTTCTGTTTAGGGTTGATCTTCTCAATGAAGCCGAAGACCGAAGTCAGTTGATACAAGAAAATTTGAAGGCTGCACAATCCCGACAGAAGAGCTACGCTGATCAAAGGCGTAGGCCATTGAAGTTTGACGTCGGAGAGCACGTTTACCTTCGTGTATCTACGGTGAAGGGAATTCACCGGACAGTGTAAAGGGGAAACTCGCTCCCCGCTTTATAGGTCCTTTTGCTATCACAGAGAAGTGCGGACCCGTAGCCGACCGGCTGGAACTACCGGCAAGTCTTACGGGTGTCCATGATGTGCTTCATGTGTCACAGCTGCGGAAGTGCCTCAAATTTACCACTTCTGTCTGCACCGAGGAAATCGACGAATTGAAACCGGACCTTACCTACACCGAGCGACCGGTTCAGATTATGGATGAAAAGACCCGGGCAACCCGGAACCGGATGATCAAGTTTTACAAGGTGCAATGGAGTAATCACACCACGGAAGAGGCGATGTGGGAAAGTGAAGATTACCTCCGCACCAACTATCCGGAACTTTTATCTTTGTACAGTTAGTAATTACTTCTCCCGTCTCGTTCTTCTTTTGTAATCTCGGGACGAAATTCTTTTAAGGGGGGAGGAATGTAAAAGTCCCAAAAATGTATACGAATAAACCAAGTTTTGAATTCATATGTGTGGCAAAGTCATAAAAAATGGGACTTGCTAAAACTTTTCTTCATGCAAAGTGCTACATGGATGATCATCCAAAATGAGGCTCACATTCTTATTCGAAGGTGTTGAACCATTAAGGATTTAATTTCCTCTTTGCATGAAAGATTACAAATCAGATTTGAAATTCAAAGTTCACACAAACGTGTGGCCAAAACTATGAAGACTTATGCAGCCATATAGTTTGGAATTTGTGGAAAAAGTTGGATGACAAACTTATCATTGTAGGGTGGGTTCAAAAAGAAATTAAACTGAAGCATTTTCAAATTTCAACCTGACGCAGCCCCACGGCCTCGTCGAGCCAGGATCACGCTGAGGGGTGCTGTGTTGCACAGCACCAGATAACACACATCAAAGATACAAAGCAGAAGCAAAGTTTTATTACATAAACAGGTTTATGAACATTTGTACAACAAAATATGTTCCGTCTACACTCACGGGCGCAGACTACGCATCGAGTTCACGTTCTGCCCGTGAACGTGTCCCCGCTAGCACACGCGCACACTAACACGGCGGCGTGCACGACTCCCATTCGACGGGATTTCCCTCTTGGGGTTCTGTCTCCTCCTTTGGAGTCCCCTCCTCATAAACCCCTGCAAAAGCTTCAAACACAAGCAGTGAGCACGATGGCTCAGCAAGACTGACCTGTCTCTCCTATACATGAAACTTCTACTTGAAGGGTTGTAGGGTACATGAGATAAAATAAGTTGCAAAGGACTCGCCTAAATATTTGAACCTTACTTTCAAGTTTTAGCAGCAGGTTGTGGAGAACCTTACGCTAAGGCACATGAGAGAGCCGCAATCAAACAAGAAATGCATTTCTCTCATGTACTTTGCCCAAAGTTGAAAAGAACTTTAATTAGCTCTAAACTACAACAAGACATTAACAAGCAAAGTATATCTTTCAAATCAGCAAACTTTTAACATGTATCTAGCCTGTTCTTTCTACGTCAGGTACAGTGAACAAGTGGTACTCACTGACCGTGAGGGACGGCGATTATAATCGATTTACACCTGCAGGGTTACCCGAATAACCCGTCACGTACGCCCATACTCGATGTTGCCTACAGAAATCATCACGGACGTTGTATGCAACCACCTTTCACCCGTCAGCCAAATATTGAACTGGTCCTATCGTCCCGAGCAAGAGGTCTCTGCGCGCGCATCCGCAGTACCGCCAGCCGATTTACAACTCAACCTCTCAACCTACCCTCTGAACGACAGGCAATGCCTCAATACCCAGCTACCCGAGTTACATCGGTTTCCCGGTTCCCATATATCCGGTAGGTCTTCGATACTGTTCTAGCTTGTTCAGCAGGCCCGCACATGGCTCGGTCCTCAATCGACACAAGTGGAGCTATAGCACCCAGGCCCCAAAGTCCTGCTTCCCTTACTCTCCGCTCGGTCTCATTTTTCTTGCCATTTGTTTCATTTGCTATCTTCACCCGAGCGATGTGCCTCTAGCCTATTCTCGCGAGTAGTTCCAACTACTCGACTTGTACCGAATCCTACACTATCTTAGCATTGCAGTAGTGAATGAGGTTTTCAAACCTAATCCCAACCCAGGGTTTTCTTGGCTATGCATTTGGGTTTCAAACAAGACTCTAATGCAAGAATCAAGTGGGTGCTCCAAGTAAGTTATCGAAACAGTAAAAATTTGTAAAAAGGGTTAATGCAAACCGGAGCTTGCCTTGCTGCTCTTGGTCATAGGCTACGAGTGACGAAGTCTAAGACTTCGGGTTCCTCCTCAACCTTAGCGACTACATATGATAAATATAAACATGTGTCAATTTAGATGCATTTGAATTGAAATTAAACTTGTGAGGACTACAAGTTTTGCTAGACAGACTCAACGACTCTGAAATTTTTACTGTGGTTTGGTTACAACCTAAACAGAGACTTGGCCAAGTTTCATTTGCAGCAAAGCTCATTTGAGCTTTCCACAAATAATTGTGTACTTTACCTTAATTGGAGCTCTTAGGGTGTTCTAGGGGTTTTCATGGAGCAAGCTATGACTTTCTGAAAACTAGATTTTTAGAGGGTTCTAATAGAGTTGGTCGCACTTAATTTGAAGGTCCCTAGCTAAAAATATGAGCTAAACAATTTCAGAGAAATTCTGAAAGTGTTTCTGGATATTTTCTATTTTCTCTGGAACAGTTTTTTTAATCACACCATTAGGTGGATCAAATTAGCTCAAATGGATCTGAAATTTTTATGGTAGCTCAGAGACATTTTGGTGAACATCCCAGAAAAATTTCAGAATTTTCCTCCAAAGAGTTCTCCAGTTAAAATTCTAAAAATTTAAATTTTGAAGAATTAATTCTGGAGAAATAAAGATTTTCATAGAGTGAAACTTGATTTGCTGGAAAGTACTCAGAGAGATGAATCCAACAAAATTTGGTTCACTCGATTTGGAGTTTTCTAGCCAAAGTTATGTGGGTTTGAAGTTTGAACTAAATCTGAAAATCGGGAAAATGTCCACTTCTCAGTGGTCGACACACGGGCCCATGGAGTATTTCGCGCGCAGCCGCACCCGATCCGGTGCCACAGAAAATCCTGGTTTTAAAATATCGGCCACTGACACGTGGGACCGGGGGCTTCGTCTACCTCTGGCCTCCCGCACCCGGCCACCGTGAATCGTCACCGGAGAGCTCGTCGGTGGGATCTGCCGTGTGCCAAACTCCATGACCTTGGCCTCCTCTACCTAATTCCACCCGGGGAACATGATGCTGGGCTCAGCTCGTCGTGACACTGGCCAGAACATGGCCGGCGACGAGCGGCGACTTCGGAAGGAGTTCGGCCGCATCGGCCGGGCTTCCTAGCCTCTCAAACGATCGAGCAAAAGGCCGTAAAGCATCAGTGGACCCTAGGAAGGATCGACATGAGCTCCACGGAGCTCGGAAGTGGCTGTACTGGGCTGTCACCATGCGACCTAGGTTGGAAATCGGGAATTCTCATAAAACTCGAAGAACAGTGGCTACACCCATTGGTTCTTCAAAGTTTTGGATCCTATGGGCTCGCACGGACGCAGAGAAGTGTTTCTCTACGTAAGGGGATGAGTGGTGCGGTATGTATTACAAATTTTGCGAATCGGTCTGGGTGTCTCTTTTGTACACTGTCGTGAAATCGTGAAATTCCGGCATGGGTAGCATATGTCATGCCGCTGGGGCTTGCGGTAATGAAAGAGGGACTGAAGGCGAACCTTTTTGCCATTCATGGCTCGGAGAGAGACGGGCTGTTGTGGCCGGAAGGGTCGTCCCGTGACGGCTGCTCGGGTTGAACCGAGGAATGGAAGAATGTCACGGTGGAGCTCAAGGAGGGTTGATCAGGGCCTGGAACCGGTGCAAGGACGTCAAGGAAGACTTGGCACACTCGGTTATGGCCTCAGATCACCGTGACAACCACCGGTTCGGCCGGGCGACGATGGACCGAAAGCTAGGATGAGGTGTATCGAGGTTTCCAGGTGAGAACACGTCGGAACAGTGGCGAGAAGCAACGGGGATGACTCAGGCGCATAGATAAGGAGCCAGAGAGGTGGTTTAGCGGACGGGGCGGCAAGCAGCTGCTGTCCTCGTCGTTTTCTCGCCATGGCGGCAGCTCGGTCAGGCGCAAGAAACCGAGATCAATTCTTCAGTCAGTTAAACTGTTTAGCGAGGCTGACATGTGGGTCCCACTCGGGTTTTAACCTCTGAAATTGAATTTTCCCCACTGCTCTAAACAGTAGAGACCCAAATAACCTTGGTCATTTGAATTATCTATCCTCTGGCCATTTGAATTGGATAGAATTCAAATTGGGGAGTGTTTGAATATATTTTCAGCACATATGCAGTTTGAAATTCAAATGGAGTTTGAATTTGATAAACTTAGCTCATGTCAAGATCAACTCCAAATGGAGTGAAAATTGATGTGTGAGCTCACAAAAATGTGCTGAGTAAGAATATGCCTCCCACTTTTAAACTTATGGTATGGAAGTGGTTTGAATTTGAATTTGGGTTCAAACTAACCCCTTTCTAGTCATACCCAAAAATACCTCAAAAAGGTTTTGGATTTGGGTGAAATTTGGCATGAGCATTCCTAGCAAGGTGTAGGAGTTTTTCATATGCTCAGCCCCTATATGATGCAATTGGAAAATGCCACTTTTGCATTTTGTGAGTTTATTCTCTAATGAGCATGTTGATGTTTTCTACTTGATCTTCAAATGTATTCATCAAGTTTCCTCAAATGAGGGTGTGTGTGTGTGGTGTGAACACTTTGAATGTGAACCAAAAACTTAGGCCCTTACATTCATCCCCCCTTAAAAGAATCTCGTCCCGAAATTATAAGGTGAAAATAAGAGAGAACGGTGGAGGATTACCGTATATGTGACGTGAAAAAGTCGGGGTAGTTAGCGCGAAGAAATCCTTCAATCTCCCATGTTGCTTCATCTATGGAGTGATTACTCCATAGAATCTTGTAGAACCACAATGTACGGTTGCGTGTGGTTTGGGCCTTTTCATCAATAATCTGAACCGATTCCTCCCGATACGTGAGATCCAGTTTCAGTGCTTCTATAACCTCCAGCTGAATGGCAGTTGATAGCTTGAGAAACTTCCTCAGCTGGGAGATGTCAAAGACGTCGTGCACACTGGAGAGTGCTTCTGGTAAATTCAGCCGGTATGCTACCGATCCACATCTTTCTGTAATCTGAAATGGACCGATGAATCGGGGTGCTAACTTTCCTCTCACCCCGAATCTGTTCACGCCCTTCATTGGAGACACACGTAGATACATGTGATCCCCGACTTCGAATTGTAATGGGCGTCTTCTCTGGTCCGCATACTGTTTTTGTCGGGATTGGGCGGCTTTTAGGTTCTCTTAAATCAGATGAACTTTTTTCTTCGCGTTGTTGACAAGATCAATCCCGTAGGTGACCCTTTCACCAGACTCACACCAATTCTGTGGTGTGCGGCATTTTCTCCCGTATAGCGCCTCATAAGGCGCCATTTTAATGTTGGCTTGGTACCCATTGTTGTATGAGAACTCGGCCAACGGTAAGTGATCATCCCAATTCTTACTGTGGTTGATGGCGCACACTCGTAGCATGTCCTCTAGAATCTGATTCACCCGCTCAGTTTGCCCATCCGTCTGCGGGTGGTACGCTGAACTACGGATCAGCTTCGTCCCCAACGCAGCGTGTAGCTGCTCCAAAAAACGGGACACAAATAAGGTGCCCCGATCCGATATGATGGTGCGGGGTACACCGTACAAGCATAGGATCCGTGAGATGTACAATTCAGCATACTTCTTGGCGTTGTAGTTGGTGTTGACCGGGATGAAATAGGCAACTTTGGTGAGCCGGTCGACGATCACCCACACAGAATCATGTTTCTCAAAAGTAGTGGGTAAACCGATGATGAAGTCCATGCTCACATCTTCCCACTTCCAAGAAGTAACACCCAGTGGTTGTAGCTGTCCCGGTTTTCTCATGTGGTCTGCCTTCACCCTTCGACATGTATCACACTCGGACACGTACTTTGCGATCTCCCGCTTCATCCGTGTCCACCAAAACTTGCTTATGAGTTCTTGATACATTTTGTTGCTGCCGGGGTGAATATAAAACTTTGACAAGTGAGCCTCATCAAAAATTTTCCTCTGTAACTCTAGGTTACGAGGTACGATGATCCGGTCCTTGAACCATAGGACGTCGTCTCCGTCTTTCCGGAAACATTTCAGCTCCCCACTGTCTACACGTCTCCGCAAATGCGACATGCCCTTGTCATGTTTCTGAGCTGCCGCTACCTCTTCACGGATGGTGGGGATCAACACTAAGTTGTAGAGAGCTCCTTGTGGAATCACATGCAATGGTGGCTCGCTCTCTTCCAACGGTGTGGTGGTCATATTGTTGACGTGTGACTTGCGACTCAGCGCATCCGCAACTACGTTTGCATTGCCAGGGTGATAATGGATCTCTATTTCGTAATCCTTTATCAACTCTAACAATTTTCGCTGCCTCATGTTCAGCTCCTTCTGAGTGAATATGTACTTGAGGCTTTTGTAGTCGGTATATAAATGTACAAGGTTACCGAGTAGGTAGTGCCTCCACATTTTAAGTGCGAGCACCATGGCAGTGAGCTCCAAGTCGTGAGTTGGATAATTCTGCTCATGATTTCTAAGCTGCCGTGACCCATACCCGACCACCCTTCGGTCTTGCATCATCACTCATCCGAGCCCAATGCTGGATGCATCACAGTACACATTGAATGGTTTTGTTGTGCCTGGCTGCGCCAAAACCGGTGCTGATGTTAGGTGCTTCACTAATGCCTTGAACGTTGCTTCACATGCTGGACTCCAAACATATTTGGTAGCCTTCTTCAGCAGCTCTGTCATAGGCTTGGCAATCTTCGAGAAGTTCGGAATGAACCTCCGATAATATCCCGTGAGTCCGAGGAAACTCCGTACCTCATGAACAGTTCTTGGGGACTTCCAATTCAGCACTTGTGTGATTTTACTCGGGTCTACAGCGATTCCCTCCGCTGAGATAATATGCCCGAGAAAAGGCACTTGCGATATCCAGAATTCGCACTTGCTGAATTAGACATATAGCTTGTGATCCTGCAGCCATTGCAAGACTATACGCAGATGTTTCTTGTGTTCTTCCTCCGACTTGGAATATACCAATATGTCGTCGATGAAGACCATGACAAACTTGTGCAGCCCCGGCATGAATACCGAGTTCATCAAATACATGAAGTGAGCTGGAGCGTTGGTGAGGCAGAAGGACATGTGTGACGCCCTCAATTCTGTGGAAAACCACGGAACCGAGAACTAATGCATATGTGTGCCCAGGATGTTCATCACACATACACATATGATCCACAAACTGAATTCAGAATATATATATTACCACGAATAACAGAGTTTATTACAATGTCTCATGAGTCTTGGACTCATGCTCACAGCGGAAGTCTTTATTTCTATGCAGCGGAAGCAATTTAACTAATGCGGAAGCAAATCTAAGCAGTGATGACTCCATATCTATTCCATTCCCTCAGGCAAGGTTGAGAACAGATCGCACGCCTTAATGCTCCACTTGGTCTTCATGGTAGTCTTCTCCTGCTGCTGACGATGAAATAATAATGCAAGTTTGAGTACAATAATGTACTCAGCAAGTGCGGGAAAATATAATATGTAGCTCATAACAAGGTAGGCATAAAAAGGCTCATTTGCAGAAATCTAAGTTATTTGTCGAAACCATAATAAAACGGCAACTAAACTTTTAGGTGAATGTAATCCCAGCATGTATTAAATTACCAACATACCTCCATCACTTTCCATGTTCCACCCGAACATTAACCAACTTCATTCTTGCTGACAAATACCTCCTCGTATTTGCTACCATCTCACGAATACCTTCTCGTATTTGCTACCATCTTATCTCGTAAACAACTTCGTCTCACACCAAGACCAATTCTCGTTGCCATGACTCAACAGTCATGCAACCATCTTATCACCCGGACTCAACAGTCCCAAAACCAAACCGTAACCAAACCATCAAAACCATAACCAATAACCATAACCAATAACCATCCCAACTAATCATGGCAGTTGGCCAGGCGCTCGTGACCGTAAGCTCGGCTATCATGATAGTTTTAAGAACCCTGCAGAGTTTGCACCTCTTTACCCACAAGTTTGTTATTTTGTCACCCGTCGGCGACTGTAGAACCTCCATTGTACCAGTACACAACCGTCGGTGTATGGTCAAGAGATCACAAAATAGCCTTTACAAAGGGGCTACTAGATGTATGGACTCACTAAGGTTTCACTGGCAGGCTAGAATCTCCAATTCTCCCACCCACGGGTCCCCTCTTGTGCCATGCAGTTCCCAGGGCAGTCCTCACTCGACTCCTATTCCCCGCGCCTTCCACTGTCCATAACACTCTAGCAACTTACCTAATTAGTCAGCTAAGCCGCACCCATACTTGGCCTTGTGGTGGCACTGTTATCCTGGCATGTGCATGCATGAACCGGTCCTTAGATCTACGGCAAGTAAACCACCATCTCATGCTACCTCATTCACAAACCCAGGCTTGCCTAGATCTCCCTCCGATCCATGTTCATTAACAACATCAATTTCTTATTATCATTACGAGTGCAGTTAGCTAGACACATCTATCTCGCTTCCCAATCCCATGGACTCAGCGAAGCATAAAAGTAAAAACCATACCCGACTCATAAACTTTCCTGGCGACAAGGGTGGTTTAAACAAAACTAGTAAACTCCTATAAAATAGTTTCCCATAATGTTTGACTCAGCACACACACCTTTTCGCAAAACAAAACAGTTTTTCCCAAAACATAGGATCAATATGGTCAAGGAGCACTTGCCTTGTTCTCGCGGTTCCGGCTGCTATTGAGTCTCGAAACCTTGTTGTTGCAGTTCGTGGTAGACAGCTCCCTGAGCTTGTCCTGCTATAAAGGATCACGCACATACAAGATCCATAGCAATCAATATCATGCAAAACCTTTAACTAGATGCGATGATGCATATGCATGCTATCCTATGATTAGTTTTATTAGATTAGTTTGTTCGTGTTCTTTGCATGGCTTGCATGGATTTCATGATGAACAGAGGTATTCAGATCAAAGGTGGACATGCCAATGATCTTGTCTTTAGATTAACCTGATCATCAAGTGATCTATCCACGAGAAAGCTTCTGTTCGAAAAGGAATCGAAGAACAGATGCAAAGAAAACACAACGATGTCTTAAGATGGTATTGGAGACCTACCTTACGTTCTTCTCGGTCTTGGTCCTTCTTAGATCGTTGGGCTTTCCTCTGGCGATCTTCCTTGCTGAACTCCGGCAATGGTTTACTCGGTGGGTTGGGGCTAGGGCTCTAAGTCGTCGACTTAGGAGTTGGAAAAGAAGTTTGTGGTTTCGGCCAGAGGTTTTGGGTTCTATTTATAATCGGGAAGAGAAGAGTCCTAATATGATTGTATCCCGAATAAGAGTCCTATTCAGATCGCCGTTGGATACTAACATCTTATCTTTAGTTGATTTGGTGCGGTAACATTGTGGAATTCAGATCGGTTTCTGTTCCAGTATTTCTATGTGTACAGAATCTGAAAACCGCTCCAGAACTCGTTACCTCCTCGGTGATGAGCTCCAGAGGTTCCACGTGTCCACCGGGCCTGGTCTCTCCCTTTCCGCAGAGACGAGCTCCGGTTGCGCTGCGTGTCAAGCGAGCGAGACCTCCCTTCTCCTTCGGAGGTGAGCTCCGCTTGCGCCACGTATCCTGGCGGTTGGGACCTCCTCTCTTACTCGGAGGTGGCTCCGCGCACGCCACGTGTTAGTGTCGGTCTTTCCCTCTTTCCTCAGAGACGTGCTCCGAGGTTAACACGTGTCCAACAGTGATGGACCTCCCGGAGATAAGCTCCGGTGGCGACACGTGTCCGATAGAACCGGACCTCTCGGCGGTGAGCTCGGAGATCGACACGTATCCCGTGCGACTGGTCCTATGATTTCCGTGGTGACTAGCTCCGAAGGTGACATGTGTCATGCGGAAAATGCCTTTGCTTCTTCCGCAGAGGCTAGCTCAGGGCAACACGTGTCCCACAGGGTCGGACCTCTCCCCTTTTTCGGAGATGAGCCCCGATGCTGCCATGTAGTCAGTTTAGCGGCGGACCTCTCCCCACTTTGCAGGGATAAGCTCCGAACACGCCACGTGGCCAGCGGGCCGTGGAAGTTGTCTTCGGCGCTCTCGGTGAACTGGATTCGACCCTTATTGGCTACCCTTTTGATATTTTTCTCCGTTCCTACTTCTCTTAAAAATGTTTTCTCTTCATAAAACATGAATATATGCTGACACCAGAAATGAGGGTGTTACAACATGACCAGGTACTCATAGAGCCTGTACCTCGTCGAGAAAGCCGTCTTCGGAATATCCTCAGCCCGTATCTTAATCTGATGGTAACCAGATCTTAAATCCATCTTGAGAAAGATCTTTGCTTCGACCAACTGATCAAAAAACATGTCGACCCGTGGCAACGGGTACTTGTTCTTGATGGTTACGGCATTTAGTGGACGATAGTCCATGCAAAGCTGCAATGTCTCGTCTTTCTTCTTCACTAATAATGTCGAACAGCCCCATGGCGAGGAGCTCGGCCTAATAAAACCCTTCTCCAGCAGGTCCGTTAACTGAGTCTTCAGTTCCGCCAATTCCTTGGGCGCCATCTTGTACGGCCTGGGGGATATTGGCATGGGTCCCAGTGCAAGTTCAATCTTGAACTCCACCTCTCTTTCGGGTGGCATCCCCGGTAAATCATCCGGGAACACGTCAGAGAACTCATGGACTACTGAATGTCTTCCAATCTGATGGTTGTGGACTGATATACACTTGGAAGTTTTATACCTGGACTGTCCAGAAATAATGAATATGACTCGTGCATTTCTGGTTGTAGATGCACAACTCGGAGGACGGTATCTAAAACAGCGCCGTGGCGGGTTAACCACGACATACCTAAGATGACATCGACCTTCTATCCCTCTAAAATTATGAGAGACGTAGGGTATACTCTACCCGCTAAGCATAATGGTACTTTGGAAACCATCATGCTTGCTGAAATATTCCCACCTGGTGAACAGATCAAATATGGACTTTCGGTGGGTAGTATTTGCAAGCCGTGTTTGGCAATGAAAGCTTGGCTAATAAAATTATGTGTGGCGCCTGAATCAAACAATACTATGGCAGGATGCTGGTGGAGTTGGAACATACCCGCAAGGATTGGCTCTCCCTCCGGCAGGTCTGTAGGATCGAAGTACACATATAAAGCTACCATAGGGGTGTGAATAGTAGATAAAAACTTTTCAGCGGAAGCAACAAAACACCCCTCAGCAGAAAACGATCTGTTAAAGAAACCGTGTGTGGGAGTAATCTAAACGTGTTCAACTGTGACAAAACTAGTATATATTGTAGATAATCAAGTCTCGAAGACGTCACAACAAGAATCATGAAAATCCGTCGAGAGAAACTCAAGTTACGATCGAAAGATCCAACAAAGGTCAATCTGTCCTACGCGAGAAAAACAGTTCTGGAATACTGCAAAGAAACTTGTGTAGATCAAAACCACAAATTCAATGACCGTGTCATTTTCACAGATGATAGATAATCAAGTTGTGAAGACAACCCAAAAAGAATCACATCAATTGGATCAGTAAAACTAGAGTTATGATAAAACCACCGAAGCAAGGTAGTGCTGAACAGAAACTCGACGAGAAAAACTTGTCTGAAACAAGTCGGACGAACAAAGCACAAAAGTTCCTTTAGAATACGAATTTTATTTATCAAAACACAAGAGGAACAGCCCCAAAGTCGTGACCCACGAGCTCTGGCCTCCCTTGCTTATATAACCAGCCCGAAAGCCAACTCAACTCAAACTAGGACTCCTACTCCTACTTGGATTCAAACTGTAACTTTCCAATACTGCTTAGGACTCTTCTATACGCAGATAGAAGCAATCTTAAGAGTTCCAAACACCTTAGGAACGTATTCCACATTCCTAAAATAACTCAAATTCGTGACCACACGAAATCCTATCATAACCAACTCAAAACTTTCCATATTTGAGTCAAACACGACTCAGCCGCAGCCTGAGTCCATAACCTAGTCGGTTGGACCTTTCCGACCAATTCTTTATGTCCACATCTCTTCATCACGCCTTGGAACCATGCAGCCACGTCCATGCACTCCTTGCACACGTGCAAACATCTTCCAACGACGTCTAAGATAGCTTCATATGCATTGTTCTTGATTCAAACATACTGCGCAACCTCTTGATCAACTCAACCACAATTCCTCCCGAACTTGGTTGTTGAACCTCATCTTCTCCCTAAAACTAGTTCAATGGATCCCGTCACCAGGCATGTCTTGAACTCAAGCAACACCTGCACATGAATAAACAACCAATACTTCCGAGCACAAGTCCTCGACTTGACTCTCGTTAGTTCCGAAACTACAACATCTTACATGAGCACCTCACATAAGCATGTTCTAAACCATAGCAAAATGGTACCAGCCATAACCACCAAAACACACCAAACACGTAGTAAAGTAATACTAAGCAAACTTTCCATAAGAGTAAATCAAGTTCGAAACATTGCGTGTTAAAAGCAGAACTATTGCAATCAAGCTCCGAATCTTACCAAAGCTAACCGAACCTTGAACCAGAACTTACCAAAGCTAGTCGGACCCAGCGCCGGAGCTTACTAAAGCTTAGTTGGACCTAGCACGGAACTTACCAAAGCTAGTCGTACCTAGCACCGGAGCTAGCAAAAACAGGTCGGACCTAGCCAAAATAAGTCAGACCTAGACAAAGCAAGTCGGACCTTACGTTGGACCTTGCCGGAGCTACCCAAAACAAGTTGGACCTATCGTCGGACCTTGCAGGAGATCGGACCTAGAGTCGGACCTTGTTAAAAAGGTGTTTTGGTAGTACTCAAAACTTTTATCGTCAAAGCCAATGTATTCAGCACACATAGGTCTCACAATCTCCCCCTTGATGAATGCATTGGCAACACCACTTAAAATCCGAACATTGGCTTATTCACATGAAAAGTTTTGAAAATTATTTCTCCCCCTTTGTAAATCAGAAATAAAATGAGAAGAAAAACAAAAATACCAAAAATTCTCCCCCTGAGAAGAATTGTGCCAAAACACTTGTGAATGTGTGCAATGTGTGATCAATTTCTCCCCCTTTGACAATGTATTCAGCAAGGTACAAAAGAGAAATTTTAATTGGTTATGAGCACATTATAACATATACATATAAAATCAAGCTCATCCAAATCATACTATCAAGTAACTTACACTAACACACCAATGAGATACATAAAGTAGTGTAAGCCATGCTAGAGATCAAGTGTAACTTTCAATTTAAGAAACTCATGATCTCACAAACTTAACTATTTCAAGACCTGAAAGCATGACACTTGTTGTTGCATTTTATTTATCATTTAAAGCACAAATTTTGATCTTATGACATTTGCATGAGATTATATGCAACATCAGCCTTATTTTAACCAACCAAGCCAAGCCTATGTCATTTGACAGTCAGAAGCTTAAGGACATGGTTTTAGTCATACACAACTCCTTTCAAGTTCATATCTAAGTGCAATGATAAGCCATCTCAAAAGAAGAAGTGCGATGCATGCATATTCTCTTGATTTTTCTCATTTTTCTATTTGAACATAAAAACTCAACATATGAATTTATTACTTGATTAATTCTTTATGATTAAAAGCACTTGTGAGCATGCAACAAGTTCAAAACAGCGAGAAAGTTCAACATTGACCAGATTTAGTGTAAGTAATTATTCCAATTACTAGACATGGTAAAAACTACAAAATGTATAACACGAGTATTGTAGTAAGAACTTTCAGCATGAAAAAGGAATCACAAAGTCATATATGCATGAAATACTATGCTCATATTATTTTAATTTGAGATTCACACATAGACTTCCCAAGTTTCAAAATTCTCCCTCAATTTAAGCCATGAGGATGCATAACCCCTATTTCACTATGAATGTAACAAAAACGAGTGAAATCCAAAGGTTTTGTAAAAATGTCAGCCAATTGTTGTTCGGTATCTACATAGTGAAGCACAATGTTCCCTTTTTCGACATTATCACGGAGAAAGTGATACCTAATGTCAATGTGCTTAGTTCTCGAATGTTGCACGGGGTTTTTAGCAATGCAAATGGCACTAGTGTTATCACAAAACAGTGAAACACTATCTAGATCAACCCCATAGTCCTTAAGTGTTTGAACAATCCAAAGAATTTGTGAGCAAGCACTAGCAGCAGTTACATATTCAGATTCGGCTGTGGATTGTGCAACTAAACTTTGTTTTCTAGAGGACCAGGCAACAAGTGAATTACCAAGAAAATGACAAACACCAGAAGTACTTTTTCTATCAATCATACAACACCCAAAATCAGCATCGGAAAAAGCTTTCAAAGTAACGGTTGAGGAAGAAGGAAGAGAAATGCCAAATTCTTGAGTTCCATGTAAGTAACTAAGAATCCTTTTGACGGATTGACGATGTGAAGCATGTGGGGAGGCTTGAAACCATGCACAAAGACATACGCTGAATTGTATGTCCGGTCTTGATGCCGTGAGATACAAAAGTGATCCGATCATGCTTCTATATTCTTTTTTATCAACGGGATCACAATCTTCATCAAGTTCAAGTGTTGTTGCTGTTCCCATTGGTGTCTGAAGAGGCTTGCTTTTGTCCATGTTGAAGCGCCTTAGGAGATCTTTTGTATACTTTGTTTAATGCACAAAGGTACCCTCCTTGGTTTGCTTGATTTGCAGCCCCAAAATGTACGTGAGTTCTCCCATCATACCCATCTCAAATTCTGAACTCATCATAGCTAAAAACTTGGACACAAGATCATGAGAAGCACAACCAAAGATAATATCATCCACATACACTTGAACGAATAATGAGTCATTGCCATGCTTAAGCACAAAAAGAGTTTTATCAACCTTGCCCATGGTAAACCCCTTTTCAAGTAAGAATGTTTTTAACCTATCATACCATGCTCTAGGTGCTTGTTTGAGACCGTACAAGGCTTTGGACAGTTTGTAAACATGATTAGGAAAATTTGGATTTTCAAAACCAGGTGGTTGTTTGACATAAACCTCCTCATCAATGTAGCCATTAAGAAAAGCACTTTTAACATCCATTTGATATAGCTTAAAATCTTTAGATGCAGCAAAAGCTAACAAAATTCTTATGGCTTCTAATCTAGCAACAGGAGCAAAAGTTTCATCAAAATCTAGACCTTCAACTTGTGTGAAACCTTGAGCAACCAACCTAGCCTTATTCCTAACCACAACCCCATCCTCACTTTGTTTATTTTTAAACACCCATTTAGTTCCAATAAAAGTGTGACCTTGAGGTGGAGGTACAAGTTTCCAAACATTATTTCTTTCAAAAATTTCTAACTCTTCTTGCATGGCAATAATCCAAGATTCATTAGTGAGTGCGTGTGATATATCTTTGGGTTCAAAAGAAGCAACAAAAGCAGAATGAGCATGAGAATTGGGGTCGAAAAACGTGGATCTTGTAACTCGTTTATGCAAGCTTCCAATAATTTGTTGTGGAGGATGACTTTTGAGAATCCGGAGGGAAGTGGACACTTCACAAGCTTCTTCTTCTTCATGTTCATCACAAATAGATGAGCTTGTGACGTGAAGAGGATCTGGACCAGCAATGGTGGTCGTCGGTGCTGGCTGTGAATCAAGATCAGGAGCTGGAACAATGTCATTAGCTGCTGAATTTTCGGGCAGCAGCACCACTTCTTCCTCTTCTTTAACGAAAATACTCTCCCCCTGCGGATATGGATCCGGACCAGCAATATTTGAACTAGTACCTGGGATAGTTCATCAAAATAAACCTCACAAGTCTCCACAATTTTGTTAGTATCAAGTAAAAGCACACGGTAGCCTCTAGTATGAGATGGATAACCAAGAAACATGCCATCAACAGATCTAGCTTCGAATTTATCAAGATTACCATGTTTCTTAACAAAGAATTTGCAACCAAATACCCTAAAGTGTGTGACACTAGTCTTATGTCCAAACCTGAGCTCATATGGTGTTTTACCTAGCTTAGCACGCAAGAAAACATGATTTGAGACAAGAAGCGGTTGCAATTGCATCAGCCCAAAATTTCCTAGGAGTTTGATATTCATCAAGCATAGTCCTAGCCATCTCAACTAAGGTTTTGTTCTTTCTCTCTACAACACCGTTTTGTTGAGGTACATATGGTGAAGAAAATTGATGGTCTATTGCCTTTTCAGCACAAAAGTGATCAAACGATTGATTTTTAAATTCGGTTCCATTATCACTTCTAATTGCTCTTAAAGATCCTGGGTGATCAATTGTTAATCTAAGAAATAAAGTTCTAAAGTGACTAAAAGCTTCATTCTTAGATGCCATAAAGTAAACCCAAGAGTATCTAGAATAGTCATCAACAATCACAAGAACATACCATTTACCTCTGAAAGATTGAACACGTGAAGGTCCTACGGTGTCAAGGTGTAAAAGTTGACCCGGTTCAGTTGTCATGGTCATTGTGAGAGGAGCATGTGAACCTGCAACCATCTTAACATGTCTACAAGAAGAGCACACAATTTCTTTGTCCCCTTTAAGCTTAGGCAGCCCGCGTATGCGGTCAAGAGCACTAACATGCGTGAGATGATCAAAGCCTACGTGACCAAGTCTACGATGCCAAAAATATGAATCTTTGGAATCATTTGCAACTAGACATCTATGCTTAGAGGAAGACATATGAAAATCAGCTTAAAAACTCTTCCAAACCGAGACATGTTAAAAATATGCTCACTATTTGAACCTACAACTTTGCAGCAGTTTTTATTGAAAATAATTTCCAGATTTTCATCTAGCAATTGTGAAACAGAAAGCAAGTTGTATTTCAAATTTTTAAGAAGTGCCACATCCTTCAAAGTGTAGTGATTATTTACTCTAACAAAACCCTTAGCAATTATAGGAGTTGAAGAATTATCAGCAAAAGTAACATTCTCTACACGTGACACAAAAGAGAGAGAGGAGAACCATTCTTTGTTACCGGTCATGGGGCGTTTGCATCCTGAATCCACAATCCAAATGTTCTCCTTCCTCAAGCGTGTAACCTACATAGAAGCACAATACGTCGATGACTCAATACTGGGGTTAGTTAAAAGACATTTAGGAATCTAGTACTGAGTCACACGATGTCCAGCAGGAATAACGTGTGAAGCTGAGATAAAACAGCAGGTTTATGAGTCAAAGTTTGAGATTTTTTGTTCTTAACTACTGACCTATGAGGTGTTACTTGTGTAGCCTGAAAATCAGTAGCTCCGGAGGCAAAAACAGAAGGTCCGGAGGCAAAAACTGAAGCTCCGGAGGCAAAAACTGAAGCTCCGGAGGTAAACTTTGAATATTTTTGACTCATAACAGCAGGTTGCATGTTCCTGACATTCGGTTTAGTATGTGCAGCAAATTTTGTATGAGAGTTATAAGATCTAGCTTGCATTCTTTCCTTTTTATGTTGTTTAGCTAGTCTATAACAAAATCTATGACATGACCATCTCTACCATAATAGGTACAATGAAATTTAACTTTGTGTTCATGTCTAGATGAGCATGCAGTATACTTATTTGAACCCGAATGTGACAACACTCCTGCAGATTTAAAAACCACTTCTTTTATTTTAGGAACTGTTTGAATCAAACCATTTCCTTATGTTTTTACAATTTTAGGTGGATGTTCCTTATCATGAGCATGTGAATCAAAACCTAAACCAGTTTTATCATTGCAAGATTTGGAAGAATTCAGCAGCAAGTTAAGGTTCTTATTCCCATTACAAAACTGATCTAATGTTTTATGCATGTTATCAAGTTTATTTGATAGATCAAGGCAATTTTCACATGAAGTTTTTCCTTTTAATTTGCAATTGGAACAATATTTAACTTCATGAGAACGTAAAGCATTGTTCAATATAGAAATTTCTTTCATAGCATCTTGTAGTTTCTTATCAAGATCATCGCAAGTAGAACAATGCAAATCAATTGTAGAATAACAAGCATCTTTCAAGTTTTTATCATTAAGTGCAGCAAGCTTTTTGTTATTTTCGATTTCAAGTTCAAGTTTATCAAGTGTGGAGGTGTGTGCACTTCTTAGAGCAGACAATTATTCATATATTAAATCACATGAGGAACAAGAATCATCACTAGGAATCAAGGATTTTAAACGATTAGTTTCAGATTCTAGTGACTCAATTTTAACAGCATTGTCCCTAAACTTTTTGTCCTTTTTCTTAACAATAATAGTGGCACGAGAAATAGCTTCACACATTTCTTTGCAAGTAGGACATACCTCTTCGTTGTCACTGTTGTGTTCTGCATCCTCCATACTTGATTTTGATTTGCCCGCCATGAAGCACAAGTTTGCCAGATCATCTTCATCACTTCCAATGTCTACATCACTCGAGCCAAGTTCTTGAAGTGCGGTGATGAAACTGTTTATCAGTTTGCGTCCTGTAAAACCCTTCTTTTTCTTGTTGGTATTGCCAATAGAGGACTTGACTTTATTCTGCTTTTCATCACGGTTAGAAAGACCTAAAAGGTTAGGGCAATCTGTACGAAAGTGTCCTGTCTTACCACACTCAAAGCATCGTTGAGGTCCGGAGCTTCCTCTCCTTCTAGTTCTCACATTTCGCAATGCTTTTGAGAACCTAGTAGAAAGAAGTACTAGCTCCTCCTCTGGAAACTACTCAATCTGTTCCAGAGTTAGTGAAGACAGAAAAGCAAGTGTATTGCTAGATGATTGCCCGGAGCTAGGCATATCACGTTGTGAGACAAATGCAATAGTCTTATTTGGGTTCTTACGTGATATAATGTCAATTTCATGAGTTTTTAGCTTAGAATAAAGCACATCTAATGTAAGAGTACTCATGACAGTGGATTCACGTATGGATGTTACTTTCATCTCCCAAATTGACATGTCTAATGCACTTAGTAATTGCCTAGCATTTTCAGCATCTGAAAAATTAACATTGACGCTACGCAAGTTGCTGAGAATTTTATTAAATCGAGCAAAGAGGTCATCAATGGACTCGCCGGGTTGCATCTCAAAGCGCATGTATTCTTTCTTGAACATATCCTGTCTTACCTCCTTGATTGTGTTGGATCCTTCGTGGTAGTCACAAAGTGCTCTCCACACATCGTACACCGATCGGAGGTGTGCAACACGGTCGAAGTCGCTCTGAGTTAGTCCTTGTATGATCAAGTTCCGAGCCTTGTTGTTGTTGTCGACATCTCTCATGTTTGTAGCCGTGACTTGATCTTTTGAAGGCACATCGTAAGGCTTGTACACCTTTTCCCATATTGCAAAGCCTTGCGCCTGGATGAAAGCTTTCATGCGTGCCTTCCAAACCTGAAAATCAATACCACTAAACATACAGGGTTTGGCGGAGTATTTCTCCAAGATGATTAGTCAAAACACGTGCAAATACAAAGATTAGAGCAACCTGGCTCTGATACCAATTGTAGAATCGAAGTACACATGTAAAGCTACCAGAGGGGGGGTGAATGGTAGATAAAAACTTTTCAGCGGAAGCAACAAAACAGCCCTCAGCAGAAAACCAATCTGTTAAAGAAACTGTGTGTGCGACTAATCTAAACGTGTTCAACTGTGACAAAACTAGTATATATTGTAGATAATCAAGTCTCGAAGACGTCACAACAAGAATCATGAAAATCCGTCGAGAGAAACTCAAGTTACGATCGAAAGATCCAACAAAGGTCAATCTGTCCTACGCGAGAAAAACAGTTCTGGAATATTGCAAAGAAACTTGTGTAGATCAAAACCACAAATTCAATGACCGTGTCATTTTCACAGATGATAGATAATCAAGTTGTGAAGACAACCCAAAAAGAATCACATCAATTGGATCAGTAAAACTAGAGTTATGATAAAACCACCGAAGCAAGGTAGTGCTGAACAGAAACTCGACGAGAAAAACTTGTCTGAAACAAGTCGGACGAACAAAGCACAAAAGTTCCTTTAGAATACGAATTTTATTTATCAAAACACAAGAGGAACAGCCCCAAAGTCGTGACCCACGAGCTCTGGCCTCCCTTGCTTATATAACCAGCCCGAAAGCCAACTCAACCCAAACTAGGACTCCTACTCCTACTTGGATTCAAACTGTAACTTTCCAATACTGCTTAGGACTCTTCTATACGCAGATAGAAGCAATCTTAAGACTTCCAAACACCTTAGGAACGTATTCCACATTCCTAAAATAACTCAAATTCGTGACCACACGAAATCCTATCATAACCAACTCAAAACTTTCCATATTTGAGTCAAACAGGACTCAGCCGCAGCCTGAGTCCACAACCTAGTCGGTTGGACCTTTCCGATCAATTCTTTCCGTCCACATCTCTTCATCACGCCTTGGAACCATGCACCCATGTCCATGCACTCCTTGCACACGTGCAAACATCTTCCAACGACGTCCAAGATACCTTCATATGCATTGTTCTTGATTCAAACATACTGCGCAACCTCGCGATCAACTCAACCACAATTCATCCAGAACATGGTTGTTGAACCTCATCTTCTCCCTAATACTAGTTCAATGGATCCTGTCACCGGCCATGTCTTGAACTCAAGCAACACCTGCACATGAATAAACAACCAATACTTCCGAGCACAAGTCCTCGACTTGACTCTCGTTAGTTCCGAAACTACAACATCTTACGTGAGCACCTCACATAAGCATGTTGTAAATCATAGCAAAATGATATCAGCCATAACCACCAAAACACACACGAAAAACTTAGTAAAATAATACTAAGCAAACTTTCCATAAGAGTAAAGCAAGTTTGAAACATTGCAAGTTAAAAGCAGAACCATTGCAATCAAGCTCGGAACCTTACCAAAGCTAACCAAACCTTGAACCGGAACATACCAAAGCTAGTCGGACACAGCGCCGGAGCTTACTAAATCTTAGTCGGACCTAGCACGGAACTTACCAAAGCTAGTCGGACCTAGCACCGGAGCTAGCAAAAACAAGTCGGACCTAGCCAAAATAAGTCAGACCTAAATAAAGCAAGTCAGACCTTACGTCGGACCTTGCCGGAGATACCCAAAACAAGTCAGACCTATTGTCGGACCTTGCAGGAGCTCGGACCTAGAGTCGGACCTTGTTAAAAAGGTGTTTTGGTAGTATTCAAAACTTTTATCGTCAAAGCCAATGTATTCAGCACACATAGGTCTCACAACATCCTGTATGGCAAGTTGATGGACGGTGCCGGGCCTAGGGTTCGCCCGCCGCGCATTAGTGGGGTTCCGGGGCTGATTCCTCCCCGGAAGCTGTGGTGCAACTCCGCCGCCCTGCCTCTCAGGACAATTGTTGGCGAAGTGTCCTGGACGACCACACTTGTAGCAGGTGGCTGCTGCTTGACCGGTGCTTGGGGGATGAAAGCCCGGCATGCGCTGCTGAGGTGCATATGCACGCGGTATCGCCCGCTGCTGCTGTTGTTTCTGCAGAGGTGGTACTCGCAGTACCGGCCTGAATGCCGGTGGAGAATATGGCCGACTGCGGAATGGCATCGGCCTCTGTGATGGCTGCCAGCGTGGACCCGATGGTGAACGATTCACCATCCGGTATTTTTGAGAAGGACCACCTCCTTCTCCGCTGCTTTGCAGCGTGCTTCGCTTCCTCTCCGCCGCTGCTAACTCCTTGCCGGAGTCCTCCTGAACAATCGCAGCATCAATGATATCATTGAGGCTGCCGTGATTGAACATCGCCAGCTTGTCCTTCAGGAGCGGGTTAAGCCCCTTGTAGAAACGATCCCGTCGCTTCTCGTCGGTATCGGCGTGATATGAAGCGTACAGCGCAAGATCATTGAACGCCCTGGAGTACTACAGCGTGTTCCGGCTTCCTTGCTGCAGGCGTAGGAACTTCTGCGTCTTCCTCTTTATGAGACCCGGCGGTATGTGATAGGCCCTGAATGCCGTCCGGAATTCTGCCCAGGTCATAACTCGCTTGGTGGGCTGCGAAGCACAATAGTTCACCCACCAAGCGCTCACGGATCCTTGAAGCTGTTGGAACGCGAACTGAGTTTTGCGCTGCTCACTCACTTGGAGCAGTCCGAACTTCATCTCCATCGTGCGGAGCCAGTTGTCTGCATCGAGGGGTTCATCCGCCCTTGAAAATACCGGGGGATGAGTAGCCACAAAATTGGAGTAGGAGATTTGTTGGTGCTCCTTGCGATCTTGACGCCTCTCTCGTCGAGACGTATTTGCAATGAGAGTTTGCAGCAACTCCGTGTGCTGCTGGTGAGAACCTGCCATCGCTGCCACCATGTCAGCCAAAGTAACCGTTGCTGTTGCTGTTGCTGCTGTTGCTGTCCCGAGGAATCCTCGGGAGGCTGTTGGGAGGTCTCTCCCCCCTGACTGGAACCCCCAACATCCGGCTTGGCACGAGTGCAAGTCATTCTGAAATTCAAAACAGCAGCGATCAGGGCATGTCATACTTAAAATTCCATATGAAATAGTAGGTATTTGAAGTGACACATGAATAATTTGCACAACATTCACATATATTGATAAATCATAAACTTTATACAAGATACATTATTCTCGGGTCTCCTAGAAGTCATGCTCATGTCGTCACTACCTATACACATGCTACTGTCTACACGACATGTCTCTGATTGCAAAAGTTTTGGTTACATCACCCTTGCTGCCCTACTCGGCAACAGTAACCTCCTACTCGGAGTAGAATTTGACCTCCTGTGGGTCGTCCTCCTCCTCTACCTCTGCTGGTGGCTCCGGGTCCATGACCTCCTCTTCCGGTTCAGGTTCTCCCATTGCCGGAAGACCCAAAACCACAGGTACGGCACCCACCGTTGGTATGCCCAATACCGGAGGTATGAGGTCCTGCAACGTGTGCACCTCGTCCTTGGCCTGGTTGTAGTCGTCTTCCCAGCCTTGCCCTTCCTCAATAGCGTCATCCTGCTCTTGAGTGAGAACCTCATTCTGCTGGGTCAGGGCCTGCACCTGTTGTTGCAAAGCCGTGATGTCAACATGGCTTTTCCGCTTTGCTTTCTTCAGACGGTGCAACTGATTATGTTGTTCGTTCAGTCACTTTATCGTCAGAAGGAGAACATTGTGAAGTGCGCTGTGAGCACTCTCGAAATGATCTCCACGGCTGGTGCTCTCCTTGAGCTTTGCGGCAAGAAAATCCGTATGAACAGCTTGGCTGTCCATCACGGCTTTTTCTGCCCTCAACTGGAGGCTGAGGTTCGCCTCCGCGGGGTTGTACCTTGGGCAACCCGGATCTGTTGCCTCCATGTACCTTCCCCCCACACATGATTAGTTCGCCCCTCCACCAGAACGAGCGCGTATGGAGTGCCCTCCATAGCTCTTACTTGTAGTTGGCAGAAACGCGATATGGTGTCGCGTGCTGCCACTTGCCACATCCCCTCCGGCTGTCTACCTCTCACCGTGACGGTGAACGGCGCCCGACCGGGTGGCGTTGGCCCTGCAGGAACTTCGACATGTATCGTTCACGTCTTGTTCCCCTCCTCGCCTTCTTCCTTGGCGAAGAACTGCGGCATCTTGCTGTACCCAAAATATTGAAGCATTTGCCTCAATGTTTCCGGATAACCGCTGCGGTGAGAACAGTGGGATACCACTCACCCGTTCTCCAATTGTCTATCCGCTGTCATCTGTAGAAACATATTTGAGAAATGTCAAATATTTGTTTGAACATTAAACCATTGAGTTATAACATAAAACATGTCATTGAACTCATAAAACTTGGAAACATAGTTCAAACTTAAACAAATTTGACTGCTGATCTGCTGTCCAATATGACAGCCCTGACCAATTTCCATTTCAACCTGATTTAGACCATCCTAGAGGCAAAACCAATTATGGAGCTCAACACCAAAGTTAAAGTTAACTTCAAAATCTTTCTAGAAAGTATTTGCTTTGCCTAAGATCTGTGTTGGTTCAAAAGTTATGAGATGTTAAAGTTGACAGAATTTCGTGGAGGAAATTGGACAGCACCTCCCTGCTTGAGGTACTGATTTGATCCAAGAATTCCAGTTAATTCTACAGCAAATTTGACAAAACTTTCTGTTACAAAGTTGTAACCTATCGCATAAACGTTTCCGAACTACCTTTTTTTCTATTTTTGGATTTTTATGCAGGAAGTTATGCTCAATTTACAGAGAGTTACAGAGAGTATTTGCTCTGTCCTGTTTTCTGGACAGTTTCAACTCTACTGCATTTTTCGATTGGTTAAGGGATGAAACACCTCTGGACATAAACAGAAAAGTTGTAAAGCTCTTCCAAATCTTTCCATAAATGTATCATATGACCCCAACCTCGAAAGAACTCAACCTCTAACCTCTGATTTTCTTCAGCATTATTTCAGCTGAAAACAGGGAACTCTGTCCTTAGTATCCTATAGGTTGAAAACTTGTTAACATTGAATGTCCTGGTTAAGGGAAGGAGTTACATCACAATTTTAGTGCTCTAGATTAAAATTTTTCAGTTTAAGCATATTTAGTGGGGTGTGACGTCGATGCGTCACCAGTTCATGTCGGTACTACGTCCTCACAAAGAAAAACCTATATCGGACTTAGTCGGCTTCATTAGTTCAGTGGCACTAAGCGTCTCTTGCACAAGGATACTACACATCTACCGTTTCATGGTTAGACTACCTGCAATTAACTCATACAATCGTCAGACTCGGCTGCACACCGAGCCCGGTATCCATACAGTTCATACACCCGGCCGTCATCACTCGCCCGGATGTTCTCAAGCCAAACACACCTTGAGCTACGTGTTCACGTTACAGACCACGTGACGGGGTCTCCCGAATCGCCCAAAGCACGCCAGGGACAGACGTTGCTTGAATACCCCGAACGACATGAAGAGTCGTAGAGGATATTAAAGCGGGTCGGGTACCTGATACCCGTGGGGCTCCACCCTTCAGCTTGTGCGCACTGGTGGACAGCGCTTACGTGCATCCCGCCAAGACATAAAGTGTCCCGAGATGCACGATTTTCTGACATAAGCAAATAGGTTAGTATGTCACTTTCTATACACTAATAACATCCTTATATGGGCTACTAACTCATTCCTCACCGAATTTTTGAAAAAGATGACCTTTGTAGTGTGTTAAACCTCAAGCGACCTCTGATACCACGCTGACGCAGCCCCACAGCCTCGTCAAGCAAGGATCACGCTGAGGGGTGCTGCGTTGCACAGCACCGTATAACACACACAAAAGATACAAAGTGGAAGCAAAGTTTTATTACATAAACAGGTTTATGAACATTTGTACAACAAAATATGTTCCATCTACACTCACGGGCGTAGACTATGCATCGAGTTCACATTCAGCCCGTGAACATGTCCCCGCTAGCACACGCACACACTAACACGGCGGCGTGCACAACTCCCATTCGACGGGATTTCCCTCTTGGGGTTCCGTCTTCTCCTCGGGAGTCCCCTCCTCATAAACCCCTGCAAAAGCTTCAAACACAAGCAGTGAGCACGATGGCTCAGCAAGACTGACCCGTCTCTCCTATACATGAAACTTCTACTTGAAGGGTTGTAGGGTACATGAGGTAAAATAAGTTGCAAAGGACTCGCCTAATTATTTGAACCTTACTTTCAAGTTTTAGCAGAAGGTTGTGGAGAACCTTACGCTAAGGCACATGAGAGATCCGTAATCAAACAAGAAACACATTTTTATCATGTACTTTGCCCAAAGTTGAAAAGAACTTTAATTATCTCTAAACTATAACAAGACATTAACAAGCAAAGTATATCTTTCAAATCAGCAAACTTTTAACATGTATCTAGCCTGTTCTTTCTACGTCACGGTATAGTGAACAAGTGGTACTCACTTACCGCGAGGGACGGCGATTATAATTAATTTACACCTGCAGGGTTACCCGAATAACCCGTCACGTACGCCCGTACTCGATGTTGCCTACAGAACCATCACGGACGTCGTACGCAACCACCTTTCACCCGTCAGCCAAATATTGAACTGGTCCTATCATCCCGAGCAAGAGGTCTCTGCGTGCGAATCCACAGTGCCACCAGCCAATTTGCACTTCAAGCTCTCAACCTACCCTCTGAATGACAGGCAATGCCTCAATACCCAGCTACCCGAGTTACATCGGTTTCCCGGTTCCCATATATCCGGTAGGTCCCCACACGGCTCAGTCCTCAATCGACACAAGCAGAGCTGTAGCACCCAGCCCCCAAAGTCCTGCTGCCCTTACTCTCCGCTCGGTCTCATTTTTCTTGCCATGTGTTTCATTTGCTATCTTCACCCGAGCGATGTGCCTCTAGCCTATTCTCGCGAGCAGTTCCAACTACTCGACTTGTACCGAATCCAACGCCATCTTAGCATTGCAGTAGCTAACAAGGTTTTCAAATCTAATCCCAACCCAGGGTTTTTTCTTGGCTATGCATTTGGATTTCAAACAAGACTCTAATGCAAGAATCAAGTGGGTGCTCAAAGTAAGTTCTCAAAACAGTAAAAATTGGTAAAAAGGGTTAATGCAAACCGGAGCTTGCCTTGCTGCTCTTGGTTGTAGGATAGCTGCTCTTCCGGAGTGACGAAGTCTAAGACTTCGGGTTCTTCCTCAACCTTAGCGACTACATATGATAAATATAAACATGTGTCAATTTAGATGCATTTGAATTGAAATTAAAATTGTGAGGACTATAAGTTTTGCTAGACAGATCCAATGACTCTGAAATTTTTACTGTGGTTTGGTTACAACCTAAACAGAGACTTGGCCAAGTTTCATTTGCAGCAAAGCTCATTTAGCTCTCCACAAATAATTTTGTACTTGACCTTAATTGGAGCTCTTAGGGTGTTCTAGGGATTTTCATGGAGCAAGCCAAGACTTTCTGAAAACTAGATTTTTAGAGGGTTCAAATAGAGTTGGTCTCACTTAATTTGAAGGTTCCTAGCTAAAAATATGAGCTAGAAAATTTCATAGAAATTTTGAAAATGATTCTGGACATTTTCTATTTTCTCTGGAAAAGTTTAATTAATCACACCATTAGGTGGATCAAATTAGATCAAATGGATCTGAAATTTTTATTGTAGCTCAGAGACATTTTGGTAAACATCCCAGCAAAATTTCAGAATTTTCCTCCAAAGATTTCTCCAGTTAAAATTCTAAACAGTTTAAACATTGAAGAATTAATTCTGGAGAAATAAAGATTTTCATAGAGTGAAAATTGATTTGCTGTAATGTACTCAGAGAGCTGAATACAACAAAATTTGGTTAACTCGATTTGGAGTTTTATATCCAAAGTTATGTGGGTTTGAAGTTTGCACTAAATCTGAAAATCAGGAAAATGTTTATATTGCTGTGCGTTGGACCGTGGCTACGTGTCCACTTCTCGGCGGTCGACACACGGGGCCATGGAGTCTTTTGCGCGCAGCCGCACCCGATCCAGTGCCACAGAAAATCCTGGTTTTAAAGTATCGGCTGCTGACATGTAGGACCGGGGGATTCGTCTACCTCCGGCCTCCCACACACGGCGCCGCGAACCCTCGCCGGAGAGCTCGCCGGTGGCCTCTGCCGTGTGCCAAACTCCATGACGTTGGCCGCCTCTACCTAATTCCACCTGGGGAACATGATGCTGGACTCAGCTTGTCGTGACACTCGCCGGAACATGGCCGGCGACGAGAGGCGACTTCGGAATGACTTCGGCTGCATCGGCCGGGGTTCCTAGCCTCTTAAACGATCGAGCAAAAGGCCGTAAAGCATCAGTGGACCCTAGGAAGGATCGACATGAGCTCCACGGAGCTCGGAAATGGCTGTACTGGGCTGTCACCGTGCGACCTAGGTCGGAAACCGGGAATTCTCATAAAACTCGAAGAACAGTGGCTATACCCAATGGTTCTTCGAATTTTTGGATCCTATGGGCTCGCACGGACGCCTAGAAGCGTTCTCTACATAAGGGGATGAGTGGTGCGGTGTGTATTCCGAATTTTGCGAATCGGTCTGGGTGTTTCTTTTGTACACCGTCACGAAATCATGAAATTCTGGCGTGGGTAGCTTATGTCATGCCGCCGGGGCTTGCGGTAATGAAAGAGGGACTGAAGGCGAACCTTTTTGCTATTCACGGCTCGGAGAGAGACGGGCTGTGGTGGCCAGACGGGTCGTTCCTGTGACGGCGGCTCGGGTTGAACCGAGGAATGGAAGAACGTCGCGGTGGAGCTCGAGGAGGGTTGATCAGGGTCTGGAACCGGTGTGAGGACGTCAAGGAAGACTTGGTGCACTCGGTTATGGCCTCAGATCACCGTGACAACCACCGGTTCGGCCGGATTACGATGGACCGAAAGCTCGGACGAGCAGCGAGGTGTATCGAGGTTTCTGGGTGAGAACACGTCGGAACAGTGGCGAGAAGCAACGGGGACGACTCGGGCACGTTGATAAGGAGCCAGAGAGGCGGTTCAGCGGCCGGGGCGGCAAGCAGCTGCTGTCCTCGCTGTTTTCTCGCCGTGGCGGCAGCTCGGTCAGGCGCAAGAAACCGAGATCAAGTCTTCAGTCGGTTAAACTGTTTAGTGAGGCTGACATGTGGGTCCCACTTGGGTTTTTGTGACGCCCGGCCCGGGAATCGCAGTGGGTGGTGCTGTGCGATGCGGCACCCAACAGCATGCACTAAAAGACGATAAGAACATAACGGAACCATTTTGTTACTCAAGATAATTTCTTTTACAACATCATGTACACACGCAGCGGAAATTAAAATTTGCTGGACAAACTACTCACTCTCGACCGTAACTACGCCGAAGAGAAGCCGTTCAGCCCGTGAACGCTTCCTACTAGATTCACCAAAGAAAGGCAACGGCTAGGTTTCCGATGAGTTGAACAAACTGTGAGGTTCGTCGTCTCACCGAACAACCCTCTTCATAGCAGGCATCCTGCTACCTGCAAAAACAACTCAGAAGCAACCGTGAGCACTAAGGCTCAACAAGACTTACCCGTCACTCCTAAACATGCAACTCTACATGCAGGGGTAGTAAGAAGGTAGGCATAGGAATTTGCAAAAATGCATCTTGACTAAACTTGATCCTTATATTCAGATTCTTATAGCCTTCATTTTAGTGGTCCTCACGCCTCACAACATCGGAAGTTCACAATCAAACAAGAAACGCTTATCCCGATGTTGCTAGCCTAAGGTGGAAATGAAATTTAGTTGGCTCTATAACTACTTCAGTCAAGGTTCCAATACAGTGATAATCCACACAGCAAGTTAAGAGACTTAGTTCCTCTTCTTACTAAGTCACGGCGCAGTGGGCAAGTATGCTCAATCCTCTTCCGCGAACGACGGTGATTCGAATCAATAACAACCCGGAAACACGACACATACACCCGCCTCGAAAGACTCTCTCAAGAGCTCTTTCTTACGTTGTATGCATCAACCTTTCACACGACACCCTGACATAGAAAAACGCTTCGCGCCGAGCAGGATGGTCCTCTACGCGGACACGTCGAAGATGCCCGCTAAAGGATTTACACCTCCCGCCTTCTCAACGCCATTCCCACGGGAAGGATGAGTTTCTATATCACGGTCCATCGAGTTACATCGGTTTCATGGGTCCCATACCCCACTATATATCTGGTACAGCTCAATCTTGTCCAGCAGGGCCGCATACATACGGTCCTTAACCGACACGGACGGGGCTACAACCAACCTCCACATTTGCCTTACCATCCCGGTCCAGGCCAAATGTGGTCTCAAGCATTGTCACACCCATCGCAGGTCGAGACCAACCTTGAGCGCTCCATCCTACAGGAATATCCCCGTCCCTATCTCATATTCATGGGGGTGCTCTTATCATTTATCTCTCGCGAGTAACTCCATTACTCGAACTTTCTCGCGAGTAGCTTTTTACTACTCGACTCTACCGAGCTAGCTACAATATTAGCCTAGCATCTACAACGAGGCAAAGCCTACACTAAACCTTCTAATGAGGGATGTAATAGGCATGCAAGTGGGTTTCAATCATCCTAGACATAATGCACTCAAGTCTAATAAACATGATGTGATGTAAAGCAAAATTTAAAACGGTAACGATATGCAAACCGGGGCTTGCCTTGCTCAACGGTTTTGTTAGAAGATAGGAGTTAGTCTTCCTCGGGAGAATCCGCCAAACTCGTAACGAGATGGAGATCCTCGCTGCAGAGTCGAGTCCTCGTCGAACGTCGACGTCACGTGAGCTATTATATTGCAATGCACATATATTTCAAAAGCAATTTAGAAACTGTTTCAAAACTGTTGTTCAAGTTAACTCACACCTAAAAGGAACAAACAACAGAAAGTTTTCTGTTGTTGGATCTACAACCTTAGAGATGATGAAAGCTAGGGTGAAAAGAAATACTAGTAATCACCATGTGATTAAGTCCATTATATGAACACTTAAACCTAAAATATGGTAGCTCTAGTTACAGAGGTCCAATGAAGCTGAGAATTTAACCACAGCTTCTATGGAAGGTAGATAGGCAGTGGGAAGAAATTGAGCTCTTGAAATGGCTCAAGGTGATCACAATAATTCCTTATGTGATTTTCACTAATCTGCCTTTACCCCCTATATATGAAGCTTTCCTATGCTGCAAAGTAGACTTTTTGTGAAGTACAAAATGTCCTGAGTCCATAGGAATTGGTTTTACCATTTTTGGAGTTTCCTACATGGAGATATGGATTTTATAAAGAATGGGGAAAAGCTGAAATTGTCTCTGTTCATTTTTCCCATTTTTTCAGAGACATAAGGAATGAACACATCATTTGACCATACAAATGAGGTCCAATGCCTCTGAAATTTTTACTGAGGTTCAAGGAATTTTGGAACAATGTCCTGTCCAAATTTAGGAATTTTCCAATAAACAGAACTCCTGTAAAAATTCAGACAACATTTTTCTTAAATGAATTAATGAGCCAAATTCAGGGATTTTCATAAACATTGGTCTGCACCCCTGTATAATACTCATTTAGAGGAATCCAACAAAATTTGTGTCACAATTTTTGGACATTCCTACACAAAGTTATGGCTCTCCAAAGTTTGAACTAGAGTGGGAAAATCTGGAAAATGTTTAAATGCTGACAGTGGGTCCCACCTGTCATCCCTAACCTCCAGACTCGCGCCAAACACACCAGTGGCGGCCCCCTCCGGTGAGGTCGCCGGAAAACCAGTTCCCAGCCACCTCCAGACCCCCTGCTGGCCGCCCCCCCATATTTCCCCACGCTGAACACGTTGGTGAGGTCGCCGGCGGCTGAAACTCGCCGGAAAACAGGGCGCACCAGTCACAGCAAACGCTAGAGCTCCGGCGAGGTCTTGCACGTTGAATTCTCCACCAAATGGTCGGTTCTTGGGCTCTAAAGCACCAGGTGATCATGTAGAAGACCGGCATGAGGTCTAAACCAGCTGGAGATGGCTCTAAACCTATTGGCACCGTGCACCCGATAGGGTCCAGCGGCATACCCTCTAAAAGAGCTCGGATTGCTCACTCTACACTCAATTTCTTGGTCTAAAATCGATGGAGGAGGTGTGCTAGGCAGTTAACATCCTGTGTGTGAAGTTTGAGACCCAACAAACACGAATTGAGGACGAATTTTACAATTCCTTACCTCAAGGTCCATTTCTGCCGCCCGGGAGAAAAACTTGAAATTCTCCCTCTGTGATCAATGGCTGGGGCTGAGCTTTGGAGGTGAGCAACTAAACTTGTTGGTGCACAGATGAGGTGGCTTGCTCGGGCGTGATCCCTTCTGGTTTGTGCTGTCCACGGCGTCCAGTTCCAGCTTCTTCAGTTTCAGTTCGGGACAGTGGAAACTTTGCCGTTTCTAGGCGCCGGTGAGCTCAGGACTGCGGGGTAAAGTGTCTAGCCGGCTAGAGCATGTGTATGAGATGATCTTTGCTGTGGAGACCTCGATCATCCGTCGCTCAGGTGGCTGTGTAGTGAGAGAAGGAGGGGCGCTGTTCTGCTCGGGAGGACGAACAGAGAGCGGGAGCTCGGTTGGGAGAAGGCAAAATGGCGTTGCTGCACTCCTGGGCGTGGATTAGAACGGCAAAAGATCGAAGCAGGAGGTGGCATCGGCAGAGACTCGGGAGGAGCTGCTGTCGAGCGCTCCGTCCCTGAAGAACAGAGCAGAGTCGGTCTCATTCTTGTGAGACTGACTGGTGGGGTCCACAGCCCAAATTTTTGCTTCTTATCCCTCAATTTGATTCAAAATAGCAAATGAGCTCCAATTGTGATCAAACTTGGAGGATAGGTCAAAGAAATTATGAGGAACTCAAATCTGAAATCAGATTTTGAAATTGAGTTTGTTTGGTTCAAAATTCAAATTTAAGTTTGAATTTGAATGTGGCCTCATTTAATCCTCGGAATAAATAATATACGAGCTTCAAAATTATTCCAATTTGGACCAGAAGCTCCTTAATACCTGGGAATTGCATTGGTGAATTCCTTTGCAAGTATTTGGCAATCTGAATATGAACCCTTTTAAAAGATCAAAATTGTGTTTAAATTTCCTCCACTCTACTCATAGAGGAGGTGCACATGAGTTAGAGTTTTTGGGAGTGTAATTCTTTCCCCTAGGTTAACATATGTTGAGCATGGGCTAGAGGAATTTTTTTTTACTCCCTCACATGTCCATTTGTGTGTTCATCATTTCATGTGACACAATTATAGCCTTTCTTCGCCTTAACTTTGTTTTATAAGTTGAAATCAAACTTTACAAAAGTTAGGGCTGTTACAGTTTTAACCTCTGAAATTGTATTTTCCCCACTGCTCTAAACAGTAGAGACCCAAATAACCTTGGTCATTTGAATTATCTACCCTCTGGCCATTTGAATTGGATATAATTCAAATTGGGGAGTGTTTGAATATATTTTCAGCACATATGCAGTTTGAAATTCAAATGGAGTTTGAATTTGCTAAACTTAGCTCATGTCAAGATCAACTCCAAATGGAGTGAAAATTGGTGTGTGAGCTCACAAAAATGTGCTGAGTAAGAATATGCCTCTCACTTTTGAACTTATGGTGTGGAAGTGGTTTGAATTTGAATTTGGGTTCAAACTAACCCCTTTCTAGTCATACTTAAAAATACCTCAAAAATGTTTTGGATTTGGGTGAAATTTGGCATGAGCATTCCTAGAAAGGTGTAGGAGTTTTTCATATGCTCAGCCCCTATATGATGCATGTGGGAAATGCCACTTTTGCATTTTGTGAGTTTATTCTCGAATGAGCATGCTGGTCTCAAGCATTGTCACACCCATCGCAGGTCGAGACCAACCTTGAGCGCTCCATCCTACAGGAACATCCCCGTCCCCATCTCATATTCATGAGGGTGCTCTTATCATCAAACATCTCGCGAGTAACTCCTTTCTCGCGAGTAGCTTTTTACTACTCGACTTCTACCGAGCTAGCTACAACATTAGCCTAGCATCTACAACGAGGCAAAGCCTACACTAAACCTTCTAATGAGGGATGTAATAGGCATGCAAGTGGGTTTCAATCATCCTAGACATAATGCACAATATCAAGTCTAATAAACATGATGTGAAGTAAAGCAAAATTTAAAACGGTAACGATATGCAAACCGGGGCTTGCCTTGCTCAACGGTTTTTGTTAGAAGCTAGGAGTTAGTATTCCTCTGGAGAATCCGCCAAACTCGTCACAAGATGGAGATCCTCGCTGCAGAGTCGAGTCCTCGTCGAACGTTGATTTCACGTGCTATTAAGATGATTTATGCACATGTATTCAAAAGCAATTTAGAAAATGATTCAAAGCTGTTGTACAAGTTAACTCACACATAAGAGAGATAAACAACAGCAAGGTTTCTGTTGTTGGATCTAAACCTTAGAGAAGATGAAAGCTAGGGTGAAAAGGGAGGAAATAAAATCACCATGTGATTACATCCTCATATGAACACTTAGACCTAAAAGATGTTAGCTCAAGTTCCAGAGGTCCAATGAAGCTGAAAATTTAATCACAGCTTCTATGGTAGGTATTTAGGCAGTGTGCAATAATTGAGCCCATGAAATGGCTCAAGGTGATCACAATAATTCCTTATGTGATTTTCACTAATCTGCCTTTAGCCCCTAGATATTAAGCTTTCCTATGCTGCAAAGTAGACTTTTTGTGAAGTACAAAATATCCTGAGTCCATAGGAATTGGTTTTACCATTTTTGGAGTTTCCTACATGGAGATATGGATTTTAGAAGGATTGGGAAAAACCTGAAAATATCTCTGTTCATTTTTCCCATTTTTCAGAGACATATGGTATGAACACATCATTTGACCAAGCAAATGAGGTCCAATGCCTCTGAAATTTTACTGGAGTTCAAGGAATTTTGGAAGAATACTCTGTCCAAATTTGGGAATTTTCCAATAAACAGAACTCCTGTAAAATTCCTACAATATTTTCCTTAAATGAATTAATGAGCCAAATTCAGGGATTTTCATAAACATTTGGCTGCATCCCTGGATAGTACTCTATGAGAGGAATCCAACAAAATTTGTTTCACAATTTTTGGACATTCCTACACAAATTTATGGCTCTTCAAAGATTGAACTGGAAACTGAAAATCCCAAAAATGTTTAAACGCTGACGGTGGGTCCCACCCGACAGCCTTCACCTTCAACCTCGCGCCAGAGGCCCGAGCGGCGGCGTCCTCCGGCGAGGTTCGCCGGAACCCAGTTTCCAGTCGCCTCCCGACCTCAAGTCCGCCGCCCGCACCACTTTCGGTTCTGAACTCAGTTTGAGGTTCGTCGGCGGCCGAGGTTCGCCGGAAACTAGCCCGCACCAATCACAGAGAAGATTAGAACTCCGGCGAGGTCGGTTTCCGTCGTTCCTTCTCCAAATGACCATCTCTCGGGCTCTAGAGCACCAGGGGGGCTAGTAGAGGCTGGACATGGACTCTAACACCGGTGAAACGGCCGGCAACCTAGGGTTCCACGGAGACCCGAGGCGTTCTTCCATGGCGGCCCGAAAAACCGCAAGAACTTGGTCGTTTATGGATCGTTTAGCCCGATTCTTGGTCGATTGGGAGCGCTAGGATGTGAGGAAGATGTTTGCAAGCTCGCTAGGGCAGTAGTTACCCGAGCAACTCAAATTCCAGGGTAGACCGAGTTCTACCCGGATACACCACGTTTCGGGAGAACTGGAAATTCTCCTCACTCGGCTAATGGATCGTTGTACCATTTGCAGCTACACGAGCTAGGGAAGATGACACACCTTTCTTGTGTAGAGGGGGAACGGTGAAATGGTCTGTAGCTCGGTGTCCATGGTGAGCCGGTTGGAGTTCCGCCGTGAGCTTCGGTTCTTGGCGCCAAATTTCAAAATCACGCCGAATTGCAGCTCCCAACTCCGAGGTGCGCCGGTGAGCAACTTGTGCACGCCCTTGCGCGCCTTTTCTGTGTTGGAAGCTTAAGCTGGGGAGGTGCGGTAGCGGCTGACGATCAGTAGATCGAGAGCGGCCGAGCTGTTGTGATCGTGGGCAAACTACCGAGGCGAGAGGGAAGAGGAGTAAGCGAACTCCTTCGGTGCACCCGCGGTGGAGTCGATCAGGTCGAGCGAGAGCGGCAAGCAGGAGCTGGTGCTGGGTAATGGCGGTAACGCCGGGCGCCGGAGCGCTGTCGGGCGCGTGCTCGTCCGAGGGAAAAAAAACAGAGGCGGTGCCCTGTGTTGAGAGGCTGACAGGTGGGGTCCACATCTCCCAAATTTTTTCCCTCACTGTGCTTCAAGATTCCCACCTAAACATTGTCCAAATCTCCCCAAATTTGGAGGAGAGGCCAAACCTGATGTGAAAAATTTGAATATGAAACCTGATTTCAAAATTGAGCACATTTGGCTCAGTTTCCAAATTCAAATTTCAATTTGAATGTGCTCACAAATATTCCTCCAAATAAATGGTAGATGAGCTCCAAAATTCTCCAAACTTGGAATTTAAACTCTTGAAAACTTGAGAAATGCATTGGTGAATTCACTCGAATGCATTTAGACAATCTGATCATGAACCCCTTTTAAATGATTCAAATTTGTGTTTAAATCTCCCTCACCTTCTATTCACATAGGGTGTACACATGAATGAGATTGGTGGAGTGCATTTCTTTCCTCATGTCAACTTAAGCATGGGCTAAAGAAAATTTTTAACTCCCTCACATGTCCATTTGTGTGTTCATCATTTCATGTGACACAATTATAGTCTTTTATCGCCTTAACTTTGTTTCATGAGCTGACATCAACCTTTACAAAAGTTAGGGCTGTTACATTCCTCCCCCCTTAAAAGAATCTCGTCCCGAGATTACAAAAAGAAAGAAGAAGGGAGAATGACTACTGGACATATGGTACAAACAAGTCCGGAATTCATCCCACGTCACTCGATGACCTTCAGGAAGGGTAGCGATGTACTCCGCCCACCAAGCTCCAGTGGCTCCGTGGAGTTGTTGAGCGGCAAACAGAGTCTTCTGATATTCATCGCACTCAAGCATATCAAACTTGGCTTCGATACATTGGAGCCAATGAACCGACTACAACAGTTCTTTCGCTTCCGAGAAAACCGGTGGTTGTCTTGCTAAGAAATCCAGATAAGTGCTTGGCGGGGGATTTTGCTGTAGTGTCTCCTGTCGTATGCTTTGTCACACCAACAGATCCAGAGACTCAGCCATCTCTGCCAAGATTTCCGCCAATCCGGTTGATGATGTCGGCACTTCTTGTCGTGGCGAATTATTTTCGCCGTGACTCGACTCACCAGCCTCACTCCTGGAATGAGCATGATCCATGCTGCAAGAGTGAGTAATTTACGGTTAAAATTCAAAGTTTAAACTCAACATGAATTGAAAACATAACCGTAAAAGCACCACATAGAAATTGCAGCACTACAAGCTAACTAGGGTTTTGACAATTCTGAAATCTATCAAACATGAGCAAGTTTGTCCAAACCCTTAATTCCAACAGTAGGACAAACTGAAAAATAACTCAATAACATGTTATGGAGCTTAGAGAAGTCTGAAACATCCCTGTCCACAACAAGTCTTAAGTTACATAGGCAATAAGCACTACTCTGTTCAGAGTAACCAATTGGTCTTAACCCCAGAATTTAAAAATGAAAATGGCCATTTCATATCTCAAGTTGAATATCAAAGTTATAGTTAACTTCAATATCTTTCCAACGAGTATTCATTTGCCTTCATATATGTTCTGGATCAAAAATTGTGATATTTCAAATTAACAGAAATCTGGAATAATTTTGACAGCACCTCCTTTGAAAGTAGCTGTTTTGTCCGCAAGATTTCATCACATTAAACTCCAAATCTGGGGAAACTTTGAACTACAAAATCATAGCATATATCACAAGCTTTCCAACGTTGTATTACATGACCCTTAGAAGTTTTTCTATAGAAAGTTATGGTCGAAATACAGAAATTTCCAGAGAGCAATTTGTGCCTGCCCTGTTTTTGGACAGTTCACACTCATCTGAGAATTTCATCCATTTGGAGGGTGATTACGATCTGGAGGTCTACAGAAGAGTTGTAGAAGACTTCAACAGCTCTCCAGAAATGTATCACTCACCTACATTGGTTCAACCAAACGGAAGTTATGTCCTGTTCAACTTCAGCAAAATTCTGCCGAAAACAGGGGAGGTTTCTCCTATGTCTTTGTGAATAAATCTATACTCCCAATTGACTCTTAGTTCAATATAGGAGTTCATTACCCCCTAATAGAATCCTAGACTCCAAATTTACTCTTTTACTTTTCAAACCTTCTTTTTCATGCGGTTCAAAACACATCACGGTACTACGTTTCCTCACCAATTTAAAATCCTAACCGGCTTTATACCGGCATATACGTTTCAAATGGTGGCACTTAAACGATCACTCACAAACGTTTTCTACACGACATGTATTAACGTGGTTAAGGTACCTGCAGAAAATCACTCAATAATGATGCACACATTGGTTTGTCATTACAGGCAGGTCCATATCATAGTAAAACATACGCCCCGTATCATTGCCATACGGGCCGTCCTTGAGTCAAGCCACGTCTCAAGGTACATGATCGGGTTATTCACCACCCGACGGGGGCTCCACACCTTTGCAATAAAGCACACCGGTGGAACAGCGCTTTCGTATGCCTCATAGGACATGAAGAGTCCTAGAGAACACACTTTGTTTTACAAACCACACGATGGGGTCTCCTCCTCTTGCCCCTGGGTTTGCGCACTGGAGGCTAGTGCCATTCATATGTCTCTAAGACATGAAGAGTCTTAGAAAACATATTCACTTCCCATCCATTGCTGAACGGAACATCCCACACTACTTTCCTCATATGGGTGAGCCAACCGAAATTGATCCGCTTTCGGTGGCGTTCCTTACCATTCTTACCTCCACGTAGGTGCGTCGTTACTGAATTTAAATACTGAAGAGTAACACACTGTTAGCTTGCCACCTTAAGTAAATATGCTAATAATATTCCTTATGTGGGCATACTATACGTTCCTCACTCGTATACTCCTAAGTTTTCAAAAATATGCTCTTTTCATGCGTGCTATTCCCAATGCGGCTCTGATACCATGCTGTGAAGGCCCGGCCCGGAGATTGCAGTGGGTGGTGCCGTGCGATGCGGCACCCAACAGCATGCATGAAAAGACAATAAGAACATAACGGAACCATTTTGTTACTCAAGATAATTTCTTTTACAACATATTGTACACACGCAGCGGAAATTAAAACTAGCTGGACAAACTACTCACTCTCGACCCTAACTACGCCGAAGAGAAGTCGTTCATCCCGTGAACGCTTCCTACTAGCTTCACCAAAGAAAGGCAGCGGCTACGTTTCCAATGAGTTGAACAAACCGTGAGCTTCATCGTCTCACCGAACAACCCTCTTCGTAGCAGGCATCCTGCTACCTGCAAAAACAACTCAGAAGCAACCGTGAGCATTAAGGCTCAGCAAGACTTAACCGTCACTCCTAAACATGTAACTCTAAATGCAGGGGTAGCAAGACAGTAGGAATAGGAATTTGCAAAATACACCTCGATTAAACTTGATCCTTATATTCAGATTCTTTTAGCCTTCATTTTAGTGGTCCTCACGCCTCACAACATCGGAAGTCTACAATCAAACAAGAAACGCTTATCCCAATGTTGCTAGCCTAAGGTGGAAGTGAAATTTAGTTGGCTCTATATCTACTTCAGTCAAGGTTCCAGTACAGTGATTAATCCACAAACAACAAGTTAAGAGACTTAGTTCCTCTTCTTACTAAGTCACGGCGCAGTGGGCAAGTATGCTCAATCCTCTTCCGCGAGCGACGGTGATTTGAATCAATAACAACCCGGAATACACGACACATACACCCGCCTCGAAAGACTCTCTCAAGAGCTCTTTCTTACGTTGTATGCAGCAACCTTTCACACAACACCCCGACATAGAAAAACGCTTCGCGCCGAGCAGGATGGTCCTCTACGCGGACACGTCGAAGTTGCCCGCTAAAGGACTTACACCTCCCGCCTTCTCAACGCCATTCCCATGCAAAGGATGAGTTTCTATATCACGGTCCTCGTGTTACATCGGTTTCATGGGTCCCATACCCCACTATATATCCGGTACAGCTCAATCTTGTCCAGCAGGGCCGCATACATACGGTCCTTAACCGACACGGATGGGGCTACAACCAACCTCCACATTTGCCTTACCATCCCGGTCCAGGCCACATGTGGTCTCAAGCATTGTCACACCCATCGCAAGTCGAGACCAAACTTGAGCGCTCCATCCTACAGGAACATCCCCGTCCCTATCTCATATTCATGAGGGTGCTCTTATCATCAAACATCTCGCGAGTAACTCCATTACTCGACCTTTCTCGCGAGTAGCTTTTTACTACTCGACTTCTACCGAGCTAGCTACAACATTAGCCTAGCATCTACAACGAGGCAAAGCCTACACTAAACCTTCTAATGAGGGATGTAATAGGCATGCAAGTGGGTTTCAATCATCCTAGACATAATGCACAATATCAAGTCTAATAAACATGATGTGAAGTAAAGCAAAATTTAAAACGGTAACGATATGCAAACCGGGGCTTGCCTTGCTCAACGGTTTTTGTTAGAGCTAGGAGTTAGTCTTCCTCCGGAGAATCCGCCAAACTCGTCACGAGATGGAGATCCTCGCTGCAGAGTCGAGTCCTCGTCGAACGTCGATGTCACGTGCTATTAAGATGATTTATGCACATGTATTCAAAAGCAATTTAGAAAATGATTCAAAGCTGTTGTACATGTTAACTCACACATAAGAGAGATAAACAACAGCAAGGTTTCTGTTGTTGGATCTAAACCTTAGAGAAGATGAAAGCTAGGGTGAAAAGGGAGGAAAATAAATCACCATGTGATTACATCCTCATATGAACACTTAGACCTAAAAGATGTTAGATCAAGTTCCAGAGGTCCAATGAAGCTGAAAATTTAATCACAGCTTCTATGGTAGGTATTTAGGCAGTGCGCAAAAATTGAGCTCATGGAATGGCTCAAGGTGATCACAATAATTCCTTATGTGATTTTCACTAATCTGCCTTTAGCCCCTATATACTAAGCTTTCCTATGCTGCAAAGTAGACTTTTTGTGAAGTACAAAATATCCTGAGTCCATAGGAATTGGTTTTACCATTTTTGGAGTTTCCTACATAGAGATATGGATTTTAGAAGGATTGGGAAAAAGCTGAAAATGTCTCTGTTCATTTTTCCCATTTTTCAGAGACATATGGTATGAACACATCATTTGACCAAGCAAATGAGGTCCAATGCCTCTGAAATTTTTACTGGAGTTCAAGGAATTTTGGAAGAATACTCTGTCCAAATTTGGGAATTTTCCAATAAACAGAACTCCTGTAAAAATTCCTACAATATTTTCCTTAAATGAATTAATTAGCCAAATTCAGGGATTTTCATAAACATTTGGCTGCATCCCTGGATATTACTTTTTGAGAGGAATCCAACAAATTTTGTTTCACAATTTTTGGACATTCCTACACAAATTTATGGCTCTTCAAAGATTGAACTGGAAACTGAAATCCCAAAAATGTTTAAACGCTGACGGTGGGTCCCTCCAGTCAGCCTTCTCCTTCAACCTCGCGCCAGAGGCCCGAGCGGCGGCGTCCTCTGGCGAGGTTCGCCGGAACCCAGTTTCCAGTCGCCTCCCGACCTCAAGTCCGCCGCCCCCACCACTTTCGGTGCTGAACTCAGTTAGAGGGTCGGCGGCGGCCGAGGTTCGCCGGAAACTAGCCCGGACCGATCACAGAGAAGATTAGAACTCCGGCGAGGTCGGTTTCCGTCGTTCCTTTACCAAATGACCATATCTCGGGCTCTAGAGCACCAGGGGGGCTAGTAGAGGCTGGACATGGACTCTAACACCGGTGAAACGTCCGGCAACCTAGGGTTCCACGGAGACCCGAGGCGTTCTTCCATGGCGGCCCAAAAAACCACAAGAACTCGGTCGTTTCTGGATCGCTTAGCCCGATTCTTGGTCAAGAGGGAGCGCTAGGATGTGAGGAAGATTTTTGCAAGCTCGCTAGGGCAGTAGTTACCCGAGCAACTCAAATTCCGGGGTAGACCGAGTTCTACCCGGACACACCACGTTTCAGGAGAACTGGAAATTCTCCTCACTCGGATAATGGATCGTTGTACGGTTTGCAGCTACACGAGCTAGGTTAAGATGACACACCTTTCTTGTGTAGAGGGGGAACGGTGAAATGGTCTGTAGCTCGGTGCCCACGGTGAGCCGGTTGGAGTTCCGCCGTGAGCTTCGGTTCTTGGCGCCAAATTTCAAAATCACGCCGAATCGCAGCTCCCAACTCCGAGGTGCGCCGGTGAGCAACTTGTGCACGCCGTTGCGCGCCTTTTCTGTGTTGGAAGCTTCAGCTGGGGAGGTGCGGTGGCGGCTGACGATCGGGAGATCGAGAGCGGCCGAGCTGTTATGATCGTGGGCAAACTACTGAGGCGAGAGGGAAGAGGAGTAAGCGAACTCCTTCGGTGCACCCGCGGTGGAGTCGATCAGGTCGAGTGAGAGCGGCAAGCAGGAGCTGGCGCTGGGGAATGGTGGTAACGCCGGGCGCCGGCGCGCTGTCGGGCGCACGCTCGTCCGAGGGAAAAAAACAGAGGCCGTGCCCTGTGTTGAGAGGCTGACAGGTGGGGTCCACATCTCCCAAATTTTTTTCCCTCACTGTGCTTTAAGATTCCCACCTAAACATTGTCCAAATCTCCCCAAATTTGGAGGAGAGGCCAAACCTGATTTGAAAATTTTGAATATGAAACCTGATTTCAAAATTGAGCACATTTGGCTCAGTTTCCAAATTCAAATTTGAATTTGAATGTGCTCACAAATATTCCTCCAAATAAATGGTAGATGAGCTCCAAAATTCTCCAAACGTGAAATTTAAACTCTTGAAAACTTGAGGAATGCATTGGTGAATTCACTCGAATGCATTTAGACAATCTGATCGTGAACCCCTTTTAAATGATTCAAATTTGTGTTTAAATCTCCCTCACCTTCTATTCACATAGGGTGTACACATGAATGAGATTGGTGGAGTGCATTTCTTTCCTCATGTCAACTTGTGTTAAGCATGGGCTAAAGAAAATTTTTAACTCCCTCACATGTCCATTTGTGTGTTCATCATTTCATGTGACACAATTATAGTCTTTTATCGCCTTAACTTTGTTTCATGAGCTGACATCAACCTTTACAAAAGTTAGGGCTGTTACATCCGGTGAGCGAGTTATCTACAGTATTGAGCTTGTGAATGAAGCTGAAGAACGAGTACGAGTAATACAAGCCAATCTTAAGGCTGCTCAATGTTGTCAGAAGAGCTATGCGGATAAAAGACGCTGTCCTCTCCACTCTGATATCGGGGACCATGTTTATGTCCGGGTGTCTCCGGTGAAAGGGGTTCATCGTTTCATGTGAAGGGAAAACTTGCTCCGTGATTCATCGGTCCCTTCGCCGCCATTGAAAAATGCGGACCCGTGGCCTATCGCTTGTAGTTACCGGCGTCACTCGCAGGAATTCACAATGTGTTGCACATTTCTCAGCTAATGAAATGCCTCAAGCCCTCAGCTGAAATCCACACAGAAGACATTGAAGCCCTCCAACCGGACCTCACATATTCAGAGTATCTGATCCGTATTATCAATGAAAAGACTCATGCCACAAGAAAACGGACTTTATAGTTTTATAAAGTCTTGTGGAGTAACCATACCGCTGTTGAGGTGGCATGGGAAAGCAAGGACTATATACAAGCGAATTATCTGGATTTGCTATCATCGTATAACCGGTAAATTTTCCCCACTTTGCTCTTTTTTGGAATCTCAGGACGAGATTCATTTTATGGGGGGAGGGATGTGAAATCCCTAAAATTCTAGCAAGTGGACCGGCAAATTCCCACTTAGGAAAATGAGGGGGAATTGAAACATTGAATTATAACGGTGTGAGTTCAAAGGTCTGAGTCAAATTTGCAAAAACTTCCAGACATGGGGAGCTAAACTCAAAATTTAGTTCTCCATAATTCAAATATTAAGCCTACAACATTTTAGTTTATTATTTGTTTGGAATTAAGAGGGGGAACCCTCAAATCTGAATTCAAATTTTAGTTTCAGATTCCAACTTCCCCAAACTGCAAATTTGGTTTCACAAATGTGTTCCCCACATTTGAATTAGCCTCCATGTCAAAATTCAGATTATTTGAGTTTAATTTTCTTATGCATTTGGAGTAATAGAAGGAGAAAGATTCAAACTCAAATTCAAAGAGCCAATTGCAGTTCAAATTCCACACCATAATTTAATTCATTTGAATTCCAAAAATTCAGACCATAACTTGGTGTGGAAGTCTAGCATTTAAGTGTTAGTATCTGTGGGAAGAATATCAGTGGAAAATGGAATAGAATTGAGGAGAGAGGGCCCACTGGTCAGCCACACACAGAGGCAAACCGGCTCTGTTCTTCGGCCGAGCACCTAGAGCACGCCAGCGCTCGGTTGAACCCCGCCCCAATGAACTCACCGCTCCACCTCACGTCCTGGCGATCAGATGAGAGGGCCCGGCCACCCGATCACAGGGCCGTCCCGCTCGCCCGGGAATCGAATTGGGTGGTGCCGTGATAGCGGCACACATATAAGAAAAAATGTATCACATAAATCAAAAGTGGAATCTTACAAATGTTCTCTGTAAATAATTTACATCAAATAACTACAGCGGAAGACTATAATCATCTCACATTGAATAAATACTAAGCACTCAAGAAGATGTCCAGCCCGTGGACTCTTCTCGCTAGCAACACGAAGACAACTACAGCGGCTGGGTTCTCCATGTGTTAAATGACTCGGAAGTCTCCGAGTCTCAACGGACAACCTCCTATTAGCATCGATGTTAACCTGCAAAACCATTCATATAGCAAGCGTGAGAACATAGGCTCAACAAGTCTGATCCACCTCCTCTAAACAAGAATCTCTACATGCACGACAGATTGAGAAAGGTAGCTGAATTTGCATAAAGGGCTCGCCTACAGTTGAGCCTTAACTTTCGGATTCTAAGCCTAATTTTAAACACCTTGAGCCGAACAGCATCGCAACTCTACAATCAAACAAGAAAATCATTGTTGCGATGTTTCTTGCACAAAGTGAAGTAAAGTTTAATTTGCACTATCTCTAATGCAAGCATGGTTGCAATACAACAAAAATAACAAGCCTTATCAAATTAAAAGGAATTCACTTCAGTTCTTCGTCAAGACGCAGTGGTCATGTATGCTCATATGACCGCGAGCGACGGTGATTCGAATCAGTACACGCCTGGACTACACGACACGTACACCCATACTCCGAGTTCACGGCAGCAACCTCGACTGATTATGTACGCAGCCACGTTTCCCAAGTTCTTCCACACAGGACGCAGTCCAATCGCCCCGAACAGCGAGCTCCCTCAAGGTACATACCTGCAGTGATATGTTCTTGAGCGAGTTACCTCCTGCTGTACTGACGCCGAAAGCCTAAGCCGATTAGAAAAGTTCCAATGTGGATCTCACAAGGTACATTGGTTTCCTGGGTCCCATATAGCAAGTATGCGCCCGGTACACAACTCAAACATTTCCATCAAGGCCAAGTACGGACGGGGCTTAACCGACACAGGCAGGGCTATGCACACACGGTCCGCAGCCTGCTGCATCTAAACCTCCCTGCCAAATCTCCATTTCTTAGTTGAGAACTTTCCTCAATGATTCTATTCACGACCCGCTCCGAAGAAACCAAGCCCTAAACTCGCGAGTAGATTCTAACTACTCGACTTCTACCGGTCCTTCCAAAGTACATTTAGCGTAGCCTAAATCCACTTGAGGAGGTGCTACACTACCCATTCTCTCTTGGATTAATCTGGTCATGCAATTGGGTCTTCAATATCTTCTAGACCTAATGCAATCAATAATTCAAAGTTATGACTCTAGAAATAAAAATACTTTATAAAATTGCTTGAATGCAAACCAGGGCTTGTCTGTTTTGCAGGTGACTAAGAATGTATATAATTTTTCAGTTAGTGATGATCACTTGAGCCTTGATCACTTGCTTTCCTCCTTCTTTGATCTCCACTTCAATTACTTCACAATCTTCACGTCGATGCTACACGTTATGACTATGCACAAGATAGAAACTGGAACTCTGTTTAAGAACTTAAAATGACACTGGTGCTAGTTGTTGGGTTTGGGTTAAGCAAAGTGATCAAGTGCTAAGTGATTTTCATAATTGGAATGACTTCACCTAAGCAAAGTGTATTGAGAAGTACTGATCCATAGATCAACATTAGCTGAAAATTTTCAGGTGAGTTACTCGTCACAAGAAAGTGTTCTGGACAAAAAATTAGCACTTTTCATTAAGTGGTTTATTCAGAATAATTCCCTAAGAAATTAAACAAAAAGGAATTAATTTGGAAGTGACTCACATGTTCATGTCAAACTTAGTGAACTAATATTTCAATTATATTTCATAGAACCTGCATGAATTTTCCTAGGATTTTTGGATCTAAGAATTTCCCAGAAATGAATTTTCAAGTTTTGGGAATTCTCTGAAAAAGTTTCTGTATTCATTTGAAAACAGCACCTTAAAATCTGAATTATCCTAAACAAATCAACTCTAAATGATCTGAGAATTTTACAGGAGTTTAATAACACCCTAAGGACTATTCTGGAAAATTTCTAGGATTTTTGGATGAATCAAACTCCCTCTAAAATTCTTTTACTGAAAAGTTTCAAAGAATGTTCCAGAATTATTTATTGACTTTGATACAAATTGGGATGAATATTTGGATAGAGTTTTCCATTCTGAATCTAATTCAATTTGAACCACTAATTTTGGAGTTTCCTAGCAAAAGATATGGCCTTCTAAAGTTTGGAGGAAATCTGAACTTCAAATAAATTCAGGGAAAACATTAAATCTCTGACAGCGGGATCCGGGGCTACGTGGCGCCTTTTCAGACACGCCACACAGGGCTACAGAATCCTCCTCACGTAGCCACAGATTGATCCGATGCCACAGAGAATTCATCCCCCTTTTAACTGACTGACTGACTGACACGTGGGCCGCCATCCTCTTATTCTACAACCGACTCCCGCACGTGTCCGCGCCCGGAGCTCGCCAGAGCTCCTCGGAAACCACCTCTACGGCCATATCCCACACTCCAAGTCGCCACCAGGGCCTAAGCCATCACGCAGAGCATGTTGCTAAGGGTTCCCAGAGCCGGCGATGGCTCCAACATAGCCCGCGACGACGCCGCGGCTCGGCTTCACTTCGGCGGCGCCCACCCGATGCTCTAACCCACTAAACTCGATGAACTTCAGCCCTACAGCACCAGTGGAGCTTGTATATCACTTGCAAACCTGATCGGAAAGGTTGCTAAGTATGCCGTCACTGTGTGCCCGAGGCTCCCCACTACGGTCGCTGTTGGAAAACCTCGAAATGGTCCGGCTACATACATTTTCAAGCTAGGGTTGTGAAGCAAATTTGTTCGCAATCGATTATAGCTCGTGTAAGTGCAATTTTTGTGGGCTCTAATCAAGAATTGATCAGAAATTTTGAAGTTTCTTACCCGCGGATCATTTTGCACCGATCAGGACAAAAACTGAAATTCCGCTGGCGATGAGAGGTGAGCAGAGTGAAGTATTGGTGCATCCAAAGGTGGTCTTGCTCAGGCGTGAGAAGCTGCGGTTGAGGCTGTCCACGAGAGTACCCCGCTGCTTTTTCTTTCGGCCGCTGCGGGAACACTTGGTTCTCGGTGTGGGGAGGCTGACCTCACTCAGTGATGCGTCGAGGAGGGAGAAGGTGATGCCCTAGTGCCATTTTTCTCTTCACCGAGGCTTTGCACGTGATGAAAACACCGGCTGCCAAGCTACTGAGGTGTGGCGGCGGCTTCTCTATTCTTGAGCGCGAGACAGAAAGGAAACAGAGATGATGCTTCGGTGTAGGGCAAAAAGGAGCATGTCAGCGAGTGATGAGCACCCAGGCAGCTCTTCAGCGTGAGAGAAAATGGTGAGAGGTGTCCTCAGCCTGCCCTTTGTGTCGTCCGGTGAAACTGCGGCTCTGTCTCGGTGGCTATCGACTGGAGAAGCAAGACAGAGATTGAACACTTCATTTGCAAATCACTGCCCCAATGACATGTGGGTCCCACAAGTCAGCCCATCCTTATCCCTCAAAAAGATCTCTAAAATTTGGCAAATGCTGAAAATCAATTGTGGAAAGTTCAAATCTGAATTATATTTGGATACACGTGCTCTCCGACGTCGAAATGCAGCGGTCGACGTCTCTGATCCGCGTAGCTTTTCTGACGAGATTGTGCAGCTTTGAGGTTCTCTTGTATTATCTGAACTCTCTCTTCGGCTTCATTGACAATATCAACCCCAAACATTACTCGTTCACCACTCGCACCAATTCAATGGTGTACGACACTTCCGGCCATATAGAGCTTCATAGGTGCCATTTTGATGCTTGTTTGATACCCGTTGTTGTACGAGAACTCCGCCAATGGTAAGTGATCATCCAAGTTCTTACCGTGGTGGATGGCACATGCTCTTAGCATATCATCAAGTATTTGATTCACCCTCTCAGTTTGCCCATCGGTTTGAGGGTGATACGTGGAGTTTCGAATCAATTTGGTTCCCAAGGATGCGTGTAGCTGTTCCCAGAAACGGGCTATGAACAGCGATCCTCTATCGGTCACAATGGTATGGGGAACTCCAGTAAGCACAAGATCCATGCTATGTAGAACTCCGCATACTGCTTTGCATTGTATCTGGTATGCACAGGGATGTAGTGTGCTGATTTGGTTAACCGGTCAACAATTACCCAAATCGAATCATGTTGGTGGGAGGTCATCGGCAACCTGACGATGAAATCCATTCTCAAGTCTTCCCACTTCCATGCCAGTATTTGTAGTGGTTGCAGCAGGCCGGACTTCTTCACATGGTCGGCCTTGACTCTTCGACACGTATCACATTCTAAAACGTACTTTGCAACTTCACGTTTCATACGTGTCCACCAAAACTTCTTCCGGAGATCTTGGTACATTTTATTGCTGCCCGGATGAATGGAAAATTTGGACAAATGAACTTCATCCAAAATTTTGTTTTGTAGTCCCATATCCCGGGATACTACTATCCGGTTGTTGAACCACAACGTACCCTGTTCATATTTCTGGAAGCACTTCATCTCTCCGTTGTCTATTCTTCGCCGTATGTGAGACATACCCTTGTCTTTTCTTTGAGCTTCAATGATCTCCTCTCGGATGGTAGGGATGAGAGCGAGATTATAGAGTGCTCCATACAGGATGACACGGAGACTTGGTTCTTCATCATCCATTTCAGCAATAGTCAAGTGGTGGACATGCGCCTTACGACTGAGCGCATCGGCGACCACATTCGCCTTTCCTAAATGATAATGAATCTGAAGTTCATAATCTTTAATGATCTCTAGTCATCTTCGTTGTCTCATATTCAGTTCTTTCTGAGTGAAGATGTATTTCAAGCTCTTGTGGTCAGTGTAGAGGTGTACAAGATTTCCAAGCAAGTCATGCTTCCATATCTTCAAAGCAAGGACCACGGAAGCTAACACAAGATCATCAGTTGGATAATGCTGCTCGTGAGTTCTGAGTTGACGAGATCCATTAGCGACCACTCGTCCTTCTTGCATCAGCACGCATGTCACACCCGGTTTTTCCGAAGAACAACCAAGTGAATATCACATGTATGCCAGGATCATTTTCTCATACATGTGATGACAAATAGTGAAGCATCATTTATTACAAGCCAGGTGTCGAATATAAATAAGTCTTACATAGCAAATGTCTCGTTGGGCAATAAAAAGTTCATCACAAGTAAATAAACTAGCAGCGGAATATTAGTCTTGAGGGCTCCGTCACAGGCGTTGCCCGGGGGTCTCCATGAACCTAGAAACCTTCTTCGGGTCCAAAGTCTTGGTCATTATACACCACCTCATTATCTTGACCTGAGCAGCAATATAAACTAACAAAATATGCAAGGTTGAGTACCAATGGTACTCAAAAAGTGTGGGAAAATTATATCATGCATGGCTAGAACAAGGAGAGGTTGAACTCATGGTTAAAGCACTACGCAATTAATACCTATCACCTTAGCTTATTAAGCACCTACATTACTACACAGGTGAAATGGTCCAAATCTCCCATCCCATCATCATAATCCAATAACCATAACATCATTTCCAATGTTAAGCTCCCCGCTTAACTTCCAAAACCATCAATCCTCTAATCATGAATAAGTCCAGGCCGCTCTTAACCGTGAGCACGGCTGTCAAGACAGTTTTGACTCTGCAGAGTTTGTACCACTGTACCCACATGTAGTGATTTCATCCCCCGTTGCCGGGTGGACTAAAAGAACCTCCATTATGCCAGTGGCTACGAACCACATTCACACTTCCCAGGTGTGTAGCCAGGAGATCACTACGAAGCCTTTACAAAGGGATTCCCGACGAGCGTGGGCCCACTGAGGTTTCACCCCTAACAGCATACAAGAGGCTCCAACCCCGCTGCAGTGGCCCCCTCTTGAGCCTTGCGGTTCATATGGTAGTCCAGCTGACACCCACTCCCCGCACCATCCAACACACCCATACTACGCCAGGGATACACCTAATTAATTGGCCAAGCTGCCCCATCTCAGCATGTGGTTGGCACTGTAAAGCCGGGTTACATGCTCCATGAACCGGTCCTTAGGATCCAGGCAAGTACTAAACACAAACCCAAGTCTCGTGCACCCAGCACACAACCAAAACATCCAACTTGCCTTGGTCCCTACCTCTACATAACTCACAATATCTCATTCAAAAGTATGGTAAAATAAACTGATGATCTCATATCCCAAATGTCCCATTCTAAGCATGACCAAGCATATGCATGTAAATAAATGACATGACAAAATAAATCCCAACCCAAGCTACAAGGAAACAAGGTAATGCAATTCTAGGGAAACATCCTAGCATGGGTTTCATCTTTCATTTGACAATGCAAATAATTCTATCTACACATCCTAGCATAGGTTCAAAGTGGTCAAGGACACTTGCCTCCTTCTTGCTGCTCTTGAAATGGGTAGTCCTGATCTTGGAAAGGGTTAACTTGCTCTTGAACAGGTTCTACTTCATACCATCACACATAGCAAAAGAAAAACAACAATCATAAGACATAGTTCACACTTCTACTTCATACAAACCACACATTCATATTTATGAAATTCATTCACCATTACATGTGTTGTGGTTACTTTGTGTGTTGATCTGTGGCTTGCATACACTTTTATTTATATGTGTATGATTCCTACTTTGGTGTTCATATTTATACTTACATACTATATATATATATGTGTGTGTGTTTCAGTTTTAAATAAATTCCTCACATTAAACTACCAAGTATGTATGAAAAGTATTTTTCTTCTCCATATGTGCCTTCATAATTTCTATCAACCCTAAACTGAACTCTTTGGATTTTTAAAAACTCCATTTATCATTTACTAGTTGCTATATTTTTCAGATTTATATTCCTATGCATAATTGTGTATTTTATTATGAAACTAGTAATACACATCATCTAAACAGTATAGGTTTTGGTCCTAAATAATTTAATAACATATTTTGACCTTGGCCTCTGATGTAAACTATTTCATAATTATTTTCCCTATTTTTCTATAGCTATTCTTTACTTAAAAATGTGTCTCTATACTAAATAATGTGAATAATAATTGAAACAGATTCATTTCAGCCCAAAATATATTTTTATCTCACTCCAAAGTTTCCTAAGTACTGAGAAAGTTTTTAATTAATTTTGACAATTATGTTTGTCCCACTTTTTAATTTTTAAACACTAGTTACATATTCAATTTTCTAAATTAAATACTAAACAGGGCTAAAATAATGAACTCTCCCCATTACAGGGTCTATAATATTATTTTCACAATTTCCAGGGGTCTAGCTACACTTATCAGAGGTGTTTTACCTAATTTTTATTAAGTCCAGGGGCTAAAACTGATTTTTAAATGAATTTACATGATTTTCTGGAGTTCCAGGGGCTAGATCAGAAGTTTCCGGGGCTAGCTCTTATTTCCAGAGAACCCCAGGGGGTAGCACGTAAGAATTCAAGTCTTTATAATGCGGGGCTGACGTGGACCATCCGATTTTAAACCGACGGCAGAGATTATAACATCGAACCGGTACGCGGGGTTTTAAAGTCTACCGTGCGATTTAAAATAAACGGCGCACAAACGGCCACGTCGCTCTGATCGAGCGCGGGCGGCGCTGCCGGCGGCGCACGGCGGCGGGTAGCGGCGATCTCGCCGGAAAGTTTCGGATCCTCGAGAATTCTGCCTAGAACTGTGATCTTATGGCCTAGATCGGTAGAGGGGAGGTCGGGGATCTCACCTCGGGGGTTTTCTCGAGCTCGGGGGTCCTGGAAAGTGATCGGCGGCGAGGTCCGAGGCAAAACCACGGCGAAGCTCGTCGGCGCTGTGTTTACACCGTAAGTCTCCAAGTTTTCTGCACCTGCAAAGCTCCCCGGAGGCGGTGGATCAAGACCAGCGAGTTAGATCAGAGTTTCCGAGCTTAGATCGGCCAGAATTCACCGGCGAAGTCTCGGTGCTCACCGGAGTAAAAATCGGCGATCGCGTGGGAAAAACCGATCGGGGCTGGGGTTTTTATAGCCGGGGGAGGGCGGTGGGTCAGTTGTGATCGAGTTTCAGTCTTCTGGGACCGGAATTCGGGCTGAGGGACGCGGTATTCCGATCGGTTAAGATCGCGCGCGCGCGGGAGAGTCCGGGGTCGCGGGGCTGGCGATGACAGGTGGGTCCCACCTGTCTGTGAGGGATAGCGCGGGCACGCGGCTGCGGGCTGGCGCGGGGGGGGGGGGAATTGGGCCGGCTGGCGGGTTTCGGCCCACTGGCCGGTTTTTTTCCCGTTTTCTCTTTTTCTTTTTCCATTTCTTTTCTGATTTGAGTTTAATTTGAATTCCAGTTTGAATTTGAATTTTTACAAAACATGCAACACGTCCAAAAATTTTTAAATTCCCCTCTGAACATGGTTTAGGGTTTTGAATCAAAATTTGCGGTGTTACAGCTCTGCCCCCCTTAAAAGAAATCTCGTCCTCGAGATTGGTGTTTCTAAGAAAACAATTCCGGAAATTGTGCCTTGAGCTCATCTTCCCGTTCCCAGGTGGCTTCCTCTTCTGAGTGATGCTTCCACTGCACCTTGCACATCCGGATTCTCTTGTTTCTGGTGAGGCGTTCCATCGTCTCCAAAATCTTGTATGGTTGCTCGGCATAAGACAAATCCTCAGCTACATCCACTTCATTCATGGGTAACACCTCTTCAGGCGTCCTCAGGCATTTCTTGAGTTGTGACACATGGAATACATCGTGCACGTCCGATAGATGAACCGGTAACTCTAGTTGGTACGCCACTTCGCCTTTTCTTTCCAAAACTTGAAAGGGTCCGATGTATCGAGGTGACAACTTCCCTTTCACCTTGAACCGACGAAGTCCTCTGATAGGGGACACCTTGAGATAAACATAGTCTCCTACGTTGAAAACGAGCTCTCTTCTTCGTACATCAGCATAACTCTTCTGGCGTGTTTGTGCTATCCTCAAGTTGTTGCGAATCTCCCTCACCTTTGCCTCGGCTTCTTGTAGCACTTCTGGACCAAACACTTTACTTTCTCCTGTTTGGTTCCAAAATAGGGGAGTTATGCACTTCCTTCCATACAAAGCTTCAAACGGTGACATCTTCATACTAGCTTGATAGCTGTTGTTATAGGAAAACTCCGCATACGGTAAGTTCTTGTCCCAACTCCTATTGTTTTTGAGTGCACATGCCCTTAACATATCTTCAAGGATCTGATTGGTTCTCTCCGTCTGCCCGTCAGTTTGGGGATGATAGGCAGAGCTGAAGTTCAGATGGGTTCCCATGGTTTCATGCAACTTCTGCCAAAATCTCGAGGTGAACTGTGTCCCTCGGTCCGACACTATCTTCTTTGGCACTCCATGGTAACACACAATCCTTGACATGTACAATTCTGCCAATTTGGATCCGCTGTAGCTTTCTTTCACAGGGATGAAACCTTGGTTAGCCTATCAATAATGACCCATATTGAATCATACCCGGATTGGGTCCTAGGCAATCCCACGACAAAATCCATGCTGATTTCTTCCCACTTCCATTCAGGCACTTTGAGTGGTTGCAGCAATCCCGCGGGTCATTGATGTTCTGCTTTCACCAACTGACATGTGTCACATAGGGCAACATGTTCCGCGACATCTCGCTTCATGCCATACCACCAATACCTGCTCTTGAGGTCCTGGTACATCTTCGTACTCCCAGGATGAATGGAATAGTCGGAATCATGAGCCTCCTTCAAAATCAATTCACGGATCTTCTTTACTTCTGGCACACAGATTCTTTTCCCGTGCCACACCGTTCCTTGTTCATCCTCTGTAAAACCAGGAGCTTTATTTTCCTTGATAAGCTGTCTGATCTCTTGTATCTTCTCATCATTCTTTTGGCCCTCGCGTATGTCTCGCTCGAGTGTGGAGTCCAATTCCATGGCGATGGCTTCACCACTATTTACTAGACATAGACTGAGCCTTATAACCTCGTCCTTCAATTCTGCGGGCATGTCTTTCAAGCTCAACTTATTGACCTGCACTTTTCGACTCAAAGCATCGGCCACGACGTTTGCTTTCCCAGGATGATAGTTGATGCCCACATCAAAGTCATTGATTAGCTCTAACCATCTCCTTTGTCTGAGGTTGAGATCTGGCTGTGTGAATATGTACTTCAAACTCTTATGATCCGTATATATCTCTGTCCTCTTCCCCATCAAATAGTGCCACCAAATTTTCAATCCGTGTACCACTGCAGCTAGTTCTAGGTCATGTGTAGGATAGTTCTTCTCGTGCTTCCGAAGCTGCCGAGATGCATATGCCACGACATGTCCTTCTTGCATGAGAACACATCCCAACCCATTTCAAGAGGCATCGCAGTACACTGTGAAATTCTTCTGCATATCTGGCATAACCAGCACTGGGGTTGTTGTCAATCTCTTCTTTAGCTCCTGAAAGCTTGTATCACACTGTGGCGTCCAGGTGAATGTGATTCCCTTTTCCAACAATTTGGTGAGAGGTCTCGAGATCTTGGAGAATCCCTCAATAAACCGTCGATAGTATCCAGCCAATCCCAAAAAGCTTCGAACTTCCCCGACATTTTCAGGGGTCTTCCACTTCTGGATATCCGCGATTTTGGCGGGATCTACGGAGATTCCTCCCTCCGAGATTATATGTCCTAAAAAGGGAACTCTCTTCAGCCAAAACTCACACTTGCTCAACTTGGCATATAGTTGGTGTTCTCTCAGCCTCTGTAACACCAACCTTAGATGTTTCTCATGTTCTTCTTCATCTTTGGAGAAGACGAGAATATCATCTATGAAAACCACCACAAATTTGTCCAGATATTCCATGAATACTTTGTTCATGAGGTACATGAAATATGCCGGGGCATTGGTTAGCCCGAAAGGCATGACAGTGTATTCATACAGTCCGTACCGAGATACGAAAGCTGTCTTGGGAATATCATATTGCCTTATCTTGAGTTGGTGGTATCCCGACCTGAGATCAATTTTCGAGAACACACAAGCTCCCCTCAACTGATCAAACAAGTCTTCAATGCGAGGCAATGGGTACTTGTTCTTGATGGTTACCTCATTCAAAGCACGGTAATCCACGCATAACCTTTGGGTTCCGTCTTTCTTAGGCACAAATATCACCGGAGCTCCCCATGGTGAGGAACTAGGGCGAACATACCCCTTCTCCGTCAATTCTCTCAAATGATCCTTGAGCTCTTCTAGCTGCTTGGAGTCCATTCGATAAGGTCTCTTGTATATCGGGGTTGTTCCCGGTACTAGCTCAATTGTGAATTCCACGTCACGGTCGGGAGGCATACCTGGCAACTCCTCCGGAAAAACATCTGGATATTCCCTGATGGTCCTGATTTCCTCAACTTTCACCTCCACTTGATTTAATTTAATGTCCCTCCTAGGCTCGTGTATTGTTATGAACTTTACTCTGGTACCACTGGGGTGAGTTAGTTCCACCGTTCTGGTCGAACAATGGATGATTCCTTTATGTTTGGTCAACCAATCCATACCCAAAATAATATCTATCCCTTGTGAATCTATCACTATGAGGTTAGCAGTAAATACTACCCCATTAATGTCTAGGTTCACTTTGGGACACACTTGTCTTGTCCTTATTTCTCCACCTGGAGAGTTTACGGCTAGCATATGGTTCATTTGTGTGGTTGCTAGGTCATGCTTCTTAACAAACCCTTGAGCAATGAACGAGTGGGTAGCACCAGAATCAAACAGCAGAGTTGCAAGATGTAAATTGGCAGGAAACTTACCAACTACCACATCGGGTGCCTCTTGTGCTTCCTCCATAGTGACGTGGTTCACCCGTCCCCTCATTACATTCTGCTGCTGTGGCTGCGTGGGCTTCTTCTTTGGACACTTATGGGCGTAGTGCCTCACTTCCCCGCAACTAAAACATTGCACCCCAATCTTAGATGCCTGACCTTTTTTGTCTTGGGGTTGGTTTGGGGGTCCTTGCACTGCTGGTCGAGGTGGATATGCGGGGCGAGGCTGCTGCACAAACTGGCGTTGCGGCTGTGCTGGTGCTGCGGGAGGCCTGTAGTTTGGGTTGTACCCTCTTGGTGCTGAATAGGGTACCGCAGCACGGCTCGTCTGCCCCGTAGGTTGCTGCATCATACGTGGGCGGGTGTTGCTCCCTGAGGCTTGATGTGACCACCCAGCCTTCCTCTTATTCTCATTTTCCAGGGCCTTTAGCTTCCTTTCCACCACAAATGCTCTGTCCACCATCTTTTGAAAGCTCTCATACTCATTTGAGGACATTGCACACTGCATTTCTGCGGTAAGCCCTTCCACGAAACAATCTTGTTTCTGCTCATCAGTCTCTATGTCCCGTGGGGCATAATGGGATAGTTGAGTGAATTTAGTGAGGTATTCCCTCACCGTCATGTTTCCCTGCTGCAGTCCCAAAAACTCCTTCCTCTTGTTTTTGAGTTCACCTCTTGGGATGTAATGGTTGCGGAAGCTACGCTTGAACTCTTCCCAAGTGATGCTTTCAGGGTCATGATGGGCGGCCACGTAGGCGGTCCACCAATCAGCAGCAGGTCCATGCAATTGATGAGAGGCAAACAGCACCCTCTCATACTCTTGGCACTGTATGATCCTCATCTTACTTTCAATGGTCTTCAGCCAATCATCTGCCTCCAGAGGTTCAGCAGCACTTGCAAACTTTGGAGGTTGAGTTCCTAGAAACTCACTCAACCTTGGTTGGCGTGGTGCAGCTTGTGTAGGTGGAACTTGATGCAAGTTGGCCACCACTTGAGTCAAGTTCTGGATGAGCTGATTTTGATTCTCCAGCATTTGGTGGAGAGGATCAACTTCTTCACGGCGACCACCCCGGTCCTGGCCTCCAGAAAGATGAGGGTTGCACGCCTCATCGTTGTTGTTGGCGGGGTTGGCAGCACGTCCTTTTCCTCTTCCGGCCATCTGGCAGAATCAACCAATGTCAATTTGAAATCATTTAGTATCATCTTACTACTTTCATTTGTCTGTACCTTGAAGTGTTGAGGCTTTGTTATACTTTTACGAGGGTTCATATCTCACACCAAATAAATGCACTATTATTTCCTGTGGGTTCACACACCAAAGCAAAACAATCTGAAGACGAGGCTGTGGACAATTGCTCATGGCTTCCACAACTCACGTCACACACCAATCATTATCACACCATTAACTACGTAACGACTCAACTACTCGACCTCTTGCTAGCTAAGGGAAAGACTCTACACTACTCGTCCTCTTGAGCTGGCTCCTCGGGATCTTCCTCCTCATTTCGGCTTCCTTCTGACTCTGCTTTGGGTGGGGAGGCTGCTGGTGGAGAAGTGCGACGACGCCTGATTGCTCGGCGATCCGGGGAGTCAGGAGTCCATGTATCATTCACGGTGACACACAGTTCATTCCCATCTCCTCTTTCTCTCGCCTTTAAGCAAGCTCGCAGCAACGCCTCCGTTTCCTTCAGGGTGTCTCGGACATCCTGAAGTTCTTGTTGACACTCCTGCAGTCGAGTGCTGAGCATAGCAGCATCCTCCAAACACAAGTCCATGTGCTCATGGGAAGTCCCTTGCTGCACCGGTGGGTACTTGTACTCCGTGGTACCACTCTCACGTTGGAGGACATACATGTACTCAGTTTTGTACAAGTGGCGACGATAGATGTGACTCTGGCAGGTGATGGCCTCCCAGGTGACATCTTTCTCCGCGTCAACTTGTGTTGCTCGATAAGCTGGAGAGTGGTGAATCTTAAGCAGCTGATTCTCGTGTATAATCCTCATCTCCGAACTCCATTCTTCCCTCTTCTCACGGATGGTCCTGGTGGAGTTATAGTGGATGATTAGCTTGCCTGTATTGCCGGCGGCTTCGAGCATACGTCGAAGACGGCGCAACAAATCTCCTACTGCCAATCCGTAGGAAAGGTACGTCACTGGACGACTCTCCTCTCTTTCGGCAAGGGCAACTACGGGAACTCTCCCTCCTGTGGACTTACGAGCGGTGCGAATCATGCGAACCATCTAACACAAAAGAATTTAAAATTAGGTTAGATAAATTCTCAAACAAAAATCCTATTTTGAATGAAAGTTGGGGTAAGATGAAGAAAATGACTCCTTTAATAACACTTTTCCACCCACACCTTGGAAAATAGTTTTTAAGAAAATAGGGCCCTTAAATACGTCCATTTATACCTAGGTCCACGTTCCTACGGGCAACCTTGGCTCAGATACCACCTCTGTCACACCCGGTTTTTCCGAAGAACAACCAAGTGAATATCACATGTATGCCAGGATCATTTTCTCATACATGTGATGACAAATAGTGAAGCATCATTTATTATAAGCCAGGTGTCGAATATAAATAAGTCTTACATAGTAAATATCTCGATGGACAATAATAAGTTCATCACAAGTAAATAAACTAGCAGCGGAATATTATTCTTTAGGGCTCCATCACAGGCGTTGCCCGGGGGTCTTCATGAACCTAAAAACCTTCCTCGGGTCCAAAATCTTGGTCATTATATACCACCTCATTATCTTGACCTGAGCAGCAATATAAACCAACAAATATGCAAGATTGAGTACCAATGGTACTCAGCAAGTGTGGGAAAATTATATCATGCATGGCTAGAACAAGGAGAGGTTGAACTCAGGGTAAAAGCACTACGCAATTAATACCTATCACCTTAGCTTATTAAGCACCTACATTACTACACAGGTGAAATGGTCCAAATCTCCCATCCCATCATCCTAATCCAATAACCATAACATCATTTCCAATGTTAAGCTCCCCGCTTAACTTCCAAAACCATCAATCCTCTAATCATGAATAAGTCCAGGCCGCTCTTAACCGTGAGCACGGCTGTCAAGACAGTTTTGACTCTGCAGAGTTTGTACCACTGTACCCACATGTAGTGATTTCATCCCCCGTTGCCGGGTGGACTAAAAGAACCTCCATTATGCCAGTGGCTACGAACCACATTCACGCTTCCCAGGTGTGTAGCCAGGAGATCACTACGAAGCCTTTACAAAGGGATTCCCGACGAGCGTGGGCCCACTGAGGTTTCACCCCTAACAGCATACAAGAGGCTCCAACCCCGCTGCAGTGGCCCCCTATTGATCCTTGCGGTTCATATGGTAGTCCAGCTGACACCCACTCCCCGCACCATCCAACACACCCATACTACGCCAGGGATACACCTAATTAATTGGCCAAGCTGCCCCATCTCAGCATGTGGTTGGCACTGTAAAGCCGGGTTACATGCTCCATGAACCGGTCCTTAGGATCCAGGCAAGTACTAAACACAAACCCAAGTCTCGTGCACCCAGCACACAACCAAAACATCCAACTTGCCTTGATCCCTACCTCTACATAACTCAAAATATCTCATTCAAAAGTATGGTAAAATAAACTGATGATCTCATATCCCAAATGTCCCATTCTAAGCATGACTAAGCATATGCATGTAAATAAATGACATGACAAAATAAATCCCAACCCAAGATACAAGAAAACAAGGTAATGCAATTCTAGGGAAACATCCTAGCATGGGTTTCATCTTTCATTTGACAATGCAAATAATTCTATCTACACATCCTAGCATAGGTTCAAAGTGGTCAAGGACACTTGCCTCCTTCTTGCTGCTCTTGAAATGGGTAGTCCTGATCTTGGAAAGGGTTAACTTGCTCTTGAACAGGTTCTACTTCATACCATCACACATAGCAAAAGAAAAACAACAATCATAAGACATAGTTCACACTTCTACTTCATACAAACCACACATTCATATTTATGAAATTCATTCACCATTACATGTGTTGTGGTTACTTTGTGTGTTGATCTGTGGCTTGCATACACTTTTATTTATATGTGTATGATTCCAACTTTGGTGTTCATATTTATACTTACATACTATATATATATATATGTGTGTTTCAGTTTTAAATAAATTCCTCACATTAAACTACCAAGTATGTATGAAAAGTATTTTTCTTCTCCATATGTGCCTTCATAATTTCTATCAACCCTAAACTGAACTCTTTGGATTTTTAAAAACTCCATTTATCATTTACTAGTTGCTATATTTTTCAGATTTATATTCCTATGCATAATTGTGTATTTTATTATGAAACTAGTAATACACATCATCTAAACAGTATAGGTTTTGGTCCTCAATAATTTAATAACATATTTTGACCTTGGCCTCTGATGTAAACTATTTCATAATTATTTTCCCTATTTTTCTATAGCTATTCTTTACTTAAAAATGTGTCTCTATACTAAATAATGTGAATAATAATTGAAACAGATTCATTTCAGCCCAAAATATATTTTTATCTCACTCCAAAGTTTCCTAAGTACTGAGAAAGTTTTTAATTAATTTTGACAATTATGTTTGTCCCACTTTTTAATTTTTAAACACTAGTTACATATTCAATTTTCTAAATTAAATACTAAACAGGGCTAAAATAATGAACTCTCCCCATTACAGGGTCTATAATATTATTTTCACAATTTCCAGGGGTCTAGCTACACTTATCAGAGGTGTTTTACCTAATTTTTATTAAGTCCAGGGGCTAAAACTGATTTTTAAATGAATTTACATGATTTTCTGGAGTTCCAGGGGCTAGATCAGAAGTTTCCGGGGCTAGCTCTTATTTCCAGAGAACCCCAGGGGGTAGCACGTAAGAATTCCAGTCTTTATAATGCGGGGCTGACGTGGACCGTCCGATTTTAAACCGACGGCTGAGATTATAACATCGAACCGGTACGCGGGGTTTTAAAGTCTACCGTGCGATTTAAAATAAACCGCGCACAAACGGCCACGTCACTCTGATCGAGCGCGGGCGGCGCTGCCGGCGGCGCACGGCGGCGGGTAGCGGCGATCTCGCCGGAAAGTTTCGGATCCTCGAGAATTCTGCCTAGAACTGTGATCTTATGGCCTAGATCGGTAGAGGGGAGGTCGGGGATCTCACCTCGGGGGGTTTCTCGAGCTCGGGGGTCCTGGAAAGTGATCGGCGGCGAGGTCCGAGGCAAAACCACGGCGAAGCTCGTCGGCGCTGTGTTTACACCGTAAGTCTCCGAGTTTTCTGCACCTGCAAAGCTCCCCGGAGGCGGTGGATCAAGACCAGCGAGTTAGATCAGAGTTTCCGAGCTTAGATCGGCCAGAATTCACCGGCGAAGTCTCGGTGCTCACCGGAGTAAAAATCGGCGATCGCGTGGGAAAAACCGATCGGGGCTGGGGTTTTTATAGCCGGGGGAGGGCGGTGGGTCAGTTGTGATCGAGTTTGAGTCTTCTGGGACCGGAATTCGGGCTGAGGGACGCGGTATTCCGATCGGTTAAGATCGCGCGCACACGGGAGAGTCCGGGGTCGCGGGGTTGGGGATGACAGGTGGGTCCCACCTATCTGTGAGGGATAGCGCGGGCGCGCGGCTGCGGGCTGGCGCGGGGGGGGGGGGGGGGGGAATTGGGCCGGCTGGCGGGTTTCGGCCCACTGGCCGGTTTTTTTCCCGTTTTCTCTTTTTCTTTTTCCATTTCTTTTCTGATTTGAGTTTAATTTGAATTCCAGTTTGAATTTGAATTTTTACAAAACATGCAACACGTCCAAAAATTTTTAAATTCCCCTCTGAACATGGTTTAGGGTTTTGAATCAAAATTTGGGGTGTTACAGCTCATCTTCCCGCTCCCAGGTGGCTTCCTCTTCTGAGTGATGCTTCCACTGCACCTTGCACATCCGGATTCTTTTATTTCTGGTGAGGCGTTCCATTGTCTCCAAAATCTTGTATGGTTGCTCGGCATAAGACAAATCCTCGGCTACGTCCACTTCATTCATGGGTAACACCTCTTCAGGCGTCCTCAGGCATTTCTTGAGTTGTGACACATGGAATACATCGTGCACATCCGATAGACGAGCCGGTAACTCTAGTTGATACGCCACTTCGCCTTTCCTTTCCAGAACTTGTAAGGGTCCGATGTATCGAGGTGACAACTTCCCTTTCACATTGAACCGACAAAGTCCTCTGATAAGGGACACCTTGAGATAGACATAGTCTCCCATGTTGAAAACGAGCTCTCTTCTTCGTACATCGGCATAGCTCTTTTGGCGTGTCTGTGCTATCCTCAAATTGTTGCGAATTTCCCTCACCTTCGCCTCGGCTTCTTGTAGTACTTCTGGACCAAACACTTTACTTCCCCCCCGTTTGGTTCCAAAATAGAGGAGTTATGCACTTCCTCCCGTACAAGGCTTCAAACGGTGACATCTTCATACTAGCTTGATAGCTGTTGTTATAGAAAAACTTCGCATACGGTAAGTTCTTGTCCCAACTCCTATTGTTTTTGAGTGCACATGCCCTCAGCATATCTTCAAGGATCTGATTGGTTCTCTCCGTCTGCCCGTCAGTTTGGGGATGATAGGCAGAGCTGAAATTCAGATGGGTTCCCATGGTTTCATGCAACTTCTGCCAGAACCTTGAGGTGAACTGTGCCCTCGATCCGACACAATCTTCTTTGGCACTCCATGGTAACACACGATCCTTGACATGTACAATTCTGCCAATTTGGATCCGCTGTAGCTTTCTTTCACGGGGATGAAATGAGCCACCTTGGTTAGCCTGTCGATGATGACCCATATTGAATCATATCCTGATTGGGTCCTAGGCAATCCCACTATGAAATCCATACCGATTTCTTCCCATTTCCATTCAGGCACTTTGAGTGGTTGCAATAATCCCGCGGGTCGTTGATGTTCTGCTTTCACCAACTGACATGTGTCACATAGGGCAACATGTTCCGCGACATCTCGTTTCATGCCATACCACCAATACCTGCTCTTGAGGTCCTGGTACATTTTCGTACTCCCAGGATGAATGGAATAGTCAGAATCATGAGCCTCCTTCAAAATCAATTCACGGATCTCCTTTACTTCTGGCACACAGATTCTTTTCCCGTGACACACTGTTCCTTGTTCATCCTCTCTAAAACCAGGAGCTTTATTTTCCTTGATGAGTTGTCTGATCTCTCTTATCTTCTCGTCATTCTTTTGACCCTCGCGTATGTCTCGCTCGAGTGTGGAATCCACTTCCATGGCGATGGCTTCACCACTATTTACCAGGCATAGATTGAGCCTTATAACCTCGTCCTTCAATTCTGCAGGCATGTCCTTCAAGCTCAACTTATTGACCTGCACTTTCCGACTTAAAGCATCGGCCACGACGTTTGCTTTCCCAGGATGATAGTTGATGCCCACATCAAAGTCATTGATTAGTTCTAACCATCTCCTTTGTCTGAGGTTGAGGTCTGGCTGTGTGAATATGTACTTCAAACTCTTATGATCCGTATATATCTCGGCCCTCTTCCCCATCAAATAGTGTCACCAAATTTTCAACGCGTGTACCACTGTGGCTAGTTCTAAGTCATGTGTAGGATAGTTTTTCTCGTGCTTCCGAAGCTACCGGGATGCATATGCCACGACATGCCCTTCTTGCATGAGAACACATCCCAACCCGTTTCCAAAGGCATCGCGGTACACTGTGAAATTCTTCTGCATATCTGGCATAACCAACACTGGGGCTGTTGTCAATCTTTTCTTTAGCTCCTGAAAACTCGTCTCGCACTGTGGCGTCCATGTGAATGTGATTCCCTTCTCCAACAGTTTGGTGAGGGGTCTCGAGATCTTTTAGAATCCCTCAATAAACCATCGATAGTATCCAGCCAATCCCAAGAAGCTTCGAACTTCCCCGACATTTTCAGGGGTCTTCCACTTCTGTATATCCTCGATTTTGGCAGGATCCACGGAGATTCCTCCCTCCAAGATTATATGTCCTAAGAAGGGAACTCTCTTCAGCCAAAACTCACACTTGCTCAACTTGGCATATAGTTGGTGTTCTCTTAGCCTCTGCAACACCAACCTTAGATGTTTCTCATGTTCTTCTTCGTCTTTGGAGAAGACGAGAATGTCATCTATGAAAACCACCATAAATTTGTCCAGATATTCCATGAATACCTTGTTCATGAGATACATGAAGTATGCCGGGGCATTAGTTAGCCCGCAAGGCATGACAATGTATTCATACAGTCCATACCGAGATACGAAAGCTGTCTTGGGAATATCAGATTGCCTTATCTTGAGTTGGTGGTATCCTGACCTGAGATCAATTTTCGAGAACACACAAGCTCCCCTCAACTTATCAAACAAGTCTTCAATGTGGGGTAATGGGTACTTGTTCTTGATGGTTACCTCAATCAAGGCACGGTAATCCACGCATAACCTTTGGGTTCCGTCCTTCTTGGGCACAAATATCATCGGAGCTCCCCATGATGAGGAACTAGGACGAATATACCCCTTCTCCGTCAATTCTCTTAAATGATCCTTGAGTTCTTCTAGCTGCTTGGAGTCCATCCGATAAGGTCTCTTGTATATCAGGGCTGTTCCAGGCACTAGCTCAATTGCGAATTCCACTTCACGATCGGGAGGCGTACCTAGCAAATCCTCCGGAAAAACATCTGGATATTCCCTGATGGTCCGGATCTCCTCAACTTTCACCTCAACTTGATTTAATTTAATGTCCCTCATAGGCTCGTGTATTGTTATGAACTTTACTCTTGTGCCACTAGGGTGAGTTAGTTCCACCATTCTGGTCGAACAATGGATGATTCCTTTATGTTTTGTCAACCAATCCATACCCAAGATAATATCTATCCTTTGTGAATCTATCACTATGAGGTTAGCAGTAAATACCACCCCATTAATGTCTAGGTTCACTTTGGGACACACTTGTCTTGTCCTTATTTCTCCACCTAGAGAGTTTACGGCTAGCATATGGTTCATTTGTGTGGTTGCTAGGTCATGCTTCTTAACAAACCCTTGAGCAATGAACGAGTGGGTAGCACCAGAATCAAACAGCAGGGTTGCAAGGTGTAAATTGGCAGGAAACTTACCAACTACCACGTCGGGTGCCTCTTGCGCTTCCTCCATAGTGACGTGGTTCACCCGTCCTCGCATCACATTCTGCTGTTGTGGCTGTGTGGGCTTCTTCTTTGGGCATTTATGGGCGTAGTGCCCCACTTCACCGCAGCTAAAACATTGCACCCCAACCTTAGGTGCCTTGCCCTTGCTGTCTTGGGGTTGGTTTGGAGGTCCCTATACTGCTGGTCGAGGTGGATATGCGGGGCGAGGCTTCTGTACAAACTGACGTTGTGGCTGTGCTGGTGCTGCGGGAGGCCTGTAGTTCGGGTTGTACCCTCTTGGTGCTGAGTAGGGTACCGCAGCACGGTTCGTCTGCCCTGTAGGTTGCTGCATCAGACGTGGGCGGGTGTTGCTCCCTGAGGCTTGATGTGACCACCCGACCTTCCTCTTATTCTCATTTTCCAAGGCCTTTAGCTTCCTTTCTACCACAAATGCTCTGTCCACCATCTTTTGGAAGCTTTCATACTCATTTGAGGACATTGCACACTGCATCTCTCCGGTAAGTCCTTCCACGAAACAATCTTGTTTCTGCTCATCAGTCTCTATGTCCCGTGGGGCATAACGGGATAGTTGAGTAAATTTAGTGAGGTATTCCCTCACCGTCATGTTTCCCTGCTGCAGTCCCAAGAACTCCTTCCTCTTGTTTTTGAGTTCACCTCTTGGGATGTAATGGTTGCGGAAGATACGCTTGAACTCTTCCCAAGTGATGTTCTCAGGGTCATGATGGGCAGCCACGTAGGCAGTCCACCATCAGCAGCAGGTCCATGCAATTGATGAGAGGCAAACAGCACCCTCTCATACCCTTGGCACTGTATGATCCTCATCTTGCTCTCAATGGTCTTAAGCCAATCATCTACCTCCAGAGGTTCAGCAGCACTTGCAAACTTTGGAGGTTAAGTTCCTAGAAACTCACTCAACCTTGGTTGGCGTGGTGCAACTTGTGGAGGTGGAACTTGATGCAAGTTGGCCACCACTTGAGTCAAGTTCTGGATGAGCTGATTCTGATTCTCCAGCATTTGGTGGAGGGGATCAACTCCTTCACGGCGACCACCCCGGTCCTGGCCTCCAGAAAGATGAGGGTTGCATGCCTCATCGTGGTTGTTGGCGGGGTTGGCAGCACGTCCTTTTCCTCTTCCGGCCATCTGGCAGAATCAACCAATGTTAATTTGAAAGCATTTAGTATCATCTTACTACTTTCATTTGTTTGTACTTTGAAGTGTTGAGGCTTTGTTATACTTTTCTGAGGGTTCATTTCTCACACAAAAATAAATGCAATATTATTTCATGTGGGTTCACACACCAAAGCAAAACAATCTAAAGACGAGGCTGTGGACAGTTGCTCATGGCTTCCACAACTCACGTCACACACCAAGCATTAACACACCATTAACTTAACGTAACGACTCGACTATTCGACATCTTGCTAACGAAGGGAAGGACTCTACACTACTCGTTTTCTTGAGCTGTCTCCTCGGGATCTTCCTCATCATTTCGGCTGCCTTCTGACTCTGCTTTGGGTGGGGAGGCTGCTGGTGGAGAAGTGCGACAACGCCTGATCGCTCGGCGATATGGGGAGTCAGGAGTCCATGTATCATTCACGGTGACACACAGTTCATTCCCATCTCCTCTTTCTCTCGCCCTCAAGCAGGCTCGCAGCAATGCCTCTGTTTCCTTCAGGGTGTCCCGAACATCCTGAAGCTCTTGCTGACACTCCTGCAGTCGAGTGCTGAGCATAGCAGCATCCTCCAAGCACAAGTCCATGTGCTCATGGGAAGTCCCTTGCTGCACTGGCGGGTACTTGTACTCCGTGGTACCACTCTCACGCTGGAGGACATACATGTACTCAGTCCTGTCCAGGTGGCGACGATAGATGTGACTCTGGCAGGTGATGGCCTCCCAGGTGACATCCTTCTCCGCATCGACCCGTGTCGCTCTACAGGCTGGAGAGCGGTGGATCTTAAGCAGCTGATTTTCATGTATAATCCTCATCTCTGAACTCCATTCTTCCCTCTTCTCATGGATGGTCCTGGTGGAGTTATAGTGGATGATTAGCTTGCCCGTATTGCCGGCGACTTCGAGCATACGTCGAAGACGGCGCAACAAGCATCCTTCTGCCAATCCGTAGGAAAGATACGTCACCGGACGGCTCTCCTCTCTTTGGGCAAGGGCAACTACGGGAACTCTCCCTCCTGTGGACTTGCGAGCGGTGCGAATCATGCGAACCATCTAAAACAAAAAGCATTTAAACTTAGGTTAGATAAACTTTTAAACAAAAATCCTATTTTGAATGAAAATTGGGGTAAGATGAAGAAAGTGACTCATTAAATAACACTTTTCAACACACACCTTGTCAAAATAGTTTTCAAGAAAATAAGGCCCTTAAATACGTCCATTTCTACCTAGGTCCACGTTCCTACGGGCAACCTTGGCTCTGCTACCACTTCTGTCACACCCGGTTTTTCCGAAGAACAACCAAGTGAATATCACATGTATGCCAGGATCATTTTCTCATACATGTGATGACAAATAGTGAAGCATCATTTATTACAAGCCAGGTGTTGAATATAAATAAGTCTTACATAGCAAATGTCTCGTTGGATAATAAAAAGTTCATCACAAGTAAATAAACTAGCAGCGGAATATTATTCTTGAGGGCTCCGTCACAGGCGTTGCCCGGGGGTCTCCATGAACCTAGAAACCTTCTTCGGGTCCAAAGTCTTGGTCATTATACACCACCTCATTATCTTGACCTGAGAAGCAATATAAACAAACAAAATATGCAAGGTTGAGTACCAATGGTACTCAGCAAGTGTGGGAAAATTATATCATGCATGGCTAGAACAAGGAGAGGTTGAACTCATGGTTAAAGCACTACGCAATTAATACCTATCACCTTAGCTTATAAAGCACCTACATTACTACACAGGTGAAATGGTCCCAATCTCCCATCCCATCATCATAATCCAATAACCATAACATCATTTCCAATGTTAAGCTCCCCGCTTAACATCCACAACTTCCAAAACCATCAATCCTCTAATCATGAATAAGTCCAAGCCGCTCTTGACCGTGAGCACGGCTGTCATGACAGTTTGGACTCTGCAGAGTTTGTACCACTGTACCCACATGTAGTGATTTCATCCCCCGTTGCCGGGTGGACTAAAAGAACCTCCATTATGCCAGTGGCTACGAACCACATTCACACTTCCCAGGTGTGTAGCCAGGAGATCACTACGAAGCCTTTACAAAGGGATTCCCGACGAGCGTGGGCCCACTGAGGTTTCAGCCCTAACAGCATACAAGAGGCTCCAACCCCACTGCAGTGGCCCCCTCTTGAGCCTTGCGGTTCATATGGTAGTCTAGCTGACACCTATTCCCCGCACCATCCAATACACCCATACTACGCCGGGGATACACCTAATTAATTGGCCAAGCTGCCCCATCTAAGCATATGGTTGGCACTGTAAAGCCAGGTTACATGCTCCATGAACCGGTCCTTAGGATCCAGGCAAGTACTAAACACAAACCCGAGTCTCGTGCACCCAGCACACAACCAAAACATCCAACTTTCCTTGATCCCTACCTCTACATAACTCACAATATCTCATTCAAGAGTATGGTAAAATAAACTGATGATCTCATATCCTAATTATCCCATTCTAAGCATGGCTAAGCATATGCATAATAATAAATGACATGATAAAATAAATCCCAACCCAAGCTACAAGGAAACAAGGTAATGCAATTCTAGGGAAACTTCCTAACATGGGTTTCATATTTCAATTGACAATGCAAATAATTCTAGCTACACATCCTAGCATATGATCAAAGTGGTCAAGGACACTTGCCTCCTTCCTGCTGCTCTTGAAATGGGTAGTCCTGATCTTGGAAAGGAATAACTTGCTTGTGAGCAGGTTCTACATCATACCATCACACATAGCAAAAGAAAAACAACAATCCATAAGACATAGTTCACACTTCCACTTCATACAAACCACACATTCATATTTATGAAAGTCATTCACCATTATATGTGTTGTGGTTACTCTATGTGTGTTGATTTGTGGCTTGCATTCACTTTTAATCATGTGTATATGATTCCTACTTTTGTGTTCACATTTATACTTACATACTATATATATGAGTTTCCAATTTAAATAAATTCCTTATATTCAATTACTACACCTTTTAGCTACCAAGTATGCATGAAAGGTATTTTCCTTCCCCATATGTGTCTTCATAATTTCTACCAACCCTAAACTGAATTCTTTGGATTTTAGAACTCCATTTATCATTTACGAGTTGCTATATTTTCAGATTTATTTCCTATGCCTAAATGTGAACTTTATTATGAAAATAACAAGACACATCATCTAAATAGAATAGGTTCTGATCTAAAATATTTACTAATATATTTTTGACCTTTTCCTCTGATGTAAAATATTTTACAATTATTTTCCCTATTTTCCAGAACTATTCTTTACTTAAAAATGTGTCCCTAAATGTGAATAATAAATTAAACAGATTCATTTCAGCCCAAAATATATTTTTATCTCACTCCAAAGTTTTTCTAAATACTGAGAAAGTTTTTAATTTAATTTTGACAATATGTTTGTCGCACTTTTTAAATTTTAAACACTAGCCACATATTCAATTTCCTAAATTAAATATTAAACAGGGCTAAAAAGGTAAACTCACCCCACTACAGGGTCTATAATATTATTTTAACAATTTTCAGGGGTCTAGCTATACATAACAGAGGAGTTTTTCCTAATTTTTATTAAGTCCAGGGGCTAAAACTGATTTTTAAATGAATTTACATGATTTTCTGAAGTTCTAGGGGCTAGATCAGAAGTTTCCGGGGCTAGCTCTTATTTCCTGAGAACCCAAGGGGGTAGCACGTAAGATTTCCAGTCTTTATAATGCGGGGCTGACGTGGACCGTCCGATTTAAAACAGACGGCTGAGATTATAACGTCGAACCGGTACGCGGGGATTTAAAGTCTACCATGCGATTTAAAATAGACGGCGCACAAGCGGCCACGTCGCTCTAACCAAGCGCGGGCGGCGCTGCCCGGCGGCACACGGCGGCGGGAGGCGGCGATCTCGCCGGAGAGTTTTGGATCTTCGGGAATTCTTCCTAGAACTGTGATTTTATGGCATAGATCGGTGGAGGGGAGGTCGGGGATCTCACCTCGGGGGTTTTCTTGAGCTCGGAGGTCCTGGAAGGCGGTCGGAGACGAGGTCCGAAGTGAAACCACGGCGAGGCTCGTCGGCTCTGTGTTTGAACCGCAAGTCACCGAGTTTTCTGCACCTGAAGGGTTCCCCGGCGGCGGTGGATCAAGACCAGCGAGTTAGATCGGAATTTCCGAGCGTAGATCGGCCAGAATTCGCCGGAGGGGCTCGGTTTCTCACCGGAGTAAAATCGGTGGATCGCGTGGGAAAAACAGAACGAGGCCGGGGTTTTTATAGACGGGGAAGGGCGGCGGGGTGGTTTAGATCGAGTTTGCGTCGCCCCCGATCAAAATCCGGCTGGGATACGCGAGAATTCCCGATCGGTTTTGATTCGGGTGAGAGAGTCCCGGCGCGGGCGCGAGGAAGAAGAAGGCTGGCGGGCCCCGCCTGTCAGTGGGAGGAAGAGGCGCGCGCGGCTGCGGGCTGGCGCGGGTGCTGGTTGGGCCGGTTGGTGGGTTTCGGCCCACTGGCCGGTTTTTTTCTGTTTTCTTTTTTTCTTTTTCTATTTCTTTTCTGTTTTGAATTTAAATTGAATTCCAGTTTGAATTTAAATTGTTGCAAAACAAGCAACACGTCCAAAAATTTTTAAATTCCCCTCTTAACATGATTTAGGGTCTTAACAAGATTTTTGGGGTGTTACAACGCAGCCAAGACCGATGCCAGATGCATCACAATAAATGTCGAATGGCTTTGTCGTATCCGGCTGAGCAATAACCAGCGCTGTTGTGAGATGCTTCACTAAAGTCTTGAAAGCTTGATCACACGCAGCACCCCAAACAAATCTGGTACTCTTTTTTTAATAATTCCGTCATCAGTTTAGCGATCTTGGAGAAGCCCGAAATTAACCTCCGGTAATAACCCGCTAAACTAAGGAAGCTTCGGATTTCATGCACAGACTTTGGTGACTGGTGACTCCCATTTCTGCACTTGGATAATCTTACTCAGATCAACAGCGATGCCCTCGGCTGAAATAATGTATCTGAGAAAAGGTACTTGATTAATCCAGAATTCACACTTGCTGAATTTTGCATAGAGCTGGTGATCTCGCAATCTTTGTAGCACAATATGCAGATGCTCAGCATATTATTTCTCTGACTTGGAGTACACCAAGATGTCGTCGATGAAGACCACGATGAATTTATCCAACTCTGGCATGAACACTGAATTCATCAGGTACATAAAGTGTGACGGGGTGTTGGTCAACCCAAAAGACATGACGATATTCTCGTATAGCCCGTATCTCGTTGAGAATGCCGTCTTCGGAATATCCTCTGCTCAGATTTTAATCTGATGATATCCGGACCAAAGATCCATCTTTGAGAATACTTTTGCACCCACTAATTGATCAAAGACCATATCAATGCGAGGTAGTGGATACATGTTCTTGATGGTAACGGCATTAAGAGGACTATAATCAACACAAAGCCGTAGTGTTTCGTCCTCCTTCTTGACAAACAACGCTGAACAACCACAAGGTGACGAACTTCGTTATATAAAGCCTTTTCTGATTAGGTCATTCAGCTGCGTCTTCAATTCTGCCAGTTCATTGGGTGCCATCTTGTACGGCCTTCGTGATATCGGTGTTGTTCCCAGCGCAAGTTCAATCTTGAACTCTGCGTCCCGCTCGGGGGGCATGCCCGGTAAATCATTGGGAAACACATCCAGATATTCACGTACCACCGGAATGTCCTCTATCTTCACAGTTTCCGTGTGGTTCAATGTTGCAATCTGTTGCTGACTGGCGCCCAGAAATAACATATGAAGACCGTGCTGTGGGGAGTTGAGCTCAATGGTCCTAGAGTTGATGTTAAGAACCACGTTGTGGTAATTCAACCACGACATCCCCAAAATGATGTCGATCTTCAGACCCAAAAGAATAATGAGAGTTGTGGGGTTTATTCTACCACCCCCCCCAAACAAAGAGGTTCTCTGGAGACAATCTCACTTGTGGTATTGCTGCCCTCGGGCGAAGATATGAGGTATTGGCTCTTTGTAAAAGTGGTTTGGAGCTGATGTTGAGCCACAAAAGATTGGGTAATGAAGTTGTGCGTGGCACCGGAATCAAAGAGAATTAAAACCGGTAGCTGATTCAGAGAAAACATCCCTGCTAAAGCGGCTTCTCCTTCTGGAACATCATCCATCACTGTGTAGTGAATGCTGCCCTTTGTCTGCCCTCTTTTCTGCAGATATTGGTACCGGTCTGAATATGGCAAATATGATGACCTGCAGCCTTCACTTCCCTCCGGACAATACCTAGCATAATGCCCATACACCGACAAGTGAAACACAGATATCTCTCCGGTTCTTCACTGACTTGCGGTTGGATGCTAGGTACACATGGCTGCAGCGATGGAGCACAAACCACCGTCTGATGCTGCTGCTATGGAGGTGGTACAAGTTGTGGTACTTGACCAGTAATCAACCTCTTAGGAGTTGATCGTACAGGTGGCCTCCATATTGCACCTGATGGCGTTTGGTACACCAAATGGTATTTTTGAGGCACATAACTTGTGCTGGCCTGCTCGATCTCACTCATTTTTTTTCTTGGATGAGAGCCACATTGACCATGTCGGTGTAACTGCCTTTGTTGAACACGGCCGACTTCTCCTGTAATATGGCACTCAGGCCATGGAAGAATAAATCACACCGTGCCTCTTCTATCGCCACATATTCGGGAGCATATTGAGCCAATGGTTAAACCTTTTGACATACTCAAGGACACTCATGTCCCCTTGCTTCAACTTAATAAATTCCTCCCACTTTGTCTTGATAATACCTATAGGTATGACGAGTATGAAAGGCTTCAAAGAATTTACTCCATGTTACATGATGGACTTCCGGAATGATGGCGAGATGTTCCACCCACCAGTTTCCGGCGGCTCCTTGAAGTTTTTGAGCGGCAAACATTGTCTTCTGAACTTCTTCACACTCAAATACTCTGAATTTAGACTCCATGACACGAAGCCACTGATCTGCTTCCACAGGTTCGGTAGCTTCAGTAAAAATTGGCGGTTGAGTCGCCAAGAAATCCAGATAAGCGCTCCGAGGTAGAACGACTTGTTGCGTGTGTCGAAGTATGCCTTGCTGTACCAAACCTTGTAGCAATCGAGTATTCTCTTGAGTTGCTTATTGGAGTAGCCTGGTGTTCTCTTGGTTAGACTCGACAACTCGAGTCATAAGATCCATCCATCCCGTGGATGGTGGTTCTGACGGTGGAATAGACTCATCACCACCTCGGCGAGAACTCCCGGCCTTACTCGAAGAGTGAGTACGAACCATACTGCAAAAATACATTTCGAGATGAGTTAAACATGAACTCAGCAGTATGTGGAACTAATGAAAAAATGAATATGTCAAAACTTTATGAAAGCAGTAACAAAATTCATGTTTACACAACTCCTTGGAGTAAGCATAGCTAACCAGCCTATCTGTACAGAACAGACCTTTATGCACGAAATCCGATTTTATTCCAGTTAATAGCATTTTCGTATCTCAAGTTGAATACCAAAGTTAAAGTTTACTTCAGTATATTTCCAACGAATAATCATATGCCTTCATATCATCTCTGGATCAAAGGTTATGATTTTCCAAAGTTGACAGAGGTAAAAGTCCCAAACATGTACGTGAATAAAACTAAGGTTTGAATTCATATGGGTGGCAAAGACATGAAAAATGGGACTTTCTAAAAATTTTCTTCTTGCCAAGTGATACATGGATGATTGCCGAAAATGAAGTTCACATCTTTATTTAAAAGTGTTGAACCAATAAGGATTTAAACACCCTTTGCATGCAAGTTTAAAAATCAGATTTGAAATTCAAAGTTCACACAAATGGTAGCCAAAACATTGAATAACCATGCATCCCTAGAGTTGGAAATTTGGGAAAAAGTGGATGACAAACTTTTCATTTTTAGGGTGGGCTCCAAAAGGGAATTATGGAAGCATTTTCCAAACTCCAACCAAATTCAAATTTGTCATGCAAATTCAAACTGAATTTGGAGAATTCAAATTCTAGCCACCTTTCAAACTCAGAATTGTGGAATTTGGAAAGATTAACATGAGGAGATATTTTGGGAGGAAAATGTGGGGTGGGACCCACATGTCATTGAGTGGAAGATCAAAACTTGCACATGAAGCAAACAGTTGACTTGGCTCTCTTTTCAACTTCACCAAAGGTTCACCCGGGCGCCACCGAGGAACTGACCGCGCCACCTCCTGCTCGAGTCCCCCACGTGCAGGCGCCCAGGTGCGGTGCGCTCAACGTGATCTTTCCCTCAGACCGAGCAAAGGCTCACTTGCCTTCCCCTCCTCGCGAGCTACACCGAGCAGAGCTCCTCTGCCCTCCGCCTCTCGGTGCGATCAGGAAATTGGCAGCAACCATCGCGCCCTCTCCTTCACGAGCGGATAAACAGCACCCTGAGCTCAGTACACACCTCCCCGACCCAGAAACGAGCGAGTTTCGGCCTCCCTTGCCTACCACAGTTCACTCCGCGGTGACCTAGCTTCAGCCGATGATCGGGCGCTCGTGGACAGCGCTCCACAGGAGTTTTTACGGCCGAGCGATCACGGCTACTGGAGCGCGCTACTGTGGTGCTGCTCTCCTCCAATTCTTGGAGCAAACCATGAAACATCGACAAGGAATTCTGAGATTTTTCTCCAGCGAGTTCAAACCGAGCAGCCTGTATGGTTTCTTCAAATTCCCCCTCTCTGATTCTTCATAGGTCATCAAATCTTGCACATGGGCGCTGGACTAGCCGGTGATCAAAATCGCTTTAGCATCCGTTGCAGGAAACCGGCTAGGAGCTACGGATTTCAAGATCGATCATGGGCATTCATGGCGGACACGGTCGGTCGCACGGTGATGATCAACTTGCGGCCGTTCCAGAGCCATTTTGAGGCCTTGTCGAGCTTCCTAGAGGTGCAGTGGTGCTGTAGAGCTAGTCGGTCGAGGTGTTGGCGGGTTAGAACACACGGCCGATGGCGCCGAACCTCAACCGAGGCCGCCACACGTCGCCGCCCATCTTCCGGTTATCGGCCGCCCCAGAACACCTTACAATCGTGTTCCTCAATGTCGCAAACCCCTTGGCGGCGAACTTCAGCTTGAGTGGTGGCCGGAAACGGCTATCCGGCGAATGGCAGTTTGCTCCGGCGAGGCGACGGCGGCGCGCGCGTGAGAGAACGGCGGGAGGTTGAAGAAGAGGCCGGGCCCGGCTTTCAGCGGTGGAAAGTTTAAATCGGGGATCGGTTTATGGCCTGATCGGATGTGCTGGCGCGCGGAACCCCGTGACCCTGGTGTGGCCCATTTCTTATTGGTTAGGATTTAAATAGCGGGCCCAGTCAAATTTCAGTAGGGAAAATAATTACAGAAATGGCTACAACTTTGGAAATTCATATCTCTGTGACGAAACCTCCAAATTGAGTAATTCCAATTGGGTTGGATTCATTTTTCAGAGGTCTATCCAAATATGACCTCAGATTTGTATGAAAGTCAATATTAGACTCTGAAAAATTCTTTGATTGTTTTTTCTGAAAAAGAATTATTGAGGGAGTTTGGGTTATTCAAAAATCCTTAAATTTTGCCAGAATATTCTTTAGAATATTGTTGACCTTCTAGCAAATTTTCAGCTCATTTTAATATAATTTGAGTAGCAATTTGCTAAATACAAACTTCTGTGTTCATAAGAGTCCAGAAACATTTTCAGAAAATGTTTCCCACTTGTAAAATCTATTCTGGGCAATCCATAGCTCCAAAAATAATAGGAAAAATTTAGGCAAGCTCTCTGAGACATACTTGAAATTGTGGTTCACTAAATTGGGCATGAAAATGCACAGTACTCCAGAATTAATTCTTTTAAGTAGGAATGCTTAAAGAATTGTTCTGGGGGAACTACTCAAGTAAAAGGGCTGAATTTTGGACCAAATTACTTTCATGTGACCAAAAACTCACATGTAAATTATAAGCTCAATTTGAGCTCTTGAACTCCCTGTTGTTATTCTCCATACCTATGTATAGGTGGAAATACATGAGGGACATTGTGAGAATTGTGGAGAACACAATTTAACTCCACATTAGCTGCAATTTAGCAAGCTAAATCCCTAGGTAGTATAGAACCTGCTGTAAAAGTCTTGAGGCCATTGGAGTTCTTTTTCTTCAGCTGCATCCAATTCCTTTCAGCTCATCTATTATGTTCATTAAGGAAAGTAGTTAGTGTATAGCTAAAACACTAAGATCAATTTAGCCATTTCTGTTTCTTTGCACAACAGAGGTAAACCAAGCCATTCTTGGCTTTTCCACACAACCTCTGTTCCTAAGAAATTAAGTCTTAACTTCTTTTCATTTCATTCTTTAAAATTTTGCATATACATTTCATTAGGATTCACGACAAAGGAGATTCAAAGGAGCGATTTATTGAAGTGGATCAAGCTCTGGAGAATCAAAGGTTGATCAGCAAGGATACTAACTGCATATATACGAGTACCCTGCAAAACTGGCAAGCTCCGGTTTGCATTTAACAGCTGTTAACTTTTAATTTTGTATTCACGTTCGGTTAAGATATGAACTGTTCATTAGGTCTGGTGTTTGATACTACTCTTGCATAACCAAATGACCCATGGAGTGTTGGGTAGGTGTCTTTCACCGTGTAGAACTGCCATGCTTAAGTACGGTTCGGTAGAAGTCGAGTGGTGCGATGCTACTTGCATGTTCACGAACAACAGGGGCATACGGGATTGGTTCAAAATGAATTAGCAAGTTAAAGTTAAGACCAGAAGGTTGTAGGGGCAGCAGGACATAGGGGCCTGGGTGCTGTAGACCTGTCCGTGTCGGTCAAGGACCGATCTGTATGCGGCTCTATTGAACAAGTTTGAGTTGTGTACCGGACTCATGCTGGTATTATGGGACCCAGTAAACCGATGTACCTCGGGAAGCTGTCGTTGGGCCTTTTCCGGTCGCCTCAGGCGGACGGCCGGTGTGCAGTATGTGGGGAACATTCTCATGACATCTCATATCGGCAGGTGCACAATGAGAGTGGCTACTGTACGGGGCGACTTGATCGATTCAACGGTGGTGATACAGGGGAAAGGCTGCCATGTACGACATCAGTGATGGTTGTTGTAGGCAACGTCGAGTACGGACGTACGTGTCGTATAGTCCGGGTGTTGTTCATTCGAATCACCGTCGCTCACGGGATGGACCGAGCATACTTGTTCTCACAGTCGTGACGTAGTAAGAACTTGCATGAGAAAGGAACTAATCACATTGATTTGAAGTTTATACTATCTTTATTATGCATCATTGATGAATAGCTAGTGCAAACTCGATTCTTTTATGTCGTGAGCAATTTACATCGGGGGAAAGCGTTTCTTGTTTGATTGTGGACTCCCGATGTGGCGTGCCCAAGGTTACGTAAAATTGCTGCAAATAATACCCGAAAGTAAGGATTCACTTTTAGGCGAGTTTATTATGCATTATGCCATCCTACTTTAGGTTCAAAACCTCACATAGAGTTTCATGTTTAGGGTGACGGTTAAGTCTTGCTGAGCGTTGTGCTCACAGATGTTATCTGAGTTGTTTACAGGTTTGACTTCATGCTTATGAAGGGATGCCGATGAGACTCTGGAACCTCCGAGTGGTTACTCAAGAGCATCCTCGCCGCTGCAGATTGTTCTTCGTGTTGCTAGTAAGAAACGTCCGCGGGCTGGACTGTTTCTTTGTTGCTAAGTTAGGAATGAGTCGTGAGAGTTATAGTCTTCTGCTGTATCTTATTTTGAGATAAGTATTTGTAAAACACTTTTGTACGCTTCCGCAAATGATTTATGTAATGTGATGTGTTTCATCGACCTGTGTTCGGGGCGAGGTCCTGTTGTCGACGGGGCAGTCCCTCACAACAGAATTCCTGGATAAAATTTTCCAGCATCTCCCTTGTATGTGGCTATTTTTATCACAGTTGTATATGCAAATACAATAAGAAACTGAACAAACTTTGAACTACAACAATGTTTCACATTTCATAACCTTTCCAAAGGTATATCATAGGCTCCTTAGGGATTTTTGTACAGAGAGTTATGGCTGAAATACAGAAATATCCAGAGAGGTTTTGCTGCTGTCCTGGTTCTGGACAGTTTGCCTTCAACTGGACTTTTTCACCAATTTGGCAAGTGATTTTGCTCTGGAGGTCTACAGATAAGTTGTAGAGCACTTAAAAATCTTTGGGTAAAGCTACTCATAGTTATGCTCTGCCAAAGTCCAGCAAGAATTCGTGCCGGAACAGAGCACCCTGTTTTTGAAATCTTTGAAGCCTAATCATCCTCTCATTTGAATCTGAGCTCAAAATAAGAGTTCAATAACTAATATTAGTTTCAAACTTTGATTTTTAGTTTAAAGTTAGTTCATGGATCATTTCTTTTATAGGGAAGAGGTTATTAAGTTTAGTACGGTGTCGATGCACCGTAACAGACACGTCGGTACTACATTGCATCACCAAAAGAAAATTCTAACCGGACTATACCTGCATATCCATATCGGGGGCACAAAGACGGTCGCTCGAAAATGTGTGCTACTCGTACTACGGTTTTGTGGTTAAACCTGCATAAGTCACACACAATGGTCAGGTTAGGCTGCACACTGAACCCGGTCCCAATACAGTTCTATACACCCGTCCGTCATCACTCGCACGGGAGTTCTCAAGCCAGACACGCCTTGAGCTACGTATTCTCGTTATTAACCACATGGCGGGGTCTCCCATACTTGCCTGAAGCACGCCAGGAAGGGCGTTGCTCGAACACCCCAAACCACATGAATAGTCGTCGAGGATACTAAAGTTGGCCGGATTACCTGCCACCCGTGAGGCTCCACCCTTCAGCTTGTGCACAATGGTGGACAGCGCTTACATGCACCCCCAAGACATAAGAAGTCCCGAGATGCTTGATTTTCTGACATAACACATAAGTTAGGTTTCCACCTTCATATTAGGCTAATATAGTAGTCCCTATGTGGGCCTAGTACCGTTTTCTCACCGTATCCTAAGTTTTTGTTGTAATACAATCCTTATTCCATGCGCTATTCTCAATTCGGCTCTGATACCACGCTGATGGGGCCCGGCTACCCGATCACGGGGCTGTGCCGCTCGCCCGACAATCGCATTAGGTGGTGCCATGATATGTGGCACCCAACAGCACACATATAAGGAAAAATTTATCACATAAATCAAAAGCAGAAACTTACAAATATTCTTTGTAAATAATTTACATCAAATAACTACAGCGGAAGACTATAATCATCTCACGTTGAATAACTACTAAGCACTTGAGAAGATGTCCAGCCCGCGGACTCTTCTCGCTAGCAACACGAAGACAACTGCAGCGGCTGGGTTCTCCATGTGTTAAACGACTCGGAAGTCTCCGAGTCTCACCAGGAAACCTCCTCTTAGCATCGATGTTAACCTGCAAAACCACTCATAGAGCAAGGGTGAACACATAGGCTCAGAAAGATTGATCCGTCTCCTCTATACAAGAAACTCTACATGACCAACGGATTGAAAAAGGTAGCTGAATTTGCATAAAGGACTCGCCTACAGTTAAGCCTTAACTTTCAGATTTTAAGCCTCATTTTAAAGACCTTGAGCCGAACAGCATTGCAACTCCACAATCAAACAAGAAACGCTTTGTTGCAATGCTTCTTGCACAAATTGAAGTAAAGTTTAATTGACACTATCTCTAATTCAAGCATGGTTGCAATACAACATAAATAACAAGCCTTATCAAATTCAAAGGAATTCACTTCAGTTCTTACTACGTCAAGACGCAGTGGGCAAGTATGCTCATATGACCACGAGCAACGGTGATCGGAATCAGTACACGCCAGGACTACACGACACGTACACCCATACTCCGTGTTGCCGGCAGCAACCTCGATTGATGTTGTACGCGGCCACCTTTCCCAAGTTCTTCCACACAGGACCAGTCCAATTGCCCCAAACAGCAAGCTCCCTCAAGGTACATACCCGCAGTCATATGTTCTTGAGCGAGTTACCTCCTGCTCAAATGACACCGAAAGCCTAAGCCGATTAGAAAGTTTCCAATGTGGATCTCACAAGGTACATCGGTTTCTTGGGTCCCATATAGCCAGTATGCACCCGGTGCACAACTCAAACTTGTCCAACTGGGCCAAGTACGGACGGGCCTTGACCGACACAGGCAGGGCTATGCAGGCACGGTCCGCAGCCTGCTGCATCTAAACCTCCCTGACCGGTATCCATTTCTTACTTGAGAACTTTCCTCAATGATTCTATTCATGACCCGCTCTGAAGAAACTAAGCGCTAAACTTGCGAGTATATTCCAACTACTCGACTTCTACCGGTCCTTCCAAAGTACATTTAGCGTAGCCTAAATCCACTCGAGGAGGTGCTACACTACCCATTCTCTCTTGGGTTAATCTGGTCATGCAATTGGATCTTCAATATCATCTAGACCTAATGCAATCAATAATTCAAAGCTATGATCTCTAGAAATAAAAATACTTTATAAAATTGCTTGAATGTAAACCAGGGCTTTCCTGTTTTGCAGGTGACTAAGAATGTATATAATTTTTCAGTTAGTGATGATCACTTGCTTTCCTCCTTCTTTGATCTGCACTTCAATTACTTCACAATCTTCACGTCGATGCTACACGTTATGAATATGCACAAGTATTTAATTGTAAAGCTTTTGCTAACACGGTCTTATGACAAATTAGAAACTGGGACCCTGTTTAAGAATTTAAAATGACACTGGTGCTAGTTGTTGGGTTTGGGTTAAGCAAAGTGATCAAGTGCTAAATGCTTTTCATAATTGGAATGACTTCTCCTAAGAAAGGTGTATTGAGAAGTACTGATCCAGAGCTCAAAATTAGCTGAAAATTTTCAGGTGAGTTCATTTTCACAGGAAAGTGTTCTGGATCAAAAATTAGCAATTTTCATTGAGTGTTTTACTCAAAACAATTCCCTAAGCAATTAAGTAAAAACGAATTAATTCTGAAGTAACTCACATGTTCATGTCAAACTTTGTGAACTAAAATTTCAATTATAGTTAATAGAGCCTGCATGGATTTTCCTAGGATTTCTGGAGCTAAGAATTGCCAAGAATTGAATTTTAATGTTTTGGGAATTCTCGGAAAAAGTTTCTGTATTCATTTGAACACAGAAACGTGAAATCTAGATTATCTTAATCAAATCAACTCTAAATGATCTGAAAATTTTACAGGAGTTCAATAACATCCTATGGAATATTCTGGCAAAATTTGAGGATTTTTGGATGAACCAAACTCCCTCTATGATTCTTTTACTGAAATGTTTCAAAGAATTTTCTAGATATATTTATTGACTTTCGTACAAATTGGGTTGCATATTTGGATATAGTTTTTCAATCTGAATCTAACCCATTTGAATTACTAATTTTGGAGTTTTCTAGCAAAAGATATGGTCTTCTAAAGTTTGGAGGAAATCTGAACTTCAAATAAAATCGGGGAAAACTTTAAATCTCTGACAGCGGGGTCCGGGGCTACGTGGTGCCTTCTAAGACATGCCACACGGGGCTAGAGAATCCTCCTCGTGCAGCCACAGATTGATCCGATGACGCAGAGAATCCATCCCCCTTTTAACTGAGTGACTGACACGTGGGCCGCCATCCTCTTCTTCTACCTCGGGCTTCCGCGCGTGCCCGCGCCCGGAGCTCGCCAGAGCTCCTTGGAAACCACCTCTCTGGCCATCTCCCACGCCCAAAGTCGCTGCTAGGGCCTAACCCATCGTGCTTAGCATGTTGCTGAGGGTTCCCCGAGCCAGCGACGGCGCCTCGGCTCGGCTTCACTTCGGCGGCGCCCACCCGACGCTGTAACCCACTAAACTCGACGAACTTCGGCCCTACAGCACCAGTGGAGCTTGTAGATCACTGAAGTGCATGCAAACTTGCTCGGAAAGGAAGCTAAGTATGCCGTCACCATATGCCCGAGGCTCCCCACTATGGTGGCCGTTGGAAAACCTCGAAATGGTCCGGCTACATACGTTTTCAAGCTAGGGTTGCGAAGCAAATTTGTTCGCCATCGAGTCTAGCTCGTGTGAGTGCAATTTTTGTGGGCTATAAGAAATAATTGATCGGGAATTTCGATGTTTCTTACCCGCGGGTCGTTTTGCACCGATCAGGACAAAAACTGAAATTCCACCGGCGATGATCAACCACTCGGCTTGAGCTTGGGAGGTGAGAAGAGTGAAGTCTTGGCGCGTCCAAAGGTGGTCTTGCTAAGGCATGAGAAGCTGTGGTTGAGGCTGTCCACGAGAGCACCCCGCCGCTTTTTCTTTCGGCTGCCGCGGGAACACTTGGTTCTCGGTGTGGGGAGGCTGAGCTCACTTGGTGACGCGTCGAGGAGGGAGAAGGTGATGCTCTAGTGCCATTTTGCTCTTCACCGAGGCTTTGCAGATGAAAACGCCGGCTCCTGAGCTACTGAGGTGTGGCGGCGGCTTCTCTGTTCTTGAGCGCGAGAGAGAAGGGAAACGGAGATGATGCTTCCGTGTAGGGCAAAAAGGAGCACGGCAACGAGTGATGAGCACCCAGGAAGCTCTCCAGCGCGAGAGAAAACGGTGAGAGGTGTCCTCGGCCTGCCCTCGGTGTCGCCCGGTGAAACTGCGGCTCTGTCTCGGTGGCTATCGAGTGGAGAAGCAAAACAGAGACTGAACACTTCATTTGCAAGTCACTGTCCCAATGACATGTGGGTCCCACAAGTCAGCCCCTCCTTATCCCTCAAAAAGATCTCCAAAATTTGGCAAATGCTGAAAATCAATTGTGGAAAGTTCAAATCTGAATTTATTTGGATAATTGGGCAAGTTTCATCCAAATTCAAATGTGTATTTGAATTCATTGAAGTTTAAGTCTATTTGGAAAATGGATAGCAAAACATTTCAAAAACTCATGAAACTTTGCATACCCACTAATTTGGACCTAAGGAATTCAAATACGAAATCTGATTTTAATTTTAGCTGCTGCAAATGAGAGTTTGAAGACAACAGTTTGCATTTTCATTGTGTTGTCCTCATTTGAAATTTGAGTTGAACAATTTAGTTCCAAAATCTGATTTGAGACTTTCTCTTGCACATTATAACTTCACATCTGTGATTTTACATTCACCTTGGTTCAAAGCACGCAAATAAACATTTGCTTGTGTAGAGAGAGATCTCATGTGTATCAACACATATGAAAAAGTTTAAACAAGTCCCAGTTTTCATACATATGAAACCAACTTGCATTCAAACTTGAGTTTCCTTGTATTCATATGTTTGGGACATTTACATCAGACCGCATGAATAAGTGATCAACATGTCCTTCGGCCACACACAGGACCATTTCACCCGTCGTTCGCCCTCCCTCTCACGAGCGCTCTCTTCAGTTCTTGCCGCCACCCAATCACCTCTCGGGTCCTCGACGTCCCGGCTATATAGTCCGTATCGCGGCCAACTTTCCATAGCAAAGAGAAGCGCCAACCTCTACTTGAACCTACGGTGAAAACCCCATACAATTTCATGCACCGTCGGGTGAGAATCTTCCATTTTACCGAGAGCGAGTTCATAGAGCCGAGTTGATCAAATTTTTAAAATTCATGATGCTTAGTCTATAGCAGCTCATGTCCATGGAACCATACGTCCTAGACCCTCCTACAATCATATAGGATCAACAAGCATCGAAAACCATTGATGCTATGAACTGCTCTTCGAGTTTTTCGGGTCACCGTTGATTTTTTACCTAGGTCTATGGTGAGCTCATACCTCCAGCCGTTTTCACGGAAAACCGGCTCCATATTCATGCTTAGCATGTCACCACGGAGCTGTATGACGGGGACCCAGCCACCCGTTCATTCACGTAGCCGTGCCACTCGCCCAGGGATCGCATTGGGTGGTGCCGTGTTATGCGGCACCCAACAGCACACTTATAAGGAAAACATGTATTATATAAATCAATAGCGGAATCTTACAAATGTTCTTTGTAAATAATTTACATCAAATAGCTACAGAGGAAGACTATAATCAGCTCACGTCGAATAACTAATGAGCACTCAAGAAGAGGTCCAGCCCGTGGACTCCTCTCGCTAGCAACACGATGACAACAGCAGCGGCTGGGTTCTCCATGTGTTACACGACTCGGAAGTCTCTGAGTTTCACCAGATAACCTTCTTCTTAGCATCAATATTAACCTGCAAAACCAATCATATAGCAAGCTTGAGGACAGGCTCATCAAGACTGATCCGTCTCTCCTAAACAAGAAACTGTACATGCACGACGGGTTGCAATTAGGTTAGCTAAAATTGCATGAAGGACTCGCCTACAGTTGATTCTTAACTTTCAGATTTTAAGCCTCATTGTTAAGACCTTGAGCCGAACAGCATCACAACTCCACAATCAAACAAGAAACGCTTTGTTGCGATGCTTCTGGCACAAACTGAAGTAAATTTTAATTAGCCTATCTCTAATTCAAGCATGATTGCAATACAAGTTACATCACAGCCTTATCAAGTTCAAAAGAAATCATTCAGTTCTTACTACGTCAAGACGCAGTGGGTAAGTATGCACATATGACCGCGAGCGACAGTGATTCGAATCAGTACACGCCCAGACTACACGACACGTACACCCATACTTTGAGTTGCCGGCAGCAACCTCGACTGATGTTGTACGCAGACACCTTTCCAAGTTCTTCCATAGAGGATGCAGTCTAACTGCCCCGAATAGCAAGCTCCCTCAAGGTACATACCCGCAGTGATATGTTCTTGACCGAGTTACCTCCTGCTATCCTGACGCCGAAAGCCTAAAATGTTAGAAAAGTTCCAATGTGGATCTCACAAGGTAAATCGGTTTCCTGGGTCCCATATAGCTAGTATGCGCCCGGTACACAACTCAAACTTGTCCAACAGGGCCAAGTACGGACGGGCCTTAACCGACACAGGCAGGGCTATGCACGCACGGTCCGCAGCCTGCTGCATCTAAACCTCCCTGCCCGGTCTCCGTTTCTTAAGTGTAAACTTTCTTCAATGTTCCTATTCTTGACCCGCTCCGATAAAACCAAGCACTAAACTCACGAGTAGATTCCAACTACTCGACTTCTACCAGACCTTTCCTACTAACATTTAGCATAGTCAAATCCCACTCGAGGAGGTGCTATTCTACCCTTTCTATCTTATGAATTTCTGGTCATGCAATTGGGTTTTCAATATCAACTAGATCTAATGCAATCAAACATTCAAAGCTATGATCTCTAGAAATGGAAATACTTTATAAAACTGCTCGAATGCAAACCGGAGCTTGCCTGTTTTGCAGGTGACTAAGATTACAATCAGTTAGTGTAGATCACTTGAGGCTTGATCACTCGCTTTCCTCCCTATTTGATCTCCACTTCGATTTCTTCACATGTCCTCACGTAGATGCTACACGTTATGAATATGCATATGTCTTTAATTGTAAAGCTTTTGCTATCAAGTTCTATTTACAACTTTAAAAACTGGAACTCTGTTTAAGAATTTAAAATGACACTGGTGCTAAGGTTTGGGTTTGGGTTAAACAACATGATCAAGTGATAAGTGTTTTTCATCACTTGTGTTTTGATCATCTAAAGAGGTCGAACAGAACAGTGGCGATCCAGAGCTCAAATGGAGCTGAAATTTTTCATGTGAGTTCCTTGTCACATAAAAGTCATCTGGACCAAAAATTAGCACTTGTCACTAAGTCGTTTATTCAGAACAATTCTCTAAGCAATTAAGCAAAGAGGAATTAATTCTGAGGTAACACACATGTTCATGTCAAACTTAGTGAAGTACAATTTAAATTATAGTTCATAGAGCCAGCATGAATTTTTCTAGGATTTTTTAAGCTAAGAATTGCCCAGAACTGAATTTCCAAATTTTGGAAATTCTCTGAAAATGTTTCTGCATTCATTTGAACATAGCAAATTGAAATCTGAATTATCCTCACCAAATTAACTCTAAATGAGCTGAAATTTCAACAAGAGTTCAATAACATTCTCAATAATATTCAGGAAAAATTTTAGGATTTTTGGATGAACCAAGCTCCCTCTAAAATTCTTTTGCTGAAAAGCATTAAAGTATTTTACAGATTTAAATAATGACTTCCATATAAATTGGGTTGCATACTTGGATAGAGTTTGTCAATCTTAATCTAACCCAATTTGAATCACTAAATTTAGAGTTTCCTAGCAAAAGTTATGCTCTTCTAGAGTTTGGGGAAAATCTGGAATTCAATTTAAACCGGGAAAAGTTTAAACCTGACTGTGGGTCCAGGGGGACACGTGTCACGTGCTGGAACAATGACACACGGGCCACAGGGATCTCTCAGATGTTGCCACAGTGTGATACAAGGCCACAGAATATCTTTTCCCTCCAAATTCAGACACTGACGCTTGGGGCCGACCTCTTCTTCGTCTACCTCCAGCCCCGCGCGATGCCGAGCTCGCCGGAGCTCGTTGGATACCGCCTCTACAGCCACCTCCCGAGCGCTAACTCGCCACTAGTGCCTAAATTCATGCGAGGAACACGATGGGAGGGTTTCCCTGGACCGGCGAAGCCCCCAACCTATCTCTCAATGGTGCAGCGGCTCGGTGAATGTTCGGCGACCTCGCCTGGCTCTTCTAGCCCGCCAAAACCTCGGTGGAGTGGCTCTACAGCATCAGTGATGGCTAGAGAACCTCGGCATGGTGGTGAAAAGGCCCAGGAATAGCTCTAAGATGGGTCTCACCATGCGCCCAAAGCTTTCCGTCACGGCCGCCGTCGGGAAAGCTCAAAATACACCGGCTACACGTGGTTTCATGCTATGCTTGCGAAGCAAACTCGTGCGCCATCGAGTCTTGCTCCTGTAAGTGCAATTTCGTGGGCTCTAAACAAGAATCAATCGGGAATTTGTAGTTTCCTTACCCGAAGTTGGTTTTGCACCGGCCGGAAGAAAATTGGGAAATAATCCGGCGACGATCAACCACTTGGTTTGAGTTTCGGATGTGAGCAGTGTGGAGTCTTGGCGCGTCCAACGGTGCCCTTGTTTGGCTGTGAAAGGCTCTCTGTAGGGCTGTCCAAAAGAGCACCTTCCCTCGGCTATGGTTCGGCCGCCGCGGGAAAACTCTTTTCTCGGTGTGGGGAGGCTGAGCTCACTCAGTGATGATGCGAAGAGGTCGTGAGGGAAACTGTGGTGCCATTTTGCTACTTTGCTAGGGATTGCTCGCGAGCTTATGGATTGCCGAGTGATTGAGGCAATGGCGGCGATGGCTCTGTCTCTTGTGCGAGGGAGAAAGGATAACAGAGAACCGCCTCGGTTCTGTGGTCGAAAAGGAGCATGGCAAGAGTGGAGAACCAGACAGGGAGCTCGCCAGCACGAGGGAAAACAAGGAGGTTATGGCTCCGGTGCCGCTCGGTGTCACACGGGGAGACAGTGGCTGTGCTCGAGTGAACCAACTGAAGGAGCAAAACAGAGACTGTGCACTGAGATCTTTTGCAAATTTTTACTGCCTCAATTATAGGTGGGTCCCACCCTTCACTTTCTCATATCATCTAAATTATCTCCAAAATTTGCGAAATGACCAATTCGTTTGTTTGGAGTTGAAAACTGAGCTGCATTTTGATAGTTGGGCAAATTTCATCCAAATTCAAATGTGTGTTTGAATTCATTGCAAATTTAAATCCAATTGGAAAAAGGATAGCAAAACATTTCAAAAATTCATGAAACTTTGCATACCCACTAATTTGAACCTAAGTAATTCAAATAAGAAACTGTTTTTTGGTTTGGCTGCTGCAAATGAGATTTTTAACACAACAGTTTGAAATTCATTGTGTTGCCCTCATTTGGAATTTGAGTTGAACAAAGTTTGTTCCAAAATTTGAATTTAACTTTCTCACACATATGGGAACTTCCCACCTTGGTTTCAAATCCCCTTTTGGTTCCAAGCATTCAAATGAATAATTGAACTTCTGTAAAGAGAGCTCTCATGTGCATTATCACATGTGAAAAAGTTTAAACAAGTCCCATTTTTCATACACATGAAACCAACTTACATTCAACTTGAGTTTCTTTGTATTCATATTTTGGGACCTTTACACTGTATGTGGAAACCGTTTCCAAAATAAGGATTGGTAGAGCTCGGGCGACCTAGCCGGAGTTCAAGCCGCCGCTGTCGCCGTCGCCGACTAGGTTCCGGCCACCAAGAGCCCTAGCTGCCCCCACCGACGAGTTCCCCGATGTCTAAAACCTAATGGCAGCGAGTATTAGCCCTGGAGACGGCCGGAAACGCCATTCCGGCTGGCCTCGCCAGCGCGCGCCGCCGCCTGAGCGCTTTGGCGTGACGTAGAAGATGGCTGAGGGATTGGGTCCTCCTGTCAGGGTTTTAAACATTTCCAATGTCTTCAGTTTTAATTCAAACTTAAAATGGCCATAAATTTGTGTAGAAGTCCAAAATTTCTCAAACAAATTCTGTTGGATTCCTCTCAATCAGTAATTTGCAGAAATGCAAAGAAATTGGTCTGAAGGAACCTGGAATTTTCTCCAAAATCCCTCAAATTTAAATCCTTGGGACTTAATTCCAGGAGATCCCTGTTATGGAATTTGCTCAAATTTTGCCACAATATCATTCATAACTATAGCAATCTCCAGTAAAAATTTGAGCCTCATTGGATTAAATTTGCTTCACCAAACCCTGATCCAAAGTTCAGCCTTCATTGGAAATTCTCAATTTCAAACAGAAACTTTTCAGCAAATTTCCCCAACTTCGAAAATCAATTTCTCCGTGTAGGTATCTCACAAAATTATGAAACAAATTTTGCTAGAACGAAGGAGGCCTTCTTTATTTTTATCTTCCACTTTTAGCTATGTCAAAACTTCAGATTTGAGATCAAAATTCAGAGGAGCCATATACTTGTGGGAATTTTGGAGACTACAAGCTTCTATGAAACTTCCTCAAATTTTGCTCAGATCATTCTCGTAGAATCTAGTCTCCACGGGGAAAGTTCCAGAGCAAATTAAGAACCCTTAATAGCAGTAACTATTAGAAGAAGCTTGCTTCTTATAAATCTTTATCATTTATACATTTATTTTGTTGCATCTTATATAGTGACCGAAGTCGAGGACGCTCCGGAGGCTTTGGAGATCCTCCCTCCAGACGCTAACTTCCCATTTGACTCACAACCAGGAAAGCCCCGGTTTGCATTTAATTACTTTTGCAAAGTTTTGCTTTGTATCACTTATGTCTAGGATGAAGTGTTTTCATTAGAGTTAAGGTGATTGAAACCCTACTTGCATGACCTCTAAATCCTATGGAGGGTTGGGTAGTCTACATCTCAATGAGTATAGAATTTCATGCTAATGTTTTTAGGATCTCGGTAGAAGTCGAGTAGTTGGAATCTACTCGTGAGATAGGATTTTATCACACGGGATAGAAAGAAACAAATAATGGCTTAAGAATGTGAAATTGAGACCCAGCAGGGGGGATAGGATGCAGTGAGCAGAGGTCTCACGTTCGTAGCCCTGTTGGTGTCGGTTGAGGACCGAGCCGTGTGCGGCCCTGCTGGACAAGTTAGAACAGTACCGGACGCATACTGGCCATATGGGAACCAGGAAACCGATGTAATTTGTTAACCTAGATGCCGAGGCTTACCCAACCGTTTTATAGGAGTGGGTTGAGGACAGCAAGGTGTAAATCTGCCGGCCGGCACAGACACGCTCCGCACGGGGACCTCCTGCCCGTTACGGATGGACCGGTATGGCATTTGGGTTTCCTTTGAAAGGTTGCTGCATACAAGAGAATAGGAAGGTGTGAGGCACCAGACTTCTGAAATGGGTGTATGTGACGTGTTATCCAGGTGTGTATTGATTGCAATAACCATCCCTCGTAGTAAGAATTGGAAGAGGCCAGGAGAATATGATGTATTGAATTCTTATTGTATTGCAAACATGTATGCTGTAGTTGTAGAGCTCACTAAGTTTATATTTCGCTTTGGGTATAACCACATCGGGAGGAAGTGTTTCTTGTTTGATTGTGGAATTCCGATGTGAGGGCTGCTAAATGTACATCAGGTTGCTGCTAAAAACTGAAAGTAAGGATTAACCTGTAGGTGATTCTTTATTTCAATATCATTTTCCTATATTAAGAATCACTGCATGTAGAGTATCATGCTTAAGAGTGACGTATAAGTCTTTCTAAGCCATCCTACTCACGGTTGATATAATTGAGTTTCTGCAGGTGAGAATTATGAGGAAGGCTCTGAGGATGAGGCTATGCCCCCGTCAGGGTACATGGCCGAGCTAGAGCCTTGCACGCGGCCGTGATCTTCGGATGGATGCTGCTAGTGTGTACCGTCCCTGGGCTGGACGGCTGCACTTTTGCATAGCTAGGCTGAGGGTTTAGCTATGAATAATACTTCCGTTGTAAATAGGATTGTAAAAGACTTCCGCTGTTTTATGTAAATAAAAGCTTATATGTTGTTCCTAATCTTTCTTGTGTGCTGTTGGGTGCCGCATCGCATGGCATCACCCTCTGCGATCCCGTAGTGGGAGGACCACTGGGTGGCTGTAAAAGCCCAAGAATTGACTTGCAAAAATGTTCATCACATCACAACACCACAGCTCATTTGGTGGATAGCTCATGAATATTTGTGAAGAGCAAGTAAACACCATCAAGAGGGTGATTAGAGGAAAAACCCATAACTCCAAAAAGTAGGAGTTCATACACATAAACATGAGAGGATGAGCTCACCCCTATGTAAAAGTCCAAAAAATGCAAAGTCAATAAAGTGAATGTTGATTTCCATTCGTGTTGGAATGCATGAAAATGGGACTTACAAAAAATTTTGTACACGTGATGATGCACATGGGTGTCCAACCAAACAAGCTCTCACGTTCATTTGAAATGTGTTAAGCCAAGGTTGGATTAACACCCTGTGTAAAGTTCTCATGTGTAATAGGGAGTCTAAAATTCAGATTTGAACTCATAACATTGAATTCGGGGAAATTCATGGTGGCCACATCTTGATTTCAGGGTGGGCTAAAAAGGAGTTAAATACGCCCATTTCCAAATGTGAGCTGAATTCAAAATGATAATGAACTTGGTGGCTAAGTCTATCATTGATATGTGAGTAGTGGGATATTTGCAGCGAAAATTGGAAAAGAATTAGAGGGGAGATTTTGGACCCACTGATCAGTGACTAAGTTTCCACTGAACTGACTCAAACTGAGAGAAACTACTGCAGGCGACCGTTGAGCGCTCGGGGGCAGCCAGCTCGCTCGGTTAGCGCCACCTCGCGGTGAAAAACTCAGCTCAAAGTCCAGCACATGAGCTGCTCAACCCGTTCTCTACATCCCCGAGTGAAACCAGCTCACACCGCGCCGTACAGTTGCTCCCGCTCGCAAGTTCTTGCCGCCGCTCTCTGATCACTTGCGACCGGCCGATCCCGGCAGCTTCACACACCGCCACCAGAGAAGAAAAGGTGCGCCTGCTTGTGAGGAAGCTGTAGGAGGAAACCGTTTGCCGTTTCATACAGTGTAGAGCAAGAATTCCAAGTTTCCCTCCACGGGGTACATTAGGGTTAGCAATCGGTCGACGGCGAAATTCGTTGCACAGCTTGGTGTGAGACGTCAATATGAAACTCTTGGACTCTTCATGTTCCTGAGTTTATATAAAATGCTGATCCATAGCGTGCATTAGGCAAGAAAGTGGAGACCCCATCGTGTGGTCAGTAATGCGATAGTGTGTTCTTCTGGAAATAGCCTAGGAGGACATACGCAGCGCTTGCCATTGGTGTGCCCTGCAGGGCAGTAGGTGGTATCTGTTGGGTTGATAAAATTGCCAACCGTGACAACCCATTCGCGCTCTACTCGGGTTCCCGTCGTGTGGTGTGAAAACACGATCACGTACCTTGAGACGTGGCTTAACTCAACGACGGCTGTATGGCAATGATACAGGCGTATGTATTTACTTTCAAATATGGACCTGCCTGAAATGGCAACAACCTTTGAGTGCATAAATATTGAGTGTTCTTCTGCAGGTACTAACCACATATGTATCCCGTGTAGTACACGTGTGCGAGAGACCGTTTAGTGCCACAATTGAGACGTATATGCCGGTGTAATCCGGTTAGGATTTTTCCTTTTTTTAGGAATGTAGTACAGACATGTAATAGGCATTTGCATTAAAGGTAATGGTAAAAAGGAACTAAAATAACCAACTTTCAATATTTAGGACCCTTGTTGGGTAGAAAAATTCAACAGTTGATTAGTTTAGCTCAAAGGGATTGAAAAACAGAGTGCTCTGTTTTGTGCAGCAAGTTTGCTGAACTTTAACAGAGAATAAATCACAGATTATTTAGCCAATGGAGGTGTGGGATATAGTTCCATAGCAGAATCACACCTTAAACTGGTTGAAACTCCAGATGATTGTAAACTGTCAAGAACCAGGACAGAGTTAAAATACTCTGACTGTTTTGTTTTTCAAGCATAACTTGCTCTAGAAAAATCTAAAATTATCATATGATACATTTTTGGAAAGGTCAGGAGATTTGTTACATCTTTGTAATTCAAAGTTTCTGCAATTGCAGCACGGAATTCAGTGGAATTTAGAGTTGAAAACAGCAACTTCCAAAGGAGGTGCTCTTGAAATTCTTCCAGAAATCTGTTGACTTTGAATTATCATAACTTCTGAACCAGAGCTGATCTGGGGGCAAATAAATACTCGTTGTAAAGCTACTGAAGTTAACTTTAACTTTGGTATTCAACCTGAGTTATGAAAATGCCATGTACCAGGTCAAAATCTTGGATATGTAGAAACTGGTCATTCTGGGTAGAGGGATGGACAGTTGAACTCATTTGAGAGATTGTTGTACCCTAGGGGCTTTAATTACTTCCAATGGGGTAAAACATACTCGTGAGTTGTTATCTTCAACTAGTGAAAGAGTTGGGTATATTTACTACTCAAGTTTCTTTATGCTAGAGACCATGTTTGTGTCGTATTGAAGATAAAAGGGTAGTATACGTGATGACAAAGCAATATTAACGTCTCGTAGTGACAAAATCTAGTTGAGATGAACTTCCAAAGAGGAAGTCCGTCAATTTGGATTTAACTAGTTTGTATTTGCTCTGGTAATGATGTAGCTTGTGCAAAGTTATTACGTTATCTTTATACGAGATGTATCACATGTTTACTGTCATCATGTCTTTACGCCTATTTTATTGGACTGCATGAAGTATGTTGCGGGACTGATTTTTATTGTCGTATGGTTGCAGATGGTTCGCACTTGGGCCACGCATGAGGTCGGTGGCTCTAGTCAGCAGGGGAGTGATGACTCCCAACCACCTGCCTATGACAGCACCCCGCAGCAGCAATCGCCGCCTCCGCTTACACTAGCGGATGTGATTGCGGCACTGGTGGGTAATCGTGAGGAGCAGACCGACCTGCTCCGAATGATCGTGTAGAATACGTCCCAGGCGGGGGGGGGGGGGGGTGGAGGGCGTCAAGAGAGGGGGCCTCATGAGCCCCACGCTATGACGTACTCGGATTTCATGAGTAAGCATCCTCCAGTGTTCACCGAAGCGACAGAACCCCTGGAGGCTGACAACTGGCTGCGGACGATTGAGTCCAAGTTCGGGCTGCTCCAATACACGGAATGGCAGAAGACTCTCTTTGCGGCACAGCAGCTTCACGGTGCCGCTGATGCGTGGTGGGCGAACTATGTCGCCTCACTGCCTGCTGGCCACGCCGTGGAATGGTGAGAATTCCCGGAGGCGTTCCGCGCCTATAATATCCCTCCCGGGATAATAAAGAGGAAGTTCCAAGAGTTCTTGGAGCTGAAGCAGGGCGGGAGGAGTGCCCACAACTACTCCCGTGCCTTCAACCATCTGGCGCAGTATGCGTCGGATTATGTCTCCACCGAGGAGAAGAAGCGAGAGCAGTTCTATCGGGGGTTAAATCCCGAGATGAAGACGCATATCATACAATGCAATCGCGGCACGTTCAAACGATCTCGTCAACGCCGTGATTATGCAAGAGGATTCTCAATGAGAATTGGCGGCTGAGCAGCGAAAGCGAAGCGCTCCGCCAGGCAGCGGGGGTGGAGCTCCTCAAAAATACTGCATGGTGTATCGGACACCATCCGGTCAGCAGTGGCATCCACCGGCAGGACCTCAGCAGTTCGGGGGTCGTTCTTTCCAGCCACCCCCGTTCTGACCGCCGATGCCACCACCGCGACCGCAACAGATTCAACAGATGGTACCCTGGGCGTTTCCACCGCCACAATGTGCCCCGGGTTTCCGTCCGTCGATCAGCGGAGGACCGCCTCGCTATAACTGCTACACGTGTAGCCAGGCGGGCCATTTCTCGAAGGACTGTCCCCAGGGGCAGCAGAGCAGCGGGCAAGCCCAATATCAGGGCAGTGCTCCAGGCTGACCCCCGGTCAAGAAGGGAGGTCAGTGAACCGGGGGCGTTCGCAACCTCGACAATAAGGATGCCCGGGAGGGAGAAAACATGCTGGCGGGTACGTTCAATCTCAACCATCAAGCAATCATCATTTTATTTGATTCAGGTGCAACCAACTGTTTCATAAGTGCATCCTATGTGGCTAAGCATCAACTGCAAGTCTTCCCAACCGACTGCTCATATATGATCTGCTCACCGGCAGTGAAGATTTCAGCAAATATGATGATTCCAAAAGCACCACTGTGTTTAGGTGGGAAGATATATCTCAACACCTTGATAATCCTTACAGGACAGAAGATTGATGCAATCTTAGGGATGTCATGGTTACGCTACCATGGCGTTGTCCTGGAAACTCTATCACGGACGGTCTATTTGAATTCTCCATTCCACCGTCCGCATTCAATGGTGTTAGACAACCCTGTCCCGGAAGTTTCAGCTACTTATAACACTGAAGCTCTCAAGTTAGAGGATATTCCTGTAGTCCGAGAGTATCCCGACGTGTTCCCGGATGATCTCCCGGGCATGCCACCTGAACGGGATGTGGAGTTCAAGATAGAACTTGCACTTGGGACTACTCCTATATCACGGAGACCGTACAAAAAGGCTCCAAACGAGCTGGCTGAGTTGAAGGAACAGCTCAATGATTTTTTGAGCAAGCGTTTCATTAGGCCGAGTTCCTCGCCTTGGAGATGCTCGGCGCTGTTCATCAAGAAGAAGGATGAAAACTTGAGGCTGTGTGTGGATTACCGGCCGCTCAACGCCGTCACCATCAAGAACAAATATCCACTGCCCCGCATTGACATCCTGTTTGATCAGCTTGTGGGTCCAAGTGTGTTCTCCAAGATGGACCTTCGCTCCGGGTATCATCAAATAAAAATCCGGGTGGAGGATATCCCGAAGACGGCCTTCTCGATGAGATATGGACTATATGAATATCTCGTCATGTCTTTTGGTCTCACCAACGCTCCGGCACATTTCATGTACCTCGTGAACTCGGTGTTCATGCCGGAGCTGGACAAGTTCGTTGTGGTGTTCATTGATGATATCTTGGTTTACTCCAAGTAAGAAGAAGAACACGCCGAACACTTGAGAATCATTCTTCAACGATTCCGGGACCATAAGCTCTATGCCAAGATCAGTAAATGTGAGTTTTGGATCAGCCAAGTACCATTTTTGGGACATATCATCTCAGTGGAAGGCATTGCGGTGGACCCAAGCAAAATTGAACAAGTGCTGAAATGGAAAGCCCCCACTTCTGTCCATGAGGTCAGAAGCTTCCTCTGTTTAGCAGGATATTACCGGAGATTCATTCCAAGCTTCTCCAAGCTTGCTAAGCCGATGACAGAATTACTGAAGAAGCGAACAAAATATGTTTGGAACTCAGCATGTGAAGGAGCGTTCCAAGCATTGGTGAAGCATCTCACAACAGCCCCGGTCTTAGCTCAACCGGATATGACCAAGCCCTTCGACGTGTATTGTGACGCGTCTTGTATCGGGCTCGGCTGCGTGTTGATGCAAGAAGGACTTGTGGTCGCGTATGGCTCACGCCAACTTCGAAACTATGAGCAGCACTATCCCACTCATGATCTTGAGCTTGCTGCTGTGGTTTTGGCGCTGAAAATGTGGAGGCACTATCTCCTGGGGAACTTGGTGCATCTCTACACCGACCACAAGAGCTTAAAATATATCTTCACCCAGAAGGAGCTGGATATGAGGCAAAGGAGGTGGTTAGAACTAATCAAATATTATGAGATTTAGATTCATTACCATCCCGGCAAGGCGAATGTGGTTGCCTACGCGCTGAGTCAGAAATCACATGTCCATAACCTCACCATTACACCGTTGGAAGAGGAAGAGCCGAGTTTATACTTGGTTCCTTATGGATCACTCTACAACCTTGATCTCATCCCTACCATTAGGGAGGATATCATTGCAGCTCAGAAAGTTGACAAGGGAATGGCACATCTCCGGAGACGGATAGACAATGGGGAAATCAAATGTTCCCGGAAAGATGATGAGGGGACGCTGTGGTTCAATGACCGCATAGTCGCACCCTGGAATATGGAGCTGAGGAAGAAGATCCTTGATGAAGCTCAGTTGTATAAATTCTACATTCATCCGGCAGCAACAAAATGTACCAAGATTTGAAGAGAAAATTTTTGTGGACACGGATGAAGCGGGAAGTGGCTAAATACGTATCGGAGTGCGATACGTGTAGACGAGTGAAAGCGGATTACATGAGGAAATCAGGGCTGTTAATTCCAGCATGGAAGTGGGAAGATGTGAGCATGGATTTCATTGTGGGATTACCCCTGACTTCCGACAAGCATGATTCCATTTGGGTAATCGTTGACCGATTAACCAAGTCGGCTCGTTTCATTCCCGTGCATACACATTGCCATGCCAGAAAATATGCGGAGCTGTACATTGCAAGGATTATATGCTTACATGGGGTACCCAAGACCATAATCTCAGATCAAGGCGCACTATTTGTATCCTGTTTCTGGGAGCAGTTGCACGCTGCATTGGGTACTAAGCTGATTAGAAGCTCCGCCTATCACCCTCAGACAGATGGCCAAACTAAGAGGGTTAACCAAGTACTAGAAGACATGTTGAGAGTGTGTACCATCCACCACGGTAGAAACTGGGATGATCATCTACCGTTGGCAGAATTCTCGTACAACAATGGCTATCAAGCGAGTAACAAGATGGCACCATATGAGGCTCTCTACGGTCGCAAATGCCGCACCCCATTGAACTGGTGCGAGTCTGGTGAAAGGGTCACGTTCGGGGTTGATGTGGTGAACGACACTGAAGAGAGTGTTTGGATTATTCAAGCCAACTTGAAGGCCGCCCAATCCCAACATAAAAGTTACGCTGATAAGAGGCGTAGGCCGCTACACTTTGATGTCAGGGAACACGTATACCTCCGTGTATCTCTGATGAAAGGTGTGCACCGATTCGGCATGAAGGGGAAGCTCGCTCCCCGATTTATTGGACCCTATGCTATCACCGAGAAGTGTGGACCAGTTGCATATAGACTGGAGCTACCGGCATCTCTCGCTGGTGTCCACGACGTTTTCCATGTTTCACAACTACGAAAATGTCTGAAGTTTAAGGCTGCTGTTCCCACCGAAGACATTGGTGAGCTGCAATCAGATTTGACGTATGCTGAATATCCGGTGGCGATTATCGATGAGAAGACTCGGACCACATGTAACTGAACGCTGTGGTTCTACAAGATACTGTGGAGCAACCACACCGCTGAAGAAGCGACGTGGGAGAGCGAAGAGTTCCTTTGCTCAAACCACCCGGACTTCATGGCGTCTCGTCACGGGTATGTTCCTATCACATCGTCGTCTCTTCCTCTATAATATCGGGACGAGATTCTTTTAAGGGGGGAGGGATGTAAAAGCCCAAGAATGGACTTGCTAAAATGTTCAGCACATCACCAGACCACAGCTCATTTGGTGGGTAGCTCATGAACATTTGTGAAGAGCAAGTAAACACAATCATGAGGGTGATTAGAGAGGAAACCCATAACTTCAAAAAGTAGGAGTTCATAGACATAAAAATGAGAGGCTGAGATCACCCTTAGACCTTAAATACTCTTGGGAAGGCTCAGGCCAAGTTTCATGCAAAACCAATCCTTTTTGAGTCACTTTTGGAGACATTTGTAAAAAGGGCCTATTTGAATGCAAATTCAAATTTCACCTAGTTTTCACCACTTGAATTCAAAAGTTGACTTCATATTCAAACTCAGCACATTTTCAGAGTTAGTCTACCAATTTTCATCCTCATCGGAGTTCATCTTGTCGGGAGCTATATTTGGATCAATTCAAACAGAATTTGAATTTTCAAATTCAAATGTGAACAAAATGTAGCTAAACCAATTTCACTTTGGTGAATTCAAATTTACTCACTGACTTGGTGGCTAAGGTTACCATTTAAGTGTGAGTAGATGGGATATTTGCAGCAAAAATTGGAAAAGAATTAGAGGGGAGAAGGGGACCCACATGTCAGTCAAGCCACTGCGGGAAGCAACACACATGCGCGCGCTCTGTTCTCCGGGTCTCCGCAACGGTCGCCACCGAGCTGCTCGGGTTGAAACCTCCTCAGCGCACGATGGGCTGGCGCGCCGCGCGGCTGTTGCTTGCTCATGAAGGCGCCCCGAACGCTGCAACCCACGATCCCGTGTTCTGTTTCGTCGCTCAACTAGAAACGCAGCCGCTCACCGCCATCTCTGAAACCGACCGGGAGACGACAGAACTCGTGCCCCCGAGCTCCCCGAGCTGCATAAACAGCACTGAGGGGTCCTCCCCTACCTTCTCCACACACCACCAGGCTAGCCAAGCTTCCCTACACCGAGAATACAATGTTCTCCGTGGCGACCTAAACAAACCGGCGACTGGACGTCCGTGGAGAGCTCTCAACAGAGGTTTTCACACCTGAGCCAGCACGGCCACAGGAGTTCCATGCCTTGGTGCTTCTTCCATCCAAAACTTGGAGCGAGCCGTGAACCCTAGCGGCTGAATTTGCCGTTCTTCTCCCCGAGCATCTCCACGGACCGTTCGGTATGAAATTCCAAAATTTGCACTCAATTCTCACTTAGAGTTCAGAAAATTGTGCACAAAGGAGCTAGAGTAATCGGCGACAAACTTTTCTTCACAACCCTAGCTTTAAACGCCACGTAGACTGATCAATTTCCATTTTTCCGAGCTCAATCATGGCGGCATCAATCGGGCGCACGGTGAGAACCCATTTGGAGGTGTTTTCACGCGCAGGATATTACTTGCCGAGCTTCCCTAGCATCCCAGGATGCTCTAGAGCCAATCACTCGAGCTTTTGGCGAGCTAGGACCACCGGCCGATGACGCTGAACCTCTCCCGAGGCCGCCGCACGTCACCTGCATATTTCCGGCCTTTTAGCGGTCACACCGAACTCACCAATGGATTCCTCAACCCCAAAAACCTCCAGGCGGCAAGCCTCTGGCCGGTTAGCGGCCGGGAACCTCCCTCCGGCGAGGCGCCGCCTCAGTCCGGCGAGGGGGAGGGCACGCGCGGGAGGAATGGGCGGGAGATTGAAGAAAGGAGGCTGGCCCACGTGTCAGCGACAGAAACTTTAAAAAGCTGATCAACTTTGGCTCTGGGATCTCTTGTGGCTGCGTGCCAGAAATAGTGTGGCCCGGTGTGGCTGAAATCCCAGTGGCTGGAGTTTAAACCGTGGGCCCAATTTATTTGCAATAGAAAAACAATTCCAGATTTAGCCCAAATTTTAGAAATTCATAACTTTGTGTAGAAGTGTCCAAATGCAGTGAACCAATTTTTGATAGATTCATCTCTTCGAGTACTATCCAGAAAAACAAGTTTCAGCTCATGAAACTTATTTTTCCAGAATTAATTCCCTCAAGTTTAAACTGTTGGGAATTTTATCTGTAGAATTCTCTTATGGAAAATTCTGAAATTTGGCTACGGTGTTCATTTGAAAATCTTTGAGCCACAGGAAAAATTTCAGATCCATCCAAGTTCATTTAGTCCCCCTAATGGTGTGATTAAGTGAACTGCCCTGAGAAAATGGAAAAATGTACAGGAACATTTTTCAGATTTTCTCAAATCTTGTTTAGGGCATAACTTCATCTAGGATTTTTCAGATGACATGAAACCAATTCCATTAGAACCATATAAAACTCTAGTTTCCATAAAGTGATGGTTTGTGCCATGAAAATCCCTGGAAATCCTTAGAAGCTCCAGTAATGGCCAAATAGACTTTTATTTGTGCAAAGCTCAAGTAAACTTTGTTTCAAATGAAACTTGGTCAAGTCTCTGGTTAGGACCCTACCAAGTCACCATAAAAATTTCAGAGCCAAAAAGGAGGGCTATCTGGAGTTATGGTATTTACATATTCAGTTCCAAACATTGCATTTAAATTGACATATAGTATATTGCTTACGTGTAGTCGCTGAAGGCGAGGAAACCCCGGAAGTGCTGGACTTTATCCTTCCGTACGAAGCCCTAACCACTGACCCGCAGCAATAATGCAAGCCCCGGTTCGCATTAACAAGTTTTACAAAGTTTTGCTTTATGTATACTTAGCATGAGGTATATATGTGCATTAGGTGTAGGATGGATAAAACCCCAAGTGCATAACCATATTATTCCTACAAGAGTGAGGGTAGTGTCTAAGTCCTCGAGTAGTTAAGCTATGCTTAATGATCATAGAACTTCGGTAGAAGTCGAGTAGTTGGAATCTACTCGCGAGTATAGGAGTTGGGACACACGGGATTGGTTCGAGGGATGTGAGATCACTTTAGTAAGAAAATGAGACTAGGCAGGGGCTAGAGCACAGCAAGAGGAAGCCTTGTGGGTGCAGCCCTGTTCGTGTCGATTGAGGACCGATCCGTGTGCGGCCCCGCTGAACAAGTTTTGAACGTACAGAAGGCATATCGGATATATGGGCCCCGATAAACCGATGTAACCTAAACCTCCGGGCGTCGAGGCATAGCACACCGACTTATAGGTATAGGTTGATGGCAGCCAGGTGGAAATCTGCTAACGGGCATAGAGAGATCCTCCGTGTAGGGAACCTCCTGCTCGTTTTGGTGCGACCGGTTCGACGTTTGGGCTGTTCGGTGAAAGGTTGTCCCGTAAGACACGGGGTGAGCGTGCTGTGTGCAGCTCTGTGTGTGGGCGTACATGACGTGCTATTCGGGTATCCCTGCAGGTGTATATCAAGTCGATTTGCAGTCCCTCGCGGTTATGAGTACCGCTTGTTCACTGAGTCGTGACGTAGGTTAATAAATGCAATGTATGATTCAATATTGCTGTTATGAATAAATTGTAGGGTTACATGTGTGCCACCAAATATTGCTCACTAAATTTCAGATTTCATGAATTGTTAACTTGTGGCTAAAAGATTAATTAAGGATGAACGTGTAGGTGTGTCCTTTGCTGCAATGTGCCATCCTATATTTTTTTATGACCTGCATATAGAGTTTCATGTGTAGGTGAGTCGGTTATGTCTTGTTGAGCCATCGTGCTCACGGTTGCTTCTATGTGTTTTTCAGGTGAGGATTACCCCATGGACTCAGGGTACGAGTCCACCGGCGAGGGCTACCTTCCGTCGGGGCCCACGGCTGAGTGGGAGCCATACACGCCGCGCTGAGCTGAGGAGTGAGGCTAGTGTGGCTTGTCCATATGGCTGGACAACCAGCTTTTCCTAGTTAGGTAGGCGTGAGTTGTAAAAAGTTAGCTTCCGCATGTATAAACTCTTTTCTTAGTTGTAATCTGAAGGTTTGTACTAATTTGTACATATTCAGTTGTTTTCTATGCAATACAATGTTTTCCTTATGATGTGTGCTGTCGGGTGTCGCATCGCGGCACTACCCTTTGAGATCCTGGGCGTGCGGATTCTGGTCCGTCACATGAAAATTCCAATTATCAGGTAAAAATCTGGGATAAGTAGAAACTGGTCATTCTGGGTAGAGGAATGAACAGTTGAACTCATTTGAGAGATTGTTATATCTATTGGGGTTCCATTACTTCCAATGGAGTTGGACATACTCCTCAGTTGTTATCTTCAACTAGTGAAAGATTTGAGTATATTTCCTACTCAAGATTATTTTGCTAGAAGCCATGTTTGTGTCGTATTGAAGATAAAGGGTAGTATACATGATGACAAAGCGATGTTAACGTCTCGTAGTGACCAAAACTAGTTGAGATGAACTTCCAAAGAGGAAGTCCTTAAATTTTGGATTTCACTAATTGTATTTGGTCTGGTAATGGTGTAGCTTGTGCAAAGTTATTACATTATCCATGTACGAGATGTATCACATGTTTACCGTCATTATGTTTTACTCCTATTTTATTGAACTGCATGGCGTATGCTGTGGGACTTATTTTATTGCCGTATGGCTGCAGATGGTTCGTACTCGGGCCACGCATGAGGTCGGGGGCTCTAGTCAGCAAGGAGGTGATGACTCCCAGCCACCTGCATACGACAATACTGTGAGACCTATGTGTGCTGAATACATTGGCAATTAGGATAAAAGTTAGCATTAACATTCAAAGTTTTGAATATTGCCAAAATATTCTTCTGTGGCAAGGTCCGACAAGTTCTTTGTTAGGTCCGCCAAGTGTTGGCAAGGTCCGACGCAAGGTCCGGAGAGTTCCTGCAAGGTCCGAAGAGCTTCTGTGAGATCCGGAGCTTGTTTTTAGGGAGCTCCCGTGAAGTTCAACTCGTAGAACTGCAGCATCTTGTTTTTGCTTTTAACTCGCAATGTTTCAAACATGCTTTATGGGAAGGTTTGCTTAGTATTAATTTGCTAAGTTTTTGGTGTGTTTTGGTGGTTATGGCTGTTATCATTTGATATGGTTTGCAACATGATTATGTGACGTGCTCATGTAACGTGTTGTGGTTTTCAATCTAACGTGAGTCAAGTCGAGGACTTGTGCTCGGAATAATTGGTTGTTTATTCATGTGCAGGTGTTGCTTGAGTTCAAGACATGGCTGGTGACGGGATCCATGGACTAGTCTCAGGGAGGAGATGAGGTTCCAACAACCAAGTTCGGGGGGAGCTGTGGTTGAGTTGATCGGGAGGTCGCGCAGCATGTTTGGATCAAGGGCAGTGCATATGAAGGTTGCATGTACATCGTTGGAAGGTGTTTGCACGTATGCAAGGAGTGCATGGTCGTGGCAACATTGTTCCAAGGCGTGATGAAGAGAAGTGGACGTAAAGAATTGGTCGGAAAGGTCCAACCGGCTGGATTGCGTACTCAGGCTGAGGCTGAGTCGGATATGGCTCAAATATGGAAGATTTGAGTTGGTTATGATAGGATTTTGTGCTAGGAACAAAGTTCAGTTGTTTTAGGAATGTTTAGTATGTTCCTAAGGTGTTTGGAAGTCTCACGATTGCTTCTATCTGCGAATAGGAGAGTCCTGAGCAGTTATGGTAAGTTAGGATACGAGTCCAATTAGGAGTAGGAGTCCTAGATTGGATTGTTTAGCCTGAGGGCTGGCTATAAAAGCAAGGGAGGCCAGAGCTCTCGTGGGTAGAGAACTTTGGGATGTTCCTCTTGTGTTTCTATTGAATAAAGTTCATAGTTTCGAGGAGCTTTTGTGCCTTGTTCGTCGGACTTGTTTTTCGTCAAGTCTTTCTCGCCGAGTTTCTGGACAGACCGACATTGCTTCGGTGTTTCGTTCATAACTCGAGTTTTACAGATCAGATTGACGTGATTCTTTTTGTGTTGTCTTCACAACTCAATTATCTATCATCTGTGAAATTTTCACGAGCTTCAGATCTGTAGTTTTTGAGATACACGAGTTTCTTTGCAGCGTTGCAGATCTGTTTTATATCGGGTAGAACAGATTGATCTTCGTTTAATGTTTTGATCGTATCTCAAGTTTTACTTCGTGTTTTCAAGTGATTCTTGTTGAATTAGATCTGTGAATTGATTCTCTACCTCTCTACTTGATTTGTCACGGTTGAACCCGTTTGAAAACACTTGCACACACGGTTTCTTTAACCGATTGATTTTTTGCTGAGGGGTTTTTGTTGTTTCCGCTGCGAAAAGTTTTAATCTACCATTCACCCCCCTCTGGTAGCTTTTCACGTGCTCTTCGATCCTACAATTGGTATCATACCCAAGGTGCTCTAATCTTTGTGATTTGCACGTGTTTTGACTAACCATCATGGAGAAGTACTCCGCAAAACCTTGTGTGTTCAATGGCATCGATTTTCAGGTTTGGAAGGCGCGGATGGAGGCCTACATACAGGCGCAAGGCTTCGCCATATGGGAAAAAGGTCTACCGGAACTTTGATGTACCACCCAACGATCAAGTTACGGCTGCGAACATGAGAGATGTTGACAACAACAACAAGGCTCGTATGAAGGCCCGGCCAGGGAATCGCAGTGGGTGGTGCCGTGCGATGCGGCACCCAACAGCAAGCACGAAAAGAGGAGTAAGAACATAACGACACCATTTTGTTACTCAAGATAATTTCTTTTACAACATAATGTACACACGCAGCAGAAATTAAAATTTGCTGGACATTCTACTCACTCTCGACCCTATCTACGCCGAAGAGAAGTCGTTCAGCCCGTGAACGCTTCCTACTAGCTTCACCAAAGAAAGGCAGCGGCTTGGTTTCCGATGAGTTGAACGAACCGCGAGGTTCGTCGTCTCACCGAACAACCCTCTTCATAGCAGGCATCCTGCTACCTGCAAAAACAACTTAGAAGCAACCGTGAGCACTAAGGCTCAACAAGACTTACCCGTCAATCCTAAACATGCAACTCTACATGCAGGTGTAGTAAGACAGTAGGCATAGGAATTTGCAAAATGCAGCTTGACTAAACTTGATCCTTATATTCAGATTCTTATAGCCTTCATTTTAGTGGTCCTCACGCCTCATAACATCGGAAGTCCACAATCAAACAAGAAACGTTTATCCCGATGTTGCTAGCCTAAGGTGGAAATGAAACTTAGTTGGCTCTATATCTACTTCAGTCAAGGTTCCAATACAGTGATTAATCCACAAACAGCAAGTTAAGAGACTTAGTTCATCTTCTTACTAAGTCACGGCGCAGTGGACAAGTATGCTCAATCCTATTCCGCGAGCGACGGTGATTCGAATCAATAACAACCCGGAATACATGACACATACACCCGCCTCGAAAGACTCTCTCAAGAGATCTTTCTTACGTTGTATGCAGCCACCTTTCACACGACACCCCGACATAGAAAAACGCTTCGCGCCGAGCAGGATGGTCCTCTACGGGGACACGTCGAAGTTGCCCGCTAAAGGATTTACACCTCCCGCCTTCTCAACGCCATTCCCACGCGAAGGATGAGTTTCTATATCACGGTCCATCGAGTTACATCGGTTTCATGGGTCCCATACCCCACTAAATATCCGGTACAGCTCAATCTTGTCCAGCAGGGCCGCATACATACGGTCCTTAACCGACACGGACGGGGCTACAACCAACCTCCACATTTGCCTTACCATCCCGGTCCAGGCCAAATGTGGTCTCAAGCATTGTCACACCCATCGCAGGTCGAGACCAACCTTGAGCGCTCCATCCTACACGAACATCCCCGTTCCCATCTCATATTCATGAGGGTGCTCTTATCATTTATGTCTCGCGAGTAACTCCATTACTCGAACTTTCTCGCGAGTAGCTTTTTACTACTCGACTTCTACCGAGCTAGTTACAACATTAGCCTAGCATCTACAACGAGGCAAAGCCTACACTAAACCTTTTAATGAGGGATGTAATAGGCATGCAAGTGGGTTTCAATCATCCTAGACATAATGCACTCAAGTCTAATAAACATGATGTGATGTAAAGCAAAATTTAAAACGGTAAAGATATGCAAACCGGGGCTTGCCTTGTTCAACGGTTTTGTTAGAAGCTAGGAGTTAGTCTTCCTCCGGAGAATCCGCCAAACTTGTCACGAGATGGAGATTCTCGCTGTAGAGTCGAATCCTCGTCGAACGTCGACGTCACGTGAGCTATTATATTGCAATGCACATATATTTCAAAAGCAATTTAGAAACTGTTTCAAAACTGTTGTTCAAGTTAACTCACACCTAAAAGGAACAAACAACAGAAAGGTTTCTGTTGTTGGATCTACAACCTTAGAGATGATGAAAGCTAGGGTGAAAAGAAATACTAGAAATCACCATGTGATTAAGTCCATTATATGAACACTTAAACCTAAAATATGGTAGCTCCAGTTCCAGAGGTCCAATGAATCTGAGAATTTAACCACAGCTTCTATGGAAGCTAGATAGGCAGTGGGCAAATATTGAGCTCATGAAATGGCTCAAGGTGATCACAATAATTCCTTATGTGATTTTCACTAATCTGCCTTTACCCCCAAGATATGAAGCTTTCCTATGCTGCAAAGTATACTTTTTGTGAAATACAAAATGTCCTGAGTCCATAGGAATTGGTTTTACCATTTTTGGAGTTTCCTATATGGAGTTATGGATTTTACAAAGAATGGGGAAAAGCTGAAATTGTCTCTGTTCATTTTCCCATTTTTCAGAGACATAAGTGATGAACACATCATTTGACCAAGCAAATGAGGTCCAATGCCTCTGAAACGTTTACTGAAGTTCAAGGAATTTTGGAACAATGTCCTGTCCAAATTTGGAAATTTTCCAATAAACAGAACTCCTGTAAAAATTCAGATAAATTTTTCCTTAAATGAATTAATGAGCCAAATTCAGGGATTTTCATAAACATTGGTCTGCACCCCTGGATAGTACTCTTTGAGAGGAATCCAACAAAATTTGTTTCACAATTTTTGGACACTCCTACACAAAGTTATGGCTCTCCAAAGTTTGAACTAAAGTGGGAAAATCTGGAAAATGTTTAAACGCTGACAGTGGGTCCCACCTGTCATCCCTAACCTCCAGACTCGCGCCAAACACACCAGTGGCGGCTCCCTCCGGTGAGGTCACCGGAAAACCAGTTCCCAGCCGCCTCCAGACCCCCTGCTGGCCGCCCCCCCCCCATATTTCCCCATGCTGAACACGTTGGTGAGGTCGCCGGCGGCTGAAACTCGCCGGAAAACAGGGCGCACCGGCCACAGCAAACCCTAGGGCTCCGACGAGGTCTTGCACGGTGAATTCTCCACCAAATGGTCGGTTCTTGGGCTCTACAGCACCAGGGGATCATGTAGAAGACCGGCATGAGGTCTAAACCAGCTGGAGATGGCTCTAAACCTATCGGCACCGTGCACCCGATAGGGTCCAGCGGCATACCCTCTAAAAGAGCTCGGATTGCTCACTCTAAACTCAATTTCTTGGTCTAAAATCGATGGAGGAGGTGTGCTAGGCAGTTAACAACCTGTGTGTGAAGTTTGAGACCCAACAAACATGAATTGAGGACGAATTTTACAATTCTTTACCTCAAGGTCCGTTTCTGCCGCCCGAGAGAAAAACTTGAAATTCTCCCTCTGTGATCAATGGCTGGGGCTGATCTTTGGAGGTGAGAAACTAGACTTGTTGGTGCACAGATGGGGTGGCTTGCTTGGGCGTGATCCCTGCTGGTTTGGGCTGTCCACGGCGTCCAGTTCCAGCTTCTTCAGTTTCAGTTCGGGACAGTGGAAACTTTGCCGTTTCTAGGCGCCGGTGAGCTCAGGACTGCGGGGTAAAGTGTCTAGCCGGCTAGAGCATGTGTATGAGATGATCTTTGCTGTGGAGACCTCGATCATCCGTCGCTCAGGTGGCTGCGTAGGATTGAGAGAAGGAGGGGCGCTGTTCTGCTCGGGAGGACGAACAGAGAGCGGAAGCTCGGTTGGGAGAAGGCAAAATGGCGTTGCTGCACTCCTGGGCGTGGATTAGGACGGCAAAAGATCGAAGCAGGAGGTGGCATCGGCAGAGACTCGGGAGGAGCTGCTGTCGAGCGCTCCGTCGCTGAAAAACAGAGCAGAGTCGGTCTCATTCTTGTGAGACTGACCGGTGGGGTCCACAGCCCCAATTTTTGCTTCTTATCCCTCAGTTCGATTTAAAATAGCAAATGAGCTCCAATTGTGATCAAATTTGGAGGATAGGTCAAAAGAATTATGAGGAACTCCAATCTGAAATCAGATTTTGAAATTGAGTTTGTTTGGTTCAAAATTCAATTCAAGTTTGAATTTAAGCGTGCCCTCATTTAATCCTCGGAATAAATAGTATATGAAACCAAAAATTCTCCAAATTTGAAACTTAGGCTCTTGAATACATGAGAAATGCACCTATGCTCTCACATATGGGCCTTTGTACAATCTGAATAGGAATCCTTTCAAAAGAATTCAAATTGCATTTAAATTTCCTCCACTCTACTCATAGAGAAGGTGCACATGAGTTAGAGTTTTTGGAAGTCTAATTCTTTCCCCTAGGTTAACATGTGTTGAGCATGTGTTAGAGAAATTTTTTAACTCCCTCACATGTCCATATGTGTGTTCCTCATTTCATGTGACACAATTATAGTCTTTTGTTGCCTTAACTTTGTTTTATGAGCTGACATCAAACTTTACAAAAGTTAGGGCTGTTACATTCCTCCCCCCTTAAAAGAATCTCGTCCCGAGATTACAAAAATAAAGAAGAAGGGAGAGTGACTACTGGACATATGGTACAAACAAGTCGGGAAAATTTAAACGGAGAAATTCCTCGCTTTCCCACGTGGCTTCATCAGCGGTGTCGTTGCTCCACAAGACTTTGTAAAATCGCAATGTCCGATTTCTTGTGGCGCGAGTCTTCTCGTCAATAATCTGTATCGGATACTGAGAATAGGTGAGATCCGGCTGAAGATCCTCAATGTTCTCCATATGAACCGCGGTCGGGTACTTAAGACATTTCCGCAGTTGAGAGACATGGAAAACATTATGAATACCCGAAAGTGACGTCGGTAGCTCCAGACGATAGGCCATGGGTCCGCATATCTCAGTGACAGCAAACGGCCCGATGAATCACGGAGCAAGCTTTCCCTTCACTCCGAAACGATGAACTCCTTTCATCGGAGAGACACGAAGATAAACGTGGTCCCTGGTGTCAAAGTGAAGAGGTCGACGTCTTTTGTCTGCATAGCTTTTTTGCCGAGATTGAGTAGCCTTTAAATTGGCTTGGATCACTCGCACTCGTTCCTCGGCTTCATTCACAAGATCAATCCCGTAGACCACTCTCTCGCCGGACTCACACCAATTCAGTGGTGTGCGACACTTCCGGCCATAAAGAGCTTCATACGGGGCCATCTTGATGCTGGATTGATAACCGTTGTTATATGAGAATTCTGCTAACGGTAGATGGTCATCCCAATTCTTCCCATGATTGATGACACATGCCCGTAGCATATCCTCCAGAATCTGATTTAATCTCTCTGTTTGACCATCAGTTTGCGGATGATACGCTGAACTCCTGATTAACTTGGTTCCCAAGGAAGCATGCAGTTGCTCCAAAAATCTGGATACGAACAAGGCACCTCGATCAGACACGATGGTGCGGGGAACCCCGTGTAAACACATGATTTTTGAGATGAACAGCTCCGCATACTTCTTTGCCACATATTTAGTATGGACTGGAATAAAATGGGCGGTCTTGGTCAAACGATCGACGATTACCCAAATAGAATCATGCTTGTTGCTGGTCATGGGTAAACCGACGATGAAGTCCATACTTATGTCTTCCCACTTCCATGCTGGAACCTTCAGCGGTTGAAGTGGTCCGGCTTTCCTCATATGGTCGGCTTTAACCCGCCAACACGTATCACACTCGGATACGTACTTCGCAATCTCTCTTTTCATCCGTGTCCACCAGAACTTAGATTTCAAGTCCTGGTACATTTTATTGCTTCCCGGATGAATGGAGTACTTGGATAAATGTACTTCATCCAATATCTTCCTCCGCAATTTCATGTTTCGGGGTACAACTATACGGTTGTTAAACCATAGAGTACCCTCTTCATCCTTGCGGAACATCTTCAATTCACCGCTGTCCACTCTCCTCCGGATATGAGACATACGTCTGTCTCTCTTCTGAGCCTCTACAATCTTATCTCGGATTGTAGGAATAAGAGCGAGGTTGAACAGCGACCCATAGGGAACTAAGCGCAGGCTTGGTTCTCCTTCTTCATGTGCAGCCATGGCTAAACGGTGAACGTGAGCTTTCCGACTAAGTGCGTCGGCAACCACATTCGCTTTACCCGGATGGTAAAGAATTTCAAGATCATAGTCCTTGATCAATTCGAGCCATCTTCGCTGCCTCATATTCAGTTCTTTCTGTGTGAAGATGTACTTCAAGCTTTTGTGGTCAGTGTACAGATGTACTAGATTGTCTAGTAGACAATGTCTCCACATTTTCAATGCTAAGACCACTGCAGCTAGTTCAAGGTCGTGCGTCGGGTAATTCTGCTCATGACCCCTGAGTTGTCGGGATCCATACGCGACCACACGTCCTTCTTGCATCAACACACAACCCAAACCAATGCCGGATGCATCACAATAGACATCAAAAGGCTTCGTGGTGTCCGGCTGGGCCAAAACTGGAGCTGTAGTGAGATGCTTCACTAAAGTTTGAAAAGATTGTTCACATGAATCGCTCCAATCATATTTGGTGCTTTTCTTCAACAGCTCCGTCATAGGTTTAGCGACTTTGGAGAAGTTGGGAATGAATCTCCGGTAATAACCCGCTAAACCAAGGAAACTCCTCACTTCATGAACAGATGTTGGAGATTTCCAATTCAGCACTTGCTCGATTTTACTTGGGTCCACAGCGATGCCTTCCGCTGAAATAATATGCCCAAGAAACGGCACTTTGCTGATCCAAAACTCACATTTACTGAACTTTGCATATAGCTTGTGATCCCTCAAGTGTTGGAGTACAATACACAAATGTTCAGCATGTTCTTCTTCTGACTTTGAATAGACCAAAATGTCGTCGATGAAAACCACGACGAACTTGTCTAACTCCGGCATGAACACAGAGTTCATGAGATACATAAAATGAGCCGGAGCATTGGTCAATCCAAAGGACATGACAAGATATTCATAAAGACCATATCTTGTTGAGAACGCCGTCTTAGGTACATCTTCTGCCCGGATCTTTATCTGGTGATACCCGGACCGAAGATCCATCTTGGAAAATACCTTAGCACCCACTAGTTGATCGAACAAAATGTCAATGCGCGGTAGTGGATACTTATTCTTGATAGTGACAGCATTCAGTGGACGATAATCTACGCATAGTCTCAAAGTCTCATCCTTCTTCTTCACGAAGAGTGCGGAATAGCCCCAAGGTGATGAACTTGGGCGTATAAAACCTTTGTCCATGAGGTCATTAAGCTGCTCCTTCAATTCTGCTAGCTCCTTCGGTGCCATTTTATATGGTCGCCGAGAAATAGGTGTTGTTCCCGGTGCTAGTTCAATCTTGAACTCTACATCACGTTCGGGTGGCATGCCCGGCAAGTCTTCGGGAAACACATCTGGATATTCACATACCACTGGAATATCCTCAAGTTTAGGAGCTTCAATCTGATGCACTGCTGCAACATTTTGTGATGGATCCACAAGATTCAATATGTTGCAACCATGTATTGGAGAATTCAGTTGGACAGTCCGCGAGCTGATGTCAAAGATAGCTCCATAATGTGTCAACCATGACATCCCCAAGATAATATCAATCCTTTGGCCTTTGAGTATGATAAGGCTCGCAGGATAGATGTTTCCACCCAAACATAAAGGTGCCCGAGAGACCATTTCATCTGTTGATATCTTGCCTCCGGGTGAGCTGATATGAAACGGATGCTTAACTGTGCTAAATGGAAGATTATTCTTCAGCACATAGTCTCTGCTAATAAAATTGTGTGTGGCTCCGGAATCAAACAACACAAAAGTGGGCTGTTCATGTAACGTGAACATGCCCGCCAAAACTGGTTCACCTTTACCAATGTCCTCACTAGCAGTATAATTAACCCTGCCAGCTTTTGAAAGATTCTTCTTTGAAGGTTTATGATGCTGATCTGAGCATTGACGAGACAACACATAAGTGTTGCTCTGCTCAGCTCCACGACGGTTTCGTGCTATAGAAATCCTCTCCTCTCTACTAACACGAGGTGGAGATAATTCGTGCGTAGCTGGTTGCGGTAGGGTTGCACGAATAATTTCTGACCGCTGCTGTTGAGGTGGAGGCTCATAAGTGAGTAACTCCAGCCGTGGTTGTGAGAGTTGCACCACAGGCTGAATTTGTTGCCTAACTGGCGAGTAATACTGCACTCGATAGTTCGGACGAACCTCGATATCACTGTCTGGCGGTATACTTCTTTTCAGCTCCGCTTCACAACGAATATGCATGTCTTCCTTAATGATAGCGGCATTTACCAATTCATTGTAAATACCGTTATTGAACAAGGTCACATGTTCCTTAAGTTCGACATTCAAACCTCGGAAAAAATAGTCGCACTTCAACGCTTCCGAGTTAACCATATGAGTTGCGTATTGCATCAAGTCTTCAAACTCCTTGAAGTACTCGTACGCACTCCTTTCTCCTTGCTTTAATTCCAGAAAGTCTTGATACTTTGTTCGAAGAATTCCTGAACAAACGTGACGTGCCCGGAAAACATCCCGGAATTCATCCCACGTCACTAGATGACCTTCAGTAAGAGTAGCGATGTACTCCGCCCACCAAGCTCCAGCAGCTCCGTGGAGTTGTTGAGCGGCAAATAGAGTCTTCTGATATTCATCGCACTCAAGCATATCGAATTTGGCTTCAATACATTGCAGCCAATGAGCCGACTCCAACGGTTCTTTCGCTTCCGAGAAAACAGGTGGTTGTCTTGCTAAGAAATCCAGATAAGTGCTTGGCGGGGGATTTTGCTGTAGTGTATCCTGTCGTATGCTTTGTCGCACCAACAGATCCAGAGACTCAGCCATCTTTGCTAAGATTTCCGCCAATCCGGTTGATGATGTCGGCACTTCTTGTCGTGGCAAATTATTTTCGCCGTGACTCGACTCACCAACCTCACTCCTAGAATGAGGACGATCCATGCTGCAAGAGTGATCAGTTTACGGTTAAAATTCAAAGTTTTAAACTCAACTTGAATTGAAAACATAACTGTAAAAGCATCACATCAATATTGCAGCATTATACAAGCTAACTAGGGTTTTGACAATACTGAAATCTATCAAATGTGAGCAAGTTTGTCCAAACCCTTAATTCCAACAGTAGAACAATCTTAAAGATAACTCAAAAACATGTTATGGAGCTTAGAGAAGTCTGAAACATCCCTGTCCACAACAAGTCTTAAGTTACATAGGCAATAAGCACTACTCTGTTCAGAATGACCAATTGGTCTTAACCCCAGAATTTGAATATGAAAATGGCAATTTCACATCTCAAGCTGAATATAAAAGTTATAGTTAACTTCAATATCTTTCCAACGAGTATTCATTTGCCTTCATATATGTTCTGGATCAAAAATTGTGATATTTCAAAGTTAACAGAAACCTGGAACAATTTTGACAGCACTTCCTTTGAAAGTGGCTGTTTTGTCCGCAAGATTTCATCACTTTAAACTCCAAATCTGGAGAAACTTTGAACTACAAAGTCATAGCATATATCACACACAAGCTTTCCAACGCTGTATTACTTGACCCTTATAAAATTTTCAACAGAATGTTATGGTCGAAATACAGAAATTTCCAGAGAGCAATTTGTGCCTGCCCTGTTTTTGGACAGTTCACACTCATCTGAGAATTTTATCCATTTGGAGAGTGATTCTGGTCTGGAGTTATACTGAAGAGTTGTGGAAGATTTCAATAGCTTTCCAGAAATGTATCACTCACCTCCATTGGTTCAACCAAACAAAAATTATGCCCTGTTCAACTTCAGCAAAGATTCTGCCGGAAACAGGGGAGGTCTATTCCTAAGTCTTTGTGAAGAAATCTATACTCCCAATTGACTCTTAGTTCAATATAGGAGTTCATCACCCCTTAATAGAATCCTAGACTCCAAATTTACTCTCTTTCTTTTCAAACCTTCATTTTCATGCAGTTCAAAACACATCACGGTACTACGTTGCCTCACCAAATTAAAATCCTAACCGGCTTTATACCGGCTTATACGTCTCAAGTGGTGGCACTAAAACGATCACTCACAAACGTTTTCTACACGACATGTTCTAACGTGGTTAAGGTACCTGCAGAAAATCACTCAATAATGATGCACACATTGGTTTATCATTTCAGGCAGGTCCATATCATAGTAAAAACATACGCCCCATATCATTGCCATACGGGCCGTCCTTGAGTCAAGCCACGTCTCAAGGTACATGATCGGGTTATTCACCACCCGACGGGGGCTCCACACCTTTGCAGTAAAGCACACCGGTGGAACAGCGCTTTTGTATGCCTCATAGGACATGAAGAGTCCTAAAGAACACACTTTGTGTTACAAACCACACGATGGGGTCTCCTCCTCTTGCCCCTGGGTTTGCGCACTGGAGGCTAGTGCATTTCATATGTCTCTAAGACATGAAGAGTCTTAGAAAACATATTCACTTCCCGTCCATTGCTGAACGGGACATCCCACACTACTTTCCTCGTATGGGTGAGCTAACCGAAATTGATCCGCTTTCGGTGCCGTTCCTTACCATTCTTACCTCCACGTAGGTGCGTCATTACTGAGTTTAAATACTGAAGAGTAACACACTGTTAGCTTGCCACCATAAGTAACTATGCTAATAATACTCCTTATGTGGGCATACTATACGTTCCTCACTCGTATACTCTTAAGTTTTCAAAAATAGACCCTTTTCATGCGTGCCATTCCCAATGCGGCTCTGATACCACGTCTGTGAAGGCCCGGCCAGGGAATCGCAGTGGGTGGTGCCGTGCGATGCGGCACTCAACAGCAAGCACGAAAAGAGGAGTAAGAACATAACGACACCATTTTGTTACTCAAGATAATTTCTTTTACAACATAATGTACACACGCAGCAGAAATTAAAATTTGCTGGACATTCTACTCACTCTCGACCCTATCTACGCCGAAGAGAAGTCGTTCAGCCCGTGAACGCTTCCTACTAGCTTCACCAAAGAAAGGCAGCGGCTTGGTTTCCGATGAGTTGAACGAACCGCGAGGTTCGTCGTCTCACCGAACAACCCTCTTCATAGCAGGCATCCTGCTACCTGCAAAAACAACTTAGAAGCAACCGTGAGCACTAAGGCTCAACAAGACTTACCCGTCAATCCTAAACATGCAACTCTACATGCAGGTGTAGTAAGACAGTAGGCATAGGAATTTGCAAAATGCAGCTTGACTAAACTTGATCCTTATATTCAGATTCTTATAGCCTTCATTTTAGTGGTCCTCACGCCTCATAACATCGGAAGTCCACAATCAAACAAGAAACGTTTATCCCGATGTTGCTAGCCTAAGGTGGAAATGAAACTTAGTTGGCTCTATATCTACTTCAGTCAAGGTTCCAATACAGTGATTAATCCACAAACAGCAAGTTAAGAGACTTAGTTCATCTTCTTACTAAGTCACGGCGCAGTGGACAAGTATGCTCAATCCTATTCCGCGAGCGACGGTGATTCGAATCAATAACAACCCGGAATACATGACACATACACCCGCCTCGAAAGACTCTCTCAAGAGATCTTTCTTACGTTGTATGCAGCCACCTTTCACACGACACCCCGACATAGAAAAACGCTTCGCGCCGAGCAGGATGGTCCTCTACGGGGACACGTCGAAGTTGCCCGCTAAAGGATTTACACCTCCCGCCTTCTCAACGCCATTCCCACGCGAAGGATGAGTTTCTATATCACGGTCCATCGAGTTACATCGGTTTCATGGGTCCCATACCCCACTATATATCCGGTACAGCTCAATCTTGTCCAGCAGGGCCGCATACATACGGTCCTTAACCGACACGGACGGGGCTACAACCAACCTCCACATTTGCCTTACCATCCCGGTCCAGGCCAAATGTGGTCTCAAGCATTGTCACACCCATCGCAGGTCGAGACCAACCTTGAGCGCTCCATCCTACACGAACATCCCCGTTCCCATCTCATATTCATGAGGGTGCTCTTATCATTTATGTCTCGCGAGTAACTCCATTACTCGAACTTTCTCGCGAGTAGCTTTTTACTACTCGACTTCTACCGAGCTAGTTACAACATTAGCCTAGCATCTACAACGAGGCAAAGCCTACACTAAACCTTTTAATGAGGGATGTAATAGGCATGCAAGTGGGTTTCAATCATCCTAGACATAATGCACTCAAGTCTAATAAACATGATGTGATGTAAAGCAAAATTTAAAACGGTAATGATATGCAAACCGGGGCTTGCCTTGTTCAACGGTTTTGTTAGAAGCTAGGAGTTAGTCTTCCTCCGGAGAATCCGCCAAACTTGTCACGAGATGGAGATTCTCGCTGTAGAGTCGAATCCTCGTCGAACGTCGACGTCACGTGAGCTATTATATTGCAATGCACATATATTTCAAAAGCAATTTAGAAACTGTTTCAAAACTGTTGTTCAAGTTAACTCACACCTAAAAGGAACAAACAACAGAAAGGTTTCTGTTGTTGGATCTACAACCTTAGAGATGATGAAAGCTAGGGTGAAAAGAAATACTAGAAATCACCATGTGATTAAGTCCATTATATGAACACTTAAACCTAAAATATGGTAGCTCCAGTTCCAGAGGTCCAATGAAGCTGAGAATTTAACCACAGCTTCTATGGAAGCTAGATAGGCAGTGGGCAAAAATTTAGCTCATGAAATGGCTCAAGGTGATCACAATAATTCCTTATGTGATTTTCACTAATCTGCCTTTACCCCCTAGATATGAAGCTTTCCTATGCTGCAAAGTATACTTTTTGTGAAACACAAAATGTCCTGAGTCCATAGGAATTGGTTTTACCATTTTTGGAGTTTCCTATATGGAGATATGGATTTTACAAAGAATGGGGAAAAGCTGAAATTGTCTCTGTTCATTTTCCCATTTTTCAGAGACATAAGGAATGAACACATCATTTGACCAAGAAAATGTGGTCCAATGCCTCTGAAATTTTTACTGAAGTTCAAGGAATGTTGGAACAATGTCCTGTCCAAATTTGGGAATTTTCCAATAAACAGAACTCCTGTAAAAATTCAGGCAAGTTTTTTATTAAATGAATTAATGAGCCAAATTCAGGGATTTTCATAAACATTGGTCTGCACCTCTGGATAGTACTCTTTGAGAGGAATCCAACAAAATTTGTTTCACAATTTTTGGACACTCCTACACAAAGTTATGGCTCTCCAAAGTTTGAACTAAAGTGGGAAAATCTGGAAAATGTTTAAACGCTGACAGTGGGTCCCACCTGTCATCCCTAACCTCCAGACTCGCGCTAAACACACCAGTGGCGGCTCCCTCCGGTGAGGTCGCTGGAAAACCAGTTCCCAGCCGCCTCCAGACCCCCTGCTGGCCGCCCCCCCCCATATTTCCCCACGCTGAACACGTTGGTGAGGTCGCCGGCGGCTGAAACTCGCCGGAAAACAGGGCGCACCGGCCACAGCAAACCCTAGGGCTCCGACGAGGTCTTGCACGGTGAATTCTCCACCAAATGGTCGGTTCTTGGGCTCTACAGCACCAGGGGATCATGTAGAAGACCGGCATGAGGTCTAAACCAGCTGGAGATGGCTCTAAACCTATCGGCACCGTGCACCCGATAGGGTCCAGCGGCATACCCTCTTAAAGAGCTCGGATTGCTCACTCTAAACTCAATTTCTTGATCTAAAATTGATGGAGGAGGTGTGCTAGGCAGTTAACAACCTGTGTGTGAGGTTTGAGACCCAACAAACATGAATTGAGGACGAATTTTACAATTCTTTACCTCAAGGTCCGTTTCTGCCGCCCGAGAGAAAAACTTGAAATTCTCCCTCTGTGATCAATGGCTGGGGCTGATATTTGGTGGTGAGAAACTAGACTTGTTGGTGCACAGATGGGGTGGCTTGCTTGGGCGTGATCCCTGCTGGTTTGGGCTGTCCACGGCGTCCAGTTCCAGCTTCTTCAGTTTCAGTTCGGGACAGTGGAAACTTTGCCGTTTCTAGGCGCCGGTGAGCTCAGGACTGCGGGGTAAAGTGTCAAGCCGGCTAGAGCATGTGTATGAGATGATCTTTGCTGTGGAGACCTCGATCATCCATCGCTCAGGTGGCTGTGTAGGATTGAGAGGAGGGGCGCTGTTCTGCTCGGGAGGACGAACAGAGAGCGGAAGCTCGGTTGGGAGAAGGCAAAATGGCGTTGCTGCACTCCTGGGCGTGGATTAGGACGGCAAAAGATCGAAGCAGGAGGTGGCATCGGCAGAGACTCGGGAGGAGCTGCTGTCGAGCGCTCCGTCGCTGAAAAACAGAGCAGAGTCGGTCTCATTCTGGTGAGACTGACCGGTGGGGTCCACAGCCCCAATTTTTGCTTCTTATCCCTCAGTTCGATTTAAAATAGAAAATGAGCTCCAATTGTGATCAAATTTGGAGGATAGGTCAAAAGAATTATGAGGAACTCCAATCTGAAATCAGATTTTGAAATTGAGTTTGTTTGGTTCAAAATTCAAATTCAAGTTTGAATTTAAATGTGCCCTCATTTAATCCTCGGAATAAATAGTATATGAAACCAAAAATTCTCCAAATTTGAAACTTAGGCTCTTGAATACATGAGAAATGCACCTATGCTCTCACATATGGGCCTTTGTACAATCTGAATAGGAATCCTTTCAAAAGAATTCAAATTGCATTTAAATTTCCTCCACTCTACTAATAGAGAAGGTGCACATGAGTTAGAGTTTTTGGAAGTCTAATTCTTTCCCCTAGGTTAACATGTGTTGAGCATGTGTTAGAGAAATTTTTTAACTCCCTCACATGTCCATATGTGTGTTCCTCATTTCATGTGACACAATTATAGTCTTTTGTTGTCTTAACTTTGTTTTATGTGCTGACATCAAACTTTACAAAAGTTAGGGCTGTTACAGCTCGCATCTTGATCATCCAAGGGTTGACTCAAAGCGACTTCGACCGTGTTGCACACCTCCGATCTGCATATGATGTTTGGAAAGCTCTTTGTGACTAACATGAAGGATCCAATACGATCAAGGAGGTAAAGCAAGATATATTCAAGAAAGAATACATGCGTTTTGAGATGCAACCCGGTGAGTCAATTGACGACCTTTTTGCTCGCTTTAATAAAATTCTCAGCAACTTGCGTAGTGTCAATGTTAACTTTTCAGATGCTGAAACTGCTAGACAATTGTTAGGAGCATTAGATATGTCAATTTGGGAGATGAAAGTTACATCTATTCGTGAATCTACTGTCATGAGTTCTCTTACTTTAGACGTGCTTTATTCTAAATTGAAAACTCATGAAATTGACATCATCTCACGTAAAAACCCCAACAAGTCTATTGCATTTGTTTCGCAACGTGACATGTCTAGTTCTAGTCAATCATCATCTAGTGGTGCACTCTCTTTGCTGTCCTCTCTAATCCTTGAACAGATTGAAAAGTTTCCAGAGGAGGAGCTTGCACTCATCTCTACTCGGTTCTCAAAAGCATTGCAAAATGTGAGAACTAGAAGGAGAGGAAGCTCCGGACCTCAACGATGTTTTGAATGTGGTAAGACAGGACATTTTCGTACGGAGTGCCCTAACCTTTCAGGTCCGACTTCACGTGAAGAAAAGCAAACAAGACCGAAGAAATCGTTTGCAAAGAATAAGAAGAAGAAAGATTTATCAATGCGCAACATAGTGCATAGTATGATCTCTGCACTTCAAGATTTCGGCTCAAGTGATGTGGACACCGGTAGTGATGAAGATGAAGAAGCTATTACAAATATGTGCTGCATGGCGAGCAAGTCAAGTTCAAGCTCCGAGGAGGCAGAACATAACAGCGACGATGAAGAGGTATGTCCCACTTGCAAAGAAATGTGTGATGCTATTTCTCGTGCCACTGTTATATTAAAAAAAAGGATAAAAAACTTAGGAACAATGCTGTTAAAATTGAATCACTAGAATCTGAAATTAATCGTTTAAAAACTTTGATTCCTAGTGATGATTCTTGTTCCTCATGTGATTTGATTTATGAACAATTATCCTCTTTAAGAAGTGCACACGCATCTACACTTGATAAACTTGAACTTGAAATTGAAAAGAACCAAGATCTTGCTGCACTTAATGATAAAAATTTGAAAGATGCTTGTTGTTCTACAATTGATTTGCATTGTTCTTCATGTGATGATCTGAATAAGAAACTAAATGATGCTATGAATGAGATTTCTATTTTGAACAATGCTTTACGTGGGCATGAAGTTAAATATTGTTCAAATTGCAAACTAAAAGGAAAAACTTCATGTGAAAACTGATTTGATCTGTCCAATAAACTTGATGACATGCATAGGACACTAGATCGGTTTTCTAATGCAAATAAGAACCTAAACTTGCTGCTGAATTCTTCCAAGTCTTGTAATGATAAAACTGATTTAGGTTTTAATTCTCATGCTCATGCTAAGGCACACCCACCTAAAGTTGTAAAGTCATTAGGAAGTGGTTCGATTCAAACAGCTCCCAGACAAAAAGAGGTGATTTTCAAATCTGAAGGAGTACTGTCCCATTCGGGTTGTAATAAACGTGTTGCTTGCTCATCTAGGCATGATAATAAGGTTATTTTTCATTGTACCTACTGTGGTAGAGATGGTCATGCCATGGATTTTTGTTATAGACTAGCTAAACACGATAAGAAACAAAGAATACTTGCTAGATCACATAACAACCAAGCAAAATCTGCTAGACCGAATGTTCGGAGCTTGCAACCTGCTGTAATGAGTCAAAAACTTGCTCCCGGACATACTGTTTTTTGTGCTACATATAACACATCTTCTAAGTCAGTAGTTGGGAACAAAAATTTTCGATGTTTGGCTCATAAACCTGCTGTACCTTCTCAGCTTTCGCGTGTTATTCCTGCTGGACGTCGTGTGACTCAGTACTGGATTCTTAAAAGTCTTTTAACTAACCCCAGTATTGAGTCATCGACGTATTGTGCTGCTGTGTAGGTTTCACGTTTGAGGAAGGAGAACATTCGGATTGTGGATTCAGGTTGCTCACGCCACATGACCGGTAACAAAGAATGGTTCTCCTCTCTCTCTTTTATGTCACGTGTAGAAAATGTTACTTTCGCCGATAACTCTTCTACTCCCATAATTGCTAAAGGTTCGTTTAGAGTAAACAATCTCTACACTTTGAAAGATGCGGCACTTGTTAAAAATTTGAAATACAACTTGCTTTCGGTTTCACAATTGCTAGATGAAAATCTAGAGGTTAGCTTGGCTAAAAATTGCTGCAAGGTTGTAGATTCAAAAGGTGAGCTTTTGTTTAACATGTCTAGGTTTGGAAGAGTTTTTAAAGCTGATTTTGATTTGTCAACTTCTAAGCATCGGTGTCTAGTTGCTAATGATACAAAGGATCTATATTTTTGGCATCGTAGACTTGGTCACATAGACTTTGATCGTCTCACTTGTGTTAGTGCTCTCGATCGCATACGTGGGCTGCCGAAGCTTAAAAAGGACAATGATATTGTGTGCTCTTCTTATAGACATGCTAAGTTTGTTGCAGGTTCACATGCTCCTCTCACAATGACCATGACAGCTGAACCGGGACAACTTTTACATCTTGACACAGTAGGTCCGGCACGTGTTCAATCCTTCGGAGGTAAATGGTATGTGCTTGTGATTGTTGATGATTATTCCAGATATTCTTGGGTTTATTTTATGACATCTAAGAATGAAGCTTTTAGTCATTTTAGAACTTTATTTCTTAGATTATCTATTGATCACCCAGGATCATTAAAAGAAATTAGAAGTGATGATGGAACTGAATTTAAAAACCAATCCTTTGATCACTTTTGTGCTGAAAATAGAATAGATCATCAATACTCTTCACCCTATGTACCACAACAAAATGGTATCGTAGAAAGAAAGAACAGGACCTTAGTTGAGATGGCTAGGACTATGCTTGATGAATATCAAACTCCTAGGAAATTTTGGGCTGATGCAATTGCAACCGCTTGTTATGTCTCAAATCGTGTTTTCTTGCGTGCTAAGCATGGAAAAACCCCATATGAGCTCCGGTTTGGACATAGGCCTAGTGTTACACACTTTAGGGTTTTTGGTTGCAAATGCTTTGTTAAGAAACATGGTAATCTTGATAAATTTGAATCTAGATCTGTTGATGGCATGTTTCTTGGTTATCCATCTCATACTAGAGGCTACCGTGTGCTTTTACTTGACACTAACAAAATTGTGGAGACTTGCGAGGTTTCTTTTGATGAAGCTAGCCCAAGTACTAGCTCCGATATTGCAGGTCCGGATCCATATCCGCAGGGGGAGAGTATTTTTATTGAAGAAGATGAAGAAGTGGTGCTGCTACCCGAAAACTCGGAAGTAAATAACGATCAAGCTGCTGATTTTGCACCACAACCAGCACCAACAGTCACTACTGCTGGTTCGGACCTTCCTCAATCAACAAGCTCTCCTAATCAAAGGTCCGAACATGAAGAAGAAGGTGCTTGTGAAGTGTCTACTCCCGTCCGAGTACTCAAAAGTCATCCTCCACAACAAATCATTGGAAGCTTGCATGAATGAGTCACTCGGTCCAGGTTTTGCGATCCAAACTCTCATGCTCATTCTGCTTTGGTTGCTTCTTTTGAACCCAAGTATATATCACACGCACTCACTAATGAATCTTGGATTAATGCCATGCAAGAAGAGTTAGAAAATTTTGAAAGAAATAATGTTTGGAAACTTGTACCTCCACCTCAAGGTCACACATTAATTGGAACTAAATGGGTATTTAAAAATAATCAAAGTGAGGATGGGGTTGTGGTTAGGAATAAAGCTAGGTTGGTTGCTCAAGGTTTCACTAAAATTGAAGGTCTAGATTTTGATGAAACATTTGCTCCTGTTGCTAGATTAGAAGCTATAAGAATTTTATTAGCATTTGCTGCATCTAAAGGTTTCAAGTTATATCAAATGGATGTTAAAAGTGCTTTTCTTAATGGCTACATAGAGGAGGAGGTTTATGTTAAGCAGCCACCGGGTTTTAAAAATCCAAATTTTCCTAATCATGTTTACAAACTGTCCAAAGCCTTGTACGGTCTAAAACAAGCCCCTAGAGCATGGTATGATAGGTTAAAAACATTCTTACTTGAAAAGGGGTTTACCATGGGCAAGGTTGATAAAACTCTTTTTGTACTTAAGCATGGCAATGACTCATTATTCGTTCAAGTGTATGTGGATGATATTATCTTTGGTTGTGCTTCTCATGATCTCATGTCCAAGTTTTCAGCTATGATGAGTTCAGAATTTGAGATGAGTATGATGGAAGAACTCACATACTTTTTGGGGCTGCAAATCAAGCAAACAAAAGAAGGAACTTTTGTGCATCAAACTAAGTATACAAAGGACCTTCTTAAGCGCTTCAACATGGACAAATGCAAGCCTCTTCGGACACCAATGGGAACAGCAACAACAGTTGAACTTGACGAAGATGGTGACCCGGTCGATAAAAAAGAATACAGAAGTATGATTGGATCACTTTTGTATCTCACGGCGTCAAGACCGGACATACAATTCAGCGTATGTCTTTGTGCATGTTTTCAAGCTTCTCCACGTGCTTCACATCGCCAAGCCATCAAAAGGATTCTCAGGTACCTACATGGAACTCAAGAATTTGGCATTTTTCTTCCTTCTTCCTCAACCGTTTCTTTGAAAGCTTTTTCGGATGCTGATTTTGGGGGTTGTAGGATTGATAGGAAAAATACTTCGGGTGCTTGTCATTTTCTTGGTAATTCACTTGTTGCTTAGTCCTGTAGAAAACAAAGTTCAGTTGCACAATCCACAGCCGAATCTGAATATGTAGCTGCGGCTAGCGCTTGCTCACAAATTCTTTGGATTGTTCAAACACTTAAGGACTATGGGGTTGATTTAGATAGTGTTCCACTGTTTTGTGATAACACTAGTGCAATTTGTATTGCTAAAAACCCCGTGAAACACTCTAGAACTAAGCACATTGACATTAGGTATCACTTTCTTCGTGATAATGTTGAAAAAGGAAACATTTTGCTTCACCATGTCAATACCGAACGACAATTGGCTGATAATTTTACAAAACCTTTGGATTTCACTCGTTTTTGTTTCATTCGTAGTGAAATAGGGGTTATGCATCCTCATGGTTTAAATTGAGGGGGATTTTTTGAAACTTTGAAAGCCTATGTGTGAATATGAAACTAAAATAATATGAGCATAGTATTTCATACATATATGACTTTGTGATTCCTTTACAGGCTGAAAGTTCTTACTACATTACTCATGTTATACATTTTGTAGTTTTTGCCATGACTAGTAATTGGAATAATTACTTACACTAAATCTGGTCATGATCGAACTTTCTTGCTGTTTTGAACTTCTTGCGTGCTCACAAGTGCTTTTAATCATAAAAAAATTAATCAAGTGATCAGCTCACATGTTGAGTTTTCAAATAAAAAATTGAGAAAAGATCAAGAGAATATGCATGCATCGCACTTCTTCTTTTGAGATTGCTTATCATTGCACTAAGATATGAACCTGGAAGGAATTGTGTATGACTAAAACCATGTCTTTAAGCTTCTGATTGTCAAATGACATAGGCTTGGCTTGGTTGGTTAGAATAAGGCTGACGCGGCATATAATCTCTTGCACATATCATATGATCAACTTTGTGCCTTAAATGATTGTGAATAACAAAAATGCAGCAACAAGTGTCATGTTTTCAGGTTTTGAAATAGTTGAGTAAGGGAGATCATGACTTGCTTAAACTGAAAAATACATTTGATCTCTAGCATGGCTTACTCTACTTTATGTATCTCATTGATGTGTAAGTAACCTGATAGTATGACTTGGATGAGCTTTGTTTTGTATGTATATGTTATAATATGCTCATAACATTTAAAAATTTCTCTTTTGAACCTTGTTGAATACATTGTCAAAGGGGGAGAAATATGTATAAGGAGAGATTTTTTTACACTTTCCATATGTTATACACTTTCTTCCTTCTCTGATTTTAAAAATGGGGAGAAATTAATAAAGGGGGAGAAATGAGTTTTCAAAGCTTTTCTAAACTTTTTATAAGCCAATGTTCGGATTTTAATTGGTGTTGCCAATGCATTCATCAAGGGGGAGATTGTGAGACCTATGTGTGCTGAATACATTGGCAATTAGGATAAAAGTTAGCATTAACATTCAATGTTTTGAATATTGCCAAAACATTCTTCTGTGGCAAGGTCCGACAAGTTCTTTGTTAGGTCCGCCAAGTGTTGGCAAGGTCCGACGCAAGGTCCGGAGAGCTCCTGCAAGGTCCGAAGAGCTTCTGTGAGGTCCGGAGCTTGTTTTTAGGGAGCTCCGGTGAAGTTCAACTCGTAGAACTGCAGCGTCTTGTTTTTGCTTTTAACTTGCAATGTTTCAAACTTGCTTTATGGGAAGGTTTGCTTAGTATTAATTTGCTAAGTTTTTGGTGTGTTTTGGTGGTTATGGCTGTTATCATTTGATATGGTTTGCAACATGCTTATGTGACGTGCTCATGTAACGTGTTGTGGTTTTCAAACTAACGTGAGTCAAGTCGAGGACTTGTGCTCGGAAGAATTGGTTGTCTATTCATGTGCAGGTGTTGCTTGAGTTCAAGACATGGCTGGTGACGGGATCCATGGACTAGTCTCAGGGAGGAGATGAGGTTCCAACAACCAAGTTCGGGAGGAGCTGTGGTTGAGTTGATCGGGAGGTCGCGCAACATGTTTGGATCAAGGGTAGTGCATATGAAGGTTGCGTGTACGTCGTTGGAAGGTGTTTGCACGTATGCAAGGAGTGCATGGACATGGCAACATTGTTCCAAGGCGTGATGAAGAGAAGTGGACGTAAAGAATTGGTCAGAAAGGTCCAACCGGCTGGATTGCGTACTCAGGCTGAGGCTGAGTCGGATATGGCTCAAATATGGAAGATTTGAGTTGGTTATGATAGGATTTTGTGCTAGGCACAAAGTTGAGTTGTTTTAGGAATGTTTAGGACGTTCCTAAGGTGTTTGGAAGTCTCACGATTGCTTCTATCTGCGAATAGGAGAGTACTGAGCAGTTATGGTAAGTTAGGATACGAGTCCAATTAGGAGTAGGAGTCCTAGATTGGATTGTTTAGCCTGAGGGCTGGCTATAAAAGCAAGGGAGGCCAGAGCTCTCGTGGGTAGAGAACTTTGGGCTGTTCCTCTTGTGTTTCTATTGAATAAAGTTCATAGTTTCGAGGACCTTTTGTGCCTTGTTCGTCGGACTTGTTTTTCGTCAAGTCTTTCTCGCCGAGTTTCTGGACAGACCAACGTTGCTTCGGTGTTTCGTTCATAACTCCAGTTTTACAGATCAGATTGACGTGATTCTTTTTGGGTTGTCTTCATAACTCAATTATCTATCATCTGTGAAATTTTCACGAGCTTCGGATCTGTAGTTTTTGAGATACACGAGTTTCTTTGCAGCGTTGCAGATCTGTTTTATATCGGGTAGAACAGATTGATCTTCGTTTAATGTTTTGATCGTATCTCAAGTTTTACTTCGTGTTTTCAAGTGATTCTTGTTGCATTAGATCTGTGACTTGATTCTCTACCTCTCTACTTGATTTGTCACGGTTGAACACGTTTGATAACACTTGCACACACGGTTTCTTTAACCGATTGATTTTTTGCTAAGGGGTTTTTGTTGTTTCCGCTGCGAAAAGTTTTAATCTACCATTCACCCCCCTCTGGTACCTTTTCACGTGCTCTTCGATCCTACAATTTGTATCAGATCCAAGGTGCTCTAATCTTTGTGATTTGCACGTGTTTTGACTAACCATCATAGAGAAGTACTCCGCAAAACCTTGTGTGTTCAATGGCATCGATTTTCAGGTTTGGAAGGCGCGGATGGAGGCCTACATACAGGCGCAAGGCTTCGCCATATGGGAAAAAGGTCTACCGGAACTTTGATGTACCACCCAATGATCAAGTTACGGCTGCGAACATGAGAGATGTTGACAACAACAACAAGGCTCGCAACTTGATCATCCAAGGGTTGACTCAAAGCGACTTCGACCGTGTTGCACACCTCCGATCTGCATATGATGTTTGGAAAGCTCTTTGTGACTACCATGAAGGATACAATACGATCAAGGAGGTAAAGCAAGATATGTTCAAGAAAGAATACATGCGTTTTGAGATGCAACCCGGTGAGTCAATTGACGACCTTTTTGCTCGCTTTAATAAAATTCTCAGCAACTTGCGTAGTGTCAATGTTAACTTTTCAGATGCTGAAAATGCTAGACAATTGTTAGGAGCATTAGATATGTCAATTTGGGAGATGAAAGTTACATCTATTCGTGAATCTACTGTCATGAGTTCTCTTACTTTAGACGTGCTTTATTCTAAATTGAGAACTCATGAAATTGACATCACCTCACGTAAAAACCCCAACAAGTCTATTGCATTTGTTTCGCAACGTGACATGTCTAGTTCTAGTCAATCATCATCTAGTGGTGCACTCTCTTTGCTGTCCTCTCTAACCCTTGAACAGATGGAAGAGTTTCCAGAGGAGGAGCTTGCACTCATCTCTACTCGGTTCTCAAAAGCATTGCAAAATGTGAGAACTAGAAGGAGAGGAAGCTCCGGACCTCAACGATGTTTTGAATGTGGTAAGACAGGACATTTTCGTACGGAGTGCCCTAACCTTTCAGGTCCGACTTCACGTGAAGAAAAGCAAACAAGGCCAAAGAAATCGTTTGCAAAGAATAATAAGAAGAAAGATTTATCAATGCGCAACATAGTGCATAGTATGATCTCTGCACTTCAAGATTTCGGCTCAAGTGATGTGGACACCGGTAGTGATGAAGATGAAGAAGCTATGACAAATATGTGCTGCATGGCGAGCAAGTCAAGTTCAAGCTCTGAGGAGGCAGAACACAACATCGACGATGAAGAGGTATGTCCCACTTGCAAAGAAATGTGTGATGCTATTTCTCGTGCCACTGTTATATTAAAGAAAAAGGATAAAAAACTTAGGAACAATGCTGTTAATATTGAATCACTAGAATCTGAAATTAATCGTTTAAAAACTTTGATTCCTAGTGATGATTCTTGTTCCTCATGTGATTTTATTTATGAACAATTATCCTCTTTAAGAAGTGCACACGCATCTACACTTGATAAACTTGAACTTGAAATTGAAAAGAACAAAGAGCTTGCTGCACTTAATGATAAAAATTTCAAAGATGCTTGTTGTTCTACAATTGATTTGCATTGTTCTTCATGTGATGATCTGAATAAGAAACTAAATGATGCTATGAATGAGATTTCTATTTTGAACAATGCTTTACGTGGGCATGAAGTTAAATATTGTTCAAATTGCAAACTAAAAGGAAAAACTTCATGTGAAAACTGCTTTGATCTGTCCCATAAACTTGATGACATGCATAGGACACTAGATCGGTTTTCAATGCAAATAAGAATCTAAACTTGCTGCTGAATTCTTTCAAGTCTTGTAATGATAAAACTGGTTTAGGTTTTAATCCTCATGCTCATGCTAAGGCACACCCACCTAAAGTTGTAAAGTCATTAGGAAGCGGTTCGATTCAAACAGCTCCTAGACAAAAAGAGGTGATTTTCAAATCTGAAGGAGTACTGTCCCATTCGGGTTGTAATAAACGTGTTGCTTGCTCATCTAGGCATGATAATAAGGTTATTTTTCATTGTACCTACTGTGGTAGAGATGGTCATGCCATGGATTTTTGTTATAGACTAGCTAAACACGATAAGAAACAAAGAATACTTGCTAGATCACATAACAACCAAGCAAAATCTGCTAGACCTAATGTTCGGAGCTTGCAACCTGCTGTAATGAGTCAAAAACTTGCTCCAGGACCTACTGTTTTTTGTGCTACATATAACACATCTTCTAAGTCAGTAGCTGGGAACAAAAATTTTCGATGTTTGGCTCATAAACCTGCTGTACCTCGCAATGTTTTTGGGAGCTCCCGTGAAGTTCAACTCGTAGAACTGCAGCGTCTTGTTTTTGCTTTTAACTCGCAATGTTTCAAACTTGCTTTATGGGAAGGTTTGCTTAGTATTAATTTGCTAATTTTTTGGTGTGTTTTGGTGGTTATGGCTGTTATCATTTGATATGGTTTGCAACATGCTTATGTGACGTGCTCATGTAAGGTGTTGTGGTTTTCGAACTAACGTGAGTCAAGTCGAGGACTTGTGCTCGGAAGAATTGGTTGTTTATTCATGTGCAGGTGTTGCTTGAGTTCAAGACATGGCTGGTGACGGGATCCTTGGACTAGTCTCAGGGAGGAGATGAGGTTCCAACAACCAAGTTCAGGAGGAGCTGTGGTTGAGTTGATCGGGAGGTCGCGCAGCATGTTTGGATCAAGGGCAGTGCATATGAAGGTTGCGTGTATGTCATTGGAAGGTGTTTGCACGTGTGCAAGGAGTGCATGGACGTGGCAACATTGTTCCAAGGCGTGATGAAGAGAAGTGGACGTAAAGAATTGGTCGGAAAGGTCCAACCGGCTGGATTGCATACTATGGCTGAGGCTGAGTTGGATATGGCTCAAATATGGAAGATTTGAGTTGGTTATGATAGGATTTCGTGCTAGGCACGAAGTTGAGTTGTTTTAGTAATGTTTAGAACGTTCCTAAGGTGTTTGGAAGTCTTACGATTGCTTCTATCTGCGAATAGGAGAGTTCTGAGCAGTTATGGTAAGTTAGGATACGAGTCCAATTAGGAGTAGGAATTCTAGATTGGATTGTTTAGCCTGAGGGCTGGCTATAAAAGCAAAGGAGGCCAGAGCTCTCATGGATAGAGAACTTTGGGCTGTTCCTCTTGTGTTTCTATTGAATAAAGTTCATAGTTTCGAGGAGCTTTTGTGCCTTGTTCGTCCGACTTGTTTTTCGTCAAGTCTTTCTCGCCGAGTTTCTGGACAGATCGATGTTGCTTCGGTGTTTCGATCGTAACTCGAGTTTTACAGATCCGATTGACGTGATTCTTTTTGGGTTGTCTTCACAACTCAATTATCTATCATCTGTGAAATTTTCACGAGCTTCGGATCTGTAGTTTTTGAGATACACGAGTTTCTTTGCAGCGTTGCAGATCTGTTTTATATCGGGTAGAACAGATTGATCTTCATTTAATGTTTTGATCGTATCTCAAGTTTTACTTCGTGTTTTCAAGTGATTCTTGTTGCATTAGATCCGTGACTTGATTCTATACCTCTCTACTTGATTTGTCACGGTTGAACACGTTTGAAAACACTTGCACACACGGTTTCTTTAACTGATTGATTTTTTGCTGAGGGGTTTTTGTTGTTTCCGCTGCGAAAAGTTTTAATCTACCATTCACCCCCCTCTGGTAGCTTTTCACGTGCTCTTCGATCTTACAAATACCCCACAGCAACAACCACCACCGCCGCCTCCGCTTACACTAGCGGATGTGATCTCGGCGCTGGTGGGCAATCATGAGGAGCAGACCAACCTGCTCCGCACGATCGTTCAGAATACATACCAGGCGGGGGGCGTCAAGAGAGGGGGCCTCATGAGCCCCACACTATGACGTATTCGGATTTCATGAGTACGCATCCTCCGGTGTTCACCGAAGCGGCGGAACAACTGGAGGCCGATAACTGGCTGCGGACGATCGAGTCCAAGTTCGGGCTGCTCCAATGCATGGAGCGGAAGAAGACTCTCTTCGCGGCGCAGCAGCTTCACGGTGCCGTCGGTCCGTGGTGGGCAAACTATGCCACCTCACTACCTGCTGGCCACGCCATCGAATGGCAAGAGTTCCGGGAGGCGTTCCGCGCCTATCATATCCATCCCGGGATAATGAAGAGGAAGTTCCAAGAATTCTTGGAGCTGAAGCAAGGCGGAAGGAGTGCCCGTGACAACTCACGTGCGTTCAACCATCTGGCGCAGTATGCATTGGAATATGTCTCCGCCGAGGAGAGGAAGCAAGAGCAATTCTATCGGGGGTTAAATCCCGAGATGAAGACGCATCTCATGCAATGCAATCGCGGCACCTTCAATGCCATCATCAATGCCGCGATTATGCAAGAGGATGCTCAGTGGGAATTGGAGGCATAGCAGCGAAAGCGAAGCACTCCACCGAGCAGCGGGGGTGGAGCTCCTAAAAAATACTGCATGGTGTATCGGATACCATCCGGTCAGCAGTGGCATCCACCGGCGCGACCTCAACAGTTTGGGGGTCGTTCTTTTCAGCCACCCCATTCCGACCGCCGATGCCACCACCGCGGCCGTAACAGAAGCAGCAGCAGCAGATGGTACCCCGGAAGTTCCCACACCAAAACGCGCCCCGGGATTCCGTCCGCCGATCAGCGGAGGACCGCCTCGCTACACATGCTACACGTGTGCCCAGGCGGGTCATTTCACAAAGGACTGTCCCCAGGGGCAGCAAAGCAGTGGGCAAGCCCAATATCAGGGCGGTGCTCGAGGCCGACCCCTGGTTAAGAAGGGAGGTCAGTGAACCGAGGGCATTCGCATCCTCGACAATGAGGACACCCCGGAGGGAGAAAATGTGCTGGCGGGTACGTTCACTCTCAACGATCAAGCAATCATAATTTTATTTGATTATGGTGCAATCCACAACTTCATAAGTGCATCATATGTGGTTAAGCATCAACTGGAAGTCTTTCCAACCGAAGGAATCCCAAATTCTGAACTGGTACATCCGTAACGGGCAGGAGGTCCCCGCGCGGAGCGTGTCTGTGCCCGCCGGCAGATTTACACCTTGATACCATCAGCCCACTCCTATAAAATGGTTGGGTAAACCTCGGCACCCAGGTTAATCAATTACATCGGTTTCCTGGTTCGCATATAGCCAATATGCATCCGGTACTGTTTAGACTTGTCCAGCAGGGCCACACATGGCTCGGTCCTCAACCAACACCAATAGGGCTACACATGTGAGACCTCCGCTCACTGAATCCTATCCCCCCTGCTGGGTCTCAGTTTCACATTATTAAGCCATTATCTGTTTCTTTCTATCCCGTGGGATAAAATTCTATCTCGTCAGTAGATTCCAACTACTCGACTTCTACCGAGATCCTAAGAACATTAGCACGTCATTCTCTACTCATCGAGATGTAGACTACCCAACCCTCCATAGGATTTAGAGGTCATGCAAGTGGCGTTTCAATCACCTTAACTATAATGCAAACACTTCATCCTAGACATAAGTGATACAAAGCAAAACTTTGCAAAAGTAATTAAATGCAAACCGGGGCTTGCTGTAAAATCCCCAATTTCAGAATGCATAGCTTCCTCGTAGAATTTTAATCCGCGGGGTCATATTGAATTTGAATTAGGTTTTCAAATTTGAAATCCGGTTACATGAAATAAATAAAAGACTACAAAAGAAAACTAGCCAAAAAGGAAATAAACCCGACGTTTCAAATGTGAGCACGAGCGAGAGTTAACGCCACGGTAATAAAATTCAAACTTTTGGAATTTGCTGCAACTTTTAAATTTGTATTTTGGAGCCAATGATGTGTGGGAGGGGAGACTGCTGGTGGGCCATACATGTCATTAGATTAAAGCCAGCTAATTGGTTTTCTCCTCAGTTGAAGCTTGACACCGAGGGGGGGAGTTCTCCAGCGAGCTGCCTGTGTGGCTGCTCCAGGAAGTCGGTTCCCTCAAGTCTTCGGCTGCACGATAACCCTCAAGGGTGCACAAACCAATTGCTTCTTCCCCAGCTCACACGATCAACCCCTTAGTCCTTTGCTTCCTCGCGTGCTCACTCAACAGAAACGGCGCCACCCCTCGGCTAATCATCGCCGATCACCTCCCGGCGGGTTTTACGCCCGGTTGAGCCATCCACGAGCTGTGCCCATCGGTCCTCGGTGTACTCGATGCGTTCCCAGCTCACCCCCGGCCTTCTCTGATCGGCGCTGCACATTTCTTTCTCCGCAAGACAGAGCAACTTTGCGCCTCACTGCTACACGGCGTCCGGCTGCTCCAGTGCCCCTACGTCTTGATCAAAGCCACCCTAAGGTGTGCCTCGATGTGTAGATACTCATTCCGGACCCCCCTTGCTCTTCCCCGACGCCGGCTAGCCGGAATTCGAGTTTTAGCGCCGGTACACGTGAAGAGCCGACTGAATTAGAATCGGTAAGTTCTCCAAACGTGATTGATCATCTTCCCTTTGGTGCAAGCCATAGCTACTAGCAACCCTAGCAATCTCCCATGCCAAAGCCCGAAAGAAGTCTGTCCACCCTACGCCCCGGGTGACGGGAAATCGCCGCCGCCAGCTAAAACATGTCGGTCCACCGTCGAGCCCATACTTGCCGCTGTTTGCTGCGAGAATTGAGTTCCATTTCATGTTCCACGACCACTAGGGATGCTTTAGGACAACTTAAATCACCTGGAAAAGCTCAGGACACGCCGGTCCTCGTCAGCGCCTCGCATCCAACCGCCGCCGCCGGTGCCAAGTGGTTTTCGACCGTTTTCATGCGGGGAAAGCTTGCCCGGCAGCTGCGCCACGATGTGAGGAGCGTGTAGGGCGAAACAAGAGCAAATTGGTGGAGAAACAGAGGATAACAGGACGCGCCACGATCGGGTTCGGGCGTGCGCGCGAGCCTCTGTCAAGAGGTTGAAGAAGAGTATGAACCTGGGCCCCACTGTCAGCCGGTGAAAATTTTCCCTTTGCAAAAACAATTCCAGCAACTGTTCAAACTTGGAAAACCCCTAACATGGTGTAGAAAGCTCCAAAAATAGTGAGACCGATTTTGTTAGAATCCTTATGAGGACTAATTTGTAGAGAAACAAAACTCTTGCTATTAAAGTGCCTAGGAATTTCTGTAGAATTCTTTTTATTTATTCCTCTAGGGATTAATTCCAAGAATATGGCTTTACGGAATAGTCCCATTTTGGTCTGAAAATTCTTCTATCAGTTCCTGATGTCAAGTAAAAATTTCATGATTTTTGGAGATGATTAAGAGTACTTAATCAGTAGGTTTTCTCAGGTTTAATTAAGTGGACTGAAAATGACAGAAACTAATTTCAGAAAAATAGAATAAGTTTCACCAAGCCATTCTGGCCAACATAAGGCTTAGAAAATTTTGCAACAATTTTTTAGAAACCTTAGGACCAGACTTCTTAGAATATCAATTATTCCATATGAGAAAGTCTGGTTTATTTTCTGTAAATCAAATTATGTTAGATTTCCAAGAATTTTTGTGGCCAACTCCTTCATCAAAACATTCTGAAAATATTACCATAACCCTATCATGAGATTAGAAAGCTTCTGTAAAAATTTCAAATCCAGAATCCTCTGTCTTCATATAGTTTGCTCCTGTAGTTTTATATAGCACCTTAATTCATAATATAACACATGCTTTATTTGATCATTGTGATAGAAATAGTTCTCGAGAGGACTTCGGAGGCCGTTGACTTTAACTCTACTGACAGAAACATTAGTCAGGATGAACACTAAGGCAAGCCCCGGTTTGCATCCAATTTTACAAGTTTTTATTTGTATACACTTTATTATGTCTAGAATTGTGAGTTCTGCATTAAGCCTATGTTGTATGACACTCCACATGCATGACCCAAGAAATCCCTGGAGTATTGGTAAGATTAGGTTTCACTTGATTCTAGTTGCTAATGACCAAGTTAAGAAAAGTGGATTAAAAGAGGCATAACTCGAGTAGGCAGTTTCCTACTCGTGAACAGGGATTAAGGGGGATCAATCGGAAGAGTTGGGAATTGATCCACTTAATTGAGTAATAGAGACCGGGCAGCATGGATGGAAGGCTCAAGGACGTGGTCCTGTGAACCTAGTCTCTGTCTGAGTCGATTAAGGCCCGTTCTCGTGTGCGGCCCTGCTGGACAAGTTTGATCTTGTACCGGATGCATACTGGCTATATGGAACCTAGGAAACCGATGTAACATGTTAACCTGGGTGTTGAGGCAATCCCCACCGTCATATGCAGAATCTGAAAGGATAGAGAAGTCGGCTCTACGAGGGTTTGCCGTAGTGAGACTTACTCCGAGTCGGTGGGACCGGTTCGACATGTGGATATCTTGTGAAAGATTGCCACATACGACATTGAGGGGATTGGTTGATCACCGCTCTCAGACGGGTGTATGTGTCATGTCATCCGGGTGTTTTTGATTCGAATCACCGTCGCTCGCGGTAGCGAGCATACTTGTTCTCTGCGTCGTGACATAGTAATAAACTGGGGGAAAGAAATGTGCTTCGTGATTAATCCGCTCATCCAGGATCACAGAGAGTGGTGCCGCACGATGCGACACCTGACAGCACACATCATAAGGACACCTTTTATTACATGGGAAACAATCTGAACTGTACAAACAGGTACAATCTTCAGTTACAAACTATTGTTTATATTACACAGCAGAAGTCTAAATTGTACAACTCATGCCCACCTATATAGCAAAAGTCGGTTGCCCAGCCCTAGGGCAACCCACACTAGCTGCACTCCTCAGCGCAGCGCGGCGTGTACGGCTACCACTCAGCCGTGGTCCCCAACGGAGGGTAACCCTCGCCGGTGGACTCGTAACCCGGGTCCGTGGGTGGCTCCTCACCTGAAAAACTCTAAAGCAGCAACCATGAGCACGATAGCTCGACAAGACTTAACCGACTCACCTAGGCATGAAACTCTATGTGTAGAGTACAATAACATGGGATGGTAAGATTTCGGCAAATGGACACGCCTATAGTTTATCCTTAGTTCATCTTTTAGCCACTAGTTAACAGTTCATAAATATGAAATTTAGTGAGCAATATTTGGTGGCACACATGTAACAATACAATTATATCATGTCAGCAATATTGAATCATCACATTTCATACATTAGCCTACGTCACGACTCAGTGAACAAACGGTACTCGTCACCGCGAGGGACGGCAAATCGACTCGATATACACCTGCAGGGATACCCAAAGAGCACGTCACATACGCCCACCCGTGGAGCTGCACATCACGCTCACTCGATGTCGTACGGGACAACCTTTCACCCAACAGCCCAAACGTTGAACCGGTCGCACCGAAACAGACAGGAGGTTCCTTACACGCATCTCTCTATGCCCGTTAGCGGATTTACACCTTGCTGCCCTCAACCTCCACCTATAAATCGGTGTGCTATGCCTCGATGTCCGGAGGTTTAGGTTACATCGGTTTATCGGGGCCCATATATCCGATATGCCTTCGGTACGTTCAATACTTGTTCAGCGGGGCTGCACACAGATCGGTCCTCAATCGACACGGACAGGGCTGCGCACACAAGACTTCCTCTTGCTGCACCCTAGCCCCTGCCTAGTCTCATTTTCATTACTAAAGTGATCTCACATCCCTCAAACCAATCCTGTGTGTCCCAAGCCTAGCTCGCGAGTAGATTCCAACTACTCGACTTGTACCGAAATTCTATGAATCATTAAGCATAGCCTGTCTACTCGAGGCCTTAGACACTACCGTCACTCTTATGGGAAAATTCTGGTTATGCAATTGGGGCTTCATACGTCATACACCTAATGCACATACATACTTCACACTACACATGTAAACAACGCAAAACTTTATAAAAGCGTTAATGCAAACAGTGGCTTGCCTTGTTGCTGCTGGTCAGTGGTTAGGTCTTCGTCCGGAAGGAGGAAGTCAAGTACTTTTGGAGTATTCTCGCCTTCGGCGACTACACATTAATGAAATACTACATGTCAATTCAAATGCAATGTGTAAACTTGAATAAGTATTTACTAATAACTTTAGCTAACCCTCCCCTTTGGTTCTGAAATTTTTATGGTGGCTTGGTAGGGCCCTAACCAGGGTCTTGACCAAGTTTCATTTGAAACAAAGTTCATTTCAGCTTTGTACAAATAAACGCCTAATTGGTCAATATTAGAGTCTCTAAGTAATTCCAGGGGTTTTCATGGCTCCAACCATTACTTTATGGAAACTAGAATTTGAGATGGTTCTAATGGAGTTGGTTTCATGACATTTGAAGAATTCTAGAGGATGTTATGCCCTAAACAAGTTTTTGAGAAAATCTGAAAAATGTTTCTGTTCATTTTTCTATTTTCTCAGGGCAGTCCTCTTAATCACCCCATTAGGAGGAATAATGAACTTGGATGAGTCTGAAAATTTTACTGTGACTCAAGGATTTTCCAATGACCCTCTCAGCCAAATTTCAGAATTTTTCATAAAGTAATTTTCCAGATAAAATTCCCAACATTTTAAAATTTAGGGAATTAATTCTGGAAAACTATTAGGTTTCATGAGCTGAAATTGGTATTGCTGGAAAGTACTCAGAATTCGGAGTTCATCAAAATTTGGTTCACTGGATTTGGAGCTTCCTAGCAAAAGTTCTAAGCATTTGAAGATTGAACCGAATCTGAAAATTTAAATAAAGTTTAAACTGTCGGGTGGGGTCCCCGGGCTACGTGTCAGCCTCCGAGCTAACCCAACAGGAGCCCGCAGAATCAGCCACGCAGTCGCACGGGATCCCAGTGCCGCAGCAAACCCGGGGTGCCCTCAGCAGAGACCGACACGCGGGGCCCACGGGGCTTCTTCAACCTCGCGCTCCCGCAGCTCCCCACCGCCCACCTCGCCGGAATACTCACCGCCGGGCGTCCTGCTGCTCGACCTCCGACGGACTCACCGCCTGTGCATATTTCGGCCTGGGGAACACTGTGGTGCCCTCAACGGAGCTCGGCAATGGCCGGAATAGTGCTCCCGACGGTAACAGTGGCCGGGAGCTCATCAGCGACATCGAACTCGGTGTCCTCTGCACCTTTTTCGATGCGGTTTTCTCGGGGACCTCCGCTGACACCAGCTGATCACGTACATGGGCACCGATCCCCGTAAAAACGGCTGCTACTTGATCGAGGAGGTGCGCTAGGTATTCTAGAGCATGTGTAAGCTATAGCTTGATCGGCGGTTGCTCCTGTGCAACAAATTTTGCCGTAGACCGAATTCTAACCCTAACACGCCCCGAGGAGGAAAACCAGGAATTCTTGCTCCACATCGCCGGAACTGGCGCACGGTTTCCTCCTACGGCTTCAGCACAAGTAGGCGCACCTTCTCTTCTCTGTTGACGGCGCGTGAAACCGTTGGGATCGACCGGTCGCCGGCGCTCAGAGGAGGCGGCGTCGAGTTCTTGCACAGACACAGGAGAGTAGCTCGGGCTCTGCTCGTTTTCACCCGGGAAACCGAAGGAGGGGCAAAGCATCTCGTGGTGCTGGACTTTGTAGCCGCGTTTTTCACCGTGAGGTGGCGGTAACGATCGTGCTGTCGGCTCTTCGAGGGCCCAGCGGTCGCCGGCCTTGGGTTGAGTCGGTTCTGTGAAGCTGGGACACTGACCAGTGGGCCCTCCTCCAATTCTTTTTATAATTTTTCACCTCTGTTTTGCTGAAAATATCCCCAGCTACTCACAATTGAATGTGAGACTTAGCCCCCAAGTCTTGGTTTGAATTTGAGTTCTCAAATTTGAACTTTGTTTGGCTAAATTTGCTTCACATTTTAACTGAAATTCAAATTCAGTTTTGAATTATTGCAAATTTAGCTCTTGACAAAATGAACTCCAATGGGGATGAAAATCGGTGGGCTAACTCAGAAAAATATGCTGAGTTTGAATATGAAGCCAACTTTTGAATTTAAGTGATAGAAGTTGCCGCAATTTGAATTTACATTCAAATTGGCCTCTTTTTCAAATGCCTCCAAAAGTGACTCAAAACGTGTTGTATTTGCATGAAATTTGGCCTGAACCTTCCCAAGACTTTTTAAGTTCTAGGGGTGAGCTCAGCCTCCCATGTTCATGTGTAGAAATCCTACTTTGTGAAAGTTATGGTTTTCCCCTCTAATCACCCTTTTTGATGGTGGTTACTTGCTCTTCACAAGTCTTCACAAAATATCCACAACAAAAGCTGTGGTGTTGTGAGGTGATGGAAAGTTTTGGCAAGTCCCTTTTCTTGGGCTTTTACATCCCTCCCCCCTTAAAAGAATCTCGTCCCGAGATTACAAAAGAAGAGACAGCAATGTAAGAGGAACTCACCCGTGTTGAGATGCCATGAACTCCGGGTAATTTGAGCGAAGAAATTCCTCGCTCTCCCACGTCGCTTCTTCGGCGGTGTGGTTTCTCCAGAGTATATTGTAGAACCACAACATTCGGCTACGCGTGGTCCGGGCCTTCTCATCAATAATTTCCACCGGATACTCATCATACGTCAAGTCCGGTTGCAATTCGCAGATGTTTTCGGTTGGAACAGCAGCTGTATGCTTCAGACATTTTTGCAGTTGTGAAATGTGGAAAACGTCGTGAACACCAGCAAGAGATGCCAGTAGCTCCAGCCTATACGCCGCTGATCCACACTTTTCGGTGATAGCCTAAGGCCCAATGAAACGGGGAGCGAGCTTCCCCTTCACACTGAACCGGTGCATGCCCTTCATCGGAGACACACGGAGGTACACGTGCTCTCCGATGTCAAAGTGCAGTGGTCTACGCCTCTTATCAGCGTAACTCTTCTGCCGGGATTGAGCGGCCTTCAAGTTGGCTTGAATCATCCGAACGCGCTCTTCAGCGTCGTTCACCACATCAACTCCGAAGGTGACCCTTTCACCGGACTCGCACCAGTTCAATGGGGTGCGGCATTTGCGACCGTAGAGAGCTTCATATGGTGCCATCTTGATACTCACCTGATATCCATTGTTGTACGAGAATTCTTCCAACGGTAGGTGATCATCCCAGTTCCTACCATGGTGGATGGCACATGCTCTCAACATGCTTCTAGTACTTGATTCACCCTCTCTGTTTGGCCATCTGTCTGAAGGTGATAGGCGGAGCTCCTAATCAGCTTGGTACCCAATGCAGCATGTAGCTGCTCCCAAAATCGAGATACAAATAATGCACCTCGATCTGAGACGATGGTCTTGGGTACCCCATATAAGCATAGAATCTTTGCTATGTACAGCTCCGCATATTTGCCGGCATTGTAGCGTGTATGCACCGGGATGAAGCGAGCCGTCTTGGTTAACTGATCAACAATTACCCAAACGGAGTCATGCTTGTTGGAAGTCAGGGGCAATCCCACAATGAAGTCCATGCTCACATCTTCCCATTTCCATGCCGGAATTTTCAGGGGTTGCAGGAACCCTGATTTTTTTCATATGATCAGCTTTCACTCGTCTACACGTATCACACTCGGATACGTACTTAGCCACTTCCCGCTTCATCCGTGTCCACCAAAATTTCTTTTTCAAATCTTGGTACATCTTGTTGCTGCCCGGATGAATGGAGTATTTAGACAAGTGAGCTTCATCAAGTATCTTTTTCTTCAGCTCCATATCCCGGGGTACGACTATGCGGTCATTGAACCACAGCATCCCCTCACCATCCTTCCGGAAATATTTGATTTCACCATTTTCTATCCGTCTCCGGAGATGTGCCATGCCCTTATCAATCTTCGGAGCTGCAATGATGTCCTTCCTAATAGTAGGGATGAGGGCAAGGTTGTAGAGCGATCCATAAGGAACCAAGTATAAACTCGGCTCTTCCTCCACCACCGGTGTAATGGTGAGGTTATGGACATGTGATTTCCGACTCAGCGCGTCGGCAACCACATTCGCCTTGCCGGGGTTGTAGTGAATCTCACTCTCATAGTCTTTGATCAGTTCTAACCACCTCCTTTGCCTCATGTTCAGCTCCTTCTAGGTGAAAATGTACTTCAAGCTCCTGTGGTTGGTGTAAAGATGCACCAAATTCCCCAGGAGATAGTGCCTCCACATTTTTAACGCCGAAACCACAGCAGAAAGCTCAAGATCATGAGTTGGATAATGCTGCTCATGGTTCCGAAGTTGGCGTGAGCCATATGCGACCACACGTCCTTCCTGCATCAACACGCAGCCGAGCCCAATACCGGACGCGTCACAATACACGTCGAAGGGCTTGGTTGTATCTGGTTGAGCTAAGACCGGAGATGTTGTGAGATGCTTCACTAATTCTCGGAACGCTCCTTCACACGCCGTGTTCCAAACATATTTTGTCCCCTTTTTCAGCAATTCTGTCATCGGCTTAGCAAGCATGGAGAAGCTTGGAATGAATCTCCGATAGTATCCTGCAAAGCCGAGGAAGCTTCTGACTTCATGGACTGAAGTGGGAGCTTTCCATTTCAGCACTTGCTCTATTTTGCTTGTGTCAACCGCAATGCCTTCTGCTGAGATGATATGTCCCAAGAACGGCACTTGGCTGATCCAAAACTCGCATTTGCTGAACTTGGCGTAGAGCTTGTGGTCTCACAATCGTCGAAGAACGATCATCAAGTGTTCTGCGTGTTCTGCTTCTGTCTTTGAATAAACCAAGATATCATCAATGAACACCACAACAAACTTGTCCAGCTCCGGCATGAACACCGAGTTCATGAGATACATGAAATGGGCTGGAGCATTTGTGAGACCAAAAGACATGACGTGATATTCGTATAAGCCATATCTCGTCGAGAAAGCCGTCTTCGGGATATCCTCCGCCCGGATCTTTATCTGATGATATCCAGAGCGAAGGTCCATCTTGGAGAACACACTTGCCCCCACAAGTTGATCAAACAAAATGTCAATGCGGGGCAGTGGGTACTTATTCTTGATGGTGACGGCGTTGAGCGGCTGGTAGTCCACACACAGCCTCAAGATTTCATCCTTCTTCTTCACGAACAGCGCCGAGCATCCCAAGGTGAGGAACTCGGCCTAATGAAACCTTTGCTCAACAGGTCATTGAGCTGTTCTTTCAGTTCAGCCAGCTCATTTGGAGCCACTTTGTATGGTCTCCGTGATATGGGCGTAGTCCCGGGTGCAAGTTCAATCTTGAACTCGACATCCCGCTCAGGTGGCATGCCCGAAAGATCATCTGGGAACACGTCGGGGTACTCCTGGACTACGGGGATGTCCTCTAACTTTGAGCGCTTCTGAAACTTCCCGGACTGGATTATCTAACACCATGGAGTGTGGACGGTGGAATGGAGAATTCAGATGAACCGTCCGTGTCCGAGCGTTCAGGACAGCTCCATGGTAGTTTAGCCATGACATCCCTAAGATTGCATCAATCTTTTGCCCCGTAAGGATTATTAAGGTGGTGTGATATAGCTTCCCACATAAGCACAGAGGTGCTTTTGGAATCATCATATTTGCCGAAATCTTCCCTCCCAGTGAGCAGATCATAAATGTGCAGTCGGTTGGAAAGACTTGTATTTGATGCTTAGCCACATAGGAAGCACTTATAAAACTGTGGGTTGCACCAGAATCGAACAATATGATGATGGCTTGATCGTTGAGAGTGAACGTACCCTCCAGCACGTTGTCTCCATTCGGGGCGTCCTCATTGTCGAGGTTGCGAACGCCCCCAGTCTGCTGACCAACCTTCTTGACCGGAGGTCGGCCTCGAGCACCGCCCTGGAACTGGGCTTGCCCGCTGCTTTGCTGCCCTTGGGGACAGTCCTTCGCGAAATGGCCCACCTGGCCACACGTGAAGCAAGTGAAGCGGGGCGGTCCTCCGCTGATCGGCGGACGGAAATCCGGGGCACGTTTTGGTGGTGGAAACGCCCGGGGTGCCATCTGCTGCTGCTGCTGTTGTTGCGGTCGCGGTGGTGGCATCGGCGGTCGAAACGAAGGTGACTGAAAAGAACGTCCCCCGAACCGCTAAGGTCACGCCGGTGGATGCCACTGCTGTCCGGATGGTGTCCGATACACCATGCGGTACTTCTGGGGAGCGCCACCCCCACTGCTGGGTGGAGCGCTGTGCTTCCGCTGCTCAGATGCCAACTCCCGCTGAGCGTCCTATTGCATAATCGTGGCATTGACGAGGTCGTTGAAGGTGCCGCGATTCCACTGAACGAGATGCGTCTTCATCTCGAGGTGTAACCCCCGATAGAAGTGCTCCCGCTTCTTCTCCTTCGTGGAGATGTAGTCTGACGCATATTGCACCAGATGATTGAAGGCACGGGAGTAGTCATGGACACTTCTCCCGCCCTGCTTCAGTTCCAAAAATTCTTGGAACTTCCTCTTCATTATCCCGTGAGGAATATGATAGGCGCGGAACGCCTCCTGGAACTCTTCCCACTCTACGGCATGGCCAGCCGGCCGTGAGGCGACATAGTTCGCCCACCACGCACCAGCGGCACCGTGAAGCTGCTGCGCTGCAAACAGAGTCTTTTGCCGCTCCATGCATTGGAGCAGCCCGAACTTGGACTCAATTTTTCCCGCAGCCAGTTGTCGGCCTCCAGTGGTTCTTCTGCTTCAGTGAACACTGGAGGGTGTGTACTTATGAAGTCCGAGTACGTCACCTCATAGGGCTCACGAGGCCCCCTCTCTTGACGCCCCCCCCCCGCCTGGGACGTATTCTGCACAATCCTGCGGAGCAGGTCGTTCTGCTCATCATGATTCCCCACCAGTGCCGCTATCACATCTGCCAGGGTAAGCGGAGGCGGCGGTCGTGGTTGCTGCTGCGGAGTACTGTCGTAGGCAGGTGGCTGGAAGTCATCGCCTCCCTGCTGGCTAGAGCCACCAATCTCGTGCGTGGTCCGAGTGCAAACCATCTGCAACCATACGACATTAAACATCAGTCCCGCAACATATTTCATGCAGTCCAATAAACTAGGCGTAAAAACATAATGACAGTAAAACATGCGATACATCTCGTACACAGATAATGTAATAACTTTGCACAAGCTACACTATTACCAGACCAAATACACGCTAGCTAAATCCAATTTGATGGACTTCCTCTTTGGAAGTTCATCTCAACTAGGTTTGGTCACTACGAGACGTTAAAATCGCTTTGTCATCACGTATACTACTCTTTTATCTTCAATACGACACAAACATGGTCTCTAGCAAAAGAAATTTGAGTATGACGTATACTCAAACCTTTCACTAGTTGAAGATAACCACTCATGAGTATGTTCTACCCCATTGGAAGTACTTAAACCCCTAGGGTACAACAACCTCTCAAATGAGTTCAACTGCCATCCCTCTGTCAGAATGACCAGTTTCTACATATCCCCGATTTTGATCTGGTTCTGGGCATCTTCATGACTCAAGCTGAATACCAAAGTTAAATTTAACTTCAGTATCTTTCCAAGGAGTATTTATTTGCTCTCAGACCAGCTTTGTTAAAAAGTTATGGTAATTCAAAGTCAACAGAATTTCTGGGAAAATTTCAACAGCACCTCCTTTGGAAGTTGCTGTTTTCAACTCTGATTTCAGCTTAATTCCGTGCTGCAATTGCAGAAACTATGGATTACAAGGATGTAACACATCTCCTACCCTTTACAGAGATGTATTATATGATAATTTTTTATTTTTCTACAGGAAGTCATGCTTGAAAAACAGAACAGTCCAGAGAGTAGTTTAAATCTGTCCTGGTTCTGGACAGTTTACTTTCTTCTGGAATTTAAGCCATCTTAAGATGTGATTCAGCCCTGGAGGTCTCCAATAAAGTTGTAGAGTACTTAAATACCTTTCCATAACTATATTCCACACCTCCATTGGCTAAATAATCTGTGAGTTATGCTCTGTCAAAGTTCAGCCAACTTGCTTCCCAAAACAGAGCACTCTGTTTTTCAGCCCCTTGGAGCTACACTGATCCACTATTGAATTTTTCTACCCAACCAGTGTCCTAAATGTTGCAACTTAGTGATTTTAGTTCCATCTTATCATTATCTTTCATGCACATGCCTACGATATATCGGTACTATGTTCCTCACAAAAAGAAAATCCTAACCGGACTATACCGGCATATACGTCTCAATCGTGGCGCTAAACGGTCTCTCGCACACGTTTACTACACGGGATACATACATGGTTAGTACCTTAAGAAGACCACACAATAATGATGCACTCAAAGGTTATTTCCATTCAAGGCAGGTCCATAGTTGAAAGTAAATACAAACGCCCCTATCATTGCCATACAGCCGTCCTTGAGTTAAGCCACGTCTCAAGGTACGTGATCGTGTTTAAACACCACACGATGGAGGAACCCGAGTAGAGCACGAACGGGTCATCACGGTTGGGAATTTTATCACCCCAACAGATACCACCTACTGCCCTGCAGGGCACGCCGATGGCAAGCGTTGCGTATGTCCTCCTGGGCTATTTCCAGACGAACATACTTTCGCGTTACTGACCACGCGATGGGGTCTCCACTTACTTGCCTAATGCACGCTAGGGATCAGCATTTCATATGAACTCAGGAACATGAAGAGTCCAAGAGTTTCATATTAACGTCTCACACCAAACTGTGAGGCCTATCCCTGAACCACATTCCTCGTCAAGGGAGCTAACCGAAATTGAACCGCTTTCGGTGGCATTCCTTACCATTTTTACCTGAGCGTAGGTGCGTCGTTACATAATTTAAATTCAGAATTATAACACATATGTTAGTCTTGCCAATTTAAATAACTATGCTAATATAGTCCTTACTTGTGCAAACTACCGAATCCTCACCGTAAACCTAAGTTTTCCCGCAATACAGTCCTAAATTAATGTGCTATCCCCAATGCCGCTCTGATACCAGCCTGTGGCGGACCGGAATCCGCTCATCCAGGATCACAGAGGGTGGTGCCACACGATGCGACACCCGACAGCACACATCATAAGGAAACATTATATTACATAGAAAACCAACTGAAATGTACTAAGTAGTACAATACTTCAGTTACAAACTAGTGTTTACATTACACAGCGAAAACTAAATTTGTACAACTCACGCCCTTCTATCTAGCAAAAGTCGGTTGCCCAGCCCTAGGGCAACCCACACTAGCTGCACTTCTCAGCTCAGCGCGGCGTTTACGGCTCCCACTCAGCCGTGGTCCCCGACGGCGGGTAGCCCTCGCCGGTGGACTCGTAACCTGAGTCCGTGGGTGGATCCTCACCTGAAAAACACTTAAGCAGCAACCATGAGCACGATGGCTCAACAAGACTTAACCGACTCACCTAGGCATGAAACTCTACATGTAGTGTATAACGATGATGGGATGGTAAATTTCAGCAAATGGACACGCCTACAAGTTCATCCTTAGTTCATCTTTTAGCCACAAGTTAACAGTTTATGAATATGAAATTTAGTGAGCAATATTTGGTGGCACACATGTAGCAATACAATTATATCATAACAGCAATATTGAATCATCACATTTCATATATTAACCTACGTCACGACTCAGTGACCAAGTGGTACTCTTCACCGCGAGGGACGGCAAATCGACTCGATATACACCTGCAGGGATACCCGAAGAGCACGTCACCTATAAATCGACTCGATATACTCTCTATGCCCGTTAGCAGATTTCCACCTTGCTGCCCTCAGCCTACACCTATAAATCGGTGTGTTATGCCTCGACGCCCGGAGCTTTAGGATACATCGGTTTACCGGGGCCCATATATCCGATATGCCTTCGGTACGTTCAAACTTGATCAGTGTGGGCCACACACGGATAGGTCCTCAATCGACACGGACAGGGCTGCGCACACAAGACTTCCTCTTGCTGCACCCTGCCCCTGCCTAGTCTCATTTTCATTACTAAAGTGGTCTCACCTCACTCGAACCAATCCCGTGTGTCCCAAGCCTAAACTCGTGAGTAGATTCCAACTACTCGACTTGTACCGAAGTTCTAGGAATTATTACGCATAGCCTGTCTACTCGAGGTATTAGACACTACCCTCACTCTTATAGGAAAATCTGGTTATGCATTTGGGGTCTCATCCATCCTACACCTAATGCACATAAATGTACCTCACGCTTAGTATGTAAACAAATCAAAACTTTATAAAATGGGTTAATGCAAACCAGGGCTTGCCTTGTTGCTGCTGGTCAGTTGTTAGGGCTTCGTCCGTAAGAAGGAAGTCGAGCACTTCCGGAGTCTCCTCGCCTTCAGCGACTACACGTTAACCATATACTACATGTCAATTCAAATGCAATGTTTAGAATTGAATAAGCAATTACTATAACTCTAGCTAGACCTCCCCTTTGGTTCTGAATTTTTTATGGTGACTTGGTAGGGTCCTAACCAGAGTCTTGACCAAGTTTCATATGAAACAAAGTTTATTTGATCCTTCTACAAATAAAAGCCTATCTGGTCAATATTAGAGCTTCTAAGGAATTCCAGGGGTTTTCATGGCTCCAATCATTACTTTCTGGAAACTAGAATTTGAGATGGTTCTAATGGAATTGGTTTCATGTCATTTGAAGAATTCTAGAGGAAGTTATGCCCTAAACAAGATTTGAGAAAATCTGAAAAATGTTTCTGTACATTTTTCTATTTCGTCAGGGCAGTTCACTTAATCACCCCATTAGGGGGTATAAATGAACTTGGATGGGTCTGACAATTTTACTGTGATTCCAGTATTTTCCAATGAACCTCCCAGCCAAATTTCAGAATTTTTCATAAAGTAGTTCTTCAAATAAAATTCCTAACAGTTTAAATTTTAGGGATTTAATTCTGGAAATCTATTAAGTTTCACGAGCTGAAATTGGTATTGCTGGAAAGTACTCAAAGAACTGAGTTCAGCAAAATTTGGTTCACTGAATTTGGAGCTCCCTAGCAAAAGTTCTATGCATTTGAAGTTTGAACCAAATCTGAAAATACAAATAAAGTTTAAACTGGCTGGTGGGGTCCCCGGGCTACGTGTCAGCACCTCGGCTAACCCACACGGTGCTCCGCAGAGTCTTCCGTGCAGTCGCACGGAATCCCGGTGCCACAGCAGATCCGGTGCTGTTTAACCCGAGGCTGACACGTGGGACCCGCGGGGCTTCGTCTACCTTGCGCTCCCGCCGCTCCCCACCGCCGCCTTCGCTGGAGAGCTCGCCGCCGGGCGTTCCACAGCCCGACCTTCGACGAAACTCGCCGCCTGTGCATATTTCTGCCTGAGGAACACGGTGGTGCCCTCCCCGGAGCTCGGCGATGGCCGAAATAGTGCTTACCACGGTGACAGCGGCCGGAAGCTCATCGGCGACGTCGAACCCGGTGTCCTCTGCACCTTTTTTGACGCGGTTTGCTTGGAGAGCTCCGCTGAGACTAGCTGATCACAGATACAAGCACTGATCCCTGTGAAAACGGCTGCAACTATGACCTCACCGTCAACCTAGGGCTAAAACGGCCGTGACGGGGAAATTTCGAAGAACCGCAACCCTAGTCCATGGTTTTTGCCGCTTTTTGATCCTAGGTGGTCGTGGCCAAGTGCAAAATGTATGTGTAGCTCGGAATCCTTTGTGGTGAACTACCCATTACGAATTTCCGAGTTTTGAATCATTCAGTCCTTTGAACACCGAATGACTAAGCGGACAAATACTACCCCGGCGAAGCACAAGAGGAGGAGCGGTCGGTACGAGCGTGTCGAGCACCTTGGAGCGGACCTTTTTCGTGTAGCTCGTCAGGCACGAAACGAATCCTAGTTCTCGGACGCCGGGGAGCAGAGGAGGTTGGCCGGCGATCGCTTTCTTCGCACGCGGGAGCAAACGCAGCGACGCTGGATGGTGAGGGAAGCGAAGTCGGTTTGTGCAGCGTGCGTGGAGGACGGAAATGAGTGGGGACCAATCTTTTTGCAGCACTGACGCGCGCGCGGTCGCGAGAGGGTGAGGCGGCAGCGTCCTCGGCAGCCGACCGAAGCAGTAGAGGCGGGTCTCTCATCCTCAGTCTCTGACCAGTGGGCCCTCTTCTCCCCTCTAATTCTTTCTCCCCCTTCTGCTGCAATTATCCCAGCTACTCTCCATTGAATGAGAGGCTTAAGCACCAAGTCACAGTTTGAATTTGGTTTCCTCAATTTGGAATTGATTTGGCTAAATTTGTTGCATGTTTGAACTGAAATTCAAATTCAGTTTTTTTGAATCATGCAAATTTAGCTACCGACAAGATAAATTCCAATGGGGATCAAAATTGGTGGGTTAACTCAGAAAAATATGCTGAGTTTGAATATGAAGTCAACTTTTGCATTCAAGTGATGAAAGTTGCTGTAGTTTGAATTTGCATTCAAATTGGCCCCTTTTGAATTACCTCCAAAAGTGCCTCAAAAAGTATTGGATTTGCATGAAATTTGGCCTGAGCCTTCCCAAGACTATTCAAGTTCTAGGGGCGGGCTCAACCTTTCATGTTCATGTGTAGAAATCCCACTTTTTAAAAGTTAGGGCTTTCCCCTCTAATCCCCCTTTTGATGGTGGTTACTTGCTCTTCACAAGTATTCACAAGATATCCACAACAAAAGCTGTGGTGTTGGGAGGTGATAGAAAATTTCTGCCAGTCCCTTTTCTTGGGCTTTTACAGTAATCCGGTTAGGTTTTGCTATTTTTGTGAGGAACGTAGTACCGGCATTATTATGAAAATTGCATCAATACCTCGCTCACCTCATAAATTTGAACATTCTGTACAAAGTTGAATGAAGACAGTTTCAACTGAATTGGTTAAAACGTGTTAGGAACCAACTCAAGGGTATGTGAGTATAGAGAGACCCAAAAACAGAGTCCATTGTTTTGCCAGTGTGCTTGTTGAAACTTACAAAGGGTGTTACTCACTGTAGCAAAGACCAATGGTAGTGTGTTTGATACAATTTAGAAAAGGTGGAGAAGTCCTCTCAAACTTTTCTATAAACCTCCAGGACAGAAACACACTTTAAGTTGGTCAAACATCTTAGAAAATAAAACTGCTACAAATGGGTAGAACCTGAAACAGAGTCTCTGTAATTCCACCATAACTCTTGGTAGAAAAATCTATAAGGGTATTTTTATACATTTATGGAAAGGTCATGAGATATTCTACTACTTTCTAATTCAATGTTTTGCCAAAACTGGAGCAGAATTTATTGGAATTGTGGATTGAAACTAGGTACCTCTGAGGAGGTGCTGTCAAAATCGTGCCAGAAATTCTGTTAATTTTGAACTATCATATCTTTTGATCCAGAAATACAAATGGGTCATATAAATGCATTTCTGGAAACATTGGGAAGTTCTTTACAATGTTTCTATTCAACCTCAGTGCAGATTACTTCTGTACAGAGGTGAAATTTGCAGTACAAGTGAGAATGTCCAGAGTACCCAAAGTCTGTGCATAGTTTCTGTACTGAGTTGAATTTTGCTTATAACTTCCTGTATAAGAATTGTAAAATGGTAAATATTAAAATTATGGAAAGCTTATGTATTGTGCTGCAACTTTGTAATTATGAGTTTGGTCCATATACGTTTCTAACTGTATGGAAGGGTTGACCCAAAGTGAGCACATACAGGGGAGGTGCTGCTGAAATTCCTCCAGAATTTCTGTCAACTCTAAAATCTCATAACTTCCGATCTAGAACTTAGTTAGAGGCAAATAACTATTTTATGGAATGGTACTGAAGTTCTCTACAACTTTGGTATTTAACCCAAGCCATGAAACTGTTGTTGTGACTGCAGGAATCTGGTTCGTTCGAGGAATGGTCAATCTGAGACAGAACGACCCTAACTGTAACTGTTCCAGTTATTACTTAAACCCTTATGGTTAGTTGAATCAGTTTGCGTGAAGATCATCTTGCTTACATGTAAAGACATCATTATCAGTATTTCACTACTTTTGTTTATGAAATAAATCAGGTGATGGTGTTAAAGCTGATAATGAACTCTTGCAATGCAGAATGGTGCGAACTCATTCCATGGGTGAAGTGGGTGGTTCCAGTGGTGATGATGATGACTCTCCACATCCGGAGCAGAGTGCTCCGCAACAGCAACAGCCACCATGACCTTCACCTACGTTCATAATGGCAGACATTTTGGCTGCCATGACGGGTGTAAGCGCTGAGCGAACCGACTTGCTCCGCACCCTTGTGATGAATACATCCCGTCAAGGGGGATGTCAAGACGAAGACTCTCGCCAACCTCAAACGAGTTCATACGTTGAGTTCTTGGCGATTCAACCACCGGTTTTCATAGAAGCCGAGGATCCTCTTGTGGCGGATAGCTGGTTCCATACCATTAAATCTAAATTCGGGTTGCTCCAATGCACCAAACATCAGAAATTATTGTATGCGGCGCAACAACTTCACGGGTCCCCCAGTGCATGGTGGGCAAATCAACTTGCATCCCTACCAGCCGGATATCAGTTCACATGGACGGAATTCCGTAAAGTATTTCTTGCTTATCATGTTCCTTCCGGAATAATTCAGCAGAAACTCGAGGAGTTTCTAGTCTTAATACAAGGAGGGAGGGATGCATACGAACATTTGCAGGTGTTCAAAAAATTGGCACAATCTGTGCCTGACTACGTGAACACTGAGACATGAAAATGTGAATGGTTCTTTCGCAGCCTCAACCCCAAGATAAAGGAAAGACTAGTCTTAGCAGATCGAAGTAACTTCAACGAATCAATGAGTGCTGCCATCATGGTTGAAGATGCTCAGCGAGAAGTTCAGGCTGAGAATTGAAAGAATAGTATACCACCGGACAGTAGCAATATTGGTCCTCAAAAATACCGTGTGGTAGACAGTACCTTGAACTGTCAGCTGATGCAGCCGGCTAGACGACTTCCGCAAGATTCGAACCATTCGTCTCAATATTCTGAATCCGGACAGCTGCAACAACAGTATATGCAGCCGCAATATTCTGTTCCTCACGCGTTCGTGCCACAACAGAAGCACCCCGTATGTACTCAGAGTGACATAGAATCGGCTGAGAAACCGTGCTTCACGTGCAGTTATTTGGGTCACATCAGCAGAAGGTGTCCAGAGAGGATACGGCACGGAAGAAGTACACCAGAGCAGGGTACAAATCAATCTTATGCTCAGCTCCAGAAAACAGCACCGAAGACCAGATGCATCTATCATACAGCTCTGAGGATGTGCCGGAAGGTGCACCTGGCTAGCGGGGAGGTTCACACTCAACGAACTGCCCGTAGTGATTTTATTCGACTTTGAAGCCTCACATAATTTCGTCAGCAGATTATTTGTGCGCAAAGCGGAGCTTTCCACCACTACACTAAAGGATCACTACCTTAGCAGCTCACCCGGTGGAAAGATAGATGCTAATGAAGTAGTGGTCAAAGCACCCCTGTGCTTAGGTTGGAGATTATACCCCACAACCCTCATTGTGTTAGAGGGGCAGAAGATCGATGTGATCCTAGAAATGGCGTGGATGAACTACCATGGGGCTGTTCTTGACATCGGTCCACGGATCGTTCGATTGGACTCTCCGTTCTACGGTCTTCATACACTCCTACTTGAAGACATGGATTCTAAAATTCCAGCTGCGTACCACATTGTGGCCACGAAACTGGAGGACATTCCAGTGGTCAGTGAGTGCCCTGATGTGTTTCTCGACGATCTTCCAGGATGCTGCCTGAACGAGACGTGGTATTCAAGATCGACTTAGCACCGGGAACCACACCAATATCTCGAAGCCGTACAAAATGTATCCGAAGGAATTAGCTGAACTGAAAGAGCAGCTAAAGGAATTAATGGACAAAGGATTCATAAGGCCAAGACCCTGGGGATGTTCAGCCCTCTTTGTGAAGCAAAAGGATGAATCACTATGGTTATGTGTGGATTATCGACCGCTGAATGCGGTGACGATCAAAAATAAATATCCACTTCCACGAATTGATATATTATTTGATCAGTTAGTGGGTGCCAAAGTATTCTCCAAGATGGACTTGAGGTCAGGTTATCATCAAATAAAAATCAGAGTGGAGGATATACTGAAGACAACATTCTTGACTAGATACGGGATCTATGAGTACCTAGTCATGTCTTTCATGCTAATGAATGCACCCACACATTTCATGTACCTCATGAATTATGTATTCATGCCAGAGTTATGTAAAAGCCCAAGAAAGTGACTTGCAAAAAAATGTTCATCACCTCACAACACCACAGCTCATGTGGTGGATATCTCATGAACAATTGTGAAGAGCAAGTAAACACCATCAAAAGGGTGATTAGAGGGGAAAGCCCTAACTTCAAAAAGTAGGAGTCCTACACATGAACATCAAAGGTTGAGCTCACCCCTAGACCTTGAATAGTCTTGGGAAGGGTCAAGCCAAATTTTATATAAATCCAATACTTTTTGAGGCACTTTTGGACACATTTGTAAAAAGGGCCAATTTGAATGCAAATTCAAATTGCAACCACTTTCATTACTTGAATTCAAATGTTGACTTCATATTCAAACTCAGCACATTTTTCTGAGTTAGTCCACCAATTTTTATCCTCATTGGAGTTCATCTTGTCGGGAGCTAAATTTGCATTATTTCAAACTGATATTGAATTTCAAATTCAAATGAGCAGCAAATTTAGCCAAACCAATTTCAAATTGAGGAAATCAAATTCAAACCATAACTTTATGGCTAAGTCTTTCATTCAATTGTGAGTAGCTGGGATGTTTTCAGTGAAAACAGAAATGAAAAATAGAAAAGAATTAGAAGGGAGGGACCCACTTGTCAGTAGCCTTCACACAGAAGTATTCTCAGCTTGATCTTTCACTCGACCGAGAGTGCGTGCGCGCCAGCTCTTCGGCACCGGCGCCCGACCGCCTCAGCTAGTGCCACCTCCTGCTCAGGGGAAGGCTAAGAATGCAGGGAAGGTTACGTGATCGGTACCCACTCGGCCACGTGCAGTTCCTCACACTCTCCCTTCTCCCTCGCACAGCCGAAGCACTCCACCACCGGCCGACCCCTCCGATCACCGGCGCCCGGGTGACACAGACACCTTCGTGCCCGATGAGCTACATGAAAAAGGTCCACTCCAAGGTGCTGATCACAACCGTGCCGACCTCACTCTCTCTCTCTCTCGCACGATCGGCAAAGAATTTGGTTGATTAGTGTGTCGTTATGCTTAGAACCGAGCCACACGAAATTCGGAAATTCGAAGTAATCAAGCCATCATCCATTGGACCAAGCTATAGACATGATCTAGACCCCTCCATGCTTCTCTAGGATCACGAACCATCTAGTTTCATTGAGTTTTGGCGATGTTCTTCGAGATTTTTGCACCGGCGCCGATTTTGACCCTAGGTCACCGATGAGCTCGTAGTTGCAGCCTCGGTTGAGCTAATTTGAGTTCATGCCGGTGCTTGGGATCCCACCATGGTGCTCTAGGAAGAAAGACCGAAGGATTTGAGCCCTCCTAGCACAAGTGCGACGCTGCCAAATTTCAACCGCTACTGCCGCCCGTCTCCGATGGGTTTCTGGTGACCGGAGTCCCCGGCCGACCACGGGGATGAGTTGCCAGTGGTCCAAAAGGGGGAGGCGGCAAGTTTCCGGGCTGGAGGAGGTCGGAAAGGCGGGTTCTGAGGATCTCGCCGGAGAGAAGCGCCGCAGCCGGCCATTGGCGCGAGGAGGAAGAAAGCACTGTATTGTGGGGCCCGCACGCAGAGTTTAAACTTTTCTGGGATTTTTCAGTTTTAGTTCAAACTTCAAATGCATATAACTTTTGCTAGGAAGCTCCAAATTTAGTGAACTAAATTTTGCTGAATTCATCATTTTGATTAGTTTCCAGCCAAAAAAATTCAGCTCATGAAACTTAATAGTTTTCCAGAATTAATTCCATAAATTTAAACTGTTGGGAATTTTATTTGGAGAACTACTTTGTGAAAAATTCTGAAATTTGGCTGGGAAATTCATTTAAAAATCCTGGAGTCACAGTAAAAATTTCAGATCCATCCATGTTCATTTAGTCCCCCAAATGGTGTGATTAAATGAACTGCCCTGAGAAAATAGAAAAAATGTACAGAAACATTTTTCAGATTTTCTCAAATCTTGTTTAGGGCATAACTTCATCTAGAATGCTTCAAATGACATGAAACCAATTCCATTAGAACCATCTCAAACTATAGTTTCCAGAAGGTAATGGTTGAAGCCATGAAAATCCCTGGAAATCCTTAGAGGCCCTACTAATGACCAAATAGGCTTTTATTTGTGCAGAGCTCACATGAACTTTGTTTCACATGAAACTTGACCAGACTCTCGTTAGGACCCTACCAAGCCACCATAATAATTTCAGGGCCAAAGGGGAGGGCTAGCTAGAGTTATGGTCTTTACATATTCAAGTTAACACATTGCATGTAAATTGACATATAGCATATTGCTTACGTGTAGTCGCTGAAGGCGAGTAAACTCCGGAAGTGCTCAACTTTCTCCTTCCGGAAGAAGCCCTAACCACTTACCAGCAGCAACAAGGCAAGCCCTGGTTCACATTAACCAATTTTACAAAGTTTTGCTTTATGTATACTTAGTATGTGGTATGGATGTGCATTAGGTGTAGGATGGATGAAACCCAAGTGCATAACCAGATTTTTCCTACAAGAGTGAGGGTAGTGTCTAAGTCCTCGAGTAGACAGGCTATGCTTAATAATTCATAGAACTTCGGAAGTCGAGTAGTTGGAATCTACTCGCGAGTATAGGAGTTGGGACACACGGGATTGGTTCGAGTGATGTGAGATCACATTAGTAAGAAAATGAGACTAGGCAGGGGCTAGAGCGCAGCAATAGGAAGTCTTGTGGGCGCATCCCTGTCCATGTTAGTTGAGGACCGATCCGTGTGCGGCCCCGCTGAACAAGTATTGAACGTACCGAAGGCATATCGGATATATGGGCCCTGATAAACCGATGTAACCTAAACCTCCGGGCGTCGAGGCATAGCACACCGATTTATAGATGTAGGTTGAGGGCAGCAAGGTGGAAATCTGCTAACCGGCATAGAGAGATGCTCCGTGTAGGGAACCTCCTGTCCGTTTCGGTGCGACCGGTTTTACGTTTGGGCTGTGGGGTGAAAGGTTGTCCCGTACCACACGGGGTGAGCGTGCTGTGTGCAGCTCCGCGTTTGGGCGTAGTGACGTGCTCTTCGGGTATCCCTGCAGGTGTATATCAAGTCGATTCACCGTCCCTCGTGGTGATGAGTACCGCTTGTTCACTGCGTCGTGACGTAGATAAATTATGAAATGTTATGATTCAATTCTGCTGATATGGCTATTTGTATTGCTACATGTATGCCACCAATTATTGCTTACTAAATTTCAAATTCATGAACTGTTAACTTGTGGCTAAAAGATGAAATAAGGATGAACTTGTAGGCGTGTCCGTGTGCTGCAAACTACCATCCCATGTTCGTTGTACACTACATGTAGAGTTTCATGCCTAGGTATGTCGGTTAAGTCTTGTTGAGCCATCGTGCTCATGGTTGCTGCTTAAGTGTTTTTTTTTCAGGTGAGGAGTATCCCACGGACTCGGGGTACGAGTCCACCAGCGAGGGCTACCCTCCGTCGGGGACCACGGTTGAGTGGGAGCCATACACGCCGCCTGAGCTGAGTAGTGCAACTAGTGTGGGTTGCCCATAGGGATGGGCAACCGACTTTTGCTATGTAGATGGTGTGAGTTGTATAAACATAGCTTCCGCTTTTGTAATCCAAATATTAGTTTGTAACTGAAGTCTTGTACTAGTTTGTACATATTCAGTTGGTTTTCTATGTAATACAATGTCGTTCTTATGATATGTGCTGTCAGGTGTCGCATCGTGCGGCACCACCCTCTGCGATCCTGCAAGAGTGGATTCCGGTCCACCACAGGCTGGTATTAGAGCTGCATTGGAGATAGCACACTAAATAATGTCTGTATTACGGGAAAACTTAGGTTTACAGTGAGGACTTGCTAGTTTGCCCAAGTAAGGACTATATTAGAATAGTTACTTAAAGTGGCAAGACTAACATATGTGTTATAATTCTAAATTTTAATTATGTAACGACGCACCTACGCTCATGTAAAAATGGTAAGGAACGCCACCGAAAGCGGTTCAATTTCGATTAGCTCCCCTGACGAGGAATGTGGTTCAGGGATAGGTCTCACAGCTTGGTGTGGGACGTTAATATGAAACTCTTGGACTCTTCATGTTCCTGAGTTCATATGAAATGCTGATCCCTAGCGTGCATTAGGTAAGCAAGTGGAGACCCCATCGTGTTGTCAGTAACGCGATAGTGTGTTCCTCTGGAAATAGCCCAGGAGAACATACGCAGCGCTTGCCATCGGCGTGCCCTGCAGGGCAGTAGGTGGTATCTGTTGGGTTGATAAAATTCCCAACCGTGATGACCCGTTAGCGCTCTACTCGGGTTCCTCGTCGTGTGGTGTAAAAACACGATCACGTACCTTGAGACGTGGCTTAACTCAAGGACGACCGTATGGCAATGATACAGGCGTTTGTATTTACATTCAAATACGGACCTGCCTGAAATGGAAACAACCCTTGAGTGCATCATTATTGTGTGTTCTTCTGCAGGTATTAACCACGTATGTATCCCGTGTAGTATACGTGTGCGAGAGACTGTTTAGTGCCTCAATTGAGACGTATATGCCGGTATAATCCGGTAGGATTTTTTTTGTGAGGAACGTAGTACCCACATATCATAGGCATGTGTATGAAAGATAATGGTAACAAGGAACTAAAATCACCAATATTTCAACATTTAGGACTCTGGTTGGGTAGAGACGTTTAATAGTTGATCAGTGTAGTCAAAGGGATTGAAAACAGAGTGCTCTGTTTTGGCAGCAAGTCTGCTGAAATTTAACAGAGCATAACTCACAGATTATTTAGCCAATAGAGGTGGGCGATATAGTTCTTGAAAGGTATTTAAGTGCTCTACAACTTTTTTATAGACTTCCAGAGCTGAAGCACAACTTAAACTGGCTAAAATTCCAGATGATTGTAAACTGTACAGAACCAGGACAGATTCAAAACACTCTCTGGACTGTTCTGTTTTTCAAGCATAACTTCCAGTAGAAAAATATAAAATTATCATATGATACATTTTTGAAAAGGGTAGGAGATGTGTTACATCTTTGTAATTCAATGTTTCTGCAATTGCAGCATGGAATTCAGTGGAAATTGGAGTTGAAAACAGCAACTTCCAAAGGAGGTGCTGTTGAAATTCCTCCAGAAATTCTGTTGACTTTGAATTATCATAAATTTTTAACCAGAGTTGATCTGAGGGCAAATAAGTACTCGTTGGAAGATACTGAAGTTAACTTTAACTTTGGTATTCAGCTTGAGTCAGGAAAATGGCCAGCACCAGATCAAAATCTGGAATATGTAGAAACTGGTCATTCGGGCAGAGGGATGACAGTTGAACTCATTTGGGAGATTGTTGTACCCAAGGGGGTTTAAGTACTTCCAATGGGGTAGAACATACTAATGAGTGGTTATCTTCAACTAGTGAAAGATTTGAGTATATGTCTTGTTCAAGTTTCTTTTGCTAGAGACCATGTTGTGTCGTATTGAAGATAAAAGGGTAGTATACGTGATGACAAAGCGATGTTAACGTCTCGTAGTGACCAAACCTAGTTGAGATGAACTTCCAAAGAGGAAGTCCATCAAGTTGGATTTAACTATCTTGTATTTGGTCTTGTAATGGTGTAGCTTGTGCAAAGTTATTACATTATCTGTATACGAGATGTATCGCATGTTTTACAGTCATTATGTTTTACGCTTATTTTATTGGACAGCATGAAGTATGTTGAGGGACTGATCTTTATTGTCGTATGACTGCAGATGGTTCGCACTCAGGCCATGCATGAGGTCGGTGGCTCTAGCCAGCAGGGGGATGATGACTCCCAGCCACCTGCCTATGAAAGCACCCCGCAGCAACAACCACCATCACCGGCTCTGCTTACACTAGCGGATGTGATCGCGACCCTGATGGGTAATCATGAGGAGCAGACTGACCTGCTCCGCACGATCGTGGATAATATGTCCAAGGCAGGGGGGGCTTCAAGAGAGGGGGCCTCGTGAGCCCCATGTTGTGACATATTCGGACTTCATGAGTACGCACCCTCCGGTATTCACTGAAGTAGCCGAACCCCTGGAGGCCGACAACTGGCTGCGGACAATTGAGTCCAAGTTCGGGCTGCTCCAATGCACGGAGCGGCAAAAGACTCTGTTCGCGGCGCAGCAGCTTCACGGTGCCGCTGGTGCATGGTAGGCGAACTATGTCGCCTCACTGCCGGCTGGCCACGCCGTGGAGTGGGAAGAATTCCGGGAGGCGTTCCACGCCTACCATATCCCTCCCAGGATAATGAAGCGGAAGTTCCAAGAGTTCTTGGAGCTGAAGCAGGGAGGGAGGAGTGCCCACGACTACTCCCGTGCCTTCAACCATCTGGCGCAGTATGCATTGGATTATGTCTCCACTGAGGAGAAGAAGCGAGAGCACTTATATTGGGGATTAAATCCCGAGATGAAGATGCATCTCGTCCAATGTAATCGCAGCACATTCAACGATCCCGTCAATGCCGCGATTATGCAAGAAGACGCTCAGCGTGAATTGGCGGCTGAGCAGCGAAAGCGCAGCACTCCACCCAGCAGTGGGGGTGGAGCTCCTCAGAAATACCACATGGTGTATCGGACACCAACCGGTCAGCAGTGGCATCCACCGGCCCGACCTCAGCAGTTCGGGGGTCGTTCTTTCCAGCCACCCCCGTTCCGACTGCCGATGCCACCACTGCGACTGCAACAACAGCAGCAGCAGCAGATGGTGCCCCGGCTGTTTCCACCGCCACAACGCGCCCTGGGTTTCCGTCCGCCGATCAGCGGAGGAGCGCCTCGCTACACTTTCTTTACGTGTGGCCAGGCGAGCCATTTCTCGAAGGACTGTCCCCAGGGGCAGCAGAGCAGCGGGCAAGCCTAGTATAGGGGTGGTGCTCGAGGCTGACCTCCACTCAAGAAGGTTGGTCAGCGAACTGGGGGCATTCGCAACCTCAACAATGAGGACGCCCCGGAGGGAGAAAACGTGTTGGCGGGTACGTTCACTCTCAACGATCAAGCAATCATCATTTTGTTCGATTTGGGTGCGACCCACAGTTTTATAAGTGCATCCTATGTGGCTAAGCATCAAATGCAAGTCTTCCCAACCGACTGCTCATATGTGATCTGCTCACCGCGAGGGAAGCTTTCAGCAAATATGATGCTTCCAAAAGCACGTCTGTTCTTAGGTGGGAAGGTATATCCCACCACCTTGATAATCCTTACGGGACAGAAGATTGATGCAATCTTAGGGATGTCATGGTTACGCTACCATGGCGCTGTCGTGGACACTCTGACACGGACGGTTCATTTGAATTCTCCATTCCACCATCCGCATTCCATGGTGTTAGACAATCCTGTCTAGGAAGTTTCAGCAACTAATAATACTGAAACTCTCAAGTTAGAGTACATCCCGTAGTCCGGGAATACCCCGACGAGTTTCTGGATGATCTTCCGGGAGTGCCACCTGAGCGGGATGTGGACTTCAAGATTGAGCTTGCACCCGGGACTATTCCCATATCACGGAGACCATACAAAATGGCTCTGAACGAGCTGGCTGAATTGAAAGAACAGCTCAATGATCTGTAGCAAAGGTTTCATTAGACCGAGTTCCTTGCCTTGGGGATGCTCGGCGCTGTTCGTCAAGAATAAGGATGAAACCTTGAGGCTGTGTGTGGATTACCAGCCACTCAACACCGTCACCATTAAGAACAAATACCCACTGCCTCACATTGACATCCTGTTTGATCAGCTTGTGGGTGCGAGTGTGTTCTCAAAGATGGACCTTCGCTCCGGGTATCATCAAATAAAAATCCGGGCAGAGGATATCCCGAAGACGGCCTTCTCGACGAGATATGGACTATACGAATATCTCGTCATGTCTTTTGGTCTCACCAATGCTTCGACACATTTCATGTATCTCATGAACTCGGTATCCATGCCAGAGATGGATAAGTTTGTTGTGGTGTTCATTGATGATATCTTGGTTTACTCCATGACAGAAGCAGAACACACCGTACACTTGAGAATCGTTCTTCAACGATTGCGGAACCATAAGTTATATGCCAAGTTCAGCAAATGTGAGTTTTGGATCAGCCAAGTGCCATTTTTGGGACATATCATCTCAGCAGAAGGCATTGCGGTTGACCCAAGCAAGATTGAACAAGTTCTGAAATGGAAAGCTCCCACTTCTGTTCATGAGGTCAGAAGCTTCCTCGGTTTAGCAGGGTATTACCGGAGATTCATTCCAATCTTCTCCAAGCTTGCTAAGCTGATGACAGAATTATTGAAAAAGGTAACAAAATATGTTCGAAATGCAGAATATGAAGGGGCGTTCCAAGCATTAGTGAAGCATCTCACAACAGCCCCGGTCTTAGCTCAACCGGATACGACCAAGCCCTTCGACGCGTATTGTGATTCGTTTGGTATCGGGCTCGGCTGTGTTTTGATGCAGGAATGATGTGTTGTCGCATATGGCTCACACCAACTTCGAGACCATTAGCAGCACTATCCGACTCATGATCTTGAGCTCGCTGCTGTGGTTCTGGCGCTGAAAATGTGGAGACACTATCTCCTGGGGAATTTAGTGCATCTCTACACCGACCACAAGAGCTTGAAGTATATTTTCACCTAGAAGGAGCTGAATATGAGGCAAAGGAGGTGGTTAGATCTAATCAATGATTATGAGATTGAGATTCATTACCACCCTGGCAAGGTGAATGTGTTTGCCGACGCGCTGAGTCAGAAATCACATGTCCATAACCTCACCATTACACCGGTGGAGGAGGAAGAGCCGAGTTTGTACTTGGTTCCTTATGGATCGCTCTACAACCTTGTTCTCATCCCTACCATTAGGGAGTATATCATTGCAGCTCAAAAAGTTGATAAGTGCATGGCACATCTCCGGATACGGATAGACAATGGGGAAATCAAATGCTTCCGGAAAGATGATGAGGGGACGCTGTGGTTCAATGTCCGCATAGTCGTACCCCGGAATATGGAGCTGAGAAAGATCCTTGATGAAGATCACTTGTCAAAATTCTCCATTCATCCGGGCAGCAATAAGATGTAACAAGATTTGAAAAGAAAATTTTGGTGGACACAGATGAAGCGAGAAGTAGCTAAATACGTATCCGAGTGTGATACGTGTAGACGAGTGAAAGCGGATCACATGAGGAAATCAGGGCTGTTACAACCCCTGAAAATCCCGGCATGGAAGTGGGAAGATGTGAGCATGGATTTCATTGTGGGATTACCCCTGACTTCCAACAAGCATGATTCCATTTGGATAATCGTTGACCGATTAACCAAGTCGGCTCACTTCATTCCCGTGCAAACACGTTACAATGCCAGCAAGTTTGCGGAGTTGTACATTGCAAGGATTCTATGCTTACATGGGGTACCCAAGACGATAATCTCAGATTGAGGGTTATATCTCATTTCTTGGAGCAGTTGCATGCTGCATTGGGTACTAAGCTGATTAGAAGCTCCGCCTATCACCCTCATACAGATGGACAGATTGAGAGGGTGAACCAAGTATTAGAAGACATGTTGAGAGCGTGTGCCATCCACCATGGTAGAAACTGGGATGATCATCTACTGTTGGCGGAATTCTCGTACAACAATGGCTATCAAGCGAGTATCAAGATGGCACCCTATTAAGCTCTCTACGGTCGCAAATGCTGCACCCCATTAAACTGGTGCGAGTCTGGTGAAAGGGTGACATTCGGGGTTGATGTGGTGAACGACGCCGAAGAGCGCATTCGGATGATTCAAGCCAACTTGAAGGCCGCTCAATCCTGGCAGAAAATCTACACGGATAAGAGGCGTAGGCCGCTGCACTTTGACGTCGGGGAACACGTGTATCTCCGTGTATCTCCAATGAAAGATGTGCACCGGTTCTGCGTGAAGGGGAAACTCGCTCCCCGATTCATTGGACCCTATGCTATCACCGAGAAGTGTGAATCAGTGGCGTATAGACTGGAGCTACCGGCATCTCTCGCTGGTGTTCACGACGTTTTCCATGTTTCACAACTACGAAAATGTCTGAAGTATACGGCTGCTGTTCCCACCGAAGACATTGGCGAGCTGCAACCGGATTTGATGTATGCTGAATATCCGGTGGCAATTGTTGATGAGAAGGCTGGGGACCACACGTAGCCAAAAGTTGTGGTTCTACAAGATACTGTGGAGCAACCACACCGCTGAAGAAGCGACGTGGGAGAGCAAGGAATTCCTTCGCTCCAACTACCCGGATTTCATGGCATCTCATCACGGGTAATCTCCTCTTACATCGTCGTCTCTTCTTTTCTAATCTCGGGACGAGATTCTTTGAAGGGGGAGGGATGTAAAAGCCCAAGAAAGTGACTTGCAAAGAAATGTTCATCACCTCACAACACCACAGCTCCTGTGGTGGATATCTCATGAACAATTGTGAAGAGCATGTAAACACCATCAAAAGGGTGATTAGAGGAGAAAGCCCTAACTTCAAAAAGTAGGAGTCCTACACATAAACATGAAAGGTTGATCTCACCCCTAGACCTTAAGTAGTCTTGGGAAGGCTCAAGCCAAAGTTCATACAATTCCAATACTTTTTGAGGCACTTTTTGAGACATTTGTAGAAAGGCCAATTTGAATGCAAATTCAAATTGCAACCACTTTCATTACTTGATTCAAATGTTTAATTCATATTCAAACTCAGCACATTTTTCTGAGTTACTCCACCAATTTTCATCCTCATTGGAGTTCATCTTGTCGGGAGCTAAATTTGCATTAATTCAAACTGAATTTGAATTTCAAATTCAAATGGGCAGCAAATTTAGCCAAATCAATTCCAAATTTAGGAAATCAAATTCAAACCATAACTTTATGGCTAAGTCTTTCATTCAATTGTGAGTAGCTGGGATCTTTTCAGTGAAAACAGAAATGAAAAACAGAAAAGAATTAGAGGGGAGGGACCCACTTGTCAGTAGCCTTCACACAGAAGTATTCTCGGCTTGATCTTTCACTTGACCGAGAGTGCGCGCGCTCAGCTCTTCGGCACCGGCGCCCGACCACCTCAGCTAGTGCCACCTCCTGCTCAGGGGAAGGCTAAGAACACAGGGAAGGCTACGTGATCGGTACCCACTGGCCACATGCAGTTCCTCACACTCTCCCTTCTCCCTCGCACAGCCGAAGCACTCCACCACCGGCCGACCCCTCCGATCACTGGCACCCGGGCGACACAGACACCTTCGTGCGTGACGAGCTACACGAAAAAGGTCTGCTCCAAGGTGCTGATCACAACCGTGCCGACCTCACTCTCTCTCTCTCTCTCTCTCGCACGATCGGCAAAGAGTTTGGTTGATTAGTGCGTCGGTATGCTTAGAACCGAGCCACACGAAATCCGGAAATTCATAGTAATCAAGCCATCATCCATTTGACCAAGCTATAGACATGATCTAGACCCCCCACGCTTCTCTAGGATCACGAACCATCGAGTTTCATCGAGTTTTGGCAATGTTCTTCGAGATTTTTGCACCGGCGCCGATTTTCACCCTAGGTCGCCGATGAGCTCATAGTTGCAGCCTCAGTTGAGCTAATTTGAGTTCATGCCGGTGCTTAGGATACCACCACGGTGCTCTAGGAAGAAAGACCAAAGTATTTGAGCCGTCCTATAACAAGTGTGACGCTGCCGAACTTCAACCGCTACTGCCGCCCGTCGCTGATTGGTTTCCGGTGACCGGGGTCCCCGGCCGACCACCGGGATGAGTTGCCCGTGGTCCAAAAGGGGGAGGCGGCAAGTTTCCGGGCTGGAGGAGGTTGGAAAGGTGGGTTCCTAGGAGCTCGCCAGAGAGAACCGCCGCAGCCGGCCGTTGGCGCGAGGAGGAAGAAAGCACTGTGTTGTGGGGCCTGCACGCAGAGTTTAAACTTTTCTGGGATTTTCCAGTTTTAGTTCAAACTTTATATGCATATAACTTTTGCTAGGAGCTCCAAATTTAGTGAACTAAATTTTGCTTAATTCAGCTTTTTGAGTAGTTTCCAGTCAAACCAATTTTAGCTCATGAAACTTAATAGTTTTCCAGAATTAGTTCTATAAAATTTAAACTGTTGGTAATTTTATTGGAGAATTACTTTGTGAAAAATTCTGAAATTTGGCTGGGAGATTCATTTAAAAATCCAGGAGTCACTGTAAAAATTTCAGATCCATCCAAGTTATTTAGTCCCCCAAATGGTGTGATTAAGTGAGCTGCCCTGAGAAAATAGAAAAATGTACAGAAACATTTTCCAGATTTTCTCAGATCTTGTTTAGGGCATAACTTCATCTAGAATGCTTCAAATGACATGAAACCAATTCCATTAGAACCATATCAAACTCTAGTTTTCAGAAAGTAATGGTTGAAGCCATGAAAATCCCTGGAAATCCTTAGAGACCCTACTAATGACCAAAAAGGTTTTTATTTTTACAGAACTCACATGAACTTTGTTTCAAATGAAACTTGGTCAAGACTCTGGTTAGGACCCTAACAAGCCACCATAAAAATGCCAGGGCCAAAGGGGAGGGCTAACTAGAGTTATGGTCTTTACATATTTAAGTTAACACATTGCATGTAAATTGACATATAGCATATTGCTTACGTGTAGTCACTGAAGGCAAGGAAACTCCGGAAGTGCTCGACCTTCTCCTTCCGGAAGAAGCCCTAACCACTGACCAGCAGCAAGAAGGCAAGCCCCGGTTCACATTAACCAATTTTACAAAGTTTTGCTTTATGTATACTTAGTATGTGGTATGGCTGTGCATTAGGTGTAGGATGGATGAAACACAAGTGCATAACCCGATTTTTCCTACAAGAGTGAGGGTAGTGTCTAAGTCCTCGAGTAGACAGGATATGCTTAATAATTCATAGAACTTCGGTGCAAGTCGAGTAGTTGGAATCTACTTGCGAGTATAGTAGTCGGGACACACAGGATTGGTTCGAGTGATGTGAGATCACTTTAGTAAGAAAATGAGACTAGGCAGGGGCTAGGGCGCAGCAAGAGGAAGTCTTGTGGGCGCAGCCCTGTCTGTGTCGATTGAGGACCGATCCGTGTGCGGCCCTGCTGAACAAGTATTGAATGTACCGAAGGCATAACGGATATATGGGCCTCGATAAACAGGTGTAACCTAAACCTCCGGGCGTCGAGGCATAGCACACAGATTTATATGTGTAGGTTGAGGGCAGAAAGGTGGAAATCTGCTAACCGGCATCAAGGGATGTCCGTGTAGGGAACCTCCTGTCTGTTTTAGTGCGACCAGTTCGATGTTTGGGCTGTTGTGTGAAAGGTTGTCCTGTACGACACGGGGTGAGCGTGCTGTGTGCAGCTCCGCGTGTGGGCGTACGTGACGTGCTCTTTGGGTATCCCTACAGGTGTATATCGAGTCGATTCGCCTTCCCTCACGGTGATGAGTACCGCTTGTTCACTGCATCGTGACGTAGATAAATTATGGAATGTTATGATTCAATTCTGCTGATATGGCTAATTGTATTGCTACATGTGTGCCACCAATTATTGCTTACTAAATTTCAAATTCATGAACTGTTAACTTGTGGCTAAAATATGAAATAAGGATGAACTTGTAGGCGTGTCCGTGTGCTGCAAATTACCATCCCATGTTCGTTGTACACTACATGTAGAGTTTCATGCCTAGGTAAGTCGGTTAAGTCTTGTTGAGCCATCGTGCTCATGGTTGCTGCTTAAGTGTTTTTCAAGTGAGGAGTATCCCACGGACTCGGGGTATGAGTCCACCAGCGAGGGCTACCCTACGTCGGGGACCACGGCTGAATGGGAGGCATACACGCCGCGCTGAGCTGAGGACTGCAGCTAGTGTGGGTTGCCCATTGGGCTGGGCAACCGACTTTTGCTAGGTAGATGTTGTGAGTTGTATAAACATAGCTTCCGCTTTTGTAATCCAAATACTAGTTTGTAACTGAAGTCTTGTACTAGTTTGTACATATTCATTTGGTTTTCTATGTAATAAAATGTCGTTCTTATGATGTGTGCTGTCGGGTGTCGCATCGTGCGGCACCACCCTCTGCGATCCTGGAAGAGCGGATTCCGGTCCGCCACAAGTTGGATCAGTTCATCATGGTATTTATCGACGACATACTCGTATACTCCAAATCGGAGGAAGAGCACACTAAACATCTCCACATTGTGCTCTAACGATTGCGAGAACATAAGTTTTATGCCAAATTCAGCAAGTGTGAATTTTGGATCAGCAAGGTACCATTCTTAGGCCATATTATATCAGCAGAATGTGTGGCCATAGATCCAACCAAAGTTGAGAAAGTATTGAAATGGGAGTCTCTGACATCCGTTCATCAAATCCACAGTTTTCTAGGACTAGCGGGTTACTACCGAAGATCTATTCCCAGCTTCTCGAAGGTTGCTAAGCCCATGACAGAATTATTGAAGAAAAGCAGCAAGTATGTGTGGACTGAGGCCTGTGAATAGGCATTTCAAACTTTGAAGAAACATCTCACAACGGTACCGGTTCTAGCCCAACCGGATACGACAAAGCCATTCGATGTTTATTGTGATGCCCCAGGCATTGGACTTGGCTGCGTATTAATGCATCATAGACGTGTGATCGCATATGGGTCTCGTCAACTATGCAACCACGATCAGCACTACCCCACTCTTGATTTGGAACTCACTACAGTGGTGCTAGCGTTAAAAATGTGGAGGCACTACTTACTCAGAAATTTAGTGCACCTCTACACCGACCATAAGAGCCTCAAGTATATATTCACTCAGAAGGATATCATTATGAGGCAGCGGCGACGGTTGGAATTAATAAAAGATTATGAACTCGAGATCCATTACCATCTGGGCAAAACTAACGTGGTGGCCGATGCGCTCAGTCGCAAATCCCACGTAAACAACTAGTCAGTCATTCCGAATGAGTAAAAAGAACCACGTTTGAGAGTGGTTCCATATGGGGCGTTGTATAATCTTGCTCTTGTGCCTACCATTAGAGAGGAGATTGTGCAAGCCCAAAAGAGAGATAAAGGAATGTGGAAAATCCAAGCAAGAATCAAAGAGTATAAAATGAAATGTTTCCGGAAAGATGATCAAGGTGTGTTATGGTTTAACAACCGGATTGTGATACCCCGGAAAATTAAGCTAAGGATGAAAATCTTAGATGAGGCTCATATGTCCAAGTACTCGATACATCCGGGAAGCAATAAGATATATCAAGACCTCAAGACAAAATTTTGGTGGACTCGTGAAGCGAGAAATTGCCAAGTATGTATCCGAGTGTGATACATGTCGGCGAGTCAAAGCTGATCACATAAAGGAAGCGGGAATGCTGCAACCATTAAGTGTTCCGGCATGAAAGTGGGAGGACATCAGCATGGATTTTATTGTCGGACTGCCTCTCACGTTCAGAAAGCATGACTCAATTTGGGTGATTGTTGATCAGCTAACAAAATCAGCCCACTTCATCCCAGTGAATACGAGAATTCCGACTAAGCAATATGTAAGGTCCTATGTTTTTGGCACATACTCAAAGTGTTCATCACACCACACACACACTTCATTTGAAGAAAGTTGATGAACACATTTGAAGAACAAGTAACCACCATCAACATGATCATCAGAGAACAAACTCACACAGTGCAAAAGTAGCATTTCTCACATGCATCATCTAGGGGCTGGGCATATGAAAAAATCCTACACCTTGCTAGTAAGGTCCATGCCAAGTTTCACCCAAATTCAAAACTTTTTGAGGTCCTTTTTGGTATAGCTAGAAAGAGGGTGGTTTGAACTATAATTCAAATTCAAACTGTTTTCATCCCATGAATTCAAAAGTGGGAGACATATTCTTACTCAGCACATTTTTGTGAGCTCACCCACCAATTTTCACTCCATTTGGAGTTGCTCTTGACATGAGCTAAGTTTAGAAAATTCAAACTTTATTTGAATTTCCAAACTGAATATGTTCTGAAATTTAGCCAAACCTTACCAAATTTGAATTCCATCCCATGCAAATGGCACAAGGGTAGCTAATTCAAATCCTTGGGGTTAATTGGGTCTCTACTGTTTAGAACAGTGGAGAAAAGTTAATTTCAGTGGTTAAACCCACGGGTGGGACCCACATGTCAGTCTCTACACCAGTTCAACCGACTGCAGCTACCGAGCTCGGGTACTCGCGCGCGCTGCAGCAGCCGCCACGGCGAAGGCGCGATCGGACAGCACCTTTTTGCCGCCTTGACCTGCTGAACCGCCTCGCGCCCTACTTATCCCCGCGGCCGCCCTGATCGGAGGGAGAACCGCACACTTTCTGCTTCCTCGCAGCAGAGATGCCACCTCGCTGCCGATCGCTCAGAGCTGATCGGGGACCGCGATCACCGCCTCCCCACTCCCTCCAGAGCTACGACAAGGTACTAGGGACTCCCCTTCTCCTTCCCCGTTGCTGGAAATCGGCTTAACTTGGATGATCTCGACTGTACCGAGAGCTCTTTTCAGTGAACTGAGTCCACCGCACCTCGGGCTCCCGTGGACAGCCCAACCGGGAGGTTTTCACGCCCGAGCTAAGGCGTCCCTAGACGCGTTAGGGACCAGCGATGCTTACCCTCGAGCCACAGCCCCAGTGCTTGATCGCCGGCGATGAATTTCCAGTTTTCCTTTTTATCGGTACAGACCGACCTTCGGGTGCGGTTCTGTCAAATTCGCCCTCTAGAAAGGAGTAGAGAGGCTCATCATTCCTACACAGACTAGACTTGATAGCGCACAAGTTGCCTTCGCAACCTTTAGCTTGAGAACCTCTGTACCCGGTGTTTTTCGAAGCTTGCCAACGGCGGGTCCTGCTGGCAGCTTCGGGCGCACGGTGAGACCCACTTTGGGACCCTCCCCAAGCCTTTCCATTGCCATGCCGTGCTTTTTGAGCCACCACTGGTGCTGTAGAGACGCTTCGTTAGGCGTTTGGCAGGCTAGTACGCTGGGATAACGTCACCGGACTTTTCCCGAGCCGCTGCGCCGTCGCGGGCTCGGTTAGAGCCAACGTCGACGAGGGGAAACCCTCCCAATGTGTTCAGCACACAAAATTAGGGGCTAGCAGCGAGTTGGAGCTTGGGAGCTGACCGGACAAGCGAGTTCAGCGACGCTCCGGCGACCCCGGCGGCGCTACCGCGCGGGAGGCGCAAGGTTGAAGACGACCGAGCCGGGCCCGCGGTCAGTGGGAGGAAACCGGGCAGTCTGATCTTCTGTGGGAACGGATCGACTGTGGCAGCGTGGGAATAAAACCAGTGGCCCGGTGTGCTGTCACTTCAGCGGCCGACATGTGTACCCGTGGACCCACCGGCAGATTTAAACATTTCCCCGATTTTCATATTTCATTCAAACTTCAAACCCTCATAACTTTTGCTAGGAACATCCAAATCGAGTGAACCAAATTTTGTTGGATTCAGCTCTATGAGTAATTTCCAGCAAATCAAGTTTCACTTCATGAAAATCCTTAATTCTCCAGTATTAATTCTTCAAAGTTGAAACTGTTTAGAATTGTAACTGGAGAATCCTTTGGAGGAAAGTTCTGAAATTTTGCTGGGATGTCCTCCAAAATATCCCTGAGATACCATAAAAATTTCATATCCATTTGAGCTCATTTGATCCACCTAATGGTGTGATTAGTAAAACTGTTCCAGAGAAAATGAAAAATGTTCAGAAACATTTTCAGAATTTCTCTGAAATTGTTTAGCTCATATCTCTAGCTAGGAACCTCCAAATTAAGTGAGACCAACTCCATAAGAACCCTCTGAAAATCTAGTTTCAGAAAGTCATGGGTTGCTCCATGAAAACCCCTAGAACACCATAAGAGCTCCAATTAAGGTCAAGTACATAATTATTTGTGGAGAGGTCAAATGAGCTTTGCTGCCACTAAAACTAGGCCAAGTCTCTGTTTAAGGTTGTATCCAAACCACAGTAAAAATTTCAGAATCATTGAGTCTGTCTAGTGAGACTTATAACCTTCACAAGTTTAAAGTCAATTCAAATGCATTTAAATTAATACATGTACTTGTTATCTCATGTAGTCGCTAAGGTTGAGGAGGAACCCGAAGTCTTAGACTTTGTTACTCCGGAAGAGCAGCTAGCCTACGACCAAGAGCAGCAAGGCAAGCTCCGGTTTGCATTAAACCTTTTACAAATTTTTACTGTTTTGCGAATTTCCTTGAGTACCATTAATTCTTGCATTAGAGTCTTGTTTGAAAACCCAAATGCATGGCCAAGAAAACCATGGGTTGGGCTTAGGATTGAAAACCCCGTTAGACACTGCAATGCTAAGATAGTGTAGGATTCGGTACAAGTCGAGTAGTTGGAACTACACGCGAGGATAGGCTAGAGGCACTCGACTCGGGTAGAGATAGCACATGATACACATGGCAAGAAAAATGAGACCGAGCGGAGAGTAAGGGCAGCAGGACTTTGGGGCCTGGGTGCTATAGCTCCGCTTGTGTCAATTGAGGACCGAGCCATGTGCGGGCCTGTTGAACAAGCTAGAACAGTACCGAAGACCTACCGCCTATATGGGAACCGGGAAACCGATGTAACTCGGGTAGCTGGGTGTTGAGGCATAGCTGGTCGTTCAGAGGGTAGGTTGGGAGCTTGAGGTGTAAATTGGCTGGCGGCACTGAGATGCGCGTGCAGAGACCTCTTGCTCGGGACGATTGGACCGGTTCAACATTTGGCTGACAGGTGAAAGGTGGTTGCGTACGACGTCCGTGATGGTTGCTGTAGGCAACATCGAGTACGGGCGTACGTGACGGGTTATTCGGGTAACTCCGCAGGTGTAAATCGATTATAATCGCCGTCCCTCGTGGTCAGTGAGTACCACTTGTTCACTGTACCGTGACGTAGAAAGAACAGGCTAGTTACATGTTAAAATGTTGCTGATTGAAAATGGACTTTGATTGTTAATGTTTGCTATAGTTTAGAGCTAATTAAAGTTCCTTTCAACTTTGGACAATGTACATGAGAGATATGCATTTCTTGTTTGATTGTGGCTCTCTCATGTGCCCTAGTGTAAGGTTCTCCACAACCTGCTGCTAAAACTTGAAAGTTAGGTTCCAATAATTAGGCAAGTCCTTTGCAAATTGTTTTATCTCCTGTACCCATCACCCCTCATGTAGAAGTTCCATGTTCAGGAGAGACGGGTAAGTCTTGCTGAGCCTTCATGCTCACTGCTTGTGTTTGAAGCTTTTGCAGGGTTCTATGAGGAAGGGACTCCCGAGGAGGAGACGGAACCCCAGGAAGGGAACCCCGTCGAGTGGGAGTCGTGCATGGCGCCGTGTTAGTGTGTGTGCGTGCTAGCAGGGACACGTTCACGGGCTGAACGTGACCTCGATGCGTAGTCTACGCCCGTGAGTGTAGACTGAACATATTTTGTTGTACAAATGTTTATAAACCTTTTTATGTAATAAAACTTTGCTTCCGCTTTGTACCTTTAATGTGCGTTATCCGGTGCTGTGCAACGCAGCACCCCCAGCGTGATCCTGGCTCGACAAGACCGTGGGGTCGTGTCGCAATACGCAGAGTTGTATCTCTCAAGAATTGTGTGCTTACACGGAGTCCCCAAAACTATCATATCCGATCGAGGGTCTATATTCATTTTGAGATCAGAGATCGCGTCTATTTATGAGTATCCCTGATGAAAGAAATTCATTGATTTGGGGTCAAGGGAAAGCTAGCTCCACATTTTGTAGGTCCGTTTCTCATTACAGAAAGGTGTGGACCGGTAGCATATCTTTTGAGGCTACCCACATCATTGTCGGGCATCCACAACATCTTCCATGTCTCACAATTGAGAAAATGTTTGAAGGATCCAACAGAGGTTCTTTCAGGTGGCATGGAGACATTACAGCCGGATCTCACCTACATTGAGAAACCGGTACAAATCGTCAATGAAAAGTCTCGTGAAACAAGGCGTCGATCGTTGCGGTTTTTCCAGGTTTTGTGGAATAACCACACCGACGACGAGGCTACATGGGAAAGCGAGGATTTTCTTCGGATGAATTGCCTGGAACTATTATGGAGCTATAACCGGTAACCTCCTTTTCCATCTCGTTCTCTTACTAATCTCGGGATGAGATTCTTTTAAGGAGGGAGGATTGTAAAATCCCCAATTTCAGAATGCATAGCTTCCTCGTAGAATTTAAATCCACAGGGTCAGATTGAATTTCAATTAGGTTTTCAAATTTGAAATCCGGCTATATGAAATAAGGGAAATACTACAAAAGAAAACTAGCCAAAAAGGAAAGAAACCCGGCGTTTCAAATGTGAGCACAAGTGAGGGTTAACACCATGGTAATCAAATTCAAACTTTCGGACTTTGCTGCAACTTTTGAACTTGAATTTTGGAGCCACTGATGTGTGGGAGGGGAAACTGCTAGTGGGCCATACATGTCATTGGAACAAACCCAGCTAATTGGTTTTCTCCTCAATGGAAGCTTGACACCAGGGGGGGGGTGCTCCAGTGAGCTGCATGTGTGGCTACTCCCGGGAGTCAGTTCCCTCAAGTATTAGGCTGCACGATAACCCTCGAGGGTGCAAAAACCAATTGCTTCTTTCCCTGCTCACATGATCAACTCCTCAGTCCTTCGCTTCCTCGCGCGCTCACTCGACAGAAACGGCGCCGCCCCTCGTCTACCGAATGCCGATCACCTCCCGGCTGTTTTGACGCCCGTTTGATCCACCCACGAGCTGCGCCCACCGGTACTCGATGTACTCGATGCATTCCCAGGTCACCCCCGGCCTTCTCCGATCAGCGCTGCCAGTTTCTTTCTCCGCAAGACAGAGCAACTTTGCACCTCACTGCTACACGGCATCCTGCCGCTCCAGTGCCCCTCTGGCTTGTTCAAAGCCACTCCAAGGTGTGCCACGATGTGTAGATACTCATTCCGGACCTCCCTTGCTCTTCCCCGACGCCGGCTAGCTGGAATTCAAGTTTTAGCACCAGTACACGTGAAGAGCCAACCGAACTAGAATCGGGAAATTCTCCAAAAGTGATTGATCATCTTCCCTTCGGTGCAAGCCATATCTACTAGCAACCCTAGCCATCTCCCATGCCGAAGCCCGAAAAAATCCGTACACCCTATGCCCCGGGCGATAAGAAATCGCCGCCAGCGGCTAAAACACGTCAGTCCACCATCGAGCCCATACTTGCCGCCGTTTGCTGCGAGAATTAAGTTCCGTTTCATGTTCCACGAGCACTAGGGATGCCATAGGGCAACTTAGCTCACCGGGAAAAGCTCGGGAAATGCTGGTCCTCATCGGCGCATCGCATCTGACTTCCGCTGCCGGTGCCGAGTGGTTTCTGACCGTTTTCATGCGGGGAAAGCTTGCCCGGAAGCTGCACCACGATGTGAGGAGTGTGTTGGGCGAAACTGGAGCAAATTTGGTGGAGAAACGGAGGAGAACGGGGCGCGCCACGATCGTGTTCCGGCATGCGCGCGAGCCTATGTCGAGAGGTTGGAGAAGAGTCTGAACCTGGGCCCCACTGTCAGCCGGTGAAAAGTTTCTCTGTGCAAAAAGAATTCCAGCAACTGTTCAAATTTGAAAACCCCTAACTTGGTGTAGAAAGCTCCAAAAATAGTGAGACCAGTTTTGTTGGAGTCCTTATGAGGAGTAATGCAGAGAAACAAAATTCTTGCTATGAAAGTGCCTAGGAATTTCTGTAGAATTCTTCTTAGTTATTCCTTTAGGGAATAATTCTGAGAATATGGCTATATGAAATAGTCCCATTTTTTGTCGGAAAATTCTTCTCTCAGTTCCTGATCTCCAGTAAAAATTTCAGGATTTTTGGAGGTGATTAAGAGGGCTTAATCCTTAGGTTTTCTTAGGTTTAATTAAGTGGACTGAAAAGTCACAGAAACTAATTTCAGAAAAATAGAATAAGTTTCACCAAGCCATTCTGGCCAACAGAAGGCTTAGAAAAATTTGGAACAATTGTTTTTAGAAACATTAGGATCAGAGTTCTTAGAATATCAGATAATTCCATATGAGAAAGTCTGGTTTATTTTCTGTAAATCAAATTAGGTTAGATCTTCCAAGAAATTTTTGTGGCCAACTCCTTCATCAAAACATTCTAAAATTTTACCATAACCCTATCATGAGATTAGAAAGATTCTGTAAAAATTTCAAAGCCAGAATCATCTGTCTTCATATAGTTTGCTCCTGTAGTTTTATATAGCACCTTAATTCATAATATAACATTTGCTTTATTTGATCATTGTGATAGAAATAATTCTCGAGGGGACTTCGGAGGCCATTGACTTGAACTCTACTTACAGAAACATTAGTCAGGATTAACACTAAGGCAAGCCCTGGTTTGCATCCGATTTTACAAGTTTTTATTTGTATACACTTTATAATGTCTAGAATTGTGAGTTTTGCATTAAGTCTTGGTTGTATGACACTCCACATGCATGACCAAGGAAATCGCTGAAGTATAGGTTAGATTAGGTTTCTTTTAATTATAGTTGCTAATGATCAAGTTAAGAAAAATGGATTAAAAGAGGCGTAACTCGAGTAGACAGTTTCCTACTCGTGAACAGGGATTAAGGGGGATCAATCTGAAGAGTTGGGAGTTGATCCACTTAATTGGGGAATGGAGACTGGGCAGCATGGATGGAAGGCTCAAGGACGTGGTCCTCTGAACCTAGTCTCTGTCCGAGTCAATTAAGGCCCATTCTCGTGTGCGGCCCTGCTGGACAAGTTTGATCTTGTAACAGATGCATACTGGCTATATGGGACCCAGGAAACCGACGTAACATGTTAACCTGGGTGTTGAGTCAATCCCCACCGTCTTATGAAGATGCTGAAAGGAGAGAGAAGTCGTCTCTATGAGGGTTTGCCATGTGATACTTACTCCAAGTCGGTGAGACTGGTTCGACATGTCGGTGTCTTGTGAAAGGTTGCCACATACGACATTGAGGGGATTGGTTGATCACCTCTCTTAGACGGGCGTATGTGTCGTGTCATTCGGGTGTTTTTGATTCGAATCACCGTCGCTCGCGGTAGTGAGTATACTTGTTCTCTGCGTCGTGACGTAGTAATAAACTGGGGGAAAGAAATGTGCTTCGTGATTAATCCTCATATTGGAGATGAGGGATGAGAAACACCTTCACTAAATTTACTTTCTACCTTGGGATAGTAGCATCGAGACAAAGCATTTCTTGTTCGATTGTGGAGTCTCGACGTTGATGGCGCAAGGTATGTATTGGTCTAGGATAGCTCTTTCTAAATTTACCTTCGCCTCGGGCAAGTGGCTTCGAGACGAAGCGTTTCTTGTTTAATTGTGAAGTCTCAATGTAAATTGTGCGAGGATTATAAAAGTTGCTTAAAACTGAAAGTAAGGACTCTCCGTTAGCTCAAGTTCATCTTTTATGAAAACTTATTTATTCAGCCCTCTATTTCCAACATTTAGAGTTCTATGTGTAGGTTTTCGGTTAAGTCTTGCTGAGCATAAGTTCACGGTTTGTTGATCCATTGTTTTGCAGGTAACGTTGCATAAGGCAACGTTAGGGAGGAAGGGTGATCCGGGCGAGACAGCACCCAATGAGGTGTGTGAGTCTTCCTTGGAACCCTGCACGCCGCCGTGGTTTGATGTGGTGCTAGTGTGAAGCATCCGCGGGCAGGATGACTTCATTTTGCTTAGCGTAGGCGATAGTCCGTGAGTGTATTCTTATCTTCCGCTGCAATTTACGTTTGTACATTCTTTGTAAAATTGACAATAATATGTATTAACGACATATATTGTTGTGTATGCGTGTTTTCGGATGTGTGCTGTTGGGTGCCGCATCGCACGGCACCACCCAACGCGATTCCTGTACTGTTGGGGCGGGTGTCCCCACACTTGCCTGGTTGCGAGTCAAAAGGGAAGTTAGGGTCTGGAGGGAGGATCTTCAAAGCCTCCGGAGCGTCCTCGACTTCGGTCACTATATAAGATGCAACAAAATATATGTATAAATGATAATGATTTATAAGAAGCAAGATTCTTCTAATAGTTACTGCTATTAATGGTTCTTAATTGGCTTTGGAACTTTTCCAGTGTATACTAGATTCTATGAGAATGATCTGAGCAAAATCTGAGGGAGTTTCATAGAAGCTTGTGGTCTCCAAAATTCCCACAATTATATGGATCCTCTGAATTTTGATCTCAAATCTGAAGTTTTGACATAGCTAAAAGTGGAAAATCTAAATAAAGAAGGTCTCCCTGGTTCTAGCAAAATTTGTTTCATAATTTTTTGAGCTACCTACAGGGATAAATTGAATTTTGAGGTTGGGGAAATTTGCTGAAAAGTTTCTGTTTGAAATTGAGAATTTCCAATGAAGGCTGAACTTTGGATCAGGGTTTGGGCTAGCAAATTTAATCCAATGTGGCTCAAATTTTACAGGACATCACTAGAGTTATGAAGGATCTTTTGGCCGAATTTGAGCAAATTCCATAACAGGGATCTCAATGAATTGATTCCCAAAGATTTAAATTTGAGGAATTTTGGAGAAAATTCCTGGGGCCTTCAGACCAATTTCTTTGCATTTCTGCAAAGTACTGATTGAGAGGAATCCAAGCAAAATCTGGTTGAGAATTTGTGGACTTATCTACACAAAGTTATGGCCATTTGAAGTTTGAACTAAAAACTGAAAACATTGGAAATGTTTAAAACCCTGACAGCGGCCCCACCCCTCAGCCATCTACTACGTCGCGCCAGAGCGCTCGGGCGGCGGAACCTAGTCGGCGACGGCGACAGCAGCGGCTTGAACTCCGGCGAGGTTTCCCGAGCTCTACCAATCCTTATTTTGGAAACGGTTTCCTCCTACAGCTCCGTGGTTACATGCTAAGCACGAATATGGAGCCAGTTTGCCGAGAAAACGGCCGGAGGTATGAGCTCACCGTCGACCTAGGTAAAAAATTGGCGGCGGCCAAAAAACTCGAAGAGCAGTTCATAGCATCAATGGTTTTCGATGCTTGTTGATCCTAGATATCGTAGGAGGGTCTAGGACGTGATTCGATGGACACGATCTGCTATAGACTAAGCATCAAGAATTTTAAAGATTTGATCAACTTGGCTCTATGAACTCGCTCTCGGTAAAATGGAAAATTCTCACCCAACTGTGCAAGAAATTGTATGGGGTTTTCACCATAGGTTCGAGCAGAGGGTGGCGCTTCTCTTTGCTGGGAAAGTTGGCCGCAATACGGACTGTATCGCCGGGACGTCGAGGACCCGAGAGGTGATCGGGTGGTGGCAACAACTGAAGAGAGCGCTTGTGAGAGGGAGGGTGGAAGACGGGTGAAATGGTCCTGTGCATGGCCGAAGGACATGTTGATCACTTCTTCACGCGGTCTGATCGCCAGTACGTGAGGTGGAACGGTGAGTTCGTCAGGGCGGAGTTCAACCGAGCACTGGCGTGCTCTCGGTGCTCGGCCGAAGAACAGAGCTGGTTTGCCTCTGTGTGTGGCAGACCAGTGGGCCCTCTCTCCTCAATTCTTTTCCATTTTCCACTGATATTCTTCCCACAGCTACTCAAACTTAAATGCTAGACTTCCACACAAGGTTATGGTTTGCATTTTTTGAACTCAAATGAATCAAATTCTGGTGTGGAATTTGAACTGCAATTGGCTTTTTGAATTTGTATTTGAATTTGAATCTTCCTCCTTCCATTGCTCCAAATGCATAGCAAACCAAACTCAAAGAATCAGAATTTTAGCACGGAGGCTAATTCAAATGTGGGGAACACATTTGTGAAACCAAATTTACAGTTTGGGAAAGTTGGAATTTCAGAATGAAATTTGAATTCAGATTTGAGGGCTCCTCCTCTTAATTCCAAACAAATAATAAACCCCCTCCAAATGAGCTGAAATTTGGGAGGCTTAATATTTGAATTATGGAGGACTAAATTTTGAGCTTGGCTCCCCATGTTTGGAAGTTTTTGCAAATTTGACTCAGCCCTTTGAAGTCACAACGTTATAATTCAAAATTTTAATTCCCCTCATTTTCCTAAGTGGGAATTTGCTGGTCCACTTGCTAGAATTTTAGGAATGTCACAGCAATGTCCACAAACTCGCCATTGAGGACGTGCCAGAGGGAGAACCCGTCCTTGCGGGTATGTTCCAACTCCACCACCACCCCGTCAAAGTTTTATTCAATTCGGGTGCCACTCATAACTTCATTAGCAATGCTTATGTTGCTAGTCATAGTCTACAAATAACACCCACAGAAAGTCCTTACTTGATTTGTTCACTGGGTGCAAAGATTTCAGCAATCGTAATGGTTCCAAAAGCACCGTTATGCTTAGGATAATACCCCACCTCTCCCATAGGCTTAGAGGGACAAAAGGTCGACGCATCCTAGGGATGTCGTGGTTAACCTGCCACAGCGCTGTTCTAGACGTCGTCTCTCATGTTGTGCACCTAAACTCCTCTGTGCACGCACCGCAATAGTTATTTCTGGACAGTCCAGAAATAAAACTTCCAGCCGTATATGACTCCACAAACAGCAGCCTGGAAGACATTCCAGTAGTCTGAGAGTTCCCCGACGTATTCCAGGAGGTGGAGTTCAAGATAGAACTTGCACCGGGAACCATGCCAATATCCTGAAGGCCGTACAAGTTGGCACTGAAGGAGTTGGCAGAGTTGAAAGCGCAATTGACGGATCTGCTGGACACGGGGTTTATTAGGCCTCCTCACCATGGGGCTGTTTGGCATTATTTGTTAAGAAGAAGGATGAGACGGTGCGGCTTTGTGTGGACTATCATTTACTAAACGCCGTCACGATCAAGAACATGTACTCACTGTCCCGTATCGACATGTTGTTTGATCAGCTTTAGGGGCAAATATCTTATCCAAAATGGACTTGAGATCAGGATACCATCAGATTAAAATCAGGGCTGAGGACATACAAAGACGGCTTTCTCGATGAGGTATGGGTTATATGAGTACCTTTTCATGTCCTTCAGCCTCACCAACTCTCCGGCTCATTTCATGTACTTGATGAACTCGGTGTTCATGCCGGAGCTGGACAAATTTGTCGTGGTCTTCATCGATGACATTCATGTTTATTCCAAGTCGGAAGAACAACACGCAAATCACTTGCGTATAGTCTTGCAACGGCTGTGAGATCACAAGCTGTATGCGAAATTCAGCAGGTGCGAGATCTGGGTTTCTCAAGTATGATATCTTGGGCATATCGTCTCAGCTGAGGGAATCGCCGTAGACACGAGAAAGATTGTACAAGTGCTGAATTGGAAATCCCTGAGGTCTGTCCACGAGGTGCGTTGTTTCCTAGGACTCGCGGGGTATTATCGGAGGTTCATTCCAAACTTCTCAAGAATTGCAAAGCCAATGACCAAACTGCTGAAGAAGGCTTTCAAATATATCTGGAGTCAAGAATGTGAAGCGGCATTCAAGGCTTTAGTGAAGCACCTCACATCAGCACTGGTTTTGGCGCAGCCAGATACAAGAAAACCGTTCGATGTTTATTGCGATGCATCCGGCATCGGACTCGGATGTGTGCTGACGCCAGATAGAAGAGTGGTCACGTATGGATCACGGCAGCTCCAGAACCATGAGCAAAGTAATCCAACTCATGACTTAGAACTCGATGCTGTGGTACTCTCCCTCAATATGTGGAGGCATTACTTGCTTGGCAACCTCGTACATCTATATACAGACCACAAGAGCCTCAAATACATATTCACTTAGAAGGAGTTGAACATGAGGCAGCGGAGATGGTTAGAGTTGATAAAGTATTACGAAATAGATATCCATTATCATTACAGGAAGGCAAACGTGGTGGCTAATGCGCTGAGTCATAAGTCACACGTTCATAATCTAACCATCACACCGGTAGAAGAGAGTGAACCAAATCTGTATTTGGTTCCATTGGAGCTCTCTACAACTTAGCTCTCATCCTCACCATCCGTGAAGAGATAGCGACAGCCCAAAAACATGATAAGGGTATGTCACATTTGCGGAGACATGTGGATAGCGGAGAACTGAAGTGCTTCCGGAAAGACGGAGACGTTGTTCTGTGGTTTAAAAACAGAGTAGTCGTACCCCGTAACCCGAAACTCAGGAAAAAAATCTTTGATGAGGCACACTCATCAAAGTTTTATATTCACCCTGGAAGCAACAAAATGTATCAAGAGCTGAAGGGCAAATTTTGGTGGACACGGATGAAGCGGGAGATCACTAAATATGTGTCCAAGTGCGATACATGCCGGAGGGTGAAGGCAGACGACATGAAGAAACCGGCACTATTACAACTACTAGGCATCCCTGCCTGGAATTGGGAGGACGTGAGCATGGATTTCATTGTCGGCTTACCCATGACATTTCAGAAACATGATTCAGTTTGGATAATCGTAGACCGGCTCACAAAGTCTGCACATTTCATCACGGTTAACGTCAATTACAACGCCAAGAAGTATGTTGAGCTATACATCTCACAGATTATATGTTTACACGGGATACCCCGCACTATCATCTCGGATCAGGACACTTTATTTGTGTATCGTTTTTGGGAGCAGTTACATGCCGTGTTGGGTACAAAACTGATCCGGAGTTCAGCGTACGACCCGCAGACGGATGGGCAAACCGAGCGGGTAAACCAAATCCTGAACCACATGCTATGAGCTTGTGCTATAAATCACGGTAAGAATTGGGATGATAACGTACCGTTAGCTAGTTCTTGTATAAAAATGGGTACCAGGCCAGCATAAAGATGGCACCCTTCGAGGCGCTATACAGGAGGAAATGCCATACAAATCTGAATTGGTGTGAGTCCGGCGAGAGGGTCACCTTTGGGATTGATCTTTTCAACAATGTGGAAGAACAAGTTCAGATTATTCAATCGAACTTGAAAGCCGCCCAATCCCGACAAAATCAATATGCGGACCATAGGAGAAGCACTCTACAGTTTGAGGTTGGGGATCACGTGTATCTACGTGTGTCTTCGATGAAGGGGGTAAACAGATTCGGGGTCATAGGAGAGTTGGCAACCCGATTCATCGGTCCATTCAAGATTTTGGAAAAGTGGGGATCCTTTGCATACCAGCTGGAATTACCAGCAAGGCTCTCCTGTGTGCATGATATCTTCCACATATCTCAGCTGAGGAAGTGACTCAAGTTTTCAACCACAGTCCTGCTGGGAGACATCGAGGAACTGAAACTGGATCTCACATGTCAGGAGGAACCGGTTCAGATCATCGACAAGAAAGCCCGAACCACACGTAACCGGATGCTGTGGTTCTACAAGATATTGTGGAGTAATCACTCCGAAGAGGAAGCGACGTGGGAAAGCAAGGAGTTTCTTCGCACCAACTACCAGGAATTTCTAATGTCGCATGCCCGGTAATTCTCCACCATCCTCTCTTTATTTTTTCACCTTATAATCTCGGCATGTGATTCTTTTAAAGGGGGTGGAATGTAAATGCCCAAGTTTTTGACTTGCTAAAATGTTCATCACCTCACACACCACAGCTCATATTATGGTAATCACATGAACAAATTTGAAGAGCAGGTAACCACCACAAATAGGATGATTAGAGGAAGAAGTCACAAAAATCAAAAAGTGGGGTTTCCTAACATGTGATCTTGAGAGGCTGAGGTCACTATTAGATCCTAAACATTCTTAGGAATGCTCATGGCAAGTTTCATGCAAATCCAAACATGTTTGGGGTACTTTTGGATACAATTATTAAAAGGAATAGTTTGAATTCAGATTTCAAATTCAAATTACTTTCATCACATGAATTCAAAATGTGGATTCATATTCAAACTGAGCACATTTTTTTGAGCTACTCCACCAAATTTCATCCTTTTGAAGTGTGTTGCTACGACACTTCCCCCGGTCTGCTACAGGAGCAGCCCCGCGGAGGTTCTTTGATTGGAGGGGTTTGACGTCCCTAGAGCTATCGGACTCGAGCGAGCGGGTGTACACCAAGATTTACATGGTTCGGGCCGCCAGAGCGTAAAACCCTATGTCCACGGGGGTGATTGTTGTATTGCTGGTGTGTGTGTGTGTGTGTGTGTGTGTGTGTGTGTGTGTGTGTGTGTGTGTGTGTGTGTGTGTGTGTTAGCAGGGTTGCGAACTGAAGCCCAACCCTCTGTTGGGTGGACACTCTGGGCCTTTTATAGTCCAAGGACGGGGTGATTACAATGAGGCCTTGGGTCTGACAAGTGACCCTGAGGCTATATAAACCCTGAACACAATCTAGGGTTTTTACAACTCTGAGTAGAGTGGCTGGTGGGGGAATTAAGTCCCGCCGCCTGGCGCGTTGAGCGCTTCTGACTGTGCAGCAGGCTATGATGATGACACCGTCTTGTTGCCGCATCGCCTTGCTCTGCAGAATGGCACTTTGCCGCTGTCACGCCTCGCTGCCCTGTCTTGTCACCATAATGGCGAACGGGCGGAGGACGGAGGCGTGTGCCATGCGCCATGCTTCTGGGGAAAGCGCGAGCCTTGAATGCACGACCTGACAGCGCACTTCCTCCTTGACTTCGTCAACTGACGGCCCACGACGAATCGTGGGACACGTGGTGGCTCCTGAGCCCTCCTCAGCGGGAAGGAGGTTCAGAACCCACATACACGTGGCAGCTCCGGACCTCACCTCAGTGGGGAGGCTTGGTCCGGGGCCAAGGGCACGTCTCGGCTCCGGAACCCTCCTCAGCAGGGAGGAGGTTCGGAGCCTGGGTACATGTGGCAACTCCGGACCTCGCCTCAGCGAGGAGGCTTGGTCCGGGGCCAAGGACACGTGTCGGCTCCGGAGCCCTCCTCAGCGAGGAGGAGGTTTAGAGCCCACATAGACGTGGCAGCTCCGGACCTCACCTCACCGGGGAGGCTCGGTCCGGGGCCAAGGGCATGTGTCGGCTCCAGAGCCCTCCTCAGCAGGGAGGAGGTTTAGAGCCCGGGTACACGTGGCAGCTTCGGACCTCACCTCAGTGGGGAGGCTCAGTCTGGGGCCAAGGGCACGTATCGGCTCCGGAGCCCTCCTCAACAGGGAGGTGGTTCAGAACCCAGGGTACACGTGGCAGCTACGGACCTCACCTCAGCGGGGAGGCTCGATCCGGGGCCAAGAGCACATGTTGGCTCCGGACCTCACCTCAGCGGGGAGGCTTGGCCGGGGGCCAAGGACACATGTCGGCTTAGGAGCCCTCCTCAGCTGAGAAGAGATTCAGAGCCCGAATACACATGAAAGCTCTGGACCTCACCTCCGCAGGGAGGCTTGGTCCAGGGCCAAGGGCACGTGTCGGCTCCGGAGCCCTCCTCAGCAGGGAGGACGTTTGGAGCCCGGGTACACGTGGCATATGCGGACCTCACCTCAGCAAGGAGGTCTGATCCGGAGCCAAGGGCACGTGTTGGCTACAGAGCCTAGGTGCACGTGGCAGCTCCGGGGTCGACCGCGGGGCCGAGGACACGTGGCCACGCTAGCGCCCACCTCAACAGGGAGGTGGGGTCTAGGCTGTCTTCAACCCTCCACCCGGGGGTACCTGGTCTGCAGGGTACCGACAGTGGCCCCCGGGCCCATCTCGGTGGAGACAACGATCCCGCAGGTGGGGCCTCCATCTTTCCCACGTGGTAGCTTTGAACCTGCATTTTGGAAGCGGGTGAAAAGGCTGGGTGTAGTGGGTTTGCAGTTGTACCTGGCAGGCGAAAATGCTGCACGTCCTTGGCTTAATGGGCGTACTCGACAGTCAGAACGGCATCATGTCATCGGCGTAATGGACACGTGCCAGCCTTTGACTGGTGGGTCGTGGAGACGTGCTCGAGGGGTTGCCCCGGGGTATTTACTACAGCGGTCCTCGGGTCGACCACTGTAGTTCCACCGCGTAGCTTTTATCAGGAACCGCCGGATGTTCCCGAGGAGTCACCCGCCTGGCCCCTACTGTCTGACGGGTGGACCTGGGTCCCATCCATCATTGGGAAGGCGGGTAGCACGCAGCGGTGGAAACCCAAACGTCATGCCCGTTGCCCTGCTAAAGGTTGCGGACGTAGAAAAGGAAACCTTCCAGAGAAGGGTGGTTCCTTTCTGCCTCTTGCGATCTTTGTCTTTCTCTTTCACGCTCGAAGCCTCTGCTCCCAGCGCTCTCAGCCTTCTCTCGCCACCATCGGGCGCGTGAGGCGCCAGCTCGGCTGGCAGTCAGCCGCATTCGACTGAAAGATCCATGAAGGGAGGGTCCCACTGACCGACATGCAGCCTGGCGAGGTGGTACTCTTCACCTCGTACGTGCGGTCTAGGTTCGCGCTCCCGAAGTCGTCCTACCTCATCACCCTGCTGGAGATGTATGGGCTCCAGCTACAGCACGTCACGCCGCACGCCCTCGCACTAGTGGCCGTCTTCCTCCATTTCTGCGAGATGTTCGTGTGCGTGCGGCCTTCGGTGCGGCTCTTCAGGGTGTTCTTCTCTTTGAGGGACTCGGGGAGAAGCACAAGCCACATGGGGGCTTACTACTTCCAGCACCGAGGGAGGAGCTCCGCGCCGTACATCGCGCCCTTCTCTCCCGGGAAGTGGGAGCGCTGGAGGAAGGATTGGGTGATCGGCCAGACCGACGTCCACGACCGCATGGAGCTGCCGGGTGGTCCTCCGATCTCCGAGGAAGCAGTCGGGGATGAGATCCCCGACCTGCAGGACGCCTACACGCAAGTTCTGGAGAGGATCAAGTACTTGGCTGAGGAAGGCCTGACCTCGCTGATGGTGCTGGCCATCTTCTTGTCCCGCCGGATCGCCCATCTCCAGCAGCGCACCCAGCCGGCCTAGTAGTACACCGGGGAGGGCAAAATGACCTGGTTGGTGCACGGAGCTGGGTCATCGATGGATCAGGAGATGCTGAGCATGATGCTGCAGAAGCTCTCCTGCGAACCAATCACTGACGACTCCATCACCCCGCCGGCGAGCTGCCAGCCTGTCTACTCAACTAGAAAGCTAGGTTGAGGTTGTTGAGGGAGCTGCCGACACTGGATGACATCAATGTCACAGTGCGGCGGGTCGGCGATGCTTCACGTGGCATGAAGATTCCCGGAGCAGACAGCGCCGGTGGCCAGGCGGGGCCTGCACCGAACTCGCTCCCAAACTGAGGGAAAGAGTCGGCTGGTAGACCTGCACCTGTAGCTCGCTCTCGCTCACCGCCCAAAGAAGTCCCGGAGTCGAGAAGGGTGCCGAAGAGGAAGCTGGTCCATCCTGACGGAAGCTTCGTCTTGGTCCCCCAGGCAGGGGGTTCCCAGGCTTCCTGCGGTCCCACACCGGGCTCGGCGACTGGCGACGATGGCAGCTCTGGAGCTGCTGCTGCTGGAGCAGCCCTGGCGGGCGCATGAAAGGCGCCTGGTGCTACTGGAGCTTTGAGGAGGGCCCCTGACGCGCCTACAATGCATAAGAAGTCCTTGGGTGCGTCACCTGCTCGGAAACCATCGTCGGGGAAGACTATTGAAACGGCATCGGTGGATACGAGGGTTCCAGCAGGCCTTTTCAGCTTCTCAGCCGTCGAGGCTGGCCTCAACACAGGGCGCATCTTCGGCGTCGAGGTTCTCAGCAGGGAAAGCTCCTGCTGTGTCGTTTTCGGTGACGAAGACCCCTGAGGTTCCGCCGGCTCCGTATCCAACGGAGGCGACCTCAACGCCACCGGAGGCGAGTGTCTCTAGCCCTCCACGTAAGAAGCTCCGTGCGGGGTGGAACTTCCAGACCTCCGGGTACCCTCAACCTTTTGGTTTAGGTTGTGTACTGAGCTGTTGGATAGTGTGGTTGACCTTTGGTGCTCCTTCTTGCATGGCTTCCCCGCATAGCACTCCTCCTCTTCCTCCGCAGCAGCCCAGGAGCAGGAGCTCCGTCTCCGCCGAAGCTCCAACGCTGGTGGCAGTTCTTGAGCCTGCTTCTGAGGCTGCTCCAGATTTCGGCATCCGGGCCCCCGAGGCCAGCCAACCGGTGGGTGCGTACGCCTCTGGTAGCTGCACGGCTGCTGCTAAGCGTGTTGCCAGCCCTCCTCCTTCTCTTCCGCAGGTTGCCATGGTGGTAGCCCCACCGGAAGATGGATAGCGAGAAAAAGTTGAGGCAGTTCCTCGCCTGGCGATGCCGAAGGCCGTCCCGAACCCCAGGGCCGTGAGAGCATTCTGCTCGAGCTTGCACCAGACGCAGGACGTGCTCGAGGAGGAGTGGGCCGAGCTGAGGTCCGAGCGGGAGCGCCTCCGAGACCGGGACAACCTGTTGAAGCCACGGGTCTAGTCCACCAGGGAGAAGGCGCAGGCACGGGAGGAGCGGCTGGAGACGCGGGAGGAGGTCCTCGAGGAGAAGGAGGCCGTCATCGCCGAACTCCACCAGAAGGCAGTGAACCTCCTTGCTGAGGCCAAGGATCTCCATGCCTCTGCCGAAGCACGTCTTGCGGGTCTGACAGAGCTCCGGGAGACGCTCCTTCGGTGGGAGAAGGAGGCGGAGGCAAAGGAGAGGTTGCTCACCGATCACCTGGCCACTCACGAGGAGGAGCAGGAGCGCCTGAAGAAGCGGCTTCAGTGCGCCTATGACTGGGAGCTCGCTGCTGCAACCAGGGAGTCTGATCTGTACAAGCGGACTGCATGGCTGGCCACCAAGGAGTAGGTTCTGGCTGTTCTGGAGCAGTAGTTGGCTGCCCAGGAGCAGGAGCTGGCGAGCAGGAGCCTGGTGGGGGAACTGGCTTCCGCCGCCAAGACGGTCGAAGAAATCCGGGATTCTCGGTGCCGCTGAGGCAGAGAAGGTCTGGGACTTCCTTGGTCGTGCGGAGTTGGCGCTAGAACCCTTCTGCTTCGGCCCCTTGTGTAAAAGTCCCAAAAATGTATATGAACTAAACCGAAGTTTGAATGTTATGTGTTTCAAATTCATGAAGATTGGGACTTGCAAAAACTTTTCTACATGAGAGGATGTTCATCAAAAAGAGGCTCACATGTTCATTTGAATGTGTTGAACCAATATGGACTTAAACACTCATTTGCATGAAATATAAAAATCTGATTTTCAAATTCAAAGTTCAACGCAAACTGTGGCCAAATTTTTTAATACTCATGCATCCCTATAATTTTAAATTTGAGGAAAGTTAGGATGGCAATCTTCTAATTTTAGGTTGGCTAAAAAGGAATGAAATATGAGCATTTTCAAATTCAAACTGAATCAAATTTGCAATGTCAAATTCAAACTGAATTTGGCGAATTCAAATGCTAGCCCACTTTTCAATTTGAAAACTTTTGAAATTAGGAGATGGACATGAGGAGATCTTTTGAGAGGAGGAAGGGGTGGACCCCACATGTCATTGAGCAATATGACCAACAAATGAAGTAATCGGGTCTCTATTTTTTCACTCCGCCGAGGAGCCTTCACCCGGCGCCACTGAGAGCTGCTGCCGCCACCTCCTGCTCCTCGCAACGGGCTGGCACCAGTGTGTGAGCGTCACTCTCGGTGTGATTCTCTTCTCCACAGACTGAGCGACGGATTTTGCTTCCTCGTCACACGCGAGATGAGCCGAAACACAGTAGCTTGCCGCCGTCTACTCGGTGATCCTCCGGAAACCGGCAACACTCGCATGGAAACCCCCTCCGAGCTGCAAAACGGCACGGCTCGATCGTTCCCCACTTCCTCGACACAAAAACAGCCGAGCTCCGGCTTCCCTCACCCTAGAACGGCCTTCCTCCGTGGCGACCTAACACAAACCGGCGATCGGGCGCATGTGGACACCTCACACCCGAGGCTTTTACGACCGAGCAGGGATGGCAAAAGGGGCGCACGACCTCCATGCTGCTTCCACCCAAATCTCAAGCCACGCTGTGGATCATCGCCTAGGAATTCAGGAATTTTGTTTCGGTGGCCACAAACCGACATTCCGGTACTAAACTTCAAAATTCTCACTCGTTAATCCTTCTTGGATAATAAAATCTTGCACAAAGGGGCTGTACTAGCCGGCGATCATCTTCTCTTTGGCAACCCTAGCTTGAAACCGATTTGGAGCGGCATATTTCAAGCTTTTCCGAGCGCTTCCATGGCGACATCAATCAGGCGCACGGTGAAACCCCATTAGCCGCCATTTCTGAGCCATGTTGAGGCCTTGTCGATCTTCCTAGTAGTGCCCTGGTGCTGTAAAGCAAGCTGGTCCAGCTTTTGGCAGGCTAGAGAGGTCGGCCGTCGGCGCCGAAGTCATTCCGTAGCCGCCGCACGTCGCCGACGGTGTTCCGGCCACCGTCAGCCCGAGAAAGTCCCACAGACAGTTTCCCCGACCTCCCAAACGCACGGGCGGCGAGTCTCCTGCCAGGAGATGGCCAGAAACGGGTCGCCGGCGAGGAGCTGTATCGGTCCGGTGAGGGAGAGCGGCGCGCGCGCGAAAGAGTGAACGGGAGGAGGAAGAACGGGCTGGGCCCAGCTGTCAGCGACCGAATTTGAAACATTTGATCAGCTGTCGCTCGGGATCTCGTGTGAGTGCATGCGTGGGAACCCCGTGGCTGAGTGTGGCCCAAATTCTTTTGGCTGGAGTTTAAAACAGTGGGTCCAATCGATTTCCAATAGCAAATTAATTCCAGAATTTGCCACAACTTTGGAAAATCATATCTTTGTGTAGCAACCTCCAATTTTAGTGATTCAAATTTGGTTGGATTCATTTTGCAATGATATATCGAAATAAGAACCCCAATTTGTATGAAAGTCAATAATAAATTCTGGAAATTTCTTTGAAGTTTTTCTGAAAAAGAATTATTGAGGGAGTTTGGTTCATCCAAAAATCCTCAAATTTTGCCAGAATATTCTTTAAGATATTATTGACCTTCTAGCAGATTTTCAGCTCATCTGAATATGATTTGAGTAGGAATTTGTTAAATACAATCTGCTGTGTTCAAAGTGGTCCAGAAATTTTTTCAGAAAAGGTTTCTAACTTTTAAAATCTGTTTTCGGCAATTCATAGCTCCTAAAACCATAGAAAAATTCAGGCACTCTATATGAATCATGCTTGAAATTGTAGATCTTTTTATTGGGCATGAAAATGCAGAGTACTCCAGAATTAATTCCTTTGAATAGAGATGCTTTAGGAATTATTCTGGAGGAACTACTCAAGTAAAAGGTCTGAATTTTGGATCAAAATACTTTCATGTGACCAGGAACTCACATGAAAATTTTCAGCTCATGTTGAGCCTTAGATCTCCCTGTCCTTGTTCTCCATGCTTATGTATGTGGCAAAATACATAAGAGTATTTTAGAAATTTTGAAGAACACATATTCTTTCTACTTTAGCTGCAATTTGGTAAGATAAGTCCCTGGGTACTATGGAACATGCTGTAAAAGTTTTGAAGCCATTGGAGTTATTTATCTTCAGTTTCAGTCAAATCTTTTCAGCTCATCTCACATGTCCATTAGGAAACTTAGTTAGTGTATAACTAAACCCCTAGGGTAGAATTAGTTTCATTCAGGTTTCTTTGCACAACAGAGGCAACAAAGCCATTCTTGGCATTTGCACACAGCCTCTGTTCTTACGAATTCATGTCTTTAATTCCCCAAATTGCATTGTAAATTTTTTGCATATACATGTCGATAGGGTCATGACGAAGGGGATTCGAAGGGGTGATTCACTAAAGTTGGATCAGACTCCGGAGGATCAAGGAAGTTATCAGCAAGGAACAGCAACACTAACTGCTTATATATATTGCATCCCTGCAAAACAGGCAAACTCCGGTTTGCATTTAACAGCTGTTAAGTTTTTTACTTTGTATTCACTCTTTTGGTTAAGATATGAAATGTGCATTAGGTCTAGTGGCTTTGATACTCCTCTTGCATGACCAAATAAACCCATGGAGTATTGGGTAGATGTCTTTTCATCGTGTATAACTGCCAAGCTTAAATAATGTTTCATAGAAGTCGAGTAGTGAGATGCTACTCGCATGATCAGAAGAACAAGGGCATACGGGATTGGTTCAAAAATGTGTTGGCAAGTTGAAGTTGAGACCGGGCAGGTTGTAGGAGCAGCAGAACATAGGGGCCTGGGTGCGTTAGACCTGTCCATGTCGGTCAAGGACCGATCTGTATGGGGCCCTGTGTTGTGTACCGGACTCATGCTGGCTATATGGGACCCAGTAAACCGATGTACCTTGGGAAGCTGGCGTGGAAATTTTCTGGCCGCCTCAGGCGAGAGGGCCGGTGTGCAGTATGTGGGTAACACTCTCATGACATCTCATGTTGGTAGGTGCACCATGAGAGCGGCTACTGTACGGGGCGATCGGATCGATTCAACGTGGGTGAAATGGGGGAAAGGCTGCCACGTATGATGTCAGTTATGGTTGCTGTAGGCAACGTCAAGTATGGGCGTACGTGTCGTGTAGTCCAGATGTTTTTTATTCGAATCACCGTTGCTCGCGGAAGGGGATTGAGCCTACTTGTTCTCACAGTTGTGACGTAGTAAGAACTTGCAATTGATATAAGAACTAATCATTGTGGATTGAAGTTCATACTAGCTTTGTTCTATTATCTTTTATGAATAGACTAGTGCAAACTCGATTCATTTCCACCATGAGCAATTTACATCGGGCGAAAGCGTTTCTTGTTTGATTGTGGACTCCCGATGTGGCGTGCCCAAGGTTACTATTAATTTGCTGCTAATAAGACTTGAAAGTAAGATTCACATTTAGGCGAGTTTATTATGCATTATGCTATCCTACTTTATGTCCATACCCTCATGTAGAGTTTCATGACTAGGTTTAATGGTTAAGTCTTGCTGAGCTTTATGCTCACGGATACTATACTAGTTATTTTGCAGGTATTGACTCTAATGCTATGAGTAGGGTTGTCCGATGAGACTCAGAACCTTCCGAGTCGATATTCAGGAGCAACCTTGCCGCTGCTGTTGTTATTTGTGTTGCTAGTAAGAACTGTCCGCGGGCTGGACAGTTTCTTTGTTGCTGAGTTAGACATGAGTCGTGAGAGTTATATTCTTTCTCTGTAGTAGTATTTGAGGTAAAGTATTTGTAAAGTACTCCTTGTACGCTTCCGCAAATGATTTATGTAATATGTTTGTCCTTTACCCGTGTTCTTGTAAGGGCCTAGGTTTTTGGGCACATACTCAAAGTGTTCATCACACCACACACACACTTCATTTGAAGAAAGTTGATGAATACATTTGAAGAGCAAATAACCATCATCAACATGATCATTAGAGAACAAACTCACACAATGCAAAAGTGGCATTTCCCATATGAGAACTCCTACACCTTGCTAGGAATGTCCATGCCAAGTTTCACCCAAATTCAAAACCTTTTTGAAGTCCTTTTGGGTATAGATAGAAAGAGGGTGGTTTGAACTCAAATTCAAACTGTTTTCATCTCATGAATTCAAAAGCGGGAGGCATATTCTTACTCAGCACATTTTTGTGAGCTCACACACCAATTTTCACTCCATTTGGAGTTGATCTTGTCATGAGCTAAGTTTAGCAAATTCAAACTTTATTTGAATTTCAAACTAAATATGTGCTGAAATCTAGTCAAACCAAATCCAATTTGAATTCTAACCAATTCAAATGGCTCAGGGGTAGATAATTCAAATCACCATGGGTATAAGAGGGATTACTGTTTACAACAGTAAGAGGGAGTTAAGTTCAGAGGTTAAAAGGGAGATGGGACCCACATGTCAGCCACTGGAGAGAATTCAACCGACTGAAGACTGATCTCGGTTTCTTGCGCCCGACGGAGCTGCCGCCACGGCGAGGAAACGGCGAGGACAGCAGCTGCTTGCTGCCCTCGGCCGCTGAACCGCCTCTCGGGGCCTTTATCTACGTGCCCGAGCGGTCTCCGGTGCTTCTCACCGCTGTCCCGACGCGTTCTCGCCCAGCAAACCGAAAGCTCTCGCCGCTCAGTTGAACCCTCGGTCCCTCGTCGCCCGGCCAACCCTGAGTCTTCCACGGTGATCTGAGACCAGCACCAGGTGCGCCAAGTCCTCCTTGATGCCCTCGCGCTGGTCCCAGGCCATGAGCAATCCTCCCCAAGCTCTACCGCGATGATCTTTCCTTTTCCGGTTCAGCTCGAGCCGCCATTGCGGGAATGATTCGTCCGGCTACCACATCCTGCCATTCACCGAGCCGTGAACAGCAAAAAGGTTTGCCTTCATTCCCTCTTTCATTACCACAAGCTCCGGCGGCGTGACATAAACTGCTCACGCCGGAATTTCATGATTTTGCGACTGCATGCAAAAGAGATGCCCGGACCGATTCACAAAATTCGTGGTCCACACCGCACCACTCATCCTCTCGTGGAGGGAAGCACTTCTAGGTGCCCGTACGAGTCCATAGGAGCAGGAACAACGAAGAACCGTTGAGGGAAACCGCTGTTCTTCGAGTTTTAGAAGAATTCTCGATTTCTGGCCTAGGTCGCACGGTGACAGCCCAACACAGCCCTTTCCGAGCTCCGTGGAGCTCATGTCAACCTTTCTAGGGTCCACTGGTGCTCGACGACCTTTTGTTCGATCAGTTGAGGTGTTAGGAAGGCCGGCCGACACGGCCGAAGTTCTTCCGAAGCTACCGCTCATCGCCGACCATGTGCCGGCCATTTTCATGAAACCTGAGCCCAGAATCATGTTCCCCGATTGGATTTAGGCAGGGGCGGCCCGAATCATGAAGTTTGGAGCACCACAGAGGCCACCGGCGAGCACTCCGGTGAGGTGTCGCGGCGGCAGAGCGCGGGAGGCGAGAGGAAGACGAAGGGGGTGGGTCTCGGCTGTCAGCAGCATATATTTTAAAACCAGGATCTGCTGTGGCACGGATCGGGTGCGGCTGCGTGCGAAGGAATCTGTAGCCGCGTGTGTCATCCGATGAGGAGCCCATACGTAGCCCCGGGTCCCATGCGCAGTGATTTGAACTTTTCCCGATTTTCAGATTTCATTCAAATTTCAAATCATCATAACTTTGGCTAGGAAACTCCAAATCGAGTGAACCAAATTTTGTTGGATTCAGCTCTCTGAGTACTTTCCAGAAAATCAAGTTTCACTTCAGGAAAATCCCTATTTCTCCATTAGTAATTCTTCAAAAATTAAACTGTTTAGAATTTTAACTGGAGAACCCTTTGGAGGAAAAATCTGAAATTATACTGGGATGTTCACCAAAATATCCCTGAGCTACCATGAAAATTTCATATCCATTTGAGCTCATTTGATCCACCTAATGGGGTGATTAATGAAACTGTTCTAGAGAAAATGGAAAATGTCCAGAAATATTTTTCATAATTTCTCTGAAATTGTTTAGCTCATATCTTTAGCTAGGAACCTTTAAATTAAGTGAAACCAACTCCATTAGAACCCTCTGAAAATCTAGTTTTCAGAAAATCATGGTTTGCTCCATGAAAATCCCTAGAACACCCTAAGAGCTCCAATTAAGGTCAAGTGCCTAATTAATTGTGGAGAGCTCAAATGAGCTTTGCTGCAACTAAAACTTGGCCAAGTCTCTGTTTAGATTGTACCCAAACAACAGTAAAGATTTCAGGGTCATTAAGTCTGTCTAGTGAGACTTATAATCTTCACAAGTTTAAATTCAATTGAAATGCATATGAATTGATACATATTCATATTTCTTATATGTAGTCGCTAAGGTTGAGGAGGAACCTGAAGTCTTAGACTTCGTTATTCCGGAAGAGCAGCTAGCCTACGACCAAGACCAGCAAGGCAAACTCCGATTTGCATTAACCTCTTCACAAACTTTTATTGTTTTGAGAACTTACTTTGAGTACCATTAGTTCTTGCATTAGAGTCTTGATTGAAAACCCCAAATGCATAGCCAAGAAAACCCTGGGTTGGGATTAGGATTGGAAACTTCGTTAGCCAATGCAATGCTACGACAGTGTAGGATTCGGTACAAGTCGAGTAGTTGGAACTACTCGCGAGAATAGGCTAGAGGCACATCGCTCGGGTAGAGATAGTACATGATACACATGGCAAGAAAAATGAGACCGAGCGGAGAGTAAGGGCAGCAGGACTTTGGACCCTGGGTGCTATAGCTCCGCTTGTGTCGATTGAGGACCGAGCCGTGTGCGTGCCTGTTGAACAAGCTAGAACAGTACCGAAGACCTACCGGCTATAAGGGAACCAGGAAACTGATGTAACTCGGGTAGCAGGGTATTGAGGCATTGCCTGTCGTTCAGAGGGTAGATTGAGAGCTCGAGGTGTAAATCGGCTGCGGCACTAAGATGCGTGCAGAGACCTCTTGCTCGGGACGATAGGACCGGTTCAATACTTGGCTAACGGATGAAAGGTGGTTGCGTATGACGTCCGTGATGGTTGCTGTAGTCAACATCGAGTACGGGCGTACGTGACGGGTTGTTCGGGTAACCCTGCAGGTGAAAATCGATTATAATCACCGTCCCTCGCGGTCAGTGAGTACCACTTGTTCACTGTACCGTGACGTAGAAAGAACAGGCTAGTTACATGTTAAAATGTTGCTGATTGAAATATGGACTTTGATTGTTAATTATTTGTTGTAGTTTAGAGCTAAGTAAAGTTCTTTTCAACTTTGGGCAAAGTACATGAGAGAAATGTGTTTCTTGTTTGATTGCGGCTCTCTCATGTGCCATAGTGTAAGGTTCTCCACAACCTGCTGCTAAAACTTGAAAGTAAGGTTCCACTAATTAGGCGAGTCCTTTGCAACTTATTTTACCTCATGTACCTATTACCCCTCATGTAGAAGTTTCACGTTTAGGAGAGACGGGTCAGTCTTGCTGAGCCTTCGTGCTCACTGCTTGTGTTTGAAGCTTTTGCGGGGTTCTATGAGGAAGGGACTCCCAAGGAGGAGACGGAACCCCAGGAGGGGAACCCCGTCGAGTGGGAGTCGTGCATGCCGCCGTGTTAGTGTGCGTGCGTGCTAGCAAGGACACGTTCACAGGCTGAACGTGAACTTGATGCATAGTCTACGCCCGTGAGTGTAGACTGAACATATTTTGTTGTAAAAATGTTCATAAACTTGTTTATGTAATAAAACTTTGCTTCCGCTTTATGCCTTTGATGTGTGTTATCCGGTGCTGTGCAACGCAGCACCCCTCAGCGTGATCCTGGCTTGACAAGACAGTGGGGTCGTGTCAGCGTTGGTATCAGAGCTCACTTGAGGTTTAACGCACTACAAAGGTCATTTTAAAAAAATCCAGTGAGGAACGAGTTAGTAGCCCATATAAGGATGTTATTAGTGCATAGAAAGAGGCATACTAACCTAATTGCTTATGTCAGAAAATTGTGCATCTCGGGACGTTTTATGTCTTGGGGGGTGCACGTAAGCGCTGTCCACCAGTGTGCACAAGCTGAAGGGTGGATCCCCACGGGTGGCAGGTAACCCGACCCGCTTTAATATCCTCTACGACTCTTCATGTCGTTTGGGGTATTCGAGCAACGTCTGTCCTTGGCGTGCTTCGGGCAATTTGGGAGACCCAGTCACGTGGTCAGTAACGTCAACACGTAGCTCAAGGCGTGTTTGGCTTGAGAACATCCGGGCGAGTGATGACGGCCGGGTATACGAACTGTATGGATACCGGGCTAGGTGGGCAGCCGAGTCTGACGATTGTGTGAGTTATCTGCAGGTAGTATAATGACGAAACGGTAGACGTGTAGCATCCGTGTGCGAGAGACGCTTAGTGCCACTCAACTAACGAAGCCGGCTAAGTCCGGTATAGGTTTTTCTTTGTGAGGACGTAGTACCGACATGATCTGGTGACACATCAACGTCACACCGCATTAAATGAGTAACTGCATTGTAAAACTTGAAAGTTTTAATCCAGAGTACTAAAACTTTGATGTAACTCCTTCACCTAATCAGGATATTCAAAGTTAACAAGTTTTCAACTTATAGGATACTAAGGACCGAGTCCCCTGTTTTCAGCTGAAATAAGGCTGAAGTTAATCAGAGGCTAGAGGTTGAGTTATTTCGAGGTTGGGGTCATATGATACATTTTTGGAAATTTTGGAAGAGCTTTACAACTTTTCTGTTGAGGTCCAGAGATGTTTCATCCCTTAACCAATCGAAAAATGCAGTAGAGTTGAAACTTTCCAGAAAACAGGGCAGAGCAAACACTCTCTGTAGCTCTCTGTAAATTGAGCATAACTTCCTGAATAAAAATACAAAAATAGAAAATTAGGTAGTTATGAAAAGTTTATGAGATGGTTTACAACTTTGTAACAGAAAGTTTTGTCAGATTGGAAGTAGAATTAACTGGAATTCTTGGATCAAATCAGTACCTGAAGCAGGGAGGTGCTGTCCAATTTTCTCCAGAAGTTCTGTTAATTTTGACATCTCATAACTTTTGAACCGGGACAGATCATAGGCCAAGTAAATACTTTCTGAAAATATATTCAAGTTAACTTCAACTTTGAAGTTGAGTTCCAGAATTGGTTTTTCTTTAGCATGGTCTAAATCAGGTTGAAATGGAAACTGGTCCGGGCTGTCATATTGGACGGCAGATCAACAGTCAAATTTGTTGAAGTTTGAACTATGTTTCCAATTTTTATGAGTTCAACAACATGTTTTGTGTTATAACTAAATTATTTACTGTTCAAATACATATTTGACATTTCTAAAATATATTTGTACAGATGACAGCGTATAAACAGTTCGAGAACGGGTGGGTGGAATCTCACTGTTCTCACCACAGCGGCTATCCGGAAGCATTGAGGCAGATGCTTCAATATTTCGGGTACGACAAGATGCTGCAGTACTTTGCCACAGAAGAAGGCGAGGAGGGGAACAAGACGTGGATGATCCATGTCGAAGTTCCTGCAGGACCTACGCCACCCGGTTGGGCGCCGTTCACCATTACGGTGATAGGTAGACAACCGGAGGGAATGTGGCAAGTGGCAGCCCGCGACACTATGTCGGGTTTCTGCCAACTACACGTGAGAGCTATGGAGGGCACTCCATACACGTTCATTCCGGTGGAGGGATGGGCTAATCACGTGTGGCAAGGGAGGTATATGGAGGCAACCGATCCGGGTTGTCCAAGGTACATTCCCACAGAGGCAAACCTTAGTCTCCAATTGAGAGCAGGAAAAGCCGTGATGGACAGCCAAGCTGTTCATACGGATTGTCTTGCTGTGAAGATCAAGGAGAGCACAATCCATGGAGACCATTTCGAGAGTGCTCACAGCACACTCCGCAATGTGCTCCTTCCGACGATTAAGCGACTGAACGAACAACATAATCAGTTGCATCGTCTGAAAAAGGCAAGGAAGAAAAGCCGTGTTGACGTCACAGCGTTGCAAGAACAGGTGCAGGCTCTGACCCAGCAGAATGAGGTCCTTACTCAAGAGCGAGATGACGCTATTGAGGAAGGGCAAGGCTGGGAAGAAGACTACAACCAGGCAATGGACGAGGTGCACACGTTGCAGGACCTCGTACCCCCGGTATTGGGCATACCGTTGGTCTTGCGTCTTCCGGCAATGGGAGAACCCGAGATGGGAGAGGAGGTTGTAGATCCGGAGCCACCAGCAGAGGTACCGGAGGAGGACGACCCACAGGAGGTTGAGTTCTACTCCGAGTAAGGGGTTACCGTTGCCAAGTAGGGCAACCAGAGTGGTGTAACCCAAACTTTTGTAACCAGTGACATGTCGTGTAGGCAGTAGCATATGTATAGGTAGTGACGACATGAGCACGACTTCTCGGAGACCCGAGAATAATGTATCTTGTATAAAGTTTATTCTTTATCAATATATGTGAATGTCAAATTATTCATGCGTCACTTCAAATACCTACTGTTTCATATGGAATTTTTAAGTATGACATGTGCTGATCGCTGCTGTTTTGAATTTCAGAATGACTCGTACTCGTGCCAACCCGGATGTTGGGGGTTCTAGTCAAGGGGAGAAACCTCCCAACAGCCTCCCGAGGACTCCTCGGGACAGCAACAGCAACAACAAACACCGCCACCGTCACCGCCAACGGTTACATTGGCCGACATCGTTGCGGCAATGGCGGGTTCTCATCAGCAGCACACGGAGTTGCTGCAAACTCTCATTGCAAATATGTCTCAACAAGAGAGGCGTCAAGATCGTGAGGAGCGTCAACAGAGCTCCTACTCCGACTTTCTAGCGACTCATCCCCCGGTATTCTCAAGGGCGGATGAACCCCTCGATGCGGACAACTGGCTCCACACGATGGAGATGAAGTTCGGGCTGCTCCAAGTGAGCGAGCAGCGCAAGACTCAGTTCGCGGTCCAACAGCTCCAGGGATCCGCGAGTGCGTGGTGGGTGAACTACAGTGCTTCGCAGCCCACCGACCGAGTTATGATCTGGACAGAATTCAGGATGGCCTTCAGGGCCTATCACATACCGCCGGGTCTCATGAAGAGGAAGACGCAGGAGTTCTTACGCCTGCAACAAGGGAGCTGGAATGCGCTGGAATACTCTAGGGCGTTCAATGATCTTGCGCTCTACACGTCGTATCACGCCGATACCGACTAGAAGCAGCAGGATCACTTCTACCAGGGGCTTAATCCGCTCCTGAAGGACAGACTGGCAATGTTCAATCGCAGAAGCCTCAACGATATAATTGATGCTGCGATTGTTCAGGAGGACTCCGGCAAGGAGTTGGCAGCAGCGGAGCGGAAGCGAAGCGCGCCGCAAAGCAGCGGAGAAGGAAGTGGTCCTTCTCAGAAATATCGAATGGTGAATCGCCCACCATCGGGTCCACGCTGGCAGCCACCACAGAGGTCGATGCCATTCCACAGTCGGCTATATTCTCCACCGGCATTCAGGCCGGCACTGCCAGCACCACCTCCGCAGCAATAACAGCAGCAGCGGGCGATGCCGCGTGCGTATGCACCTCAGCAGCGCATGCCGGGCTTTCATCCCCCAAGCACCGGACAAGCAGCGGCCACATGCTACAAATGTGGTCGTCCACGACACTTCGCCAGCAGTTGTCCAGAGAGACAAGGTGGCGGAGTTGCATTGCAACTTCCGGGGAGGAATCAGCACCGGAATCCTACTAATGTGCGGTGGGCAAACCTTAGGCCCGGCACCGTCCACCAACTTGCCATAGAGGACGTGCCAGAGGGTGAACCAATCCTTGCGGGTATGTTCCAACTCCACCAGCATCCCGCCATAGTATTGTTTGATTCAGGCGCCACGCATAATTTTATTAGCCAAGCTTCCATTGCTAAACACAGCTTGCAAATACTACCCACCAATAGTTCATATTTGATTTGTTCACCGGGTGGGAAGTTTCAGCAAGCGTAATGGTTTCCAAAGCACAAATATGCTTAGCGGGAAGAGTGTACCCTACATCTCTCATAATGTTAGAGGGACAGAAGGTCGATGTCATCCTAGGGATGTCGTGGTTAACCCGCCACGGTGCTGTTTTAGACACCGTCCTTCGAATCGTGCACTTGAACTCAGAAGTGCACGGATCTCACTCCTTATTTCTGGACAGTCCAGAAATAAAACTTCCAAGTGTCTATCAATCCACAACTATCAGATTGGAAGATATTCCAGTGGTTCGAGAGTTCCTTGACGTGTTCCAGGATGATTTACCGGGGATGCCGCCCGACAGAGAGGTGGAGTTCAAGATTGAACTTGCACCGGGAACCATGCCAATATCTCGAAGGCCGTACAAGATGGCGCCCAAGGAATTGGCTGAACTGAAGACTCAGCTAACGGACTGTAAAATCCCTAAAAAGTGGTAGCAAGAAAAATTCAGCTCATGTACAGTTAGGAAAAATGAGGGGAATTTAAACTTTGAATTATAACGGTGTAGGTTCAAAGTGAGGATTTAAATTTCTCAAAACTTCCAAACATGGAGATCTAAATTCATAACTTTGATCTTCATAGCCCAAATATTCACCCTTCCAAATTTCAGTTCATTTGCAGGAGTTTTGATATTTGTTTGGAAATAAAAGGAGAAGCCCTCTAATCTGAATTTCAAATTCAGTTTCAAATTCCAATTCCCCCAATTTGCAAATATGGTTCAACAAATGTGTCCTCCACATTTGAATGAGAAGCCATGCCAAAAATTGGAAACTTTGGAGCTGGTTTGCTATGTTTTTGGGATAATACAAAATGAAGAATTCAAATGATCAAACACAATTCAAATTCTGCACCAGAATTCAAACCATTTGAATTCTGCAAATTCAAACCTTAACTTTGGGGTGAAGTAAGTTCTTTAATTCTGAGTTGCTGAATGGAAAGTATAGAGAAAATTTGACTAAACAAAGGTGGAGGTGGGGCCCAATTGTCAGCCACACAAAGCAAACAAACCGACCCTGTTTTCACTCGGCTGTTCACCACGCGCCACCGATCGACGGCTGCCTCCACCGAGCTGCTTCCTCGCTGCCCCCAAGGTCAAGCCGTTGTGCGTGGGCGAGCAGGGCCTCAGCACACTTCTATTTCTCCTCTCTGCTGTCATCCATAGCCTTCTCAGTTCCTCTGCCCGAGCGCCGACAGAAACCGTGAGCTACCTCGCCGCTCGGTTCCTTCCGATAAACCACAGCCCTCCGAGCTCGGCTGCTCGAGCCATCCACAGCAAAGAGTAGCGCCTTGACGTGCTCTAGAACCCCCTAGAATTCCTCCAAGGTTTACCAATCAGAGCTGCTCAAAAAACCCGGATTGGTGCCAAAGCTTTGAGGTGCCCGGACCTCACCGTTTCGGCTCACCGTTGACAGCCTCATCCGGCCACCCTCTCCTCCGACTTCCTATACAAGAAAGGTGCGTGGGTAGCCCTGGATGGTGTAGACGCCAGCCGTATGGCATATGATGCATCGAGTAGCTCAAATTCCATTGTTTCCCGAACCCTAGTGTAGAAGAATGAGGCTCGGTTCATATCCAAATTCGGGTTGCACGATCAACCACGCCTCGAGCTCACGTGCACATAGCTTCTGCACTCTCTAGCGCCCATCCTCGACAAAGAACCGAGGAAGACCATCAAGTGTTGGCCGTGTTCTAGTCAATTTTTGCGTCGCCATGGGAAAACACTTCGGCTCACCGTTGAACCCTAGTTTGCCGGCCGTTTCATCGAGCTAGGCAGCCCTTTCTAGCTCCTACATCTTCCACTGGTGCTCTAGAGCCTGAAAACCGATCGTTTGGTGGAAGAAAGAGGTTTCCTGACCTCGCCGGAGTTTGAAACCTTGCTGTCACCGGTGCACGCCATTTTCCGGTGGGTTTTAGCCGCCGGCGACACCACCGGAGTGTTCAGCGGGGTCGATAATGGAGGAGCGGTGAGTTTGGGCCCGGGAGATGGCCCGGAAAGCCCTTCCCGCCACCCTCGCCGGAGTAAACGTCGCGGGCTCCTCTGTTTGGCGTGAGGGAGAAGAAAGAACTGACGGGTGGGGCCCACCGCTGGGATTTAAACATTTCCAGAATTTCCTATTACAGTTCAAATTTGGAGACTCATAACTTTGTGTAGAAAACTCCAAAAATGGTGAGACCAATTTTTTTGGAATCCTCATGAGGAGTACTTCACAGAAAAACCAATTTTAGGCTATGAAAAATGCCCAGAATTTCTGTATAATTGTTTTTAGTAAATCTTTTAGGGATTTATTACAGGAGCAATTCTTTATGAAATATTCCCAAATTTGGGCAGCTAATCCTTTTCATAGTTACTGATCTCCAGTAAAAATTTGGGCTACATTACAGTTCATTTGATAGGCTAAACTGCCTTCCCAAAGTTCAGCCTTTATTTGGAAATTCAAATTTAAACAGAAACTTTTCAAAACTCCTGCCCAATTTCAAAAATTCATATCTCTCTGTTGGTAGATCCAAAAATGGTGAAACAAATTTTGTTAGAACCATGGAGACTTACCCTAATCAGATATTCCACTGTTAGCTATGTCAAAGCTACTGAATTGGGCTCAAAATTCATAGAAGCATTGTACTTGTAGGAACTTTAAAGACTACATTGTGCAACGACATTTCTCCAAATTTTGCTCAGATCATCCTTAGAGAGTCTAGTATCCACTGTAAAAATCCCAAAGCCAATTAAGGATTCTAAATAGCAGTAGCTATGAATAGAAATCCAATTCTCATAAATCCTTAATACTTACACATGTATTTTATTACATTTCATAATAGTGACCAAAGTTGAAGATGCACTGGAGCATTTGGACGTCCTTCCACCTGAAGCTAACTTTCCGTTTGACTCGCAACCAGGCAAGCCCCGGTTTGCACTTAAGTACCTTTTATGAAATTCTTTATTTGTATCACCTATGTCTAGGGTGAATGTTTGCATTAGAGTTAAGGTGATTGAAACCCCACTTGCATAACCTTTTAAATCCTATGAAGGGTTGGGTAGCTTATAGAGCCGACGAGTAGAGAATGCCATGCTAATATGCTTAGGATCTCAGTAGAAGTCGAGTAGTTGGAATCTACTCGCGAGGTAAGGTTTATCACACGGTTTGGTTAGAATAGAAAATGGCTTAAAAGTGGTGAAAATGAGACCCAGCAGGGGGGATAGGAAGAAGTGAGCGGAGGTCTCACGTGCGTAGCCCTGTTGGTGTCAATTGAGGACCGAGTCGTGTGCGGGCCTGCAGAACAAGTATCGAACAGTACCGTATGGCATACTGACATGAGCAGGAAACCGATGTAAATGGCTAACCTGGGTGCCGAGGCTTACCCAACCGTAAATAGGAGTGAGTTGAGGGTAGCAAGGTGTAAATCTGCCGGTGGGCACAGTCATGCTCCAAGCGTGGACCTCCTGCCCGTTACGGATGGACCGGTTCGGTATTTGGGTTGCCTTTGAAAGGTTGTTGCATACAACAGAGTAGGAAGGGGCGTGGAATCACACTTCTGAAAGTGGGTGTATTCAACGTGTTGTCCGGGTGTCTCCTGATTGCAATCACTGTCCCTCGCGGTTATTTGAGTACCTCTTGTCCACTGTTTCATGACGTAGTAAGAAGTGAATTAAGCCAGTTGAATGATAATATGCTGTGATGATAGAGTAATGTTTTGGAAACCATGTCTGCTGTAGATGTATAACTAACTAAGTTTACTTTCTGCTTTGGGCATCACCACATCGGAGGAAAGCGTTTCTTGTTTGATTGTGGACTTCCGATGTGAGGGCTGCCTAAGGCACATGAATTTGCTGCTATAAAACTGAAAGTAAGGATCAACTTATAGGTGTGTCTTTGTTGCAAAGTCCATTCTCCTATTTTACACATCACTGCATGTAGAGTTCCATGCCTAGGCTAGTCGGTTAAGCCTTGCTGATCCATCGTGCTCACGGTTGCAATATTTGAGCTGTATGCAGGTGAGAGCTATGAGGAGGGGTCCGATGACGAGGCGATGCCCCCGTCGGGGTACACGGCCGAGCTGGAGCCCTGCACGCTGCCGTGATTCTCCGGTTCCTTGCTTCTAGCGTGTAGCGTCCCCGGAGTGGACGGCTGCACTTTTGCATAGCTAGAATGAGAGGCCATATGCGTATATTACTTCCTCTGTATGAATAGGTTTTGTAAACAGACTTCCGCTGTTTTATATAAAATAAAAGTTTGTTGTTGTTCTTTATTCTTTTCGTGTGTGCTGTTGGGTGCCGCATTGTACAGCACCACCCTATGCGATCCTGGAGTGGGTGAACCATGGGGTGGTCCCCACAGTCGTGGTATCAGAGCACGCTCAAAAAAGAGCCTGTTTTGAAAACTTAGAAGTAGTTGAGTGAGGATTAGTCGCTAAGCCCACATAAGGTCTATGTTAGTAGTAGATATTATGGTGGAAAAGCTAACATATTTGTTATACATTCTGTAACGATGCTCCGACGCCAGGTAAGAGGTAAGGTACGCCACTGCAGGCGGATCAATTGAGGTAAGTCCCCATACAAGTAATAGTATGGAAGGATATACCGTAGCTTGGCACGGTAGTGAAGATGAGTCTCTGAACCTCTTCATGGTTCTGAGAGCATATGAAAACGCTGTTCTCCAGCGTGCCTTAGGCAAAAGTGAGAGTACCCCATCGTGTGGTAAGCAACACGATAGTATGCAACTCTTGAACGTTCAATGTTCAAAGGGCCACACGCAGCACTCGCCATCGGCGTGCCTCAACGGTCATGAGGCAGTAGGTGGTATCCGTTGGGTTGATAAAATTCCCAACCGTGATGACCCGTTCACGCTCTACTCGGGTTCCCCGTCGTGTGGTGTGAAAACACTACCATGTACCTTGATACGTGGCTTGACTCAAGGACGATCCGTATGGCAATGATACGGACCGTATGTTTTTACTATGATATGGAACTGCCTGCAATGTTAAAACATTTGTGTGCACCATTATTGTGTGTTCTTCTGCAGGTACATTAACCACGTTAGCGCATGACGTGTAGAAACCGTTTGTGAGCGACATCTTAGTTCCACCATTTGACACGTATATGCCGGGATACCGGTTTAGGATTTTTCTTTGGCAAGGAAACGTATTACCGAGACTGCATAAAAGTTCATTTTCAAAGAAAAGAGTCAAAATGAATTTTAGGAATTCATTTAGGGGTTAGTAAACTCCTATATTGAACTAAGAGTCAATTGGGAGTATAGGTTCAATCTCAAAAGCTTAGGAACAATCTCCACTGTTTTTGGCAGAAACTTTGCTGACCTTGAACAGGGCATAACATAAGATTGGTTCAACCAATGGAGGTGTGGGATACCATTCTGGAAAGGTTTTTAAGTCCTCTACAACCTTTCTGTAGAGCTCCAGAACAAAATCTCCCTCCAAGGGGATGAAAATCTCAGGAGAGTTGGTACTGTCCAGAAACAGGGCAGACCAAAATGCTCTCTGGAATTTTTTGTATTTCGACCACAACTTCCTGTAGAAAAATGTCCAAGGGTCAAGAAAGACACCGTTGGAAAGAGCAGAAAATGTGCTACAACTTTGTTGTTGAACGCTAGTCCAGATTTTGCCTCTAAGGGGGTAAAAACTGTTGAATTATCCAGACTGGTCAGCTGGACCAGAAGCTGGACAGAGAGCACCACGTTGAAGTGTTTCAACCAAAATACTTAGTATCACAATTCGACGTCCAGTAGCTGTTGTAAAACAGCGAGTTGGAGTCAAAAAGTTGTTGCATTCAATGTATCATTTCGAACGAGTACATGTTTGGGTCCAGTACAATAGCGAGGAGTTACGCATGCTAACACACTTAACATCCCGTGGTGACCCTGATGGTCGAAATGAACTTTTAACCCATAAAGTTCAATACTTTGGAACTCGATCGTGTGACACGGTCCAGGGATGTATATGTTGCATAAAGTTTATACTTTATCCATATGTGTGACCGTTATGCATACTGTTTATTCCATTCTCGCAATACTATTGTATAGACTGGATGAAATAAACCAACATGTGCTGATCATTTGAATGATCTGAATGCAGAATGGTGCGGACACGTTCAACGCAAGAGGAGGGAGGTCCGAGTCAAGTTCTTGGTGATGAGTCTCCACCTCCGGAGCAGACCACGACGCAGCAGCAACGACCTCCTCCACCGCCAGAACTTCCAAGGAATCTTGTGGAGGTTCTCGCCACAGTGCTCGGCTCACACGACGAGCAAACCGAGTTGCTGCGGATGCTAGTCCAGCAGAATGCGTTCCATCAGGGAGGACGCCAAGACAATGGGCAACGCCAGCCCCAACAAAGTTTGTATTTAGAATTCATGGCGACCCATCCACCGGTCTTCATGGAGGCCGAAGAACCTTTGGAGGCGGACAGCTTTATCCGCACTCTGGAGGCGAATTTTGGGCAGCTACGATGCACCGAACATCAGAAGGCGCTGTATGCAGCGTAACAGCTTCAAGGAGAAGCCTGTACCTGGTGGGCGAACTACACCGCCTCCTTACCGGCTGGCCATGCCGTCACATGGACGGAGTTCCGGGAGGCGTTCCACGCCTATCACATACCTCCCGGTGTGGCAGAAATGAATCTCCAGGATTTCCTGGCGCTACGACAGGACGAGAGAAGTGCTCATGAGTACTCCAGGTTATTCAACAAGCTGGCGCAGTATGCACCAGGATTTGTGGGGATGGAAGACAACAAGCGCAATGCGTTATTCCGGGACCTGAATTTAAAGATGAAGGTCCATCTCGCCCGGAGCAATCGCGGCACATTCAACGACCTAGTTAATGCCGCGATTCTACAAGAAAATACTCAGCGCGAACGCGGTTCTGACAAGAGGAAACACGACGTGCTGACAAGCAGTAGTAGTGGGACGCCACAGCAATACCGCGTGGTGTATCGCTCACCATCCGGTCAGAGATGGCAGCCACCAGCGCGACCGCCTCAGTTCCGCGGTTGACAATATAATGCGCCGGGCTTCCGACCGACGTATCCACCACAGCAACAGCAGCAGCAAAGGATGGTCCCACGTGCGCCTCAGTTTCAACAGCGTGCACCGGGATTCCGCCCTCAAGTCGGCGGGACCCCGACACCTTACACGTGTTTCACGTGTGGCCGTGTCGGGCATATTTCAAGGGACTGACCCCGACCCGCGACAGGGCAGGGGTGCAGCACTGTATCAGGGTGCTAATCAGCCCCGTAATCAACCCAAGAAACCAGCACCAAAGCCAGGCAACGTCCACCACTTATGTAAAAGCCCAAGAAAAGGGACTTGCAACAACTTTTCATCACCTCACAACACCACATTTCTTGTTGTGGATAGATTGTGAAAAAGTGTGAAGAGCAAGTAACCTCCATCAAAAAAGTGATTAGAGGGGAAAACCTACACTTTCACAAAGTGGGAATTTTACACATGAACATGAGAGGTTGAGCTCACCCCTAGGACTTGAAAAGTCTTGGGAAGGTTCAAGCCAAATTTCATGTAAAACCAACACTTTTTGGAGGCACTTTTGGAGGTATTTGAAAAAGGGGCCAATTTGAATGTAAATTCAAATTGCAGCAACTTGCATCACTCAAATTCAAAAGTTAGCTTCATATTCAAACTCAGCACATTTTTCTGAGTTATCCCACCAATTTTCATCCCCATTATAGTTCATCTTGTCGGGAGCCAAATTTGCAATAATTCAAAACTGAATTTGAAATTCAGTTTAAATATGAAGCAAATTGGACCAACCAAATTTCAAAATGGAGAACTCAAATTTGAACCAAAACTTGGGGGTTAAGTCTCACATTAAATTGTGAGTAGCTGGTGGGATATTCAGCAAAAACAGAAAAGAAATATTGGAAAAAAGAATAAGAGGGGAGGCCCACATGTCAGCAGACTTCGGACCGAAGTCTCCTCGGTTGATTTTTCTCCTCGGCCGAAGCCTCACACGCACGCCAGCACGATCGCACCGGCGGCCGACCGACTCAACCGGTGCCACCTCCTGCTCGGGGGAGAGGCTAAGGGCGCAGAGCCGACGCCGGGATCGAGTAACCCCACGACCACGTGCAGTCCTCGCACTCCCCCTTCTCCCTCGCACGATCGAAACCTTCCGCCCGGCCGACCTCGCTGATCACCGGCACCCGGCAAGCACAGGCACTCTCGTGCCCGAAGATCTACACAAGAAAGTTCTGCTCCGAGGTACTGATCACAACCATACTGACCTCGCCCTCTCTCTCGCACGATCAGCAAAGAATTTGGGGGATTAGCGCGTCGGGGTGTTTAGAACCGAACCATGCGAAATCCGGGAATTCGTAGAAAGTAAGCCACCACTCCTTAGACCGAGCTAAAGACGTGATCTAGACTCGCCCACGCATCTCTGAGATCAGAAACCATCGAGTTTCATCGAGTATGGGCGATGTTCTTCGAGCTTTTTGCATCGGCGCCGATTTCCGGTCTAGGTCACCGATGAGGTCGTAGTTGCAGCTGTTTTCACGGAAATCGGTGCCCATATCCGTGATCAGCGGGTGTCAGTGGAGCTCCCCGAGCAAACCGCATCGAAAAAGGCGCAGGAGACGCCGAGTTCGACGTCGCCGGTGAGCTCCCGACCGCTGTTGCCGGCGGGGGCACTGTTCCGGCCGTTGTCAAGCTCTGGTAAGGGCACCACCGTGTTCCCCAGGCCGAGATAGGCACAGGCGGCGAGTTTCGTCGGAGGTCGGGCAGCAGAACGCCCGGCGGCGAGTATTCCGGCGAGGTGGGCGGTGGGGAGCCGCGGGAGCGCGAAGTTGAAGAAGCCTTGCGGGCCCCGCGTGTCGGTCTCGGCTGAGAACACCCGGGATTTGCTGCGGCGCCGGGATCCCATGCGGCTGCGCGGGTGATTCTGCGGGCTCCGGTGTGGGTTAGCTGGGAGGCTGACACGTAGCCGGGGGACCCACCCGCAGAGTTTAAACTTTATTCGAATTTCCAGTTTTAGTTCAAACTTCAAATGCATAGAACTTTTGCTAGGAAACTCCAAATTCGATGAACCAAATTTTGCTGAACTCAGAATTCTGAGTACTTTCCAGCAATACCAATTTCAGCTCATGAAAGTGAATAGTTTTCCAGAATTAAATCCCTAAAATTTAAACTGTTGGGAATTTTATCTGGAGGACTACTTCATGAAAAATTCTGAACTTTGGCTGAGAGGTTAATTGCAAAATCCTTGAATCCTAGTAAAATTTTCAGACTCATACAAGTTCATTTAGTTACCCTAATGGGGGGAGTAAGAGAACTGCCCTGAGAAAATAGAAAAATGTACAGAAACATTTTTCAGATTTTCTCAAATCTTACTTAAGGCATAACTTTCAGTAGAATTCTTCAAATGACATGAAACCAATTCCATTAGAACCATATTAAATTCTAGTTTCCAGAAAGTAATGGTTGGAGCCATGAAAACCCCTGGAATTACTTAGAGGCTCAAATATTGACCAAATGGGCTTTTATTTTTACAAGGTTCAAATGAACATTGTTTCAAATGAAACTTGGTCAAGACTCTGGTTAGGACCCTACCAAGCCACCATAGAAGTTTCAGAACCAAAGGGGAGGGCTAGCTAGATTTATTAGTAATTATGTATTCAAGTTTACACATTGCATATAAATTGACATGTAGTATTTCATTAAACATGTAGTCGCTGAAGAAGAGACTCCGGAAGTGCTGGACTTCCTCCTTCCGGAAGAAGAACTAACCCCTGACCAGCAGCAACAAGGCAAGCCCCGGTTTGCATTACCTCTTTTATCAAGTTTTGCTTTGTTCACATAATTAGGGTAATGTATGAATGTGCATTAGGTGTAGGATGAATGGAACCCCACTTGCATGACCAGAAAATTTCCATAAGAGTGAGGGTAGTGTCTATGACCTCGAGTAGACAAGCTATGCTTAATGATTCATAGGACTTCGGTACAAGTCGAGTAGTTGGAATCTACTCGCGAGTTTAGGCTTGGGACACACGGGTTCGGTTGAGTGATGTGAGATCACATTAGTAATGAAAATGAGACTAGGCAGGGGCTAGGGCACAGCAAGAGGAAGTCTTGTGTGCACAGCCCTGTCCGTGTCGATTGAGGACCGATCCGCGTGCGGCCCATGCTGATCAAGTTTGAACGTACCAAAGGCATATCGGATATATGGGCCCTGATAAACCGATGTAGCCTAAACCTCCGGGCGTCGAGGCATAACGCACCGATTTATAGGTGTAGGCTGAGGGCAGCAAGGTGGAAATCTGCCAACGGGCATAGAGAGATGCTCCGTGTGGGGAACCTCCTGCTCGTTTCGGTATGACCAGTTCGACGTTTGGGCTGTTGGGTGAAAGGTTGTCCCGTACGACAATGAGTGAGCGTGCTGTGCAGCTCCATGGGTGGGCGTACGTGACGTGCTCTTTGGGTTTCCGTGCAGGTGTATAACGAGTTGATTCGCCGTCCCTCGCGGTGAAGAGTATCACTTGGTCACTGAGTCGTGACGTAGAATAATGTATGAAATATGTTGATTCAATATTGCTGATATGATATAATATTGTATTGCTACATGTTTGCCACCAAATATTGCTTACTAAATTTCAGTTTCCTGAACTGTTAACTTGTTCCTAAAAGCTGAACTAAGGATGAACTTGTAGCCGTGTCCATTTGCTGTAATATTACTATCCTATGTCATTGTACACCTCATGTAAAGTTTCATGCTTAGGTGAGTCGGTTAAGCCTTGTTGAGGCATCATGCTCACGGTTGCTGCTTAAGTGTTTTTCAGGTGAGGAGCCACCCACGGACTCGGAGTACGAGTCCACCGGCGAGGGTTACCCTCCGTCAGGGACCACGGCTGAGTGGGAGCCATACACGCCGCGCTGAGCTGAGACGTGCAGCTAGTGTGGGTTGCCCTAGGGCTGGGCAACCGACTTTTGCTAGATAGGCGGGCGTGAGTTGTATAGAGTAGACTTCCGCTGTGTAACATAAACAATAGTTTGTAACTGAAGTTTGACAACAACAACAAGGCTCGCAACTTGATCATCCAAGGATTGACTCAAAGCGACTTCGACCGTGTTGCACACCTCCGATCTGCATATGATGTTTGAAAAGCTCTTTGTGACTACCATGAAGGATCCAATACGATCAAGGAGGTAAGGCAAGATATGTTCAAGAAAGAATACATGTGTTTTGAGATGCAACCCGGTGAGTCAATTGACGACCTTTTTGCTCGCTTTAATAAAATTCTCAGCAACTTGCGTAGTGTCAATGTTAACTTTTCAGATGCTGAAAATGCTAGACAATTGTTAGGAGCATTAGATATGTCAATTTGGGAGATGAAAATTACATCTATTCGTGAATCTACTGTCATGTGTTCTCTTACTTTAGACGTGCTTTATTCTAAATTGAAAACTCATGAAATTGACATCATCTCACGTAAAAACCCCAACAAGTCTATTGCATTTGTTTCGCAACGTGACATGTCTAGTTCTAGTCAATCATCATCTAGTGGTGCACTCTCTTTGCTGTCCTCTCTAACCCTTGAACAGATTGAAGAGTTTCCAGAGGAGGAGCTTACACTCATCTCTACTCGGTTCTCAAAATCATTGCAAAATGTGAGAACTAGAAGGAGAGGAAGCTCCGGACCTCAGCGATGTTTTGAATGTGGTAAGACAGGACATTTTCGTATGGAGTGCTCTAACCTTTCAGGTCCGACTTCACGTGAAGAAAAGCAAACAAGGCCGAAGAAATCGTTTGCAAAGAATAAGAAGAAGAAAGATTTATCAATGCGCAACATAGTGCATAATATGATCTCTGCACTTCAAGATTTCGGCTCAAGTGATGTGGACACCGGTAGTGATGAAGATGAAGAAGCTATGGCAAATATGTGCTGCATGGAGAGCAAGTCAAGTTCAAGCTCCGAGGAGGCAGAACACAACAGCGACGATGAAGAGGTATGTCCCACTTGCGAAGAAATGTGTGATGCTATTTCTCGTGCCACTGTTATATTAAAGAAAAAGGATAAAAAACTTAGGACCAATGCTGTTTAAATTGAATCACTAGAATCTGAAATTAATCGTTTAAAAACTTTGATTCCTAGTGATGATTCTTGTTCCTCATGTGATTTGATTTATGAACAATTATCCTCTTTAAGAAGTGCACACGCATCTACACTTGATAAACTTGAACTTGAAATTGAAAAGAACAAAGAGCTTGCTGCACTTAATGATAAAAATTTTAAAGATGTTTGTTGTTCTACAATTGATTTGCATTGTTCTTCATGTGATGATCTGAATAAGAAACTAAATGATGCTATGAATGAGATTTCTATTTTGAACAATGCTTTATGTGTGCATGAAGTTAAATATTGTTCAAACTGCAAACTAAAAGGAAAAACTTCATGTGAAAACTGCTTTGATCTGTCCAATAAACGTGATGACATGCATAGGACACTAGATCGGTTTTCTAATGCAAATAAGAACCTAAACTTGCTGCTGAATTCTTCCAAGTCTTGTAATGATAAAACTGGTTTAGGTTTTAATTCTCATGCTCATGCTAAGGCACACCCACCTAAAGTTATAAAGTCATTAGGAAGCGGTTTGATTCAAACAGCTCGTAGACAAAAAGAGGTGATTTTCAAATCTGCAGGAGTACTGTCCCATTCGGGTTCTAATAAACGTGTTGCTTGCTCATCTAGACATGATAATAAGGTTATTTTTCATTGTACCTACTGTGGTAGAGATGGTCATGTCATGGATTTTTGTTATAGACTAGCTAAACACGATAAGGAACAAAGAATACTTGCTAGATCACATAACAACCAAGCAAAATCTGCTAGACCGAATGTTCGGAGCTTGCAACCTGCTTGAGTCAAAAACTTGCTCCCGGACGTACTGTTTTTTGTGCTACATATAACACATCTTCTAAGTCAGTAGTTGGGAACAAAAATTTTTGATGTTTGGCTCATAAACCTTCTGTACCTTCTTAGTTTTCGCGTGTTATTCCTGCTGGACGTCGTGTGACTCAGTACTGGATTCCTAAAAGTCTTTTAACTAACCCCAGTATTTAGTCATCGACGTATTGTGCTGCTGTGTAGGTTTCACGTTTGAGGAAGGAGAACATTTGGATTGTGGATTCAGGTTGCTCATGCCACATGACCGGTAACAAAGAATGGTTCTCCTCTCTCTCTTTTGTGTCACGTGTAGAAAATGTTACTTTCGCCGATAACTCTTCTACTCCCATAATTGCTAAAGGTTCGGTTAGAGTAAACAATCTCTACACTTTGAAAGATGTGGCACTTGTTAAAAATTTGAAATACAACTTGCTATCGGTTTCACAATTGCTAGATGAAAATCTAGAGGTTAGCTTTGCTAAAAATTGCTGCAAGGTTGTAGATTCAAAAGGTGAGCTTTTGTTTAACATGTCTAGGTTTGGAAGAGTTTTTAAAGCTGATTTTGATTTTTCAACTTCTAAGCATCAGTGTCTAGTTGCTAATGATACAAAGGATCTATATTTTTGGCATCGTAGATTTGGTCACATAGACTTTGATCATCTCGCTCGTGTTAGTGCTCTCGATCGCATACGTGGGCTGCCGAAGCTTAAAAAGGACAATGATATTGTGTGCTCTACTTGTAGACATGCTAAGTTTGTTGCAGGTTCACATGCTCCTCTCACAATGACCATGACAGCTGAACCGGGACAACTTTTACATCTTGACACAGTAGGTCCGGCACGTGTTCAATCCTTCGGAGGTAAATGGTATGTGCTTGTGATTGTTGATGATTATTCCAGATATTCTTGGGTTTATTTTATGGCATCTAAGAATGAAGCTTTTAGTCATTTTAGAACTTTATTTCTTAGATTATCTATTGATCACCCAGGATCATTAAAAGCAATTAGAAGTGATAACGGAACTGAATTTAAAAACCAATCCTTTGATCACTTTTGTGCTGAAAATGGAATAGATCATCAATACTCTTCACCCTATGTACCACAACAAAATGGTGTCGTAGAAAGAAAGAACAGGACCTTAGTTGAGATGGCTAGGACTATGCTTGATGAATATCAAACTCCTAGGAAATTTTGGGCTGATGCAATTGCAACCGCTTGTTATGTCTCAAATCGTGTTTTCTTGCGTGCTAAGCTTGGAAAAACCCCATATGAGCTCCGTTTTGGACATAGGCCTAGTGTTACACACTTTAGGGTTTTTGGTTGCAAATGCTTTGTTAAGAAACATGGTAATCTTGATAAATTTGAAGCTAGATCTGTTGATGGCTTTCTTGGTTATCCATCTCATACTAGAGGCTACCGTGTGCTTTTACTTGACACTAACAAAATTTTGGAGACTTGCGAGGTTTCTTTTGATGAAGCTAGCACAAGTACTAGCTCCGATATTGCAGGTCTGGATCCATATTCACAGGGGGAGAGTATTTTTATTGAAGAAGATGAAGAAGTGGTGCTGCTGCCCGAAAACTCAAAAGTAAATAATGATCAAGCTGCTGATTTTGCACCACAACCAGCGCCAACAGTCACTACTGCTGGTTCGGACCTTCCTCAATCAACAAGCTCTCCTAATCAAAGGTCCGAACATGAAGAAGAAGGTACTTGTGAAGTGTCTACTCCCCTCCGAGTACTCAAAAGTCATCCTCCACAACAAATCATTGGAAGCTTGCATGAACGAGTCACTCGGTCCAGGTTTTGCGATCCAAACTCTCATGCTCATTCTGCTTTTGTTGCTTCTTTTGAACCCAAGGATATATCACACGCACTCACTAATGAATCTTGGATTAATGCCATCCAAGAAGAGTTAGAAAATTTTGAAAGAAATAATGTTTGGAAACTTGTACCTCCACCTCATGGTCACACATTAATTGGAACTAAATGGGTATTTAAAAATAAGCAAAGTGAGGATGGGGTTGTGGTTAGGAATAAAGCTGAGAGAGCTGACGGGTGGGACCCACAATCGGGATTTAAACATTTCCAGAATTTCTTAATACAGTTCAAACTCTGGAGACTCATAACCTTGTGTGGAAAGCTCCAAAAAGGGTGAGACCAATTTTGTTTGAATCCTTAGGAGGAGTACTTCACAGAGGAACAAATTGCTTGCTAGGAAAATGCCCACGAATTTCTGTAGAATTGTTTTAGTAAATCCTTTAGGGATTTATTACAGGAGCAATTCTTTATGAAATATTCCCGAATTTGGGCAGCTAATCCTTTTCATAGTTACTGATCTCCAGTAAAAATTTGGGATTCATTAGAGTTCATTTGCTAGGCTAAACTGCCTTCCCAAGGTTCAGCCTTTATTTGGAAATTCAAATTTAAACAGAAACTTTTCAGAACTCCTGCCCAACTTCAAAAATTCCTATCTCTCTGTTGGTAGCTCCAAAAATGGTGAAACAAATTTTGTTAGAACCATGGAGACTTACCCTAATCAGATATTCCACTGTTAGTTATGTCAAAGCTCCTGAATTGGGCTCAAAATTCAGAGAAGCATTGTACTTGTAGGAATTTTAAAGACTACATTGTGCAATGACATTCCTCCAAATTTTGCTCCGATCATCCTTATAGAGTCTAGTATCCACTGTAAAAATCCCGAAGCCACTGTAAAAATGAGGGAGCCCTAGCTGTTTTATTGGTCGTCGGTGCAAAAAGGACCTCGGGTCGCCGTGGAGCCCTCGGTTGCCGGCTGTTTCACCGGCGGCCGGGACCCTTACGGGCTCCTACATCGTTCACTGATGCTCTAGAGCCCAAAAAATCGATTGGGTGATGGAGGAATGAGGGTTCCCGACCTCACCAGAGTTCAAAACCTTGCTGTCACCGGTGCGTGGTGGTTTCCGGTGAGCTACGGCCGCCGGCAACCCTCCCACCGTGTTCAGCACGGTCAAAAATGGAGGAGCGGCGAGATTCGGCCGTGGAGATGGCCGGGAAAGCCCTTCCCACCACCCTCGCCGGAGTAAACGTCGCGGGCTCCTCTGTTTGGCGCGAGGAAGAAGAGGGAGCTGACGGGTGGGACCCACAGTCGGGATTTAAATATTTCCAGAATTTCTTAATACAGTTCAAACTTTGGAGACTCATAACCTTGTGTGGAAAGCTCCAAAAAGGGTGAGACCAATTTTGTTTGAATCCTTAGGAGGAGTACTTCACAGAGGAACAAATTGCTTGCTAGGAAAATGCCCAGGAATTTCTGTAGAATTGTTTTAGTAAATCCTTTAGGGATTTATTACAGGAGCAATTCTTTATGAGATATTCCCGAATTTGGGCAGCTAATCCTTTTCATAGTTACTGATCTCCAGTAAAAATTTGGGATTCATTAGAGTTCATTTGCTAGGCTAGACTGCCTTCCCAAAGTTCAGCCTTTATTTGGAAATTTAAATTTAAACAGAAACTTTTCAGAACTCCTGCCCAACTTCAAAAATTCATATCTCTCTGTTGGTAGCTCCAAAAATGGTGAAACAAATTTTGTTAGAACCATGGAGACTTACCCTAATCAGATATTCCACTGTTAGTTATGTCAAAGCTCCTGAATTGGGCTCAAAATTCAGAGAAGCATTGTACTTGTAGGAATTTTAAAGACTACATTGTGCAATGACATTCCTCCAAATTTTGCTCCGATCATCCTTAGAGAGTCTAGTATCCACTGTAAAAATCCCGAAGCCAATTAAGGATTCTAAATAGAAGTAGCTATGAATAGAAGTCCAATTCTGATAAATCCTTAATACTTACACATGTATTTTATTACATTTCATAATAGTGACCGAAGTTGAAGACGCACCGGAGCCTTTGGACGTCCTTCCACCTGAAGCTAACTTTTCGTTTGACTCGCAACCAGGCAAGCCCCGGTTTGCACTTAAGTACCTTTTATGAAATTCTTTATTTGTATCACTTATGTCTAGAGTGAATGTTTGCATTAGAGTTAAGGTGATTGAAACCCCACTTGCATAACCTTTCAAATCCTATGAAGGGTTGGGTAGCTTACAGAGCCGACGAGTAGACAAGGTCCCGCTAATATGCTTAGGACCTCGGTAGAAGTCGAGTAGTTGGAATCTACTCGCGAGGTAAGGTTTATCAGACGGTTTGGTTAGAATAGAAAATGGCTTAAGAATGGTGAAAATGAGACCCAGCAGGGGGGATAGGAAGCAGTGAGCGGAGGTCTCACGTGCGTAGCCCTGTTGGTGTCGATTGAGGACCGAGTCGTGTGCGGGCCTGCTGAACAAGTATCGAACAGTACCGGATGGCATACTGACATAAGCAGGAAACCAATGTAAATGGTTAACCTGGGTGGCGAGGGTTACCCAACCGTAAATAGGAGTGGGGTTAGGGTAGCAAGGTGTAAATCTACCGGTGGGCACAGTCACGCTCCACGCGGGGACCTCCTGCCCGTTACGGATGGACCAGTTCGGTAATTGGGTTGCCTTTGAAAGGTTGCTGCATACAACAGAGTAGGAAGGGGTGTGGAATCACGCTTCTGAAAGTGGGTGTATGCAACGTGTTGTCCGGGTGTCTCCTGATTGCAATCACCGTCCCTCGCGGTTATTTGAGTACCGCTTGTTCACTGTTTCATGACGTAGTAAGAAGTGAAGTAAGCCAGTTGAATGATAATATGCTGTGATGATAGAGTAACGTTTTCGAAACCATGTCTGCTGTAGATGTAGAGCTAACTAAGTTTACTTTCCGTTTTGGGCATCACCACATCAGAGGAAAGCATTTCTTGTTTGATTGTGGACTTTCGATGTGAGGGCTGCCTAAGGCACATGAATTTGCTGCTATAAAACTGAAAGTAGGGATCAACTTATAGGCGTGTCTTTGTTGCAAATTCCATTCTCCTATTTTACACATCCCTGCATGTAGAGTTCCACGCCTAGGCCAGTCGGTTAAGCCTTGCTGAGCCATCGTGCTCACGGTTGCAATATTTGAGCTGTGTGCAGGTGAGAGTTATGAGGAGGGATCCGAGGATGAGGCGATGCCCCCGTCGGGGTACATGGCTGAGCTGGAGCCCTGCACGCCGCCGTGATTCTCCGGTTCCTTTCTGCTAGTGTGTAGCGTCCCCGTGCTGGACGGCTGCACTTTTGCATAGTTAGGATGAGAGGCTACTTATGTAAATTACTTCCGCTGTATAAATAAGTTTTGTAAAAAGACTTCCGCTGTTTTATATAAAATAAAAGTTTGTATGTTGTTCTTTAATCTTTTCGTGTGTGCTGTTGGGTGCCGCATCGCACGGCACCACCCTATGCGATCCTGGAGTGAGTGAACCACGGGGTGGTCCCCACATCCTCCACCCAGATCTTTATTTGATGATACCCAGAGCGAAGGTCCATCTTTGAAAACACACTTGCATCCACAAGTTGATCAAATAGTATGTCAATACGGGGCAGTGGATATTTGTTCTTGATGGTGACAGCGTTGAGCGGCCGGTAATCCACACACATCCTCAGGGTTCCATCTTTCTTCTTGACAAACAACACCGGGCATCCCCAAGGTGAGGAACTCGGTCTAATGAAACCCTTGCTCAACAAATCATTGAGCTGTTCTTTCAACTCATCCAGCTCGTTCGGAGCCATTTTGTACGGTCTCCGCAATATTGGTGTAGTCCCGGGTGCAAGTTCAATCTTGAACTCCACATCCCGTTCAGGTGGCATGCCCGTAAGATCATCCGGGAACATGTCGGGGTACTCTCAGACTACTGGGATGTCCTCTAACTTGGGAGCTTCAGTATGATAGGCGGCTGAAACTTCCAGGACTGGATTGTCTAGTATGAGGGAATGAGGACGATGGAGTGGAGAGTGGAGGTGAACCGTCCGTGATAATGTTTCTAGGACAGCACCATGGTAACTTAGCCATGACATACCTAAGATTGCATCAATCTTCTATCCCTCAAGAATAATCATAGTAGTGGGATATATCTTCCCACCTAAGCACAGTGGTGCTTTCGGAATTATCACATTTGCTGAAATCTTCCCTCCCAGTGAGCAGATCATATATGAGAACTCGGTTGGAAAGACTTGCAGTTGATGCTTAACAACATATGATGCACTTATGAAGTTGTGGATTGCACCAAAATCAAATAAAATGATGATTGCTTGATCGTTGAGAGTGAACATACCTGCCAGCACATTTTTCCTTCCGGAGCGTCCTCATTGTTGAGGTTCCGAACGCCCCCGGTTCGCTGACCTCCCTTCTTGGACGGAGGTCGGCCTCGAGCACCACCCTGATATTGGGCCTGCCCGCTGTTTTGCTGCCCCTGGGGAAAGTCCTTCGAGAAATGACCCGCCTGGCCACACGTGTAGCATGTGTAGCGAGATGGCCCTCCGCTGACCGGCGGACGGAATCCCGGGGCGCGTTGTGGCGGTGGAAACGCCCGGGGTACCATCTGCTACTGCTGCTGTTGCGTTCACGGTGGTGGCATCGGCAGTCAGAACGGGGGTGGCTGAAAAGAACGACCCCCAAACTGTTGAGGTCACGCCGGTGGATGCCACTGCTGACCGGATGGTGTCCGATACACCATGCCGTATTTTTAAGGAGCTCCACCCCCGCTGCTCGGTGGAGCGCTTTGCTTTTGCTGCTCAGCCGCCAATTCCTGCTGAGCATCCTCTTGCATAATCGCGGCATTGACGAGGTCGTTGAAGGTTCCGCGATAGCATTGCACGAGATGCGTCTTCATCTCGGGATTTAACCCCCGATAGAATTGCTCTCGCTTCCTCTCCTCGGTGGAGACATAATCCGACGCATACTGCTCCAGATGGTTGAACACACGGGAGTAGTCGTGGGCACTCCTCCCGCCTTGCTTCAGTTCCACGAACTCTTGGAACTTCCTCTTCATCGTCCCAGGAGGGATATGGTAGGAGCGGAACGCCTCCCGGAATTCTGCCCATTCCACGGCGTGGCTAGAAGGCAGTGAGGCGACATAGTTCGCCCACCACGCACCGGCGGCACCGTGAAGCTGCTGCGCTGCGAAGAGAGTCTTCTGCAGCTCCTTGCATTGGAGCAGTAGTGGTTCCGCAGCCAGTTGTCGGCCTCCAATGGTTCCGCCGCTTCGGTGAACACCGGAGGATGCGTACTTATGAAATCCGAGTACGTCGTGATGTGGGGCTCACGAGGCCCCCACTCTTGACACCCCCCCCCCCCCCCCGCCTGGGATGTATTCTGCACGATCATGCGGAGCAGGTCGGTCTGCTCCTCACGAGAGCCCACCAGCGCTAAGATCACATCCACTAGTGTAAGCGGAGGCGGCGGTGATGGTCGTTGCTGAGGGGTGTTGTCATAGGCCGGTCACTGGGAGTCATCACCCCCCTGCTGACTAGATCCCCCGACCTCATGCGTGGTCCGAGTATGAACCATCTGCAACCATACGACAATAAAAATCAGTCCCACAGCGTACTCCATGCAGTCCAATAAAATTGGAGTAAAAACATAATGACAGTAAACATGCGATACATCTCGTACATGGATAATATAATAACTTTGCACAAGCTACACCATTACCAGACCAAATACAATTAGTGAAATCCAAAATTTATGGAATTCCTCTTTTGTAGTTCATCTTAACTAGATTTGGTTACTACGAGACGTTAATATCGCGTTGTCCTCACGTATACTATCCTTTATCTTCAATACGACACAAACATGGTCTCTAGCAAAAGAACTTGAGTAGGTAATATAATCACATCTTTCACTAGTTGAAGATAACCACTCATGAGTAGGTTCTACCTCATTGGAAGTAATAAAACCCCAATAGGTACAACAATCTCCTTAATGAGTTCAACTGTTCATTCCTCTGCCCAGAATGACCAGTTTCTATTTATCCCAGATTTTGACCTGATACTAGGCATTTTCATGACTCAAGTTGAATACCAAAGTTAAATTTAAACTCAGTATCTTTCCAACGAGCATTTATTTGCCTTCAGATGAGCCCTGGTTCAAAAATTATGATAATTCAAAGTCAACAGAATTTCTGGAAGAATTTCAACAGCACCCCTTTTGGAAGTTGCTGTTTTCAACTCTAATTTCCACTGAATTCCGTGCTGCAACTGCAGAAACGTTGAATTACCAAGATGTAACACATCTCCTAAACTTTCCAAAAATGTATCATATGATAATTTTAGATTTTTCTACAAAAGGTTATGCTTGAAAAACTGCACAGTCCAGAGAGTGTTTTTAAATCTGTCCTGGTTCTGGACAGTTTACAATCATCTGGAATTCCAACCAGTTTGATGTGTGATTCTGTTCTGGAAGTCTATGTAGAGCACTTAAACCTCTTTCCAGAACTATATCCCACATCTCCATTGGCTAAGTAACCTGTGAGTTATGCTCTTTTAAAGTTCAACAAACTTGCTGCCAAAAAAGAGCACAATGTTCTTCAATTCCTTTGGGCTGAACTAATCAACTTTTTAATCCTTCTACAAACCCACAGTCCTAAACATTAACAATTTGTTATCTTAGTTCCTTTTTCAACATTTTTTTAATGCAATCATTATTAGTACATGTCGCTACTACGTTTCTCACCAAATGGAAAATCCTAACCGGCATACACCGGCATATACGTATTCAACGGTGGCACTAATACGGTCACTCACAAATGTGTTCTACTCGGACTATGGTTTCTTGGTTAGTACCTGCATAAATTCCACACAATCGTCAGGTCCGGCTGCACACAAACCCGGTCCCAATACAGTTCATACAACCGTCCGTCATCACTCGCCCGGGTGTTCTCAAGCCAAATACGTCTTGAGCTACGTGTTCACGTTACTAACCACGTGACGGGGTCTCCCATACTCGCCCGTAGCATGCCAGGGAAGGGTGTTGCTCGAATACCCCAAACGACATGAAGAGTCATAGAGGATACTAAAACTGGCCGTGTTACCTGCCACCCGTGAGGCTCCACCCTTCAGCTTGTGCGCATTGGTGGACAGCGCTTACGTGCATCCGCCAAGACATATGAAGTCCCGAGATGCACGATTTTCCGACATAACATATAAGTTAGGTTGCCACCTTCCTCTTAGACTAATATAGTAGTCCTTATTTGGGCATACTACCGAATCCTCACTGTGATCCTAAGTTTTCACGTAATATAGTCCTTAATTCGTGTGCTATCCCCTAAGCAGCTCTGATACAAGCCTGTTACGGACCGAAGCCCGTACGCCCAGGATCTCAGAGGGTGGTGCCGCTCGATGCGACACCCGACAGCACACATCATAAGGCAACCATTGTATTACATTGAAAACAAACTGAATATGTATGTACAAAGGTGGTTCAAACCTTCAGTTTACCACTAACTACAGAGTTACAACAGCGGAAGATAATTTGTACAACTCACGCCCACCTAAATAGCAAAAGTCGATTGTCCTGCCCTACAGACAACCCACACTAGCAGCACTCATCTTCAGCGCATCGTGTACGGCTCCCACTCAGCCGTGGTCCCCGACGGAGGGTAGCCCTCGCGGGTGGACTCGTACCCCGAGTCCGTGGGGTATTCCTCACATGCAAACACTCATAGCAGCAACCGTGAGCACGATGGCTCAGCAAGTCTTAACCGATGCTCCTACACAAGAAACACTACATGCAGGACATAACCAACATAGGATGGCACATTGCAGCAAGGGACACGCCTACAAGTTCATCCGTAGTTCATCTGTTAGCCACAAGTTAACGGTTCATGAAACTGAAATTTAGTGAGCAACATTTGGTGGCACACATGTCGCAATACAAGTTAATCATATCAGCAGAATTGAATCATAACATTTCATATATTAACCTACGTCACGACACAGTGAACAAGCGGTACTCCTAACCGTGAGGGACGGTGAATCGACTCGATATACACCTGCAGGGATACCCGAATAGCACGTCACATACGCCCACCCATGGAGCTGCACAGCACGCACACTCGATGTCATACAGGACAACCTTTCACCAAACAGCCCAAACGTCGAATCGGTCGCACCCAAACGGACAGGAGGTTCCCTACACGGAGCATCTCTCTATGCCCGTCAGTGGATTTCCACCTTGCTACCCTCAACCTAAACCTATAAATCGAAGCGTTATGCCTCGACGCCCGGAGGTACAGGCTACATCAGTTTATCGGGGCCCATATATCTGATATGCCTTCGATACATTCAAAACTTGTTCAGCGGGGCCACGGATCGGTCCTCAATCGACACGGACAGGGCGACGGACACAAGACTTCCTCTTGCTGCATCCTAGCCCCTGCCTAGTCTCATTTTGTTCTTACTAAAGTTGTTTCACAACTCAAACCAATCCCGTGTGTCCCGAAACCTATGCTCGCGAGTAGATTCCAACTACTTGACTTATACCAAAGTCTATAAACATTAAGCACAGCATGAACTACTCGAGGACTTAGACACTACCCTCACTCTTGTTCGAATAATCTGGTCATGCATTTGGGGTTTCATCCATCCTACACCTAATGCACATACATACTTCACACTAAGTGTATATAAGGCAAGACTTTATAAAATTTGTTAAATGCAAACCGGGGCTTGCCTTGCTGCTGCTGGTCAGGGGTTAGGGTCTCGTCCGGAAGTAGGAAGTCCAACACATCCGGGGTCTCCTCGCCTTCAGCGACTACACGTGAGCAATGTAGCGATATGTCAATTTAAATGCAATGTGTTAAATTGAGTATGTAAAGACCATAACTCTAGCTAGACCTACCCTTTGGCTCTGAATTTTTTATGGTGACCTGGTAAGGTCCTAATCAGAGACTTGACCAAGTTTCATTTGAAACAAAGTTCATTTGAGCTCTGTACAAGTAAAAGTCTAAATGGTCATTACTAGAACTTCTATGGATTTCCAGGGATTATCCTGGATCACACCATTACTTTCTGGAAAATAGAGTTTGAGATGGTTCTAAGGGAGTTGGTTTCATGTCATTTTAAGAATCCTAGAGAAAGTTATGCCCTAATCAAGATTGGAGAAAATCTGAAAAATGTTTCTGTACATTTTTCTATTTTCTCAGGGCAGTTCCCTTAATCACACCATTACGGGGACTAAATGAACTTGGATGGATCTAAAATTTTCCAGTGACTCAAGGATTTTCAAATGAACATCCTAGCAAAATTTCAGAATTTTCCATATTAAGAATTTTCCAGATAAAATTCCCAAAAGTTTAAAATTTAGGGAATTAGTTCTGGAAAAAGAATAAGTTTCATAAGCTGAAATTTTTTTTCTGGATAGCACTCGAAGATCTGAATCCAACAAAATTTGGTCCACTAAATTTGGAAAATCCTACACAAATTTATGAATTTCTAAAATTTGGGCTGATTCCTAAATTATTTTCCTAAAGAAAACCTCTTCCCGTGCCTTAACAGTGACTGACAGTGGGGCCCGCGTGTTTAGTTTAAACTAACCTGCACGCGCTTAGCACGGTGGCTGACACGTGGTACCCCCGCCCTTCGTCTACCTCATGACGCCGCCGCCCCGAGCCGCCGGAGCTCCGGCGAGGTCGGCATTCCCGGTAACCTAGGTCGCCGGCGACGGTGAAACTCGCCGCCCCAACGTAATTTTAGACGCTGAACACGCTGGACACCATGCTGCCACCGGCTAACCACCATAGCTTGCCGGCGACGAGCGCTATGTCCCTGTGCAACTTCGGCAATGTGATCCTATCCTTTCGACCACCCCCTTCGTGCGCGAATCGCGTCACCACGTCCAGGGAAGCCTCGGGAAGCTTGGCATGACCTCGGTTGGGACCCAAACAGCCGGCAAACCGGACCTCACCGGCGACCCTCTCTTCCGCCGGGCTGTTTCTCGGTGAAACTAGGGTTCAGGTGGTTTTTCTTGCGGGTTCTTGCTCGAGAAGAAGCGCAAGGATGTCTAGAGCGTGTGTGAGCTGCAGCTCGACCGGCGGTTGCCTCTGTGCAATGAATTTTGCCGTCGACCGATTGCTAACCCTAATGTACCCCGTGTAGGGAAACTCGTAATTCTTGCTCTACACCGCATGAAACGGCAAACGGTTTCCTCCTACAGCTTCCTCACAACAAAGGCGCACCTTTTCTTCTCTGGTGGCAGTGCATGAAGCAGCTAGGATCGGCCGGTCGCCGGTGATGAGAGAGCGGCGGCAAGAACTTGCGAGCGGGAGCAACCGTACGGCGCGGTGTGAGCTTATTTCACTCGGGGATGAAGAGAATGGGTTGAGCAGCTCGTGTGCTGGACTTTGAGCCGAGTTTTTCACCATGAGGTGGCACTAACCGAGCGAGTTGGCTGCCCCCGAGCGCTCAATGGTCGCCTGCAGTAGTTTCTCTCAGTTTGAGTCGGTTCAGTGGAAACTTAGTCACTGACCAGTGGGTCCCAGCTCTCCCCTCTAATTCTTTTCCAATTTTTGCTGCAAATATCCCAGCTACTCACACATCAATGATAGACTTAGCCACCAAGTCATGAGTTGAATTTGATTTCCTCAATGTGAAATTAGTTTGGCTAAATTTGCTTCATATTTGAATTTGGAATTCAAGTTCATTTTTGAATTAACGCAAATTTAGCTCCCGACAAGATGAACTCCATTGAGGATGTAAGTTGGTGGACTAACTCAGAAAAATGTGCTATGTTTGAATATGAAGTCAACTTTTGAATCCCAGTGATGGAAGTAGCTGAAATTTGAGTTTGCATTCAAATTAGCCCTTTTACAAATGTCTCCAAAAGTGCCTCCAAATTGTTTGAATTTGCATGAAACTTGGCCTGAGCCTTCCCAAGAATATTCAGGGTCTAGGGGCGAGCTCAGCCTCTCATGTTTATGTGTATGAACTCCTACTTTTTGGAGTTATGGGTTTTTCCTCTAATCACCCTCTTGATGGTGTTTACTTGCTCTTCACAAATGTTCATGAGCTATCCACCAAATGAGCTGAGGTGTGGTGATGTGATGAATATTTTTGCATGTCAACTCTTGGGCTTTTACACCTGACCTGGGAGAACCACTGGATAAAGGATCACAGTGAATCCCCATCGCGCTGATGCACGGCGTGGAGGTCGAGCTTGGTGCCGGGGCGTGTGTAGGAACTCCCAAAGTTGGCAGTGAATCTCCAGCACAACTCTTCCCAGGATGAGATGGAACCTGGGGGAAGGTTCATGAGCCATGAACGAGCAGTGCCGGTCAGGGCCACGGGGAAGTAGTTTGCTATGATGGCCTCATCCCCTCCTGCAGCAAGGATGGAGGTGGAGTAGATCTGCCCGAACTCAGCGGGCTTGACTGTCCCGTCGTACTGCTCCGGCAAGTGGGACCAGAACTTGGGTGGCCAGACCACCATGCGAAGGTGCGGGCCATGCAGCCCCCGCCTGCTCCTTTAGAGGCAGAAGTACGCGGGGAACGTCCCACTGGTACGGCTCTCAGGGAGCCGTACTCTCCTTTGAGGTTGCGTCGCCTCTCGCGACGTCGCTCGATGGTGACGCGGCCATCTTCGCTTGCGTGGCGACGGCTTAGCTTGACCGTGAGGTTAGCTGAGGCCATCACACGTGTGGTAGCCATCCCGCGGGCCATTGTCGGCGTACGCGACTGTGCCTGCGAGGGCTCGGCCCGCTGCCTTCTGTAGGCAGGCGTGTTCATGGTTGCGGCGACAAGGTGGTCGACGTCGTATCGCCATTGCTCTGCCGCCTCAAGGGTGGCACCCTCGCCTGAAGGGTTGTGGAGAAGGGCGCGCACTGCTGCCAGCACGCTCTACGGGCTCGGATGTGGTGGCACTGTCGCCACCGTCGGGGTAGACGGCCACCGTGAAGTAGCGTCCCCTAGCGCCATGGGCGCTGAGGGCACGCTGACCATCCGGTTGCCGGCCCAGCCAGACCTAGGCGCCGTGGGCGCCGCTGGCATGCCGACCGTCTAGTCACCTGCCTTGCCAGATATGCCTGCCCTGGAGCGGGAAGTGTCCTCATCGTCTCCCCATCGAAGTGTGTTGCTACGACACTTCCCCCTGTCTGCTCCCGGAGCAGCCCATGGAGGTTCTTTGATTTGAGGGGCTTGATGTCCCTATAGAGCGATCAGACTCGAGCAAGCAGGTGAACACCAAGACTTACGTGGATTGGGCCGCTAGTGTAAAACGCTACGTCCATGGGGGTGATTGTTGTTTTTCTTGCATATGTGTGTGTGTGTGTGTCTGTGTGTGTGTGTGTGTGTGTGTGTGTGTGTGTGTGTGTGTGTGTGTGTGTGTGTGTGTGTGTGTGTGTGTGTGTGTGTGTGTGTGTGTGTGTGTGTGTGTGTGTGTGTGTGTGTGTGTGTGTGTGTGTGTGTGTGTGTGTGTGTGTGTGTGTGTGTGTGTGTGTGTGTGTGTGTGTGTGTGTGTGTGTGTGTGTGTGTGTGTGTGTGTGTGTGTGTGTGTGTGTGTGTGTGTGTGTGTGTGTGTGTGTGTGTGTGTGTGTGTGTGTGTGTGTTAGCAGGGTTGCAAACTGAAACCCAACCCTCTGTCATAGTCCAAGAACGGGGTGGTTACAATGAGGCCCAAGGCTCGACAAGTTGGCCCCGAGGCTATCTAAACCTTATACACAATCTAGGGTTTTTACAACTCTAAGTAGAGTAGTTGGTGGGGGAATTAAGTCCTGCTGCCTGACGCGCTGAGCGCTTTTGACCGTGCAGCAGGTGATGATGATGACGCCGTCTTGTCGCCTCGTCGCCTCGCTCTGCAGGGCGGCACTGTGTTGCTGTCACGCCTCACCGCCCTGTCTTATCACAGTCATGGTGAACTGGCGAAGGACGGAGGCATGCGCCGAGTCGGTACCCTCAATACCGGGTACCCCCGCACACAGGACAAAACTGCGTACGGACCTCGCCCCCTCCGCAGGGGCGAGCTCCGAAGGCGCCACGTGTCCAGTAGGGCCAGAGCTCCCCTCTCCCAGAGGATAGCTCCGGGCCTGCCACGTGGCCAGAAGAGCTAAACCTCGCCCCTCCGCAGGGGCGAGCTCCGAAGGCGCCACGTGTGCAGTAGGGCCGAAGCTCCCCTCTCCTCAGAGGATAGCTCCGGGCCTGCCACGTGGCCAGGAGAGCCGGACCTCGCCCCTCCGCAGGGGCGAGCTCCGAAGGCGCCACGTGTCCAGTAGGGCTGGAGCTCCCCTCTCCCAGAGGATAGCTCCGAGCCTGCCACGTGGCGAGAAGAGCCGGACCTCGCCCCTCCACAAGGGCGAGCTCCGAAGGCGCCATGTGTCCAATAGGGCCGGAGCTCCCCTCTCCTCAGAGGATAGCTCCGGGCCTGCCACGTGGCTAGGAGAGCCGGACCTCGCCCCCTCCGCAGGGGCAAGCTCCGAAGGCGCCACATGTCCAGTAGGGTCGGAGCTCCCCTCTCCTCAGAGGATAGCTCCGAGCCTGCCACGTGGCCGGAAGAGCCGGACCTTGCCCCCTTCGCAGGGGCGAGCTTTGAAGGTGCCATGTGTCCAGTAGGGCCGAGGCTCCCCTCTCCTCAGAGGAGAGCTCCAGGCCTGCCATGTGGCCACGTGCTGTGCTGCCCGTCCCGGCGCGGTAGGCAGCAGAAGAAAAGGCACGCCATGCCTTGTCCGTACGAGGCATTCAAGACCCGCACCTTCCCAAGACGAAGAGGCGCGGCGCACGCCTGTCAGGAGGTACTGTGACCAGTCACAGTCAAGACAGACACCCCATGTTAGGAGCAGTGGACCAATAAATACTGCGACAAGACATGCCCTGCCGCCCCTGCCATCATCATCCGCTACGCCTAGCTTGCGGCATGGCCAGGGCGGCAGGACGAAGACCAAGAAGCCATCACCGGAAGACAGCTATCAGCATTCATTCAAGACATGGTAGATGGCAGGAAATCACCCCGGGGCCACCTGTCGGGCCCCGGGGCCCAGCTTGTAAGCCGCCCGAGCCTTGAGCTATAAAAGGCTCAGGTAGGCAACGTTGCAGGGGGTTCGGCAGTTCGCCACCCATCCTCATACTCAAGGAAACAAGTGCTCCAAGCACTCCCGTGGATGTCGGGTTTTACGCTCCGGTGGCCCGAACCACGTAAAAATCCTCGTGTCAATCCACCTTCATCCTCCTTCAACTCAGGCGACCCTCCGAAAAAGAACCTCCACGGGCTGCCCAGAAGCAGACCCGGGGGAAGTGTCGACCGCAGACGCTTCGACATTTGGCGCCCCAGGAAGGGAGCTTTCCGCTCTCGCGACGGGTCTGCACAACGAAGATGTCCAAGCTTCCATCAATGGTTCGCGCCATCATCCCCCGCGAACAACAACCTCAAGATCTGCCGCAGCGCAGAGTGCCACTCAATAAAGTGCACTAGCCGCCGCAGAAGCGCTCCTAGACAATCCATCTGCTGTAGACGCTCACCAGGGGGCCGCCCAGCAGTGGATCCACGACGTCAACCACCTCGTCGCTGCTGCCGTCAACCCTCCGCTGCGGCGGGGATGATGCCCTGGTCAACCAGATATGTCGCTGTCGCGCACACCTACGGTTGACAGGCAGACGGCAGATTCCCATCCTACCAGGCTCCCAACGGCGGACCTGAGGACGGAGCTGGAGCGACGCTGCTTGGGAGAAGATGCTCGCGTGACCATCGAGCGACAGCGGCAAAGGCGTCGCATCCAAGAGGCCGACTACAGCATGTCGACCGCCTCGACACAGCCTGGGCCTCAGACGTTCGCCATGCGACCTCTATCCCAGGCGTACGCCATGCAGCATATGCAGCAACGATATGTCCTGCAGTCGGCACCCCCGGTATATGGTGCACCAATGCCCATGCCGGGGTACACCGTGCCAGCAGCCGTCAAGGGTTCGTGGCACCAGGATCTACAGCGGCAGGGACGGGGTGTGTGGCCCTGGCACCACACCTCCGCTTCGCAGTGTGTCCACGCAAATTCCGGCTACACCTGCCAGAGAAGTACGATGGAAGCGTCAACCCGGCGGAGTTCCTGCAGATCTACTCCACCGCTGTCCTCGGCGGCAGGAGGGTATGAGGCCATCATGGCCAACTACTTCCCAGTCACCTTGACCGGCCCAGCGCGGTCATGGTTCATGAACTTGCCCCAGGGTTCCATAACCTCCTGGGCGGAGCTGTGCCGACAGTTCACGGCAAACTTCAGCAGCTCCTACACGCATCCCGGCACGAAGCTGGACCTCCACGCCGTGCGACAGCAAGCGGGAGAATCACTGTGCTCCTTCATCCAGCGATTCTCCCATGTACGGAACACCATCCCTTACATCCAGGACGCATCAGTCATGGTCGCATTTCTACAGGGTGTGAGGGACAAGAAGATGCTCGAGAAGTTGGCCACCAGGGAGGTGTGAGACATCTCGGAGCTCTTCAGACTGGCGGACAAGTGCGCCAGAGCAGCAGAATGGCGTAGCTGGCACTCACGGCCAGCCTCCGAAGCAGGAGGACAGCCTGAAGATGGCGGAGTTCAAGCTGAACTTCCTTCCACGTCAAGCAGCCAAGAGCCAAGCACTGGCTGACTTCAACTGACACGACCCCACGGTCTTGTCGAGCCAGGATCACGCTGAGGGGTGCTGCGTTACACAGCACCGGATAACGCACGTCAAAGATACAAAGCGGAAACAAAGTTTTATTACATAAACCAGTTTATGAACATTTTTACAACAAAATGGTCCACTCCACACTCACGGGCGTATACTATGCATTGAGTTCACGTTCAGCCCGTGAACGTGTCCCCACTAGCACGCACACACACTAACACGGTGGCGTGCATGACTCCCACTCAACGGGGTTCCCCTCCTAGGGTTCCGTCTCCTCCTCGGGAGTCCCTTCCTCATAGAACCCTGCAAAAGCTTCAAACACAAGCAGTGAGCACGATGGCTCAGCAAGACTGACCCGTCTCTCCTATACATGAAACTTCTACATGATGGGTGCAGGGTACATGAGGTAAATAATTTGCAAAGGACTCGCCTAATTATTTGAACCTTGCTTTCAATGTTTTAGCAGCAGGTTGTGGAGAACCTTACGCTAAGGCACATGAGAGAGCCACAATCAAACAAGAAACGCATTTCTCTCATGTACTTTGCCCAAAGTTGAAAGGAACTTTAATTAGCTCTAAACTACAACGACATTAACAAGCAAGGTATATCTTTCAAATCAGCAAACTTTTAACATGAATCTAGCCTGTTCTTTCTACGTCACGGTACAGTGAACAAGTGGTACTCACTGACTGCGAGGGACGGTGATTATAATCGATTTACACCTGCAGGGTTACCCGAATAACCCGTCACGTACGCCCGTACTCGATGTTGCCTACAGCAACCATCACAGACGTCATACGCAACCACCTTTCACCCGTCAGCCAAATCATGAACCGGTCCAATCGTCCCGAACAAGAGGTCTTTGCGCGCGCATCCACAGTGCCGCCAGCTGATTTACACCTCGAGCTCTCAACCTACCCTCTGAACGACCAGCTATGCCTCAACACCCAGCTACCCGAGTTACATCGGTTTCACGGTTCCCATATAGCCGGTAGGTCTTCGGTACTGTTCTAGCTTGTTCAACAGGCCCGCACATGGCTCGGTCCTCAATCGACACAAGCAGAGCTATAGCACCCAGGCCCCAACGTCCTGCTGCCCTTACTCTCCGCTCGGTCTCATTTTTCTTGCCATGTGTTTCATTTGCTATCTTTTACCCGAGCGATGTGCCTCTAGCCCATTCTCGCGAGTAGTTCCAACTACTCGACTTATACCGAATCCTATTCTATCTTAGAATTGCAGTGGCTAACGAGGTTTTCAATCTTAATCCCAACCCATGATTTTCTTGGCTATGCATTTGGGTTTCAAACAAGACTATAATGCAAGATATGAGTGGTACTAAAAGGAAATTCTCAAAACAATAAAAATTTGAAAAGAGGTTAATGCAAACCGAAGCTTGCCTTGCTGCTCTTGGTTGTAGGCTAGCTGCTCTTTCGGAGTGACGATGTCTAGGACTTCGGGTTCCTCCTCAACCTTAGCGACTACATGAGATACCATGTATATGTATTAATTTAAATGCATTTGAATTGAATTTAAACTTGTGACGACTATAAGTCATACTAGACAGACCCAATGACTCTGAAATTTTTACTATGGTTTGCTTACAACCTAAACAGAGACTTGGTCAAGTTTCATTTGCAACAAAGCTCATTTGAGCTCTCCACAAATAATTATGTACTTGACCTTAATTGGAGCTTCTAGGGATTTTCATGGAGAAAGCCATGACTTTCTGAAAACTAGATTTTAAGATGGTTCTAATGGAGGTTGTCCCACTTAATTTTATGGTTCCTAACTAGAGATATGAGCTAAACAATTTCAGAGAAATTCTGAAAATGTTTCTGGACATTTTCTATTTTCTCTGGACAGTTTTATTAATCACACCATTAGGTGGATCAAATGAGCTCAAATGGATCTGAAATCTTTATAGTAGCTCAGGGATATTTTGGTGATCCTCCCAGCAAAATTTCAGAATTTTCCTCCAAAGGGTTCTCCAGTTAAAATTCTAACCAGTTTGAACTTTGAAGAATTAATTCTGGAGAAATAAGGATTTTCATAAAGTTAAACTTGATTTGCTGGAAAGTACTCAGAGAGCTGAATCCAACAAAATTTGGTTCACTTGATTTGGAGTTTCCTAGCCAAAGTTATGTGGGTTTGAAGTTTGAACTAAATCTGAAAATCGGGAAAAAGTTTAAACCGCTGCGCATGGGACCGGGGCTACGTGTCAACTTCTCAGCGGTTGACACACGGGCTACAGAATCTTTCGCGCGCAGCCGCAACCAGTCTACGTGTCAACTTCTCAGAGGTCGACACATGGGCTACAGAATCTTTCGCGCGCAGCCGCACCCGATCAGTGCCACAGCGAATCCCGGGGTTTAAAATATCGGCTGCTGACATGTGGGACCGGGAGCTTCATCTACCTCCGGCCTCCCGCGCTTGGCCGCCGCGACCCCTCGCTGGAGAACTTGCCGGTGACCTCTGTGGTGCGCCAAACTCAATGATTCTGGCCGCCTCTGCCTAAATCGACCCGGGGAACATGATGCTGGGCTTAGCTCGTCATGAAAATCACCGGCACATGGTCGACGACGAGCGGCAGCTTTGGAAGAACTTTGGCCGTGTCGGCCAGCCTTCCTAGCACCCCAACCGATCAAACAAAAGGTCGTCGAGCACCACTGGACCCTAGGAAAGATCGACATGGGCTCCACGGAGCTCGAAAATAGCTGTACTGGGCTGTCACCGTGCGACCTAGGTCAGAAATCGGGGATTCTCCTAAAACTCGAAGAACAGTGGTTCCCCCAATGGTTCTTCGTGGTTTCTGCTCCTATGGACTCGTACGGGCACCTAGAAGTGCTTCCCTCCGGGAGAGGATGAGTGGTGCGGTGTGGACTACAAATTTTGCGGATCGGTCCGGGCATCCCTTTTGTATACCGTCGCAAAATCGAGAAATTCCGGCGCGAGTAGTTTATGTCATGCCACCGGGGCTTGAAGTAATGAAAGAGGGACTGAAGGCGAACCTTTTTGCTATTCACAGCTCGGAGAACGGAGGGCTGTGGTGGCCGGACGGGTCGTCCCCGTGATGGCGGCTCGAGCTGAACCGGGGAACGAAAGAACGCCGCGGTGGAGCTCAGGAAGGGTTGATCAGGGTCTGGAACCGGTGCTAGGGCATCAAGGAAGACTCGGCGCACCCGGTGCTGGCCTCATATCACCGTGAAAGCCACAGGATCGGCCGAGCGACGAGGAACCGAGAGCTCAACCGAGCGGCGAGGGATTTCAGTTTGCTGGGTGAGAACGCGTCGGGATAGCGGTGAGAAGCACCGGAGATGGCTCGGGCGTATAGATAAGGGCCCAGGGAGGCGGTTAAGCGGCATGGGCGGCAATCAGCTGCTGGCCCCGGCGGCCTGGCGAGGTGGCGACCGCGGCGAGAGCCCGAGACCCCAGTACTCGGTGTCCTCGGTTGGTTCTTTGAACTGTGCAGCTGACATGTGGGTCCCACCTGAGTTTTAACCTCTAAAATTAACTTCCCTCTACTGCTCCAAACAGTATTCCCCTTAATACCCCCTAGGATTTGAATTATCTACCAGATGCCCATTTGGAATTGGTAGAATTCAAATTCTGAAGTGTTTGACTAAATTTCTGCACATATGCAGTTTGAAATTCAAACAAAGTTTGAATTTGCTAAACTTAGCTCATGTCAAGATCAACTCCAAATGGAGTGAAAATTGTTCACAAAAATGTGCTGAGTAATAATATGCCTCCCACTTTTGTATTCATGGGATGGAAATAGTTTGAATTTGAATTTGAGTTTAAACACCCTCTTTCTAGCTATACCCAAATGGACTTCAAAAAGGTTTTGAATTTGGGTGAAACATGGCATGGACATTCCTGCAAGGTGCAGGAGTTTTTCATATGCCCAGCCCCTATATGATGCATGTGGGAAATGCCACTTTTGCACTTGGTGAGTTTATCCTCTAATGAGCACGTTGATGGTGGTTACTTTCTCTTCAAATGTGCTCATCAAGTTTCTTCAAATGAAGGGTCTGTGTGGTGATGAACACTTTGAACATGTGCCAAAAACTTAGGCCCTTACATTCCTGCACACTTAAAAGAATCTCGTCCCGAGATTATAAGGTGAAAATGAGAGAGAGGACGGTGGAAAAATTACCGTATATGCGACGTGAATAAAAGTCGGGGTAGTTAGCGTGAAGAAATCCTTCGCTCTCCCATGTCGCTTCATCTATGGAATTATTATTCCATAGAACTTTGTAGAACCACAACGCACGGTTGCGTGTGGTTCAGGCCTTTTCATCTATAATCTGAACCGTTTCCTCCCGATACGTGAGATCCGGTTTCAGTTCTTCTATATCCTCCAGCTGACTGGTAGATGATAGCTTGAGACACTTCCTCAGCTGGGAGGTGTGAAAGACGTCGTGCACACTGGATAGTGTTTCTGGTAATTTTAGCCGGTATGCTACCGATCCACATCTTTCGGTAATCTTAAAAGGACCGATGAATCGGGGTGCCAACTTTCCCCTCACCCTGAACCTGTTCACGCCCTTCATTGGAGACACACATAGATATACGTGATCCCCGACTTCAAATTGTAATGGGCGTCTTCTCCGTCCGCATATTGTTTCTGTAGCGATTGTGCGGCTTTTAGGTTCGCTTGAATTAGCCGAACCTTTTCCTCCGCGTTGTTGACAAGATCAATCCCGAAGGTAACCCTTTCGCCAGACTCACACCAATTCAGTGGTGTGCGGCATTTTCTCCCGTATAGCGCCTCGTATGGCGCCATCTTGATGCTGGCTTGGTACCCATTGTTGTACGAGAACTCGGCCAATGGCAAGTGATCATCCCAATTATTGCCGTGGTTGATAGCGCAAGCTTGTAGCATATCTTCTAAAATTTGGTTTACCCCGCGGGTGGTATGCTGAACTACGGATCAACTTCGTCCCCAACACAGCGTGTAGCTGCTCCAAAAAATGGGACACAAATAAATTGCCCCGATCCGATATGATGGTACGGGGTACGCCGTACAAGCATAGGATCCGTGAGATGTACAGTTCAGCGTACTTCTTGGCGTTGTAGTTGTTGTTGACCGGGATGAAATGGGCAACTTTGGTGAGCCGGTCGACGATCACCCATACAGAATCATGCTTCTGAAAAGTTGTGGGTAAACCGACGATGAAGTCCATGATCACATCCTCCCGCTTCAAGGCAGGAACGCCCAGTGGTTGTAGCAGTCCCGGTTTCCACATATGATCTGCCTTCACCCTTCGACATGTATCACACTCGGACACGTACTTTGCGATCTCCCGCTTCATCCGTGTCCACCAAACTTGCTTCTGAGTTCTTGATACATTTTGTTGCTGCCGGGGTGAATAGAAAACTTTGACAAGTGAGCCTCATCAAAGATTTTCTTCCGTAACTCCGGGTTACGGGGTAGACGATCCGGTCCTTGAACCATAGGACGTCGTCTCCGTCTTTCCTGAACCTTATCAGCTCCCCACTGTCTATACGTCTCTGCAAATGTGACATGCCCTTGTCATTTTTATGGGCTGCCGCTATCTCTTCACGGATGGTGGGGATCAAATCTAAGTTGTAGAGAGCTCCATGTGGAATCACATGCAGTGGTGGTTCGCTCTCTTCCAATGGTGTGATGGTCAGGTTGTTGGCGTGTGACTTGCGGCTCAGCGCATCCGCCACTACGTTTTCCTTGCCAGGGTGATAATGGATCTCTATTTCGTAATCCTTTATCAACTCTAACCATCTTCGCTGCCTCATGTTCAGCTCCTTCTGAGTGAATATGTACTTGAGGCTTTTGTGGTCGGTATATAAATGTACGAGGTTACCGAGTAGGTAGTGCCTCCACATTTTAAGTGCAAGTACCACGGCAGCGAGCTCCAAGTCGTGAGTTGGATAATTCTGCTGATGGTTTCTGAGCTGCCGTGATCCATACGCGACCACCCTTCGGTCTTGCATCAGCACACATCCGTGCCCAATGCCGGATGCATCGGAGTACACATCGAACGGTTTTGTTGTGTCTGGGTGCGCCAAAACCGGTGCTGATGTTAAGTGTTTCACTAATGCCTGGAATGCTGCTTCACATGCTGGACTACAAACATATTTGGTAGCCTTCTTCAGCAGCTCCGTCATAGGCTTGGCAATCTTCGAGAAGTTCAGAATGAACCTCCGATTCCCGCGAGCCCGAGGAAACTCCGTACCTCATGAACAGTTCTCGGGGACTTCCAATTCAGCACTTGTGTGATTTTACTCTGGTCTACAGCGATGCCTTCCGCTGAGATAGTATGCCCGAGAAAAGGCACTTGCGATATCCAGAACTCGCACTTGCTGAATTTCGTGTATAGCTTGTGATCCCGCAGCCGTTGCAAGACTATACGCAGATGCTTCTTGTGTTCTTCCTCCGACTTGGAATATACCAATATGTCGTCGATGAAGACCACGACAAACTTGTCCAGGTCTGGCATGAATACCAAGTTCATCAAATACATGAAATGAGCTGGAGCATTGTTGAGGCCGAAGGACAAGACCAGGAACTCATAAAGTCCGTACCTCATCAAGAAAGCCGTATTCGGAATATCCTCGTCCCGTATCTTAATCTGGTGGTACCCGGATCTTAAGTCCATCTTGGAAAAGATCTTTGCTTTGACCAACTGATCAAACAACATGTCGATCCGTGGCAACGGGTACTTGTTCTTGATGGTTACGGTGTTTAATGGATGATAGTCCATGCAAAGCCGCAACGTCTCATTTTTCTTCTTCACAAATAATGCCGAACAGTCCCATGGCGAGGAGCTCGGCCTAATAAAACCCTTCTCCAGCAAGTCCGTTAGCTGAGTCTTCAGTTCAGCCAATTCCTTGGGTGCCATCTTGTACGGCCTTCGGGATATTGGCATGGTGCCCGGTGCAAGTTCAATCTTGAACTCCACCTCTCTGTCGGGCGGCATCCCCGGTAAATCATCCGGGAACACGTCAGGGAACTCACGGACTACTGGAATGTCTTCCAATCTGATGGTTGTGGATTGATACACACTTGGAAGTTTTATTTCTGGGCTGTCCAGAAATAAGGAATGGGATTCATGCACTTCTGAGTTCAAGTGCACAATTCGGAGGACGGTGTCTAAAACAGCGCCGTTGCGGGTTAACCACGACATCCCTAAGATGCCATCGACCTTTTGTCCCTCTAAAATTATGAGAGACGTAGGGTATACTCTACCCTCTAAGCATAATTGTGCTTTTGGGACCATCACGCTTGCTGAAATCTTCCCACCCAGTGAACAAATCAAATATGGACTATCAGTGGGTAGTATTTGCAAGCTGTATTTAGCAATGAAAGCTTGGCTAACAAAGCTATGCATAGCGCCTGAATCAAATAATACTATGGTGGGATTCTGGTGGAGTTGGAACATACCCGCAAGGATTGGTTCACCCTCCGGCACGTCCTCTATGGCGAGTTGGTGGACAGTGCCAGGCCCAGTGTTTGCCCGCCGCGCATTAGTGGGGTTCAGGGGCTGATTCCTCCCCGGAAGTGGTGGTGCAACTCCGCCGCCTTGCCTCTCTGGACAGCTGCTGACGAAGTGTCCTGGACGACCACACTTGTAGCATGTGGCTGCTGCTTGTCCGGTGCTTGGGGGACGAAAGCCCGGCATGCACTGCTGAGGTGCATACGCACGCGGCATCGCCTGCTGCTGCTGTTGTTGTTGCGGAGGTGGTGCTGGCAGTGCCGGCCGGAATGCCGGTGGAGAATAGGGCTGACTGTGGAATGGCATCGATCTCTGTGGTGGCTACCAGCGTGGACGCGATGGTGGGCGATTCACCATCCGATATTTCTGAGAAGGACCACCCCCTTCTCCGCTGCTTTGCGGCGCACTTCGCTTCCTTTCCGCCGCCGCTAACTCCTTGCCGGAGTCCTCTTGAAAAATCGCAACATCAATAATGTCATTGAGGCTGCCGTGATTGAACATCGCCAGCTTGTCCTTCAGGAGCGAATTAAGCCCCTGGTAGAAGTGATCCCGCCACTTCTCGTCGGAATCGGTGTGATACGAAGCGTAGAGCGCAAGATCATTGAACGCCCTGGAATATTCCAGCGCGTTCTGACTTCCTTGTTGCAGGCGTAGGAACTCCTGTGTCTTCCTCTTCATGATACCCGGCGGTATGTGATAGGCCCTGAAGGCCGTCCTGAATTCCGTCCAGGTCATAACTCGTTCGGTGGGTTGCGAGGCGCAGAAATTCGCCCACCAAGCACTTGCGGATCCCTGAATCTGTTGGACCGCGAATTGAGTCTTACGCTGCTCACTCACTTGGAGCAGCCCGAATTTTATCTCCATCGTGCGGAGCCAGTTGTCCGCATCGATGGGTTCATCCGCCCTTGATAATAACGGGGGATGAGTAGCCAGGAAACTGTAGTAGGAGCTCTGTGGGCGCTCCTCAAGATCTTGACGCCTCTCTGGTCGAGATGTATTTGCAATAAGGGTCTGCAGCAACTCCGTGTGCTGCTGAAGAGAGCCCGCCATCGCTGCCACAATGTCAGCCAAAGTAACTGTTGGTGGTGGCGGTTGTTGCTGTTGCTGCTGTTGCTGTCCCAAGGAGTCCTCGTGAGGTTGTTGGGAGGTTTCTCCCCCCTGACTGGAACCCCCAATGTCCGGGTTGGCACGAGTACGAGTCATTCTGAAATTCAAAAAGCAGCTATCAGCACATGTCATACTTAAAATTCCATATGAAACAGTAGGTATTGAAGTGACGCATGAATAACTTGCACAACATTCACATATATTGATAAAGCATAAACTTTATACAAGATACATTACTCTCGAGTCTCCGAGAAGTCGTGCTCATATCGCCACTACCTATACATGCACTACTTCTACATGACATGTCACCGATTACAAAAGTTTGGGTTACATTATCCCAGCTGCCCTACTTGGCAACGGTAACCCCCTACTCGGAGTAGAACTCGACCTCCTGCGGGTCGTCTTCCTCCGGTACCTCTGCTGGTGGCTCTGGGTCTACAACCTCCTCTTCTGGCTCGGGTTCTCCCATTGCTGGAAGACCCAAGACCACGGGTATGGCACCTACCACCGGTATGCCTACTACTGGAGGTACGAGGTCCTGCAACGCGTGCACCCCGTCCATGGCCTGGTTGTAGTCCTCTTCCCAGCCTTTCCCCTCCTCAATAGCGTCGTCCCGCTCTTAAGTGAGGACCTCATTCTGCTGGGTCAGAGCCATTGTTGTTGTAAAGCCGTGATGTCGACACGGCTTTTCTTCTTCGCCTTCTTCAGACGATGCAACTGATTATATTGTTCGTTCAGTCGCTTTATCGTCGGAAGGAAAACATTGCGGAGTGCGCTGTGAGAACTCTCGAAATGATCTCTACGGCTGTTGCTCTCCTTGATCTTCACGGCGAGACATTCCGTATGAACAGCTTGGTTGTCCATTACGGCCTTTCCCACCCTCCATTGGAGACTGAGGGTTGCCTCCTCGGTGGTGTAGGTCCTGCAGGAACTTTGACATGGATCATCCATGTCTTGTTCCCCTCCTCGCCTTCTTCTTTGGTGAAGTACTGCAGCATCTTGCTGTACCCGAAATATTGAAGCATTTGCCTCAACGCTTCCGGATAGCCGCTGCGGTGAGAATAGTGGGACACCACCCACCCGTTCTCCAACTGTTTATCCGCTGTCATCTGTAAAAACATATTTGAGAAATGTCAAATATTTATTTGAACAGTAAACCATTGAGTTATAACATAAAACATGTCATTGAACTCATAAGACTTGGAAGCATAGTTCGAACTTAAACAAATTTGACTGCTGATCTGCTGTCCACTATGACAGCCCTGACCAGTTTCCATTTCAACCTGATTTAGACCATGCTAAAGGCAAAACCAATTCTGGAGCTCAACATCAAAGCTAAAGCTAACTTCAATAGAATTACAGAAAGTATTTGCTTGTCCTACGATCTGTCCTGGTTCAAAAGTTATGAGATGTCGAAGTTGATAGGATTTCTGGAGAAAATTGGGCAGCACCTCCCTGCTTTAGGTACTGATTTGATCCAAGAATTCCAGTTAGTTCTACTCCCAATCTGACAAAACTTTCTGTTACAAAGTTGTAAGCCATCTCTTAAAATTTTCAGAAATACCACATTTTCTATTTTTTGGATTTTTATGCAGGAAGTTATGCTCAATGTACAGAGAGTTACAGAGAGTGTTTGCTCTGCCCTATTTTCTGGGCAGTTTCAACTCTACTGCATTTTTCGATTGGTTAGATGATGAAACATCCCTGGATGTCAACAGAAAAGTTGTAAAGCTCTTCCAAAGCTTTCCATAAATGTATCATACGATCCCAACCTCGAAAGAACTCAACCTCTAACCTCTGATTAACTTCAGCCTTAATTCAGCTGAAAACAGGGGACTCTGTCCTTAGTATCCTATAAGTTGAAAACTTGTTAACTTTGAATATCCTGATTAAGGGAAGGAGTTACGTCAAGTTTTAGTGCTCTGGATTAAAACTTTCCAGTTTTACAATGAAGTTGTTCATTTAGTGGAGTGTGACGTCGATGCGTCACCAGATCATGTCAGTACTACGTCCTCACAAAGAAAAACCTATACCGGACTTAGCCGGCTTCGTTAATTCAGTGGCACTAAGCGTCACTCGCACATGGATGCTACACGTCTACCATTTAGTGGTCAGACTAACTGCAGATAACTCACACAATCGTCAGACTCGGCCGCACACCAAGCCCAGTATTCATACAGTTCGTACACCCGGCCGTCATCACTCGCCCGGATGTTCTCAAGCCAAACAAGCCTTGAGCTACATGTTCACGTTACTGACCACGTGACGGGGTCTCCCAAATTGCCCAAAGCACGCCAGGGACAGACGTTGCTCGAATACCCCAAACGACATGAAGAGTCGTAGAGGATATTAAAGCGGGTCGGGTTACCTACCACCCGTGGGGCTCCACCCTTCAGCTTGTGCGCACTGGTGGACAGCGCTTACGTGCACCCCCCAAGACATAAAGCGTCCCGAGATGCACGATTTTCCAACATAAGAAAATAGGTTAGTATGCCACTTTCTATACACTAATAACATCCTTATATGGGCTACTAACTCCGCAGGGGCATGCTCCGAAAGCGCCACGTGTCCAGTTGGGCCGGAGCTCCCCTCTCCTAGAGAATAGCTCCGGGCCTGCCACGTGGCCAGAAGAGCCGAACCTCGCCCCCTCCGCAGGGGCGAGCTCCGAGGGTGCCACGTGTCCAGCAGGGTCAGAGCTCCCCTCTCCTCAGAGGATAGCTCCGGGCCTGCCATGTGGCCAGAAGAGCAGGACCTCGCCCCCTCCGCAGGGGCGAGCTCTAAAGGTGCCACATGTCAAGTAGGGCCGAGGCTCCTCCTCAGAGGAGAGCTCCGGGCCTGCCATGTGGCCACGTGCTGTGCTGCCCGCCCCGGTGCAGTAGGCAGCAGAAGTAAAGGCACACCATGCCTTGTCCATACGAGGCATTCAAGACCCGCACCTTCCCAAGATGAAGAGGCGCGGCGCACGCCTGTCAGGAGGTACTATGACCAGTCACAGTCAAGACAGGCGCCCCATGTTAGGAGCAGTGGACCAATAAATGGTGCGACAAGACATGTCCTGCCGCCCCTGCGATCATCAGTCGCTACGCCTAGCTTGCGGCATGGGCAGGGCGGAAGGATGAAGACCAAGAAGCCATCATCGGAAGACAGCTACCAGCATTCATTCAAGACATGGTAGATAGCAGGAAATCACCCCGGGGCCGCCTGTCAGGCCCTGGGGCCCATCTTGTAAGCCGCCCGAGCCTTGAGCTATAAAAGGCTCAGGTAGGCAACGTTGCAGGGGGTTCGGCAGTTTGCCACCCATCCTCATACTCAAGGAAACAAGTGCTCCAAGCATTCCCGTGGACGTAGGGTTTTACGCTCCGGCGGCCCGAACCTCATAAAAATCCTTGTTTCAATCCACCTTCATCCTCCTTCAACTCAGGCGACCCTCCGATAGAACTAGCCCCTCTGAAAAAGAACCTCCGCGGGCTGCCCATAAGCAGACCCAGGGGAAGTGTCGACCGCAGACGCTTCGACATTTGGCACGCCAGGAAGGGGGCCTCTGCGACCCCTCGCCGGAGAGCTCGTCGGTGGCCTCTGTGGTGCGCCAAACTCCATGATTCTGGCCTCCTCTGCCTAAATCCACCCGGGGAACATGATGCTGGACTCAGGTCGTCATGAAAATCACCGGCACATGGTCGGCGATGAGTGGCAGCTTCGGAAGAACTTTGTCCATGTCGGCCGGCCTTCCTAGCACCCCAACCGATCGAACAAAAGGTCGTCGAGCACCAGTTGACCCTAGAAAGATCGAGCTGAACCGGGGAACAAAAGAACACCGTGGTGGAGCTTGGGAAGGGTTGATCAGGGTCTGGAACCGGTGCTAGGGCGTCAAGGAAGACTCAGCGCACCCGGTGCTGGCCTCAGATCGCCGTGAAAGCCACAGGATCGGCCGAGCGACGAGGGACCGAGAGCTCAACCTAGCGGCGTCGGATTTCAGTTTGCTGCATGAGAACGCAACTGGATAGCGGTGAGAAGCACCAGAGACGGCTCGGGCATATAGACAAGGGCCCAGGGAGGCGGTTCAGCGGCGTGGGCGGCAAGCAGCTGCTGGCCTCAGCGGCCAGGCACGGTGGCGACCGCGGCGAGAGACCAAGACCCCAGTACTCGGTGTCCTCAGTCGGTTCATTGAACTGTGCAGATGACATGTGGGTCCCACCTGAGTTTTAACCTCTGAAATTAACTTCCTCTACTGCTCCAAACAGTAATCCCCCTAATACCCCCTAGGATTTGAATTATCTACCACATGCCCATTTGGAATTGGTAGAATTCAAATTCTGAAGTGTTTGAATAAATTTCAGCACATATGCAGTTTGAAATTCAAACAAAGTTTGAATTTGCTAAACTTAGCTCATGTCAAGATCAACTCCAAATGGAGTGAAAATTGGTGTGTGAGCTCACAAAAATGTGCTGAGTAATGACATGCCTCCCACTTTTGAATTCATGGGACGGAAATAGTTTGAATTTGAATTTGAGTTCAAACACCCTCTTTCTAGCTATACCCAAAAGGACTTCAAAAAGGTTTTGAATTTGGGTGAAACTTGGCATGGAAATTCCTGGCAAGGTGCAGGAGTTTTTCATATGCCCAGCCCCTATATGATGCATGTGGGAAATGCCACTTTTGCACTTGGTCTTCTAATGAGCATGTTGATGGTGGTTACTTGCTCTTCAAATGTGTTCATCAAGTTTCTTCAAATGAAGGGTGTGTGTGGTGATGAACACTTTGAACATGTGCCAAAAACTTAGGCCCTTACAGCAACCCAGGGGGGCCCTAAAGGTGGAGAACCGGAGCCTCGAGCACCGGCCTTCACCGAGCCCCACTGGGCGTTCTACATCGATGGCCCCTCGCGGAAGCCGGGGGACGGAGCCAGCGTACTGCTCCTCATGCCAACGGGGGAGTGGTACGGGTACATGGTGCACCTCAATTTCAAGGCAACCAACAACATGGCCTTGGACCTGTGCCATGTACCGCGCGCCAACGACACTGTCACCAACAACCTGTCAACGAAGGCCTCCACCATAGCCCCGGAGCCCAAAGGAGCCTTCGAAGGGACGTTGCCGCGATCCACAGCCCAGCCTGCTGAACCGGGCGAAGGGGGCGAGACCAGCACCTTGAAGCTGGCGGTCCCGGCGGCCCTGCAGCCATGGTGCTCCGCCAAGGATCGTATGCGCCATGGGGACTCCGTGCTATCCAGCGCCCAAGATCCAGAAGCTCAAGTAGCCCCGATGCATGGACCACGGAGGTCAGGGACTTCTTAATAGACAACACCCTTCCTGATGAATGTGCATCCGCTGAACGGATTGTGCAGATGGCTAAGAGCTACATGCTGGTATCTTTACCAGCGTGGCGCCAACGGCATCCTATTGCGGTGCATAACCCAGGAGGAAGGCTGCGACCTGCTCGCAGCAATCCACGGAGGCGAGTGCTGGGAACGCTCTTCGTCCTGCACGCTGGTCAGTTAAGCCTTCTGGCATGGCTTCTACTGGCCGATAGCCACCTAGACGCCATCAAGCCGGTTAGGAGATGCAAGGCGTGCCAGATCCATGCCAAGCAGACCCACACAACCGGTGCAGATGCTACAGATGATCCACCCTACGGGCCACTCGCGGCATGGAGGTTGGACGTGCTGGGGCCCTCTCCTCAGAGGCGAGCCCAGGAGCCGTCGGGGGGTACCGGTTCCTCTACGTCGGGGGCCAGTCGGACATCCTCGAGCCGGATCACGGGAACTACCCTTCTACATGGTATGCGGGGCCAAATCCATGCTTCATTCCGAGATCACCATGGGGGTCCCCCCGTGTCTGAGCGCACGACGAAACCACGCGAGACCAGCTCCTGTGTGAGGACATCTACCTCGTCAACGAGGCAAGATGGCAAGCAACGCTCCAAAGCGCACGGTGCTGGCAGACGCTCCGACGCCACCACAAGAGGACCATGCATGGAAGCTCAAGGCAGGCGCTCCGACGCTACCTTTGTAAGTTCTACCTTTAGAACACTGGTAGGACGGGTTTGTTCATTCTGTAACGGATCCCATAGAGTCTAGGAGCAGCACTCAGAGCAACTAAGCCCCAGGGGGTGGTCCAGGACTACGTCCGGCTTAGGCTGGTCCCGTACCCGAAGCACGTGGGCTCTGCCCCCCTTTTCACAATGGGGTGGGTCGTTGCCTCCATGTACAGCCTGTCTTCCTTCTATGGACTTACATGAATAAAAAGAACCCTGTCCTACCACACTTACTTATATGTTTATTTAAATTACGCATTAATTTATATGATCACCTCCCCGCGCTCTAGATAGTGTACGCCCATCGTACACTCGGCTCTTCTTTCCTACTCTCGTGCCTAGTCGACATTTGCCATCCTGCTGAAGGCGGTAGTGCTTGGGGTACCTGCCAAAGGGTCGAGGGCCTCTCGGACCTCCCACTGTTAGGATATTGTAGCGTCAGTTGGTCACCTCCAGGAAAAGACCTACGCCAGAGCGGGAGGTCCAGGAGCCTGCTTTGCCTGGTCCTGCACCCAAAGCGTGCACACTCTGCCTCCCCAGCACTACGGTCTGAGTACTAGGGGCCGGATGGTTACACCCTGACTACAGCGGGAGCTAGACCTACGGGACTGAGTGCACTGGATTGCCCAAGCACTGTATACCGGCCCAGGACTGTAAGCCAAATAAGACTAAGAGATGGGGAAGGGAGGACCTCTGAGAAGGATGACCGATTCCTACTAAGGAGC